>CM035417.1:34596819-35324319 GCA_020310875.1 Ceratopteris richardii
CATGGTCCAAAGCATTCAATGACATCACAATGTGAACAAATATCATAAATGGCACCCATGTCATCTAATCTTTCCTAAAAAACATAAAACTTCTTTTGGAGTATAGGGTGGAGGTAGTTGTAAGACTACTTTGACCTCGTCTCGATCAACTACAATCCCTTGATTGGAAATAATATGCCCTAGGAACTTTCCACATTTAACATCGAAGACTGATTTGGTCGGATTCTAACTCAATTGAACTTTCATAAAACAGAGTCATAATTGTCCTAATTGATCTATTTTATATTCAAAAACTAAAAAAAAATCATCTAGAAATACATACATAAAACTTGTTAGGAAAGGGGCAAAGATCTACTCCATACAAGGTTGGAATGTACTGGGTGCATTTCATAATCTAAACCACATTATGATACAAGAAAACACATCCTAATTTGTAGTGAATGTTATTTTAGGGATATTAGCTTCCAACTTCCTTACTGGTTATAGCCACTGAACCCGTCAAAGAAAGAGTACATTTCCCTACCCGCAACTTTATCCAACATCTTTTCCAAAAAAGGTAGTGGAAAAGGGTTTGGTATTGTAGCAGCACTGAGTTTTTTGTAATCCACACAAGTTCGTAATTGTTTATTCTTCTTAGGCACAATTACAATTGGGGATACCCTGTTAGTATATGATTAATGTCTACCCCTCATGATTGTATGCACATTTTGTAAGGCCCCCATTATGAGGAGAAGCCAAGCATGCATTACCCAATTGATGGGAATCCCAACTTGCATGTTGGATGAAGGTCATATTGGACCATGTAAGGTATTGTGAGGAAAGAGAGTTATAGGGTCCCCAATTGTGGGGTCTAGGGTAGTGGGGAGCAGCCTCGACTGGGGGGTCCAAGGGGGCCAGCCGGCCCCCTGGTGGGCGTCCGGGGTTAGCGCCCCCAGTGCGATGATAAAGGGAATATTCCGTGGCGGAGTCAAAAATCATTTATATTTTTTAGGTCGGTTCAGTCGGCCTAAGCCGTGTATGGCAATTACGCGGGCGGTGGTCGCCCACGCTCTACTGCCCATGTATACCTGTCCATGGAAGGCCACCCATGATCCTATATATACATGACTTCTGCACTACCTGAGACATCAAATTGAGCCAACATACGTCTACCTTGTATCTCCCTATCTAGAGTTGTCTAGATCACAATTTAAGCTCTACCTTGAGAGCGCACGGGTGGACAACACCATCATCTTTGTACTTGCTGTTAGTAGAAAATTGTTGAGATTCTCCTATATCTATTATCTTCTCTGCTATTGCTCCTATGTTATATTGCATAACTATTGTTTTACATGGTATCAGAGCCGTAAGGTTCGAATAGCTTGAGAAGTATCACTATTTTAGCCTACTAGTAGACTAAAATATCACTAGATTATTCGAGTGATTACGTGATGGCTTCATCATCGAACATTGGTTTCGGTGCTTGAGCTAATGTTAATGCTGCACCTATTCGAATTCACCCACCTGCATTCACTGAAGGGAAGCTGGATGGAACCAACTATACACTCTGGAAGTTTAAAATTTCTGCAATTTTTGACTCCTATGAATTACTTGACACTGTCATGGGACTGATGGGATTCGATCCAGAGCCTATACCAGTTGAAGATCCAACAAATTCAAGATTGATGATTCAGCCAGATCCAGATCTTCTATGAGCTTGGAAGCGGCAGAATGCCGATGCATTATGTGCAATTGTCACTAGTGTAAGTGATTCTGTGCTTACTTTAGTTCAACATACTACTAAAGCACATGGGGCCTGGGGTATATTGTCTCGTCAATATGAGACCAAGAACCACACCAGGATACAAAATTTAGAAAATCAGTTGGCAAATGAAAAGCATTCTGATTCTGAAAAGGCTGAAGATTTTATCAAACGGATAATTCAACACTCGGGTAAGACCAACTCCCCTCACATTTCAAGAGTTTTGTGCTATGCTTTTAGAAGAAGAGATGCGGTTGAAGAATCGGAAAACTACAAGTGATGCTGCATTCTCAAAAAATGCAAAAGATAAAAGCTCTTTTGATGGATCAAAGAAGAAGCCAAAGAAGAAAAAGTTCACAGGAAGTTGCTTCTATTGTGAAAAGAAAGGCCATGCCATCAAGGATTGCAAAAAGAAGCAAGCTGATGAACGGAATGGGAGTGTAAAATCATCATGGAAGAACAAAGAGTTTGCAAACACCACAGAGCTAGAGCTATGGGTAGCTATTGAAGAGGTATGCTCATTTGCTCAAGCTCGTGTTGATGAACGATGGATTTTAGATAGTGGAGCTTCTCGCCATATGACCAGTAAAAAGGATTGGTATAGTTCCCTAGTACCTCTATGGGAATCCATCAATGTATTGGTGGGAAATGACTCCAAGTGTCTAGCGGAAGGAACTGGAACCATCTCTTTTATCACTTCTCTAGGTGTTGAGAAAAAGTTATCTGATGTTCTTTATGATACCTACACTTAAAAGAAATTTGTTGTTAGTTTCTACAACGAATTGTGGACTCGAAGTTCACTTCAATAAGAGTGGTGCAAAAATCATGGATTCATTAGGTAATGTAGTAGGTAAAGGCATAAGACATGATAACTTGTATGAGTTAAGTGCCTTAACTACTATAGAAGATAAAGATATAAGCAGGTTATCACACCAATGATTTGGACATCTTAGATTTGCAGTTTTGAAGGAGATGCAAAGAACAGGGATAATTGCTCATTTGCCTGCATTTTTAGAGTTGCAAGAACCTTGTGAAGCTTGTATGATGGGAAAGCAACAATGAAAGGCATTTCCAAGAGAAACAATCGATCTCAAGCTCCGCTAGAGTTGATACATGCTCATCTCTATGATAAAATGTTTACATCTGCTTTAGGAGGATCTTTCTACTTTTTGGTGTTAGTCGACGATTATAGTTAAAAGATGTGGGTTTATTTCATTTGAGAGAAGGCTGATGCTTTTGAAAAATTTAAAACATGGCATAAGTATGTGGAAAATGGATCCGGAAGGAAACTGAAGAAATTTAGAACAGATCTTGTCAATAGAATTCAATAATTACTGTAAGGAGCATGGTGTGAAAAGGCAACTTACCACAAATCATACACCTCAACAAAGTGGCGTTGTTGAGCATAGGAATAGGACAATAGCTGAAATGCCTCGTTGTATGTTAAAGGCTCAAGACATGCCTCATTCATTTTGGGCAGAAGCAGTCAATACAGCAGTCTACATCCTCAATCGAAGCTACACAAAAGCACTAAAGGAGATGACTCCTCAAGAAGTATATTCTAGTAAAAAGTCTTCAGTTTTGCATTTCAAAATTTTTGGTTGTTTCTATTATGCACATATTCCTCATTCAACAAGATCAAATTTGGATTCAAAAAGAAAAAAAGTGTGTCTTCCTAGGATATAGTGAAGAGTCTAAAGCATATAGGTTGTGGGATCCTGAGGCAAGGAAGATTTTTGTCAGCCGAGATGTGGTGTTTGATGAACGACCACACTTAGTAGAAGATAAAGGTAAATCTACTATCTCATCAAACGAAGAAATTTCTCACCTTGTGCCTATCAAAAGACAGGTTAAAGTTGAGGAGGAGGAAACATATGATGGAGAAATTTCCTCAATAAAAGGCCAACCAATTGTAGCTGCACAGTGTAAGCCACTAACGAAGTGGGCACACGAGCTCTTTGATGATCACAATCCACATGTAGATGTACCAGAATCATCCTCGGATGGATTACAAAGATCAAAGAGAATAGAGGAGCAAAGAAGAGCCTCAGAACACATTGTTAACATGGCTCTAATGGCAGATATCATGGGCTCGATAAAGGAGGCTACCACCATTGAAGAAGCCCTTGATGATCCAGATTGGAGAACGACAATGCAGTTTGAGTATGATAGTATACTAAAAAATGATACATGGGATCTAGTCGACTTGCCGCCAAAGAAGAAGGTAATAGGTACTAAATGGATTTGGAAAGCCAAGTATAAAGCAGATGGAACATTAGAAAAGTATAAGGCAAGATTAGTTGCACAGGGTTTTTCACAGATCGAAGGATTTGATGTTCAAGAAACTTTTGCACCAACTACACGCATGAAAACTATTCGGACGGTACTTGCAATAGCTGCACAAAAGGCTTGGACTATTTTCCAGATGGATGTCAAATCTGAATTTTTGAATGGTCACCTCAAGGAGGAGGTATATGTATCTCAACCACTAGGTTTTGAGGTGCCCAATTCAAAAAATAAAGTCTGTAGGTTGAAGATTGTACGGACTTAAGCAAGCTCCACGGGCTTGGTATCGACGGATATATAATTTTTTCAAAAATATGGGTTTTGAAAGAAGTACTTCTGATGCTAACTTGTATGTAACGAAAAGGGATAGCAAGCTAGTTGTTGTCATTGTATATGTAGATGATTTGATCATTACAGAAGATCATCAGGAACTCATCAATCAAACTCGGATCAGCTTGGGAACTGAGTTTGAAATGATAGACTTAGGTCTACTCCATTTTTGTTTGGGAATTGAAGTATGGCAAAGGAAGGATGGCATTTTCATCTCACAAAAAAAATATGCCAAACAAATTCTCAAGGCATTTGGAATGAATGACTGCAAATCAACTAGCACACGTATGGAGGTAAATCATAAGCTATCTATGGATGATAACATGCCTGATGTAGATGCTAAGAAGTATAGGAAGCTCGTTGGAAGTCTTATTTTTTCGTGCAAAACTAGACCAGACATTTGCTATGCTATTGGAGTGTTAAGTAGATTTTCCAACAAACCTAAGGAGAGTCACTAGAATGTTGGAATGCGAATTCTAAGGTACATTGCAGGATCCTTGGATTTTGGTATTTTTTATACCACGGGTGATACAGTCCAAGGATATTGTGATTCAGATTGGGCTAGAGATTGTGGTTCTAGAAAATCAATTTCTGGATATTGTTTCTCACTTGGTTCAAGAATATTTTCTTGGGTAAGTAGGAAGCAACCAACTCTCGCACTCTCCTCCACTGAAGCAGAGTACAAAGCAGCTTGTTTTGCTTCTTGTGAGGTAGTCTGGTTAAGGAGAATTCTTGCAGATCTAGACTTTCCATCAAATATGGCGACTGTACTCAAGTGTGATAATCAAAGTTGTATGGCTATTGCAAAGAACCCAGTATTTCATGCTCGTACCAAGCACATAGAAGTACATTACCATTACATTCGTGAGCCAATTGAATATGAAATTGTGGAGCTAGAATATTGCCCAATAGAGGCAAATTGTGCTGACATATTCACTAAAGCACTTGGAAGAGAGAAGATCAACATGCATCTTCAACAAATGGGCATAGGACAGAAACCTACTTGATTTTTCATCAGTAAACATTGAAGGGGGGTGTTAGAATATGATCAATGTCTACCCCTCATGATTGTATGCACATTTTGTAAGGCCCCCATTATGAGGAGAAGCCAAGCGTGCATTACCCAATTGATGGGAATCCCAACTTGCATGTTGGATGAAGGTCATATTGGACCACGTAAGGTATTGTAAGGAAAGGGAGTTACCAGGGTCCCCAATTGTGGGGTCCGGGGTATCGGGGAGCAGCCCCAGCTGCCATTCCAAGGGGGCCAACAGGCCCCCTGGCTAGGGGGGTCCCAGGGGGCCAGCGGGCCCCCTAGTGGGGGTCCGGGGGTAGTGCCCCCAACACAACGATAAAGGGAATATTCCATGGAATATTTCGTGGCAGAGTCAGAAATCATTTATATTTATTAGGTTGGTTCAACGCGCCTAAGATGTGTATGGCAATTACGCGGGTGGTGGCCGCCCACGCTCTATCGCCCATGTATAGCCCATGGAAGGCCACCCATGATCCTATATATACATGACTTCTGCACTACCTGAGACATTGAATTGAGCCAGCATACCTCTACCTTGTATCTCCCTATCTAGAGTTGTCTAGATCACCATTTAAGCTCTACCTTGAGAGCGCATGGGTGGACAACGCCATCATCTTTGTACTTGCTGTTAGTAGAAAATTGTTGAGATTCTCCTATATTTGTTATCTTCTCTGCTATTGCTCCTGTGTTATATTGCGTAACTATTGTTTTACATACCCATTCTAGATACCGAGGAGCTGCAAGATTTCTATAGTCTGAAGCTCCTTACATCCATGGTTAATAAGAAATTGTAGAGGGGGCCAAGGATGGCCTTGAAAGAAATTTTGGAGTGATTTATTCTAGAACATGACAAAGCACAAAAAACATTTAGACATTTCCAAAAGGTGTTCATGTTGTTAGGGTCATTATGCAAAAAAGCATTTTTGTCATCAGTGAAGAGTCTCATAAGCATGTCACTTTGGCTATGAGGGAGTTGAAGTCCCTAGATCTATCCAAGCTGGGTTTGATGGTTAACCAAGTAGCATAGGCCATCGATGGCAATGGCAAAAAGGAGTGGAGCTATAGGACACCCCTATCTAATAGAGCATCTTAACCTGATTTCTTGTGAAAGATGACCATTGATATTAATTTAAGCTACGGCATTCCCCATAAGTGTGGAGATCATGCTGATGAATTTAGAGCCACAACCGATGTCTTTCAGGGATTGTAGAATGAAGTCCTACTCTAGAAATCATATGCTTTGTCAAAATCTTTCTTGAAGAATACGATATCTTGCGAAGATTTCTTTGCAAATTCAAAACCTTTCCACACATCAATAATAGCCTCCATGATGGATCTATCCTTTATAAAACACTTTTGGTCCTCATCTATCCATGAATGCAGATGGATGATAATGCGATTTGCAAGAGCCTTCGTTAAGATCTTATAGAAAGTTTGGAGCATTGTAATGGGTCTCCATTTTTCAATCCTACTTTTTCTATCTTATTTGTGAATTATCTTAATCACCCCTTCATTGAGAAAGTTAGGAAGAGCATTGAATCATATGGGCTCCTGCCAAACCAAAAGTAATAGTTTCACTAAGGCACTATTGAAAGTCTTGAAGGACTCATTGGTGAGACCATCTAGACCCAAGATTTTACCACTAGGTAGAGCTTCAATAACTTCTAAAATCTTTGTGTGAGTGATAAGGGCATCAAGAATATGGAGATCTTTTGTGGAATTCTTTTTGGTCTAATTCTAGAGATGGCATCCATGTAATCCCCTCTCTGAGAAGTGAGTGGAATAGACACCCCCCAGGAGTTGAATAAAGTGGTTGGTAATTAGCTCATTATTCTCTTTTTCATAAGTGCAATCCATCCCATTGTTAACTATCATGAAGGGGACCTCTTCCTTATGTTGCTTGTTCTTCATGAGCTTACACATCTCTTTTGTCAATTTTTATTTGCTTTGCTCACCCACAATCTTTAAAATAAATTTGTAGGTTCTTTCTTTGAGTTTCTTCTTTATATCTTGATTTGCTTCTAATTTTCTTGAAGTCTGAGTAAGATGCAGTAATTACCATTGTTTACTTCCCTCTCAAGCTGTTGAATTGAGCGATAAAGATTTTCCCTTCTCACATGTTGAATGTTACGAATCTCTTTTTGGGCCTTGCAAAGGAGAACTTGGGGCTGCTTGATAGCTAACTTCTAGCACTTAGCTGGTGAGGTGCAATAGCTAAAGGCCTCCCTCCAAGCCATGGATATCTTCTATTGAACAGAAGGAAGGGAGAGGATTGAGGGATCAAAATGAAACCAAAGGGCCTTCCTGTGTCTAAGATGCGGTTTGAAAGTGAGAATCATAGGCTAGTGATTAGATAAAACTAAGTCCACACATTGACAAAAGGATGGGGAATCCTTCTTGTTAATGATGTTCTACGTGATATAGATTCTATCTCGTCTAGCTTTCCACAAGTCTTTGCCTGATTGAAGATTCGACGAAGAGAAATCATGCACCTCTTTGATTTCCACTAGATTTTGGTGTAGCTTAACCCGATTCCAGGCATCTTTCTCAATGCTATAAATAAGCTGCCACCTTTGGTTCTATCTATAAGACATCTTGTCCACCATATTAAAGTCCCCATAGAGGATGAGCTTGAAGGTCTAAGAGTCTAAAGAGTGCCAAGTAGTTAGTATTTTGGTGTCAGAGTTAGGAGCATATACTAAGGAAATGGTGAGTTGAAGCGGTCCCTTAAAAGATGCCACGATCCACTGATAATTTTGATCTATCAGACTATCCAATGCCACATTGGTTTGAATCCAATAGCCAAAGAACCACACCCATGGAAGTGTTATGTGGAAACCTACACATGAGGCACCAAAATACAATTTAGTCTCTTTTGTAGTTTTACTCTCTCAATTTTGATCTCTTGAAGGCATATAAAATTGGGTTGACAATTTATCTCGAAGCCAATGACTAAAGACTATCACTCTTGAGGGGTTAGACAATGCTCAAATGTTGTATTAAACAATAATCATTTACAAAAGGAGATATCTTTGTTAGATAAGGATTTGTTGTTGTCCCTCTTTTTGTTGTTTTTATCTTCCTCTCTTCTTCTTGAGGTTGAAGGTTCCTAGCACTCGAGATGACCTTTAAGGGGGCTCTTCCAAGGGAACCCAGTGGGGAGTTTCCCTTTTTGAGACACCCCCCACCAAGGAGCCCACCTCATGACTCAAAAATATGGAACTGATAATGGAACTTTCATTCTCAGATTTATCTTCTTTGCTAGAGGCAAGATCCTTATCTTTTCTAGATGTGGCTCCTTCCTAGTTGCCTTGCTTACTTTGGGAAGGATTCTATGGGGTTTCCTCTTTGTTCAATTGTTGATTTGATTCACCATGATAGTCTAAGAATATTGAACTCCTTCTCTAAATAACAAAAAATATTGGTAAATTATGATCCTTGGATTTTGTTTCTTTAAAATTTTCTAGTTTTGTGGAATGATCTAGTTCTGAGGAATGATCTTTAAGGTTCAAAATGACCTTGTCAATTGAAACTTGAAAATTTTCCTTTCCCTTAACATGGCACTAATTTTTGCCTCAGAGGGCAATCATTGATCCTGTGACCTTGTGTTCTGCAAGGGAAGCACACATTGTGAAGATTTTCATAAACTAATGCATGCTAGAGAAGGAGTGCACCACCAATGTCAATGTTGATTTTGGTGAGGAGATCGAGGTTAAGTCTCACTTGAACACAAATATGTGGGTGCCATCTAGCATTTGAAAAAGTGTGACACACCTTCATAGATGAGATCCACAACATCTTCCTTGGAGGCCAATGGGTGAACAATCGGTGTGACGATCTCCTTAATAAATCTATAAAAGAAGTAGGGAAGGTTAGTGAGTTCCACCTAGAGTGGAAAGCAAGGTAGTTTGGACTTGTTTGGAATGAATATTGGGAACCACTTGAAAAGGCATAATGTAGTCTGTCAAACTTGCCAATAGCCAACCCATAGAGCTTGGGAGGCCATTCCCCATTCTCAAAAACAATTAGAACATGGTTGAACGATAGGAATTGACACTTACAAACCTCCAAACCATGAGGGAACCACTCCTTGCAAAACCATTTTTGGAGGGAGTCAAGCAGTGGTTTCAAACCAAACAATTTTCCAATGAGGAAAACCTTCTTAAGATCTTCTTGCTTGGTAAGAATAATCTCTCTAGGAAGGGATACAATCGGAGTATTCGAACCAACAAGATTAAGAGAGACACCGTAGGCCTTATCCTCTGAAGCTCAACTCAAATTGCTGACCACCAGTGAGCAAATGGCTCCCACCATAACTCGAAGATGCGTGAACCAAAGCTCACAAATGATTCCCAGAGTAACCGGATAGGTTAAGGGTTAGAATACAAAATTTTAATGGAAATTGAGGAATTTTGTGATACATAGGGATCCATCATAGATACCATTTTCTTTTTTTGACCCATTGGAGCTTGAAGTGCCATAATGCTTTTGTTAAAAATCCATTTTTTGAGTTCTATAACTCATCCATACATTGGGTTTATGATATGATATTTTGAGAGTGACCTTCAAGTGAGAGCAAGAAGTCAAGAGAGCTTTTAGATAACTTTTATCAATACAAGGGGGAAAATTACCACCAAATTACACTTGAATCCTATTGAGATTAGCACAACAAGGGACTTACAAAGGAATAGATCACCTCTAGGGTGAGACTTCTTGGACCGTCTCAATCGCCCAAGGCCCGAGAGGGGACTGCAAGCATGCGCAAGATCACAAGAACCTAGAATGCCAATATGTTTGCCAATGGGATGACAAAGAGAGCTTGGCTGGGGAGGTGGATTCCAGGAGTCCTACTACGCCTCATAGTTGTGCATAATTTGGCACTACATGGTAAATCTCCTAGGCTCTAAAAAGTGTTGGATAGAAAAACAAGGGCTATCACTTCCTCCCTCGGCTTGGAGAGCTTGTTGCCCTCAACAAGGGGGTTCAGATTTACAAAATTTGGATTTGATACAACTTGCTATGTTACAAAATGTTGGGAACATTACAATGGGCTAAGAGGCCATGGTAGGCCTAAGATGTGCGATAATATTTTTGGACAAGGGGATGGTCCAGACCAAATGTGTTGGTCGAGAACCATTCGACATCAACTAAGGGGTGACCTTTCCATTTGATGAGGAATTGGGGCCCTTTGAGTGTGTTGCGGTCTTGTAGAATTGCCTCCGGTTTGAACTGGTTCTCACCATCTTGAAGCACAAGGACATCACATCCATACTTGGTGTCGGGTTTGAACTCTTTGAGAAAGCTCATGTGAAATGCGTTGTGAAATTGGGCATTGTCGGGCAACTCTAGTTGGTATGTGACCTCGTTGATCTGCTTTGCTACCTTGTACGAGCCGTAGTATCGATGGTTGGACTTTGGTGTAATGTTTTGGGGAAGTGTGATGTTCTGCGTGCTTATGAGGACTATATCCCCGACTTAAAAAACTTCACCCGATCTTTGTTTCCGATTCGCATACTTGGCCATACGTTCTTTTATTTTTGTAAGATTGACTTGGCCTTCTCCAACTTTTTCTTCCATTGATCAAGGAATGCTCCGCAATCGGGGTCATTGGTGGTCAAAGTAGAGTCTTGTGCGAGGGCTAGCAAGGTTATGACCTCTTTTTTGGTTGCGAGCTCGAACGGGGTCATTTTTGTACTCAAATGGATGGAGGCATTGTAATGAAACTCAAGAATGTCTAAGTTTTTGGCCCAATCATGTTGGTCTATTTTCACATAATTGAGAATATACATCCTCAATTTTTTTGTTGACTCGCTCCATTTGCCCATCAGTTTGAGGATGATATGCTGAGGAAAATCTGAGTTGCATGCTTGATAGGCAGAAAAGTTCGGTCCATAACCAACTTAGGAAGTGTCTATCCCGATCCAAAACGATCGCCAAGGGCAACCCATGGTATTTGACAATGTGTGTGAAGAATAACTCGGCCACTACCTTAACATTTAGGGGAGGCTTAGCTGGGATGAAGTGGGCCTCTTTGGTGAAGTAGTCGACTAGGAAAAATATGATTGAGTATCCTTGGGATGGTGGAAGCTCAGTTATGAAGTCCTTGCTAATCATGTCCAAGGGTCGGTTTGGAATGGGAAGAGGTTGTAAGAGGCCCATCGATTTAATTCTATCTTGCTTGACAAGTTGGCACATCGGACATGTCTCCACATATTCTTGAACTTGAGCTTTCATACCCGGCCAATAGAAGTGTCTGTGTAGCAGCTCATAGCTACGATTTTGGCCTCCATGTCCTACCACTTTGCAATAATACGCTTGCAAGAGCAACTCCTTGCATAGCTCGAAGTCATCTAGGACATAGCCCCAACGTTTGCAGTAGAGCATGCCCTACTCAATTGAGTACCTACCAGATGCACGATGTTGTGAACTTCATGCATGAGTTCTTGGACTTGCTTATCACGTTCTTGAGCTATCTTGATCCTACCCCTAAGATCGGATGAGATCATGGACAAGGCTTGAATTTTGGGCCTTCTACTTAGTGCATTTGGCATGATGTTATGTTTCTTGGCCTTGTGGATGATCTTGATGTCAAACTCGGCTAGGAAATCCTGTGACCTAGCTTGCTTTGGACTTAGCTTTGGCTGCGAAGAGAAATATTTGAGTGAGATATTGTCTGTGAAGACTTTGGTGTGTTTTTCTTGAACGTAGTGTTGCCATTTAGATAGCCAATGGATGAGAATGAGCATTTCCTTCTCATGCGTGCTCCACCTTAGCTCTACTTTGGTGAAATTGTGTGATTCATAGGCTATAGGTTGCCCATCTTGCATCAAGATGACTCCAATCATGGTGCCGGATGCATCAGCGTGAATCTCGAAGGGTTTATCAAAGTTCCAAAGCTTGAGCAGAGGTGCGTTGCACATCGTGAACTTGAGTACTTTGAATGCATCCTCCTCTGCTTGGCCCCACTTGAAGTCTTCCTTCTCTTTGATTAGCTTTAAGAGCAGAGTGGAAATCTTGCTAAAGTCCCTAATGAAGTGGTGGGGAAATTGGCAGAATCCGATCAATTCCTAAACCGCTTTGTTGAGCCCATAAAAGTCATGTTGGTCAACGTCAACTGCAGTCAAAGTCAACAGGTCAAAGTCAACAGGTCAAAGTCAACAAGGTCAAGGTCAAAGTCAACAGGTGCAAAGTCAAAGTGCGTAAGTGCAGGTGTCAAAGTGCACAGGTAGTGCACAATGAATTGTCCACAAAGGGTAAATTGGAGAAAATAGGTTGCAGGTTGCAGAGGTACTTTCTCTAATTTCCCTAAGGTTCAAAGTGTGTTTTAAAGTGTTTTGGAAGGTTCAGGTGAACCCCCCTTATGTGCAAAAGTGAAGAATTAAAAGGAAATGTGAAGGCATGTGAAGCGGCAAAGTGTACGCACAGGTGAAAGTATGGCCCCCCATTAAAATTTTTGGTTTTAGACTAAAGTCACTACAGGACAAAACAGTGAGTAGTTGGCTGCCACTTGTGAGAGCAATCTTGGGACATCAAAGTGAGCACCAAGATTCACTTGCAGTTAGGAGCGTACGTGATCGACACACTCAAATCAAGGCAAGGGCCATTCTTGGACCAAGGTTAGAGTAAGCAAGAGAGCATAGGCTAAGTGGAGCAAGAGAGAGAAGTGCAATGGTCACCAGAGTACGTCGCACAGAAGTGAAAGTGCAAGGTGCATAGAGGGTGACCAAGGATTTTGGTGCAGAGAAGTGCTAAGCTATAGTTCCCCCAAGTATCTCAAGGTCCTTTGGCAGTGTACGCTTGCCGACAGCAGGTATTCACTCCTCCCCCTTTGTGGAAGCTTGGTGCAAGGTGTGCACAAGGAGAAGCTTGAAGCAGGTGGAGGTTTGTTGCAGAGGAGGTCGGCAGCAAGAGGACATTGGGATATTGGATATTTTGTAATTGGGCACTCTGCGGGATTGTGCACAGAGGTATTGGTGTATCTTGTATTTCAAACATTGTACTTTTCTTACTGTAATCAAACGGCAGAGACTTCCAAGGTGTATTTTCTCTTTTGGTCCTTCCATTTTCTCCTACAAACCCTCAAACTCCTTCTTGTCAAAGAATCCCCCAACAAATTTGGCACGCACGGTGGGACGTCCAAGGAGCTTTGAGCATAGGAGGCTATATATTGCCATTGGAGGACAATATTCCAGTGTCGACAACATTACTCCAGTGGGCCAAAAGGTGCATACTTTTATCAAGTGTCTCATTTTAAGTGGACTATGCATAGCTCATGACCGCGACCCGGTCACAAACCTTGAGAATCAAGTGCAAGCAGACAAGAAGAAAGACGAACAGAAGATCATCGAGTCCACTTTCATCGACTTCATCGGTAGGAAGCATGGCAGGACAGGTGGACCTAGAAATCTTGCTCTCCAGATTAAACATAAAATTTCCCTCCTTCAGGGGTTTAGCCCAGGAGGACCCAGATGAGCACATTCGACGATTTCTTGCATTATGTAAGACTAGGGGGCTAATGGGTAGGGAAGATGCTTTCTTGATACTCTTCCCAGCCACATTGGAAGGACTGGCAGACAAGTGGTTCAGCCAGTTTGCTGAAAACCACTTTACCACTTGGGATTTGATGAAGGATGCTTTTAGAAATCAATTCCAGCAGGGGAACACAGCAGAGATTATCATAGAAGAGCTAGAGAACTTGAGATTGGGTCCAGGAGAAAAGTTCCCAGAATTTGTGACCAGAGCCAAAGCACTAATGGCCAAACTACCAGATCCACCCCATGATTTTTTTGTCAAGAAATGGTTAGCCAAGCCCCTACCAGTAGCCACTCAATGCAAAATAAAGGAATTAGTATTACCTACAGCCTCCATAGAGGAGTTCATCACCACGGCTACAAGACTGGAGCAAATAAGGCACCAATATGGGACAACTTCTTCACCACCAACATATGGTACAGAGATGGAGGATCCAGTGACCCAGCTGAGGAGGGAGTTGGAGGGCTTAAAGAGAAATAAGCCCTACAAAGAGGAGGAGACTGCTGTGGCTCAATTGAGAAGGGAGATTGAAGCACTCAAGCTCCAAAAGGAAGAGGAAGCCCAGGCAGAGGAATTAGCTCAGCTGCGACAGGAGTTGCAGGAGCTCAAAGGAGGAGGCATCAAGAGTGGTCTTTGGTGTTCCATGTGCAGCAAACAAGGGCATATAGTAAGTGAGTGCCCTCTGTTAAGTGTAACTTGCCAATTATGCAGGAAGGTTGGCCATGAGGCCCATGAATGCCAATCAAGGGGAATGCCTGCAACGACATACTGGACCCAAAGAGGACCCCCAACGACCACAAATGTGATGGCTGCACAAAATCAAGGTAACAAGTATAACCCTAGACAGAGGAATAATTTTGGAAATGGGCCTAGGAGGCCAATAATCTGTTTCAGGTGTGGAGAATGTGGGCACTACCAAAGTAGGTGCACCCTACCAGAGAATGCACCTCCTTGCAGGAACTGCCCTGAGGCCAGAGACCATTATACATATGGTTGTCCTAAGAATCAAGCCTCTTCATCAGGGCCCCATATCCAAATGATTTCTGTGCAGGAAGAAGAAATGGCAAATCAAGTTAAGGTGCCATCACCATCTACCAGGGTGGTGCAGTTAGAGGAAATTGACTCTTTTACTGTGCAGACAAGAAGCAAGGGGAAGGCTCCAGTGGACATGGGTCAAGAATCATTGATTAATGGATTAAACAGAGACAAAGGTGTGTCCGAAGACCTAGCCACCACAAGTGCAGACACAAGGCAAAAGGAAAATTGCACAGGTACCAGTGATGCCATTGGACATGCATTCAGCAGGGCTCATGAGGAGTTGGATAAGTCAAATGGAGCCCAAGCTCTTAAGGAATCAGAAGCTTCCAGACTGCTCAAGTCCATGAAAAAGGAGGTTAGTATTTTTGATTTAATAAAGATGGATGGGAAGTTCAGGTCAGAACTCTTGCAGATAATTGATGAAGCTTCCACTACAAGTTTGGTGGCAAAGACTGCTGTTGTACATGAAGGAAAAATTGTAAGGGAAGCACCCCTTACAGATTATAAAAGTCCTCGGCTGACAGTATCTATCAAGGGTCATGAATTTAAAGGAGTTATTGTGGATGGTGGTTTTGGAATTAACTTGATGCCTGAACATACAATGAAAAGAATTGGACTCCACCCTTCAAGGCCTGCAAATTTCACTGTCACTTTGGCAGATCAGAGCAAAGTAAGGCCCTTGGGAGTAATCCCAAAAGTTCCACTTGAAGTACAAGGTAATTTATTCATCCTGGATTTTGTGGTTTTAAGATTACCCCAGGTTGAAGGAGGATTTCCTCTCTTAATTGGACGACCATGGCTGAGGCACGCAAGTGTCATTCATGATTGGGGCAAGGATACTATGTGGGTACAAAAGAAAGGGCAGGAGCTGACACAGATTCATTTAGAAGAGGGCCCAGATAATCAAGGAAACACTAGCATGATGCAAGCAGTTGGCATTTGCATGGAAACAGAATCCGAGGATCAACCCCAAATAGATTTTGAGGAAGAAGAGGATATTCTATATTGGCTCCAAGCAGGCAACTCTTCCTCTTGTTTTGGAATTTTTTTTAATAATTGTTGTACAATTGAAGGTTATGATGAAGATAAGGAAAAAGTCCAGGTTGATGGATTGGGAGAGCCCATTACAAACCACAGAAGGGGCAGGAAGACAACCCTCAAATGCATTTTTGAGGAGGATATGACTACTACAGAAAATGAAGTTAATAAAGCTAAAGGCAAGGTAAAAGATTCTAGTGAAGAGTGTTCTTTTCCAATTCAAGAAATACCTGCAGGATGGATGCAGGATAAGGAAGAACAGATTGAAATCCAAAACACCCCTGCTTATGAAGCAATGCAAGAAAAGCTAGAAGACAAAGACACGGAAGGAGAGGAGAAGGAGGATACTCTGGTAGAGAGAAATCCTGTCCAAGAAATACAATTAGGCAATCAAGACAATGATCGGCCAGTTTTGGTGGCCACCTGGTTGTGGAGCCACCCAGGGCTCCTTGAAAAGGTAAAATCATTCTTGACCAAATATATAGATGTTTTTGCTTGGCATTATAAAGACTTAGAAGGAGTGCCTGCAACTTATGGAGAGCATAGAATCCCTCTGGTTGATGGAGCAAAACCTATAAGAGGGAAGAGTTATAGACTTAACCCAAAATATGCTGAAGCTGTCTATGTGGAAATCCAGAAGATGGAGGATGCAGGAATCATCATTCCTGTAGAACACTCAGAGTGGCTCTCCCCTATGGTTATAGTACCAAAGAAGAATACTAATAAAATCAGAATTTGTGTTGATTTTAGAGCACTCAATAAGGTGACCATTCCAGATGGTTTCCCAATGCCTTTTGCAGAACAGGTCATTGAAGAAGTAGCTGGGCATGCCTTATATAGCTTTATGGATGGATTCAGTGGCTATAATCAAATATCAATACACCCAGAGGATCGAGAAAAGACTGCTTTTATCACACCTTGGGGAACATATGTGTATGTAAAAATGCCATTTGGGCTCAGAAATGCCCCAGCCACCTTTAACAGAACGGTCAATCTCATCTTTGGCCCCCTATTGCTGGAATCACTTAGAATCTTCATGGATGACTTCTCTTCGTTTTCAGGATCTCACAAAGAAACTCCTCTAGATTGTTTGGACCACCATCTGAGGCAGCTGCATAATGTTTTCAAAAGATGCAGAGAAACTAAGTTAAAGCTCAATCCAAACAAATGTCATTTTCTTGTGACAGAAGGAACTCTCTTAGGACATGTGGTGTCAGCTAAAGGTATGGCCTCGGATCCTGACAAAATCATTTCTATCTTAAAGTTGCCTAAACCTAAATCCCCTAAAGAGATCCAGAGTTTTTTGGGGCATACTGGGTACCATAGAAGGTTTATTAAAATGTATGCAGAGATAGCTAGACCTCTGGCTAGACTTACAGGTAAGGAAGTACCTTTTAAATGGGAAGAAGAGGAAGAAAAAGCATATCAAACATTGCGGTCCAGGTTAGTGTCTGCTCCTATTTTGATCACACCTGAATGGTCAAGAATCTTTCATATACATGTAGATGCCAGTGCCTATGCAGTGGAGGCAGTTTTGACACAACCTAGTGAAGAATTTAAGATGGACAGACCAATTCAGTATGCTAGTAGAATTTTGACTAAGGCTGAAAGGAATTACAGCACCATTGAAAGGGAAGCCTTAGCAATGGTTTTTGCGGTCCAAAAATTTCGTCATTACTTATTGGGAGTAAAATTCGTTATTATAACTGACCACCAACCTCTCAAGTACTTGCTCAACAAACCACAAGCCACTGGTAGAATATGGAGGTGGTTATTGTTATTCCAAGAGTTCGATTTTTCTGTGGTCCACAGACCAGGTAAAGAGAATGTTATGGCGGATCACCTTTCCAGAATCAACATGATGGAGCAAGTTAGTGGAATCAATGATGATTTTCCAGATGCTCATCTGTTTGCTGTCCAGGCTCAAGGTTGGTATTATGATATCAAGAATTTCATTAAAACAGGGATGTATCCAGAAAAGGCTAGTGCTGTGCAAAGGAAGAGATTGCTACTCAAGAGAAGACCATACACCTTCCTTGAAGATAAATTATATAGACAGGGAAAGGATGACAGACTTAGGAAGTGCTTGGAGGAAGAAGAAGTGAGGAAAGTCCTTCACTCTGCACATGAAGGACCAGGTGGTGGGCACCTTCCAGGGCATATTATGAGTCAGAGGATATTAGATGCTGGTCTATGGTGGCCTACACTATTTAAGGATGCAAATGAATGGGGAAAGGCATGTGACGTTTGCCAGAGGTGTGGACCTAAGCCCACAACGCAGAGACATAACCCCTTGATTGTTTCCACTTCCTGGCAACCATTTGAAAAGTGGGGGCTGGATTTTGTAGGGCCCATCTATCCTCCGACAATTCCAAAAAGAGAGAAATATCTCTTGATAGCTACCGATTATGCGACCAAGTGGGCTGAAGCTATTGCTTCCCCCGACTGCACTGCCCAAACTGTTGCCGATTTCATTTATAGTAACATCATTTGCAGGTTTGGATGCCCATTTGAAATTTGTACAGATCAAGGTACACATTTTGTCAATAAGGTCCTGCAGGAAATTTTTAACAGGTATAGAATTCTACATAGGACTTCTTGTGCTTACTATCCAAGAGCCAATGGACAGGCTGAATCGACAAATAAAGTTTTGATCTCAATGTTAAGGAAGGAATGTATGTTACAACCCACTTCCTGGGGCATTGCTTATCAAGGTACCCTATGGGCATACAGGTTAGCTTACAAAGAGGCCACATGATATTCTCCATTTCAACTGGTTTATGGAATATTGCCCATTGAGCCCTTTGAATTTTTACATGGCTCACCTAAGATAGCATACATGCAGGGCAAAAAAGACTGTGATGTCTCTCAGAGAATAGGGGCACTACATAAAGTGGAGGAGATTCGTCTCCTAGCAACAAAACAATTGATCGAGACTCAGATGAAGAGGAAAGAGGCACATGATCGACACCTGTGGAACAACAACATTGAAGCAGGCATGTTGGTTCTTCTCCATAGACCTAACCTTCATACACAACTGAGAGGAAAATGGCTTCCAAATTGGGAAGGACCTTATAGAGTCAAAACAATGCTAAACTTGGGTGCTGTGGAGTTAGAGACGCTGAAAGGAGAAGCCTTGCCACTGGTCAACATTTCAAGGCTGAAGGCCTATCATCAACACACTTAAAGACGTATGGATCACCTGGAACTGCCAAATATGTCCAGGTTGTACATAACTTTCTCATCATATTTTGCTCAGTTTTAGTAGTTTTCCTTATCAATTTCATCTTTGTTATTGGTGTTTTTAGAAAACCTAGAAGATATTTCAAAACCACTGCCAAGCAAGCTCTTTTTTGGAAATTTTCTAGCAATTTTAGCATTTTTCTAGCAATTTTTATCCCTTTTCGATGTCTTTTTATTGCCCAATTTGAGGAATAAATGGAGGGTCTCTGTGGTTTGATGAAGGATTTTAGGCTCAACATGTAGAAAATTTCATCAAAATTTTTTCAGAATTTTTTTAGAATTTTTTGGCCAATTTTTGGCATTTTTTTCAGATTTTTCCTTGATTTTTCTCTAAATTGGGCTATTTATAAAATGAATAAATAAATAAATAAAAAAATTAAAAAAAAAAAAAGAGCCCCCTAGGGAATTTGCGGGTTCCCCCAAAAAAAAAAAAAAAAAAAAAAATCCCCCCAGCCCCCCCCTCCCCCCCTGTCCCCCCCCCCCTCCCCCCCTTCCCCCCCCCCCTCCCCCCCCCCCCCTCCCCCCCCCCCCCTCCCCCCCCCCCCCCCCTCCCACCCTCCCCCCCCCCCCCCCCTCCCCCCCCCCCCCCCCTCCCACCCTCCCCCCCCCCCCCCCCCTTGCCCCCCCCCCCCTCCCACCCTCCCCCCCCCCCCCCCCTTGCCCCCCCCCCCCCTTCCCCCCCCCCCCCCCCCCTCCCCCCTCCCCCCCCCCCTCCCCCCCCCCTCCCCCCCCCCCTCCCCCCCCCCCCTCCCCCCCCCCCCCCCGCCCGCCCGCCCCCCGCCCGCCCCCCCGCCCGCCCCCCCGCCCGCCCGCCCCCCCGCCCGCCCGCCCGCCCCTCCCCCCCCCCCCCCCCCCCCTTGTTGCGAACATTTGTTTTATGTAGGGTACAAGTTTCAAATTATGTAAATACCTTTGGGAAGTCTTCAAATACTTCAAGAAGGCTCATATTATTCATAAAATTTAGCAAAAATACCACGTGAGTTCTAGAACATGGTGAGTCAAATTAGTGAGTCACAAGGGAGCTTCAGTGGTGTCCTAGTGGAAGGTCGATGTGGCTAGTTCTCAAAGTCCATCAATACTTTGCTTATTTGAGCACTTGAGTCATGTAATACCTCCATCCAAGTGTCTACCACGAATTTAGATGTATTAGGAAGGTTTTAGATTAGTTTCCCATGCTATAAAAAGAGGAGAAAAGTCGTGATCTTGTGGGATGTCCAAGAGAGTATCTCTATGCTACTCTAGTTTTTGTATGCAGAGCTTGCAGAGCTTGTATCTCCCTCATTATATATCCAAATTACATGTTTGATAGCTCATTTGAAAGCTCTTCTTGTCTACTTTCATAGTACCAATTTTCATAATCATTGGATTTGTGAGCTGAGAGCAACACTCTCTGCAAGTAGTGTGTGTTCTCTATTTTTTATCCCTGCTGAAGGTCTCCATTAAACATCCAACTTGCAGAGGTCATATCTCCTTGTGTATGTATCCAAATCATGTGTTCTTTAGCTTGTTAGAAAGCTCTCCAAGTCTATTTGTATTCTGGAAATTTTCAGATTCATTGGAGTTGTGAGTTAAGAGCAGTAGTCTCTGCAAGTGATGTATGTCCTCAGGTTCATCTCTGTTTCAAGGTCTCCATTAAAGCTGCATATTGCAGAGGTCATAGCTCATTGAGTATTTATCCAAATTGAGTGTTCTTTGGCTCATTGGAAAGCTCTTGGTCTCTAGTATATGTGGTTAAAACAGTTTTAAAAACTTTTGAGTGAGTAGAGAGTAGTAAGCTCTGCAAGCATGACTGGTTTTCTATGATGAAGTTTGTGAGAAGGTCAACTTGTTCCTAGGGGGTTCCACCTACTTCCTGCTATACTTTGGAGGTCAATAAACTCCAACATTGGTATCAGAGCAAGTACTTGGAGGCTTGGAGAAGGTTATCATACCTTGACGAAGAATTTGAAGCTATCAAAGAAGCAGTTCATCATCAACACTACACAAAGGTAGAAGAAGATTGCAAGGAGGCATCTGAAGCAACATCCAAGCAAAGAAAGGTGCACATACCTCATTTACAAGGTAAATATTATATTTCTTCTCATCACACACATTGGAAAGGAGGCTTAAAGGAGGAAGCTTAGCATTTGTATTATGGGAGACCAACATGCACAAATAGAGAAGCTTGATAAGACAAATTATCAGGCATGGAAGTTTAGAATCACAGCATACTTGCAAGGTAGAGGCTTGTATGGTTTGATTGACGGCACAGATATCAAACCCACATTACCAGAGGACCCAAATCAGCAACAATTGAGGGAGTTTAGACTTTGGAATGAGAGAGACAAAAGGGTTATATTCATTTTATCACAAAATATTCAAGATTCAATGGTAGGACACATACAAGATCTAGACACAAGTAGAGATGTTTGGCTTGCATTGGAAAGGTTGTATGCTACAGGTACAAGAGCAAGGAAGATTCAACTCAAAAATGAGTTGAATAACATAAAGAAAGATACAAGGACATCGGTCAATGATTACATATTGAAAGTTAAAGAGATTGCAGATCAACTAGGATCAATTCAAGCTCATGTGGAGGACGACGACTTGGTTGCACATACTCTCAACGGACTCAAAGATGATGAGAGATGGAAACCCTTCATTACTTCAGTTTATGTCAGAGGAGAATTACCAGATTTTGATCAACTTATTGCCCTCATGGTCACGGAGGAGATGAATCTAAATGGTTCTACTTCAAATCAAAAAGGATCTCAAGGACAAGCTCTTTATGTAGGATCATCAAGAGGTGGAAACAGAGGTGGAAGAGGTTCAAATAGAGGTCGAGGAAGAAGGATCGATGATCAAAGGACTTCAAGTGGCTTCTTCAACACAAGAGGAAGAGGAAGATCAAGCGCTAGAGGTACGAGAGGCTACTACAACTACAACCAAAGACAAAGGAGTGAAGATAATAAGAACAATTGCTATATATGTGGAAGGTATGGACACTATGCCAAAGATTGTTATCAAAATGAAAATAATCAAGGTGGTAATCAAAGAGGAGGCTATTCAAGAAGAGGTAAACAACAAGGAAATTATGCAGTTGAAGGTAAAAGTGATGATTATGATTCTCTTCTTATGATGAATGTAGAAACTAAGATGAATTCCAATAGTGATGTATGGTATGTAGATAGTGGTTGTTCTAATCACATGTCTCATGATGCTTCATGGTTTTCTAATATGCATAATCCGTCATGTAAAGGTCATGTTGAAACAGGAGATGATACAACACATAAGATTATGCAGGTTGGAGATGTTGTTATGCAGGATAAGAGCAAGAAAAATTGCTTGAAGGATGTACTTTATGTGCCAACGATCACTAAGAATTTGATGTCGGTTGGTCAAATGGTAGAAAAAGGTCTACAAGTGAGATTTAATCATGCAGGTTGCTTCATTGAGGATCCAAAGCAAAGGAGGTTAATTGCTAGAGGTCAAAAACAAGGTAGATTGTTTACATTCAAGGTAAACCCAAATCATACAAACTATTTCTCTTATGGTATGCATCGAATAGCAGAGCTTGATCTATGGCACAAAAGGATTGGACACATGAATGTACACAGGTTAAAGGAGCTATCAAAGAAGAGGATTGTTGAAGGATTACCTGATCTTACTAAGCAACATATGGTGCATCTTTGTGAAGCATGTCAAATGGGTAAGCAGAGTAGACAACCTTTCAAGCATTCAAGTTATGTAAGTGATGGTTTGCTAGATCTCATACACACAGATGTGTGGGGACCTACTAAAGAGGCATCCTTGATTGGTAATAAGTACTATGTATCATTCATTGATGATCATAGTAGAATGACATTTGTGTATTTCATTAAACATAAGAGTGAGGTCTTTGATTGTTTCAAGAAGTTCAAATCATATGTCGAAAAGCAAACAGGAAGGTATATTAAGAAGCTAAGGTCTGATGGAGGGGGAGAGTATTTCTCTCAAGCTTTTACTGATTTTTTGTATGATGAAGGTATCAAAAGAGAAGTTACATGCAGGTATACTCCACAACAAAATGGAGTCGCAGAAAGAAGAAACAGAATCATAGCAGAAGCATCTAGAAGTATGCTTAATGATATGTGTTTGCCTAATTATTTTTGGGCTGAAGCTGTTAGCACAAGTGTTTACATTATGAATAGAGTTCCGACTGCTGGAGTTCATCATTTGACACCATATGAGGTATGGCATGGAAGGAAACCAAGTGTAAGTCATTTGAAAGTATTTGGTTGTGTATGTTATGTACATGTACCTAGTGAGGTGAGATCTAAACTTGATGCAAAATCAGAAAAATGTATATTTATTGGTTATGCAGATACTCAAAGAGGATATAGATGCTATAATCCTCATACCAATAAGGTTGTTGTGTCAAGAGATGTAAACTTTGATGAATCACTTTCATGGTATGCAGATAAGAATTGTTTGCAGGACATGGATGAAAATGAAGAAGGTGTGGTTGAAGGAGATGAATGCATAGTTCAGCCATCAGGAAGTTTAAATGATGAAAGGAGTGGTCTAGATGAAGAAAGAGGATCACCTTTCAATGGAAGATTAAGGCAAGAGTCACCTCCAAGTGTTAAAAGTAAAGGTAAACTCAAACTTGTTGAAGTTAATGATGAAGGAGAGGAAATTAGTGATGTATGTGAGTATGGAGAATCATCAAAGGTTCCTAATAAGAAAGGAAGAGCATCTACATTGGAGGTAAGAAGAACTTCAAGAGTAAGTAAGCAACCTCAAAGGTATACTTATGAATCTTTCATGAATACTCATTATGCTTTTATGACAAAAGTTGAGCAGGAAAATGAACCCACATGTTATGATGAGGCCAAAGGAGATGAAAAGTGGGAGAAAGCAATGAGAGAAGAAATGGAAGCACTACAGGATAACAAGACTTGGTATTTTGTTCCAAGTACACCAAAGCAAAAGGTAATTGGTTGCAAGTGGGTTTTTAAGATTAAAAGAAATAGTGATGGTAGTGTGTCTAGATATAAGGCTAGACTTGTAGCAAAAGGATATAATCAAACTCAAGGTGTGGACTATGAGGAAACATTTAGTCCAGTAGCAAATATGGCAACAGTAAGAACTTTGTTGGCTTTAGCTGCAAGTAAAAGGTGGAATATATATCAACTTGATATAAAAAATGCCTTTCTTAATGGTGAGTTAAATGAAGAAGTGTATATGTCACAGGCAGATGGTTATGTGGATGCAAAATGTCCTAATCATGTATGCAGGTTAAAGAAGGCATTGTATGGTCTTAAGCAGGCACCAAGGGCATGGAATGCAAGGTTGGTAAAGTATCTTATGCTGCAAGGATACACAGCGAGTCATGCTGATCCTTCACTTTATGTAAAATATGTAGATGGCATGTGTGTCTATGTATGCATTTATGTGGATGACTTGTTGATTACAGGGAATGATGCAAAAGCAATTGATGAGATAAAAGGTAATTTGGGAAAGCAATTTAAAATTTTAGATCTTGGTTTGCTCAGATACTTTCTTGGGATTGAAATTGTGTATAGCGATGAAGGTATGTGGTTGATACAAAGAAAGTATATATGTGATATGCTGAAAAGGTTTGGTATGCAGGAATGTAAATTTGTTTCTACTCCAATGGAATGTAATGTAAAGCTGAGTGCAAAGGAAGGTGATGAGTTGCATGATATGAATGTATATAGATCCATGGTAGGATCTTTGATTTATGCAACAAAAACTAGACCTGATATATGTTATGCAGTGGGAGTATTGTCACAGTTTATGCATGAACCTAGAGTACCTCATATGCATGCAGCGAAAAGAGTGCTTAGGTATTTGAAAGGTACCATGAACGAAGGATTATTTTATAGTCATGATGTTGATCTAACTCTTAAAGTCTTTAGTGATGCAGATTGGGCTGGAAGCAAAGATGACAGAAGATCCACAAGTGGATATGTGGTAATAGCAGGAAACAAGACATTAACATGGAGTTCAAAGAAACAGCCTACAGTTGCTTTATCTTCTACAGAGGCTGAGTATAGAGGTTTAGCATTGGCTACTACTGAGGTTATGTGGTTTAAAAAGTTGTTTCATGACTTGAATGTGCAGGTTGATGTACCACTGATATATGGGGATAACTTGAGCAGCATTCATATGACCTCAAATCCTATTTTTCATGCTAGAACAAAGCATATAGAGGTTCACTATCATTATGTTCGAGAGAAGACCATGAACAATGAAGTGCAGGTTTCTTTTGTTGGAACAAAGGATCAAGTTGCAGATATCTTCACCAAATCCTTGGATGGACCAAAGCTTCAAAGATTCAACTATATTCTTGGCATGAAGGAAATACCCTTTGAAACTTGAGGGGGAGAATGTTGCGAACATTTGTTTTATGTAGGGTACAAGTTTCAAATTATGTAAATACCTTTGGGAAGTCTTCAAATACTTCAAGAAGGCTCATATTATTCATAAAATTTAGCAAAAATACCACGTGAGTTCTAGAACATGGTGAGTCAAATTAGTGAGTCACAAGGGAGCTTCAGTGGTGTCCTAGTGGAAGGTCGATGTGGCTAGTTCTCAAAGTCCATCAATACTTTGCTTATTTGAGCACTTGAGTCATGTAATACCTCCATCCAAGTGTCTACCACGAATTTAGATGTATTAGGAAGGTTTTAGATTAGTTTCCCATGCTATAAAAAGAGGAGAAAAGTCGTGATCTTGTGGGATGTCCAAGAGAGTATCTCTATGCTACTTTAGTTTTTGTATGCAGAGCTTGCAGAGCTTGTATCTCCCTCATTATATATCCAAATTACATGTTTGATAGCTCATTTGAAAGCTCTTCTTGTCTACTTTCATAGTACCAATTTTCATAATCATTGGATTTGTGAGCTGAGAGCAACACTCTCTGCAAGTAGTGTGTGTTCTCTGTTTTTTATCCCTGTTGAAGGTCTCCATTAAACATCCAACTTGTAGAGGTCATATATCCTTGTGTATGTATCCAAATCATGTGTTCTTTAGCTTGTTAGAAAGCTCTCCAAGTCTATTTGTATTCTGGAAATTTTCAGATTCATTGGAGTTGTGAGTTAAGAGCAGTAGTCTCTGCAAGTGATGTATGTCCTCAGGTTCATCTCTGTTTCACTCATTGAGTATTTATCCAAATTGAGTGTTCTTTGGCTCATTGGAAAGCTCTTGGTCTCTAGTATATGTGGTTAAAACAGTTTTAAAAACTTTTGAGTGAGTAGAGAGTAGTAAGCTCTGCAAGCATGACTGGTTTTCTATGATGAAGTTTGTGAGAAGGTCAACTTGTTCCTAGGGGGTTCCACCTACTTCCTGCTATACTTTGGAGGTCAATAAACTCCAACACCCCTCCCCCCCCCCCCCCCCCCCCCCCACCCCCCACCCCCACCCCACCGACCACCCCCCCCCCCCCATTCTGACAGCCCTCCCCCCCACCGACCATCCCCCCCCCCCCCTCCCCCCCCCCCCCCCCTCCCCCCCCCCCCCCCCCCCCCCCCGCCCCCGTTCTGACAGCCCCCCCTCTCCCCCCCCCCCACCCCCACCCCACCCCACCGACCACCCCCCCCCCCCCCCCCCCCCCCCCTCCCCCCCCCCCGCCCCCCGTTCTGACAGCCCCCCCCCCCTATTTTCTTTTTATTATTTATTTATTTATTTATTTATTTTATTTTATTTTATTTTTTTTAATTAATTTTTATCTTTTATTTATTTTATTTTATTTTATTTTCTTCTTTATTTTATTTTCTGTCTGAGCGTTGAAAACGAAAAAAAAAAAAAAGAGCGATCATTTTTATTTTTATTTTATTTTACTTTATTTTTTTATTTTTTCATGGCTCAAAGCTATTGGCTCTGGATTGTGCCTCGGTTAGCCGTTTTTTACAAAAATGGAGTCATTTTCATGTTTTTTGGCACCTATGAACTCAGTTTTTGAATTTCTTTTTACAAATTCCCACTTTTTGTATGACTTTTGGTCTGAAACCACATGTTTTGAACACCTTTATCACATGTTTTTATTTCACAACATTGTCCAAATGGTCTATTCTCACCTTGTCTTACCTTATGTTTAATAATCTCCCATATGTACCCTCTGTAGCCCTCCGGTTGTTCACATTAGCCTCCTCCCGACCCCTGATTCCTACTCCCCATCCCTCCCTTTACCGATATGCCCAGCCACATCCTTTCCCCTCCCTACCCCATCCATATTCGCACCCTCAGCCCTCCCTTCCCCTTCCTTTCTCCCCTTCCATTGCCCCCCCTTTTTGCTTTTCCATTCCAAAATCCCACTTTTGGTTCTTCTCTGGGGCTTGTTCTCTCCTGTTTTGGTGGAATTGGTTGCTGCTCAGATGTCCTATTCAAGTTTTTGCGGCTATATCTTCATCGTGATCAAAGTTTAGCTATCGCTCTCCGGGACGGAGAGCACATTAGGTGGTGGGCAACTGTTGAGCCCATAAAAGTCATGTTGGTCAACGTCAACTGCAGTCAAAGTCAACAGGTCAAAGTCAACAAGGTCAAGGTCAAAGTCAACAGGTGCAAAGTCAAAGTGCGTAAGTGCAGGTGTCAAAGTGCACAGGTAGTGCACAATGAATTGTCCACAAAGGGTAAATTGGAGAAAATAGGTTGCAGGTTGCAGAGGTACTTTCTCTAATTTCCCTAAGGTTCAAAGTGTGTTTTAAAGTGTTTTGGAAGGTTCAGGTGAACCCCCCTTATGTGCAAAAGTGAAGAATTAAAAGGAAATGTGAAGGCATGTGAAGCGGCAAAGTGTACGCACAGGTGAAAGTATGGCCCCCCATTAAAATTTTTGGTTTTAGACTAAAGTCACTACAGGACAAAACAGTGAGTAGTTGGCTGCCACTTGTGAGAGCAATCTTGGGACATCAAAGTGAGCACCAAGATTCACTTGCAGTTAGGAGCGTACGTGATCGACACACTCAAATCAAGGCAAGGGCCATTCTTGGACCAAGGTTAGAGTAAGCAAGAGAGCATAGGCTAAGTGGAGCAAGAGAGAGAAGTGCAAGGGTCACCAGAGTACGTCGCACAGAAGTGAAAGTGCAAGGTGCATAGAGGGTGACCAAGGATTTTGGTGCAGAGAAGTGCTAAGCTATAGTTCCCCCAAGTATCTCAAGGTCCTTTGGCAGTGTACGCTTGCCGACAGCAGGTATTCACTCCTCCCCCTTTGTGGAAGCTTGGTGCAAGGTGTGCACAAGGAGAAGCTTGAAGCAGGTGGAGGTTTGTTGCAGAGGAGGTCGGCAGCAAGAGGACATTGGGATATTGGATATTTTGTAATTGGGCACTCTGCGGGATTGTGCACAGAGGTATTGGTGTATCTTGTATTTCAAACATTGTACTTTTCTTACTGTAATCAAACGGCAGAGACTTCCAAGGTGTATTTTCTCTTTTGGTCCTTCCATTTTCTCCTACAAACCCTCAAACTCCTTCTTGTCAAAGAATCCCCCAACAAATTTACCAATATGCCCAGCCACATCCTTTCCCCTCCCTACCCCATCCATATTCGCACCCTCGGCCCTCCCTTCCCCTTCCTTTCTCCCCTTCCATTGCCCCCCCTTTTTGCTTTTCCATTCCAAAATCCCACTTTTGGTTCTTCTCTGGGGCTTGTTCTCTCCTGTTTTGGTGGAATTGGTTGCTGCTCAGATGTCCTATTCAAGTTTTTGCGGCTATATCTTCATCGTGATCAAAGTTTAGCTATCGCTCTCCGGGACGGAGAGCACATTAGGTGGTGGGCAACTGTTGAGCCCATAAAAGTCATGTTGGTCAACGTCAACTGCAGTCAAAGTCAACAGGTCAAAGTCAACAAGGTCAAGGTCAAAGTCAACAGGTGCAAAGTCAAAGTGCGTAAGTGCAGGTGTCAAAGTGCACAGGTAGTGCACAATGAATTGTCCACAAAGGGTAAATTGGAGAAAATAGGTTGCAGGTTGCAGAGGTACTTTCTCTAATTTCCCTAAGGTTCAAAGTGTGTTTTAAAGTGTTTTGGAAGGTTCAGGTGAACCCCCCTTATGTGCAAAAGTGAAGAATTAAAAGGAAATGTGAAGGCATGTGAAGCGGCAAAGTGTACGCACAGGTGAAAGTATGGCCCCCCATTAAAATTTTTGGTTTTAGACTAAAGTCACTACAGGACAAAACAGTGAGTAGTTGGCTGCCACTTGTGAGAGCAATCTTGGGACATCAAAGTGAGCACCAAGATTCACTTGCAGTTAGGAGCGTACGTGATCGACACACTCAAATCAAGGCAAGGGCCATTCTTGGACCAAGGTTAGAGTAAGCAAGAGAGCATAGGCTAAGTGGAGCAAGAGAGAGAAGTGCAAGGGTCACCAGAGTACGTCGCACAGAAGTGAAAGTGCAAGGTGCATAGAGGGTGACCAAGGATTTTGGTGCAGAGAAGTGCTAAGCTATAGTTCCCCCAAGTATCTCAAGGTCCTTTGGCAGTGTACGCTTGCCGACAGCAGGTATTCACTCCTCCCCCTTTGTGGAAGCTTGGTGCAAGGTGTGCACAAGGAGAAGCTTGAAGCAGGTGGAGGTTTGTTGCAGAGGAGGTCGGCAGCAAGAGGACATTGGGATATTGGATATTTTGTAATTGGGCACTCTGCGGGATTGTGCACAGAGGTATTGGTGTATCTTGTATTTCAAACATTGTACTTTTCTTACTGTAATCAAACGGCAGAGACTTCCAAGGTGTATTTTCTCTTTTGGTCCTTCCATTTTCTCCTACAAACCCTCAAACTCCTTCTTGTCAAAGAATCCCCCAACACGCTTTGACCATGGTTGGAGGAGCCCACTTGAGTACTAATTCTACTTTCTTGGGATCAATATGAAGCCTAATTTATGAGATAATAAATCCCAGAAATTTGACCTTCTTCATGGCAAACTTGCATTTTCTTAGTTTAGCAAAGAGGCGTCATTCTTGTAAGCATTACAGGACGGCCTTAACATGTTCATGGTGCTCTTCTAATGTGAGACTATAAATTAACAGGTTGTGGATGTATATAATGAGGAATAGATTGAGCATATCATGAAAACTGTCATTCATCTCATGGAAAAACGTGGCCAAGGCACTTGTGAAACCGAACGTCATAACTAGCCACTCGTAGCTTTCGTATCATGTGCAAAATGCGGTCTTCTCTATGTGTTCATGGGCAACCCTAATCTAATGGTAACCAGAATGCAGATCTATGCGTGTGAAGTACTTGGCCTTGTCGAGGCGATCTAGAAGTTCCTCCATTATTGGAGCTGGGTACTGTTGGTGCATATCAAGCCTTCACACATTGGCTTGGACTCATGGAAGATTAGCTTGGACAAAGCTTCATTAAGGCTTCACTTGAAGCAAGGCTCATATGAACATATGCTTAGATGTTCTCACTTTTTTACCCCTTTGTAAAAGTCATTGTGACTTGGAATAATTTGTAACCACACCTACTTGAGAAAGTCGTGGAAATTTGAATGTTGTAATGGAGAGAATATCTCCCTACTTTTAGAGGAGAGATTCTAGGGAGCCTTAGTCTGAATTTCAAATTCAAATGAACACCAAATTCCTATAAAAGATGAAGAAGAAAAGTCGCGGGTGTGTTACTCATCCTAGCTCATCTCCCGAGGCATTTTTATCATTGTAACTCATTGTGTGTGTGTGCTATCTTATAGCCAACACCACAATACCTCATTTAGCTATGCTTGTCAAGCTAATGAGATTGTACAAACACATTAATCAATAGAAGTATACATTCACTATCTCTGATTTTCTCTGAGTCATCATCTTCAAGTCTGTCAACTTCAACAGGACATAATTCAAGATCTACTGAACCAAATCGAGTTCTATAGCTCATTGGAACCAGCTCAAGGTCTTCTACAAGCACACAAAATCTCAGAAGATTTCATTCAGCCATTTGGGAGAAATCCGCTTCGAAGTGCACACTGGTCTGTGTCTGCAGAGTTCCTAAAAAATCGGGGGTAATTAGAATTTTGCTAAACTTATTTCTCAGTGCATAGTTTATCAATTTAAGTGATTCCACTTGTGATTAGTAGCTTGTTAAGTTACTTTAATACTCCCAAAAGGAATTGTTCCAATTTTAAATGTGCTGGTCACACTGAGCATAACACTGAGCAGGTATCATTACAGAAATAGTAAGTTTTTTGGATTTGTGAAGAAACCAAGTTGTCTGTTTTGGTTTGATCAGTACCCAAACCATTTGCAAAGTACATATATGGTTTCTTGGTACCATTTGAGTTTTGCAGCATCAACTCATTTCTTGAGTGCATCCAACCATCACTTCCAACAGGTACTCGCTTTTGATGGTGATTTTGTTAAGTGCTCTGTGGTCGATGCATAGGTGTAATAAGCCATCCTTCTTCTTCACAAAGAAGACCGATGCCCCATATGGTGAGTTGCTCAATTGAATGTACCCTTATTCTTCTAATTCATGTAGTTGGCACTTAAGTTCCTTCAACTTGGTCTCATTCATCTTGTAGGGGGCATGTGAAGGGGTTGGTTGATCCAAGAGGGTGTCGATCTGATGTTGCACATTGCGTGCTGGTGGGAGTCGTGATGGTAGCATATCTAATAGCATGTTTGCATATTCCTCAAGGAGAAACATGAAGCTCAGGTGGGCGATCTTGGATACATCCATTGGGGCCAGTTTTGTTTCAGTCTTGACTGGTGGCAAGAGACATAGGTGTGTGATTCCATTTTGATAGACTGATTTACTGAATTGCTTGTGTGACAAAGTGTTGGGTGCATAGTGAGATGAGGATGCCCGAGCTTGAGACATCAGTTCTCACTTTGGTTGATTACGGTGGAGATGGTGTGAAAAACTCTATTCCTGTTTGTATTTAGGTACCCTCTCGATAAAGGATTCCTCCCTGACGAGCTGGAGGTGGTGGCGATCGACCACAATGGATTGGCCATTTTGAGCGGTTCAGACTCGATCGGGTAAGCACTTACAACCCGCCACTGAGGTGTTCGAGCCTGGTATCCGCGAGCAGCAGCGAATGTATACAAGGGCTAGTCAATGGACAACCAAAGAGCCAATGGTGTTTCCTGATCCAGTTCCGGTAACACAGGTTCCCCTGCCTAAGGCAAGAGCGAATGAACAAACTACTGCCCCAACAACAGTAGAATCATCATCAGTTTCGGTGAGAAGTATGATCCAAATAGATCAGGTATGGGATATTCTAACCAAGGCTTCAATTACACTCCCTTTGGGACAATTGCTCGCCTTAGTGCTAGGAGTCAGGCAACAATTCCAACAACAAGTTAGTCCTCGATCTTCCTGTACTCCGGCGACTACCACAATACAACTGGAAGCTGATTCTACGGTGGATCATTCAGTCCCATTGATCACTGTCTGGCATAAAAATCACAAGATTACTCAAGTGCTAATTGATGGCAGTTCAGGTGTGAATATAGCAACGACAACACTCTGCAAGCAATTGGGATGGACCCAAATCGAGCCCGTATAATTTTTTGTACGAATGGCAAACCAATCCCGAGTCCATCCGGTGGGACTAGTACAAAATATTCCGATTACCTTGCAGGGTATCACGTTTAAAATGACTTTTGTAGTTCTCGAACTACCAGAATCCAGCCTCGACTACAATGTACTTTTCGGTCGACCATGGTTGAAACAAGCCAAAGTGGTACAAGATTGGTCTGCACAGGAGTTAACTTTCAAAGATAACCACCGTAAATATGTAGTTAAATTGGATGCCATGCAGCCCTGCGAGCTTCATGCAAGACCATATGTAGCGGAGCCGGTCCACATGTTGGATGGCTTATCTGATGATGAGGAAGAGGCATTTTTGAAGACCAATAAGGATCTGATCTCATTAGGTACTGTAGATCTCTAGTCGGTCGTAGACAAGTGGAGTCCGACCGCTTGCACGGTGGTACCAGTGACCGGAGATGCAACTGCAGATGATAGTGTCGCTATGGATGGACCCACCTTACATCACCTTTTGCAGTCAGCTGATGATTTGGTAAAACCTCGGCAATTTTATGTACCAAAAGATCAGTTAGTAACATATAATTTGGGTGATTCGGTCAACCCATGGCCCTTTAAGATGAAGGCAGGATTGTTAGAGACATTTCAAGATGATTTGATACGACTCCTGCGTGAGTTCTCCGATGTTTTTGCTTGGGACTATCGAGATATGAAAGGTCTGAACCCGCGGATTTATCAACATCGGGTAGTGCTCAAACCAGAAGGGAAGCCAATCAAACAGTCCAATTACCGAATGAACCCCAATTATGCAACACAGGTCAAATCAGAACTCGATCGGTTACTGAAGGTGGGATTCATCGTACCAATCGAGCATTCTGAATGGATATCTCCAAATTGTGATTGTCTCGATGAAAAATAAACAGCTGCGCATCTGTGTTGATTAACAGAAATTGAATGCTGCTACTGTACTAGATCCATTTCCTCTCCCCTTTCTGGACACAATGCTCGACCGGTGGTAGGGCACGAGATGTTCATTTTTGGATGGTTACAGTGGTTATAACTAGGTGAGGATGGCCGAACAGGACATACCTAAAACAACCTTTATCACAAACTGGGGTGTTTATGATTGTACGGTAATGTGGTTTGGGTTAAGGAATGCTCCAAGTACGTTTCAACGATGTATGCAAAAAGTCTTTTCATCCTACCTGACTACTTTTATGCAAGTATATTTGGACGACTTTTCCTTGTTTGGCAAGATTGCGGCGCACTTGTATCATTTACGGTGCTGCTTTGAAAAATGTCGTGAATACCAATTATGCTTGAATCCGACAAAGTCAGTTTTTGCGGTATCTTGTGGCAAACTACTCGGACATATTATCTCTGCACAAGGAATACAAGTTGATCCGGATAAAGTTGCAGCTGTGTTGGAGGCTCCAATCCCCACAACACCGAAAGAAGCTATGTGCTTCCTGGGCCAGATCCGGTGGCATGCAGACATTTACGATGGTTAGCTCATTTAGCAACACCACTTAATCGGCTTATGACTAGTCCTCCACGGCAGTACGAATGGATTCCAGAGTGCTAAAATGCATTTGATCGTTTAAAGGTGTTATTGATGCAGACCCCCATTTTGCAACCACCTGATTGGGACCATCCGTTCCATGTCTTTGTGGATGCATCAGACATAGCTATTGGCAGTGTTCTAATGCCAAACTGATAAATGGTTTCGGCCTGTATATTATGCAAGTCGTCGATTAGCCCCTGCTGAAAGGAACTATTCAGTGATTGAACGAGAATGTCTTGGGTTGGTGTACTCTGTGAAGAAATTCCGACATTATTTGTTGGGCCGAAAACTCATCTTCCACGTGGATCATGCCACACTTGTGTATTTGATCCGGCAGCAACATTTAGGTGGCCGCTTGGCTCGATGGGTTTTATTATTACAGGAATTTGACTATGAAGTTATTCATCGACCCGGCACAACACATGCATTGGTGGATTTTCTATCTTGGTTGGATTCCGGTGAAGCTCTAGTGGGGGTTGATGACACTACACCGGCAATTTACACTACGGAGTCAACTATTGAAGAATCTACCGAACCTCTTGTTCCTCCTACATACTACGATATGTTACTCACTTTTCTAACTGACGGGTGTCTTCCTCCTCATACTCCCCCTTCTTTGCGGCAGAAATTTGCAGTTTATAGTCGATGATTCCGGTGGATTGTAGGTTAACTGTACTACATGGATCATACTGGTGTTTTACTTCGATGTATTCCACCACATGAAGTAGAATCGGTTATTGCTATGGCTCATTCATTACCCTCGGGTGGACATTTCGCAGCTGATCTTACTGAGCGATGCAACATTGGCCGAGTTAAAAGCCAAGGATGTTTTGTTAATTGCTCATGATGAAGAGATCAAGCAGGTAAATCAGTTGGTACAGGATAAAGAAGATGCTTGAGTGGCGATTGGCAATTTGTTGGAGGAAACTGGAATACAGCTTGATAAGGTCGTGCAGAGAGGACAGGAGATGGCTACTTTAGCTAACCAGACTAATGCAAAACTCCAGGCCGCCAGTGCCGATTTGTTTCAAGTGAATTCTGCTCTCAAAGCCCAGACGAGTTTAACCATGGTATCTCTGGAACTTTCTGGTTAGAGTCTGCTTTTGGCATATTGGAAGCAAGTTCTGGAACCTGATCCTTCATATGATTCCATAGCTCAGGTTTTGCTTTGAGCAGCTCTTCCACAGTGAGATGACACTGAACCTTAGTGTTCTTCATGACATCAGTGTTTCTTGGAACCACCGAGTCTTCGTTTCTGATCAATATTGTGGGAGCTCTGATCTGGAGAGATTTAGATTCCCATGGGCCTGTGAACTGTGGCAACTCTTGTAAAGAATTGGATTCAAATCCTGAACTTTCTTTTTCTTGTTGCTCTACTTGGTCTCCATAAATAGATGGAATGTCTTGTGGGAATTGATCATGACGGTCATCAATTTCAAGAATAGGAGGGGAAACATCCTTCTCCTTGGCCCATTTCTCTTATTGTATTTCCCACAAGAACTTTTGAGTGTGTTGTTGAATTGAAAGAGGTTCTCCCTCATCTATGGAGTCAGGAACATAGACTTTCTGTGGTGATGAGCTTTCTCTTTCAAAAATTGGTTGAGCTTGTGGAGGTAAAGAAACTTGAGGTTTATTTACCAACTGCTCTAATCTATCTAGTAAGCCCTGGAAGTGCAAACCCGGTGTAATAGCATTCGTCTGATTGAATGATTGATTGGCCTCGAACATAGCTTGAGCTAGTTCTACCATTTTTATGCACATTTTTGTCCGTTCAATCTCTAAATCTTCTCTAGGGTAGCTCTTGTCTAGGTTTGCAGGTGTTGGCCCTTCTTGAAGTCGAGCCTGGTATGCCTTGAACATCATGTCCAAGTGTTCTGGGGTTGGATATGCAAGAATAGACCCTGGTTGTGGTCTGTTTACAATGGTTGGTGGGTGGCGGTGAGGTTGTGTGGATGGAGTTTCAACATGCGAGGAGCTTTGAGAGGCAATATCTTCTATTTTTGTTTTTGCGTCTTTTAGGCTTTCTTCTAGTTCAGATAACTTTTTGGTCCACTTACGATTGGCTTTCTCTCTAGTATCCTTCCATGTTCTTGTTTTTCTCTTACTAGGCTCTCCTGAGTCACTTGGCTCTGATTGCTCGACTAGTTTAGCTTTTTGTAAGGCTTGTGCCCTCATAACTGCATGTATAGGAGCCACATTATCGCTACTAGAACTTGAATCCCCTACTAGGCCTACCACATTAACGGGTGTAACCTTTGGTGCACAGAGGGATGTCCGAGACAATCTCTCAAGAGCTGTTCTTTGCCACACTCAAGACAAACAACTTGTATTGTGACATTTTGCCCTTGTGTCGGAGCTGGTGGGTGGGATGGTTGTTGTCCTGGTATAGGTTGAGGTTGGCCATATCTTCCATGTTCATACGGTCTAGTTGCTCCTCGTGGTCCTGGACAAGGTTTATACCTAGTAACTTCTCTGTCTTGTTCTCTAGGAGGGTACTCGTATGGTCTACATTGGGGTGGTGCAAGTAGTTGTGGTTGTCTATTCACTAGATAGCATTCGATATTGTGGTTGGGGTACTTCTGCTCACTATAAGCGTACACGTTAGGCTCTTGAGTTGGTTGTCTACTATAAGGGTAAGGTTGTGATAACCCTAATCCTTCTCTGGTGCAGACATGAGATGGATGATCTCCACTGCAAAGTGTGCAACTTCCTAACATTGGCAATCTCAAGGAAGAGTTCTGGTAGTTCCGTTGTCCTTGTACCCCTAATTTCTTGGCCACTAACTCTGCCACTTCCTCCACATAGCTCGAACTAGAAGTTTCATTGCTCCTTGTATCCTCTGACTTGGTAAGATCTTATGTGATTTTGAGATCCTCAGCTAAGTTGTCTTCCAAATCTATACGTTCTTGAAGACACTCACTCAGAGTTTGCACCCGTTTTGTTTATACTAACATTCTCAATGTTCCATTGGTTAGAACTTCTAAAAATAGGGATATCATTTTCTGCTGAGAAGGTCTCTTTGTCACAGGGCATCGGTCTACATATTGACTAAATCTTCGTGCTGCATTTTATACTATCTCTTTGGGAGCTTGTTTGAAACTATGTAGTAAGGATGATGAATTGTGCTTTATCCCTCGCTTAGTGAATTCCCAAAGAAATTCTTGGAAGAATTGTTTGATATTTCCAAAGGAATTTGGATCCAAGGATTGAAACCAAGCTAAGGCTATTTCCATGAGAGTTAGCCCAAAGGATTCATATTGCATGAAAAATTCATCCACTTGCTCGGCTCGTAACACTTGCTTGAATTTCGCTATGTGGTCATAGGGCTCTCTTGTGCCATCATAACGATTTTGCATACATTTGGCCAATTGGATTGGTCTCACTCTTTTGTCTGGCTCTCGAGATTGCATTATGATGGGAACACCTTGGGGTGGTTGTGTCCTAAAGGTAGGTCTATTCATATTTCCCATTCCCTGGCTAGTGTGGCCGTGGGGGTTGATTCCTGGCATGGTGAATTGCTCATGTGGTCTATTAGGTATACTACCTTGGCTCGTTTGTCCTAACATCACATTTCTGTTCTTTGCTGGGTCTTGAATGGGTTTTGCGAGGTAGATGCATGATCTCGAGCTAACTCTCCTCTTTCATTAATCTGATCAAGGTTTTCAGTTACTACATATATCTGGCCCATCTTGTCCATGTAGACTCCGTCTTCGTACTTGACAGCTGGTCTTGGAACTATTTCTAATTCAGTAGTGTTTCTCATTCTTGCTACTGACCTATATAGACCATCGAGGTAGATGGGTATTCCTTGCAGGTTAGTGGATACGTATTGAAGAGACATCCTATATTCCCCTTCCACTATAGACATAAGACCCTCCCTAGGTATGGATCTATGCATGTCTTCAGAAGCCAAAAGTCTCTCCTAGTTCAATGACATTTTTGACTCACTTGTCTATGAACTCAGCACGTAGTGTTAACCACTGAGTTGTGACTCCCTGACTTGATTGTGTGGTTGACCTTAGTTTCAAGTGATTTGGTACTTTATCTATCTCTTCCTAAGTATCAACTTGAGTTTAGGTTCATAAGCCTTGTCTACAAGTCCAAAATTTGTCCTTTGAATTGCTCAAAATCTTGTGGAACCCCTTGCTTCCTAGTCTAACTTGAGGGTCAAATTCAAAACAACCTATCTAATAATCCTTGTATTAATTTTACGGTAACTAGTGAAAGTTTTGGTAGCACTCCCCACGAGCTTTCCAACGAGCCCAAGATCACTCCGAACGGATTTCGTATGAGAAAGTTATGCCACTTCAGGGTTCTAGGGGTTAAAACAGGGAAACAAAATCCCTCCCAGGGTACCTCAGGATAGGCGATACGATACCAGATTTTCCACGCAATACCACTATGGATGATATCACCTTAGATGATACGATACCACTCCCTAGACGATACCACCACGTCCATGATACGATACCAACCTCACGATACGATACGAGAAATCACACGATAGGATACCTCTACATTTGACGATACGATACCAAGTTAGTGGACGATACGATACCAGATTGCTCACGATATGATACCAGGGTAAGGGACGATATGATACCAAAAATTACACGATATGATACGGAAGCTCTCACGATACGATACTGGTTCAATGGACGATATGATACCAAAGGGTCAGACGATACGATACCACTTTTTTCCATGATATTATACTAGAATAGGCACGATACGATACCGCTCAATCAACGATATGATACAAGGTGGACCGCAATACGATACCACCAGGATGACCACGATCACGATACCAGCACTTGACGATACGATACCAGAATGGTAGCACGATACCTCAAGTGGTTGTGCACAATAAATAGGATACCAAAACAGGAGGCGATACGATACCAACTTTGCACGCGATGCGATACTTATGCAAGTGGCGATACGATACCACTATCATGCGCGATACGATACTGCTCGGTCAACGATACGATACCACTTGGGCAATCGCGATCGCGATACCAACACTTGACGATATGATACCAGAATGGTATCGCGATACCTCAAGTGGGCATGCACGATACGATACCTCAACAAGTATCGCGATACACGAGAATTTTGGTATCGCGATACCAAAACTCAACCGGACACAATACTTGGAGATTTTTAAGCCCAAATTCAAAAATTTTTGCAAATATGTGTACCTTATGTTCTCCTTGTCACTCCTATCAGCCTGTAGATGCAAAACCACTCTTCAAAGACCCAACACTCACGATACCAGATGCAGCTCTTGTCACTCTGCGATACCACTACTCAGATTTTTGATGTTCTAGTGGTGCAAATCTCTGTATTTCAAAAGCGCCTAAGCTCTGAACCCTCTCTGAACTCCATGCATAGCCAAGAACGAAGAAAAAGAGGTGAAATAGCTAATGTACAGTCAAAAAAGGGAAAACATCAGAGAAGGTGAATATGAGAGGAGATGGTGGTGATGATGATGACGAAGAAGAAGGAAAACTCAGAAACTGAACTGAAAATGGTGATTTTTTAACCTTCCAATATCGCTACTCTACGTCTTACCGTCACACGCTCGTTCTCCAAGCTCTCTCCCCGGCAACGGCGCCAAATTTGGTGTCACTCTAGCACAATGGCAAGTACCAACGTGAGGAGCTTCACCTCATAAATGTCAATCCATGGAGACGTGAGGACTGGTATGAAGACCAAGAGCAAGTGAAGTGCACAAGTGCATGAGTGAAAGCACACAAACATGCACACACATACACACACACGCACAAGGTAAGAGCAAAGAGTGGAACAATGGAAGGACTTCAATTACAAAAGAGCTCTATTACAAAGCTGAAATCTACAACAAGCTAACCCCTCAAATGAGCTTTCCAACCCTTTTTATAGTTTTTTGAGTGGTTTTGGCCCTGTCTAGACCTAGCGTCCGGTCTAGTTAAAAATTAGGTTCCAAGGCTTATTGGGGGACTCAAACAGAATCTAAAAATTCTGAAAACTGGTAGGATGTTACTTTTAATACTCCTCAAGCTCGAGGACTCCTCGTCTTGAGCAAAATGGAGTTGTAAAAATGGAAAATGGTATTTACAATGGTTTTTAGTGATAAAAATCACTATTTTTATAGGGATTTCTTCTGAAAATTTGACATGTGCTTCTTGGAGCTCCCTACATGCTCCTTCTTCTTATGTGTCCTCTTTCTTGATGTGCTTCCATGCTTGTGTGTGACCTTGACTGTCAACACCCACATATGTGAAACTAAGCAAGCATGATTGCCTAAAATCAGATGAGGAAAATGAATTCATTACCAAAAATCATTATCAGTCTACTATTGGTAGTCTCATGTATGCTATGGTAGCTATGAGACTAGACATTGCATTTGCAGTGGGACTTGTGAGTAGATATATGTCTAATCCTAGCAAGAATCATTGGGAAGCAATCAAGATGCTTTTGAGATATTTGAGTGTCACTAAGGGCAACTTTATATGCTTAGGTAGAGGGAAAGCATCCATTATTGGTTACACAGATTTTGATTATGCTAGTTGTGTAGACAATAGTAAGTCTACATGAGGGTATATTTTTCATTTTGTTGGAGGTGCCATCTCTTGAAGATCTCATCTTCAAGAATGCATAGATGTTTCCACGACAGAATCAATGTACGTTGTAGCAAGTGAGGCATGTAAGGAAGCATTGTGGATTTCTTGTCTTGCTGGTGATATGGGTCTAATTGAGCATGTACCTCATTTGCTCAATGATATTCAGAGTGCCATTGCATTGGCTGCGAATCCAGTCTATCATGCAAGGCCCAACGACATTGAGGTGCAATATCACTTCATTAGAGATTGCTTAGCCACTGAGCACTTTATTCTTGAGAAGGTTCATACTCGAGATAATGTTGCAGATGCTTTGACTAAAGCTCTATGAGAGGATAGCTTTTGAGAATTTTGTCACTTTATGGGGGTCACTTGATTCATGATCTTAGACACTTACTTATATACTATGTAACATGCCCATCAAGTGGGAGTTATAGTTTGTATACTTACACTTAGGTACCCTTCATCATTCTTTAGTTTTCTCCCAAAGTCACTTTGGCCAGATTGACATTTAGTGGGAGATTGTTACCATAAGTGTCCATGTGAAAGGCCAAATGGCCACCGAGCACTTTTTTATATATTCTTTAATAGAATTTATATAGTGGTTTGGTCAACCATAAACTATAAGTTGAACCATATTTGCATGACCTAAGAAATTTGTGTTTGTTGTCTGTCTACTCTATGTTTTTTTGTGTATTCTACACCCCTTGTGTGGAGTACTATGTGCAACATCAGAGTTTGGGTTTCTAATGCAAGGGTATCATTCTGGATCTATCAAGAAGAAAAGTCCACCATCATGAATTGCAAGAGAAATACTTCAATACACTCTACAATAGAGAAGTTAGGAATTCCTCATCAGATTGATAATTCCTAAGAACTTTTTGTTACAATCTTTTGAGAAAAATTGTCCTAAGTTGGATAAATTTTGTTGATATATTTAGGTAGTGATGTGTGTGAACACACTAGGAGTGCCGGGGCACTTTTTTCCCTCTTTAGGAGGTTCCCTCCCCCCCCCCCCCCCCCCCCGCTTGTACATACGCCTATTGCCCTAATGGGCTACTTATCTTTGTACATTCTCTAGTAATACATTCAGTATTGTGTGTTGTGCTCCAAGCTTCTTCTTCTTTCTAGTGCTGTTCGTGTGCTTTCGCAGACGTCTAACTCCAACAATTGGTATCAAACCAGGTTGTCGCTTCATCTAGGGTGCTGTCGACACTCCTCTGTTTGGAGTCTCAAAATCACATGAATTTTGGTAAGCATACTCAGCGTGTTTTTGAGATCAAAACATCTTCGCTCTGTAGTGCCAAAATCATGATCTGAGCTCGTTTTGGCCTCTGAATGCACTATTGCAGCGCTTGTGTAGGCTATTTTGTCTTTTTGTGCCAAAGGTATATACCAGTTTTTGTTCGCCAGTATAAGCGTCTTGAAGTCTGCTACAGGTCTAACAGAATTTTTCTGGGAAGTTTTGTTCAACTTTTTGAGATACAGTCAATTTTTTGCATCAAGGTATTTTAGTCACTGACCATGGCTAAAAGCAGTGATGTATTCCGTATGTTGCCTGTTGAGGATAAGTTGGATGGCACCAACTGCTTGTTATGGGCTTATATGATGCGGCATGTGTTGGTTGCAAAAGCACTGTGGAACATTGTGCAGGGTGTCGAAAAACGTCCTATCACACCTGCAACTATTAGAACTGCAGGTACTGAAGCTGATGCAGAAGGTGTCAAAGATGATGGTATTCTACATACGGTTTTTGCTGCACCTATTGTAGAGCAAATTCATTGGGATGGCAGAGATGCCCAAGCACATGCATTGATAGCTTTGTCTATCAAGCGTGCCATTATTCCTCACATTCGCTCTTGCAGAACAACTAAGGATGCTTGGGATACACTTACCACATTGTACCAAGCTAGGAATGAGGCTCATGTTGCTTACCTCCTAAAACAGTTGGAGAGTGAACACATGAATGAAGGTGATTCTATAGACAATTTCCTAATGAAGATCAAAGACTTGAAGCAACAATTGATTTATGCTGATGAGGTTACACTAGATAGCTCACTTGTGCAGACCGTTTTGAATGGTCTTCCTGATTCATATCAGAGTTTTGCTTCTACTCTTCGGTTGATGATGAAAGGCAATCCAAATGCATTATCATTTGAGGAGTTAGTCTCTGTTCTATTGTAGGAAGATCAGTCCAAGTAGAATAGGTCTATTATGCAAGTTGCAGATTAAGCTTTCCTGGCTAGTCAGAAGGGCAAAGGAAAATGGAGCTTTTCAACTAGTAAGCAAAAATCTGCTAATTTTGCACATTCGAAGAAGGAAGATAAAGATGAGAAGAAATCAGAAAAGCAGAAATTGTTTTGTAAGTACTGTAAAGGGAATGATCATATTATAAAGAATTGTCCAAAATTGGCTGCTAAAGAGGCAAAGAAGAAAGAGGTTGGAATGGTTGTTGTAGAGGCCTCTACACCAAAAACATAGTCTGCTAATCTTGTGGAGGAAGAAGAATGGGCGTTTACTACTATCTGCAGTTTTGAACTATCTTCTTATGAGCAATGCATGTTTGCAGTAGACTTAGATGTTTGGTATTTTGATAGTGGGGCGACCAAGCATATTACCTTGTAGCGCAGTTTCTTCTCTTCACTTGAGCTTGCCCCTATAGGGAATACTGTTACATGCACCAACAACTCCTCTTATCCTGTTATGTGAGTTGGTAAGATCATTTTGACTACCACTAATGGTAGTTCTTTCACTTTTTCAGATGCTTTATTTGTGCGAGGGATCAAGAAGAACGTGCTATCAGTTTTTGCATTAGCCAAAATTGGCTTGGTTGTGAAATTTGTTGATGATAGGTGTATAGTTCATGATCTGTCAAATGACGATGTGATTATTGTTTTTGGCATTTTATGTCGTGGGCTGTATAAGGTCATAGGCTATGGAAGATTTGTAAATGATTTGGCATGTGCAGTAAATGATTCTCAGGCTATGTCAGATGCAAAGCTTTGGCATGCACACTTTGGTCATCTGAATTTTGCTAATTTGCTATGCCTGCAGAAATCTGAAATGGTGTCGTGTTTGCCCGAATTTGAGGCACTTGGAAAACATGTTTGTGAAGGCTATATTCTTGGCAAAATGCAACTTTCGTCCTTTCCAAAAGATGGTTCAGTTTGGGCTACTTAGAAATTGCATCTTGTACATAGTGATGTCTACGGTCCTATGCAGACACCTTCTTTTGGGAATTATCTTTACTTTGTGACTTTCATCGATGATTTTTTTATGCATGCATGGGTATATCCATTGAAGGAAAAGTCCAAAGTGTTCATGTGCTTCAAATAGTTTTTGGTTTTGGCTGAAAATCTGTCAGCATGTAAAATGGGCACCCTTCATTTTGATCGAGGGTGGGGAATATATGTCTTCTGATTTTAATCCATATCTGGCTGAACGTGGGATAAAACACTAGTGTACAATGCCGTATACACCTCAACAAAATGGAGTTGCTGAACAAAAGAACAGGTCACTCATGGAGACGGCGAGGTGTATGGTCAAGAGTCAGGCTTTACCACATAGTTTTTGGCTTGAGGCTGTCATGTGTGCAGCATATGTACTGAATAGGTGTCCCACTAGAGCGCTCTAGTCTATCACTCCATACGAGGCTTGACATTATCGCAAGCCATCTGTTGCTCATCTGCATGTTGTTGGTTGTTTGGCATATGCATTAGTGCCTGAACAACATTGTAGAAAATTGGATGATAAAGCAGTAAAATGTATTTTTGTTGGGTATAGTTCTAAAAGTAAATGATATCATCTGTATTATCCACAGACTAAACACATTTTGGTTAGCCGTGATGTTGTTTTTGTGGAAGATGCTATTCAGCCATTGCTTTCATGTACTAAGGAGACATCTGTTAGCTCCATCAACACATGAAGACTTGTTGCTCTTGATGAATCTAAGCCACACAGAAGCTAAAAATATTCATCACTTATTCTACATAGATTCAGGATGCTTAAATCATGTTGCAGGCAACATAACTCTCTTATCTAATTTGCAAAGTCCAAAGCATAGACATGAAGTTCAAAATAGGGGATGACACAAAGAGAAGTGTGGAGAAGATTGGTAATGTTAAAGCTTTCAATGGTAGGAGAGATATTCTGAGCAAGGTACTCTATGTTTCCACTATTACAAAAAACCTAATAAGTGTAGGCCAAATAGTTGCTTGCAAGTTAGGTTCACCCAACATGGAGCTTTTGTGGAAGATCCATGTTAAGGCTTCAAGAAGATAGCCAAAGGTGAGAAGCATATTAGGATCTTTACTTTTGAAGTAGGAGAAACCAAAAACATAACTCCATTGAACTTTGGGTCTCAAACCCTAAGTGGTCTTGAAGTGCAACATAAGAGGCTAGCTCATGTGAATGTAAGAACCTTAAAGGATATATGTAGGGATCAAAGTGTTCTTGGATTACCAAACATATCAAAGCAACACATGATCAATAGATGTGATGCATGTCAGATTTGGAAGGCACAAAGAAAACCATTCAACCACAAAGGCTACGTACACAACAACTTATTGGACTTAGTACATATAGATGTATGAGGGCCAAGTCAAGAATCTTAATTGGCAAGATCAAGGTATTATGTCTCATTTATTGATAACCATAGTAGATGGACTATTTTGTACTTTACCAAGAGTAAGAATGAAGTATTTGATTGCTTTAAAAAGTATCTAGCACATGTGGAGAATCATATAGGTAGATCACTCAAGAAGCTTAGATCTGATGGAGTGGGAGAATACTTCTCCAAAGAGTTTGATGTGTTCTTACAGGATAAAGGTATCAAAAGAGAAGTGACTACCAAGTACTCTCCTCAACTAAATGGAATTGTAGAGAGAAGAAACAAGACATTGATTTGATCAGCCAAAACAATGATTGAAAAGAAGAGGTTGCCACATTATCTATGGGTAGAGGATATTTCAACTGTTCTATACCTTGTCAATAGACTACCATCCAAATCACTCCAAGATATGACTCCTTATGAAGCATGGTATGGAAGAAAACCTAGTCATGGACATTGCAAGGTGTTTGGTTGCTTAGCCTATGTTCATGTACTAGAAGATCAACAAGGTAGAAAAGACAACTAGAAAGGTATGGATATAATTCCACATTTGTTACAAAGCACTCAATATAATTGGCAAAGGAACCAGTTTCAGAGGATCCCTCAACCTATGAAGAGGCAAAGGGAATCCCTAATTGGGAAAAGGCCATGGAAGAAGAAATAGATGCATTGAAGGAGACAGACACTTGGGATTTGTTTCCAATGTCACCCAATTGAAAGGTAATCGTTTGTAGATGGGTATATAAAGTTAAAAGAAGCTTAGATTGACCAGTTTATAGGTGCAAGGCAAGATAAGTTCCCAAAGGATGCTCACAAATTCATGGTATAGAATATGAGAGAAAATTCTTGCTAGTTGCAAAGATGACTACAATCAAAACATTGATAAGTGTAGCTACTGCAAGAAATTGGAGACTCCTCCAACTTGATGTAAAAAATGCGGTCCTAAATGGTTGGATAAGTCAAGAGGTATACATGTAAAACCACCAAATTTGAAAAATTGTAATCATACATCTTATGTTTGCAGACTTAAGAAAGCATTGTATGGATTGAAACAAGCTCCTAGAGCTTGGAACTAAAGGTTGGTTACATACCTTCAAGATCAAGGGTTCAAACCTAGCAACCCAGATCCTTCTCTACTCATCAAAAGGGATCACAATGAGGTTATATATGTATGTGTATATGTGGATGATATTATTGTGATAGGTGATGATCTAAATTGAATTCAAAGGATCAAGGGACACATGCAAGAGGAGTTAAAAATCAGTGAATTAGGTGAGCTCACATATTTCCTAGGTATGCAAGTGATTAATAAAAATCAAGGGATGTATCTAACTTAGAGAAGATATAGTCAAGTCCTACTTGTCAAGTTCAGAATGGAGAACACAAAGCTTGCAGATACACATTTGGAATTGAACCATGAACTACATTTTTATGAAGATGAGTAGATTGATGACCCTAAAGATGATCAAATCTTACTTGGTAGCTTGATATATGCTACTCAAACATGACCAGACATATCATATAGTGTGGGAGTTCTTAATCTGTTCATGCGCTCACCTAGAAGGCCACACATGGATGTTGTAAAGAGAGTGCTCAAGTACCTCAAAGGGACACTTAATGAAGGTATCGATTATCCTTACTCTTCAAATTTAGATATCAAAATCTATTCTAATGCAGATTGTACAGGTGCAAAGGATGATAGAAGAAGTTCCTTCGGATACTTAGCATTTGTTGATATATTTAGGTAGTGATGTGTGTGAACATACTAGCATCGTCGTGGCACTTTTTTTCCTCTTTAGGAGGTTTTTTCCTCCAGCTTGTATATACGCCTATTGCCCTAATGGGATACTTATATTTGTACATTCTCTTAGTATTGTGTGTTGGGCTTCAAGCTTCTTCTCCTTCCTTGTGCTGTTCACGTGCTTCTGCAGATGTCTGTCTCCAACAATTGGTATCAGAGCAGGTCGTCGCTTCATCTAGGGTGATGTCGATACTCCTCCGTTTGCAATCTCAAAATCACACAAATTTTGGTGAGCATACTCAGCGTGTTTTCGAGATCAAAACGGCTTTGCTCTGTGGTGGTGAAATCACGATCTGAGCTCGTTTCGGCCTCCAAATGCACTATCATAGCGCTTGTGTAGGCTATTTCGTCTTTTTATGCCAAAGGTATACACCAGTTTCTGTTTGCCAATATAAGCATCTCAAAGTCTGCTACAGGTCTAGCGGAATTTGTTTGGGCAGTTCTGTTCAACTTTTTGAGATACAATCAATTTTTTGCATCAAGGTATTTTAGTCAACGACCATGGGTGAAAGAAGTGATGTATTCAATATATTGGCTATTGAGGATAAGTTGGATGGTACCAATTACCTATTATGGGCTTATATGATGCGACATGTATTGGTTGCAAAAGGATTGTGGACAATTATGCAGGGTGTTGAAAAACGTCCGATCACACTTGCAACTGTTACAACTGCAGGTACAGAAGCTGAGGCAGAAGGTGTCGAAGATGATGATATTTTGCATATTCCTATTCGTGCTGCAGTTTCTGCTGCACCTACTGCATAGCAAATTTGTTGGGATGGTAGAGATGCCTAGGCACATGCATTGATAGCTTTGTCTATCAAACGTGCCATTATTCCTCACATTCGCTCTTGTAGAACAACTAAGGATGCTTGGGAAACACTTACCACATTGTTTCAAGCTAGGAATGAGGATCGTGTTGCTTACCTATAAAAACAGTTGGAGAGTGAGCATATGAATGGAGGTGATTCTTTGGAGAGTTTTCTAACAAAGATCAAAGACTTGAATGAGCATTTGATTTCTGCTGATGAGGTTATACCAGATAGCTCACTTGTGTAGACCATTCTGAATGGTCTTCCTGATTCATATCAGAGTTTTGCTTCTACTCTTCAATTAATGATGAAAGGCAATCCAAATGCCTTGTCATTTGAGGAGTTAGTCTCTGTTTTGTTGCAGGAAGATCAGTCTAGACAGAACATGTCCATTATGCATGTTGCAGATCAAGCTTTCCTGGCTAGTCAGAAGGGCAAAGGAAAATGGAGCTCTTCAACTAGTAAGCAGAAATCTGCAAATGCTGCACATTCAAAGAAGGAAGATAAAGATGAGAAGAAATAAAAAAAGCAGAAATTGTTTTGCAAGTACTGTAAAGGGAATGATCATATCATAAAGAACTGTCCAAAATTGGCTGCTAAAGAGGCAATGAAGAAAGAGGCTGGAATGGTTGTTACAGAGGCCTCTACACCAAAAACAGAGTCTGCTAATCTTGCGCAGGAAGAAGAATGGGCATTTACTATTGTCTGCAGTTTTGACCCATCTTCTCATGAGCAATGCATGTCTGTAGTAGACTCAGATGTTTCCCAGTATTTTGACAGTGGGGCGACCAAACATATTACCTTGCAGTGCAGTTTCTTCTTTTCACTTGGGCCTGCCCCTACAGGGAATATTGTTACATGCACCAACAACTCCTCTTATCCTGTTATGGGAGTTGGTAAGATCATTTTGACTACTGCTGACGGTAGTTCTTTCACTTTGTCAGATGCTTTATTTGTGCAAGGGATCAAGAAGAACGTGTTATCAGTTTCTGCATTAGCCGAGATTGGCTTGGTTGTGAAATTTGTTGATGGCAAGTGTACAGTTCATGATCTGTCAAATGGCGATGTGATTATTGCTTCTGGCATTTTATGTCGTGGGCTATATAAGCTGATAGACTATGAAAGATCTCTGAATGATTCGACATGTGTAGTACGTGATTCTCAGGCTATGTCAGATGCAAAGCTTTGGCATGGACGCTTTGATCATCTGAATTTTGCTAGTTTGCTACGCCTGCAGAAATCTGAAATGGTGTCCTCTTTGCCCAAACTTGAGGCACTTGGAAAACATGTTTGTGAAGGCTGTATTTTGGGCAAAATGCAATGTTCCTCATTTCCAAAAGATGGTTTAGTTTGGGCTACTCAAAAATTGAAGCTTGTACATATTGATGTCTATGGTCCTATGCAGACACCTTCTTTTGGAAATTATCTTTACTTCATGACTTTCATTGATGATCTTTCTAGGCATGCATAGGTATATCCACTGAAGGCAAACTCCGAAGTGTTCATGTGCTTCAAGCAGTTTTTGGTTTTGGCTGAAAATCTGTCAACATGTAAAATGGGCACCCATTGTTAGAGGTGTATGGACAAGAGTCAGGCCTTACCACATAGTTTCTGGCTTGAGGCTGTCATGTGTGCAACATATGTACTTAACAGGTGTCCCACTAGAGCACTACAGTATATCACTCCATATGAGGCTTGGCATGATCGCAAGCCATCTGTTGCTCATCTGCGTGTTTTTGGTTGTTTGGCATATGCATTAGTGCCTAAACAACATCGCATAAAATTGGATGATAAAGCAATAAAATGTATTTTTGTTGGGTACAATTACGAAAGTAAAGGCTATCGTGTGTATCATCCATAGACTAAACACATTTTGTTTAGCCATGATGTTGTTTTTGTGGAAGATGCTATTTAGCCATTGCTTTCATGTACTAAGGAGACATCTATTAGCTCCAAAGACATGTATGATACTTTGTTGCCTCCTTTTATAAGTGGACAGTCTAGTGCTAGTCCCAATGAGGCAACTTCTCAGCCTTTGCAAGTTTCATGTGATGATGTAGATCATTCTGTTTCTGATGCAGATTTACATGATACACTAGTTGATGAGAGAGCTGATCTTCAACATGCAAAAACTATGCCAAAATGGGTGGTGTGGACTTTGGGTGATAGCAAATTAGATGCACTTCTATCATATTGTACTCGTTCAGGCTCTCATAGTGCCTCTTTTGCATCAGATTGCTATACTATGGCTGCATCTAGTCTATGTGATGAGAATGAGCCTGTTTCGTTTGATGAAGCACAAAACTCAAAAAATTAGATGGCTGCTATGCAATCTGAATATGATGCTATAATGAAGAATGGTACTTGGTCTTTATGTGACTTGCCTCCTGGAAAGAAGGCCATCGGGACTAAGTGGGTATACAAGCTAAAGCGTAAGCCTGATGGTATAGCTGACAGGTATCAGACTAGAATTTTTGCAAGGGGTTATGCACAGGAAAGACACATTGATTTTGATGAGACCTTTGCACCCACTTGCCGAATGACTATAGTTCGTAGCATCTGTGCACTTGCAGCTCATCATGGTTGGGATGTACATCAGTTGGACATTAAAACAACATTTCTGAATGGCGACTTGCATGAAGAAGTGTATGTTTTTCAACCCCGTGGCTTTATGCAAAAAGGGCATGAAAACCAGGTGTGCAAGTTAAAGAAGGCATTATATGGTTTAAAGCAAACACCACGTGCTTGGTATGAGAAGATACATGCCTATTTGATTGCATATGGTTTTGAGAATAGTACAACTGAAAGCACCTTATACGTTAAGCATGCTAATGATGTGCTTCTGATCATTGTTGTCTATGTTGATGACATGCTCCTCACTGGTGTTATTGAGAAGCATATTGCTGATTTTAAGGATGATTTGCATGCCTCATTTGAGAAAGCTTATTTGAGGCATTTGCATCACTATTTTGGCATTCACTTTATGCAAGTTGATGGTGGAATGGCTTTGTGTCAAACGAAATATATTGACACATTATTTTAGCGTTTTGGCCTTGAAGACTATACACCTATTGCCACTCCTATGGAGATAGGTTTATGATTGAGTCTTCATGATGCTGGAGATGCATATGATGTTGTTCTCTATCAACAGGCTATTGGATGCTTGATTTACTTATGCATTACTCGGCCAGATATTTGGTTTGCTATCTCACAGATGAGCTGGTTTCTTCATTGCCTAGGAGTCAAGCATTGGCAGGCGGTTAAGCGCATCTTTTGCTACTTGAGTGGTACTCAAATACTTGGGTTGTTTTATCCCAAGGGGGATCACTATTGCCAGATTTGCATGCTTTTTGTGACTCTGATTGGGCTGGTTGCTATGACACTCGTGTGTCCACTAGTGGCTTTTGCTTCATGCTTGGTAGCTCATGTATATCTTGGTTGAGCAAGAAGCAGCCTACTATGGCCACTTCCAGTTGTGAAGTTGAGTATAGGGCAGCTTTCACAACGAGTGTTGAGTGTGTGTGGCTCATATGCCTTATGGCTGATTTGGGTGTTGGTCAGTCTTCTGCCACCACCATCTTCACTAACAGTTAGAGCGCATTGGCAACTGCAAGGAACCCTGTGTTCCATGCTCGCACTAAGCACATTGAGGTGCATTATCACTATGTCAGGGAGAGGTTCTCTGCCGGGGAGATTAGCTTGGAATATGTGCCCATGCAAGAGAACATTGCAAACCTTTTCACGAAGGCTTTGCCTAGGGAGAAGTTTGAAGCTTTCCGCAAAGCTTTGGGCTTACTTCCTTTTTTGGAGTGGTTTCCACATAGCTTGGCACTTCCTTATACATGAGTTCCAACTCCTTGTTCATTGCATCACTCCCAGGGGGGATTTCTTGATATAGTTAGGTAGTGATGTGTGTGAACACACTAGGACTGTCGAGGCACTTTTTCTCCTTTTTAGGAGTTTTTCCCCCGGGTTGTATATATTCATATTGCCCTAATGGGCCACTTATCTTTGTACATTCTCTAGTAATACATTCAATATTGTGTGTTGTGCTCCAAGCTTCTTCTCCTTCCTTGTGCTATTCGTGTGCTTTCGCAGATGTTTGTCTCCAACAACATTTGCAAGTTCAAAATTGGAATCATGGAGTTCTTAGAAGCAACCAATAGTTGATTTATCTTCAAGTGAAGAAAAATATAGAGATCTAACTATTGCAACTCAAGAAGCAATATGGCTTAAGGAGTTGTACTTAGATTTGGGACTTGTAAGTTCCAAACCTCACTTGCTTGGAGATAATGTAAGTTCCATGGATTTGGCTACAAATCCAATTTTTAATGCAACGAAAAAGTACATAGAAGTCCATTACCACTTTGTAAGAGAGAAGTTTATGGGAAAGGAAATTGACATTTCATTTTTTCCTACTAAGAAGCAAATAGCAGACATGATGACAAAGGCACTTGATGGGATAAACATTTGTAGATTCAGAGCTATGGTAGGTATTCAACCTAATAGAGAATGAAGACTCAAGCATACTTTAGTTTGAGGGGGAGATGTTGGAACATCAAGCTTTCATTATGCTTGAGGTGGACATGATCTTCATCAAATCCATCATTTGAATGATGCCACATATACTCCTTCTAGAGTTTTATTTGCATTCATTTATTATATGGAGAGTTTTTTATGTAATGTCCAAAGTATTTATTTTTGTAAAAGGAAAGACTAAAAGGGATAAAAGATAAGAGTTAGAAGTGATTGGGATTTACATTTCTCAATCAATAAATCAAGAGGTAGATATGACTTCAACTTTCTCTTTTTCTAGATTTTAGGAAATGATTCCAATCAATATAAACTAATAAACCCGCATAATTTTGAATTTAAATTCATGAAGAAAAGGCATGATAGATGATCAAGAGTCTATATAAAGACTCCAAAACACTTTTAAATTAAGGAGATTGATGATTTGAAGCAATACATATACTCTTTGATCATTGCTTGGTGCCATTTCTGTTCACTACTCCTTCCTCAGATTCAATGAAATTGCAAAAATTGCTCTTGTCTCTAGAGAGCTCCAAATCCATTGTTTAATAAATCATTGGAAAGGTATTATTGTCTAGTTTATGTCTATAAGGTTTCAAGTCATTTGTTCCATTACTGCCAAAGAAATTCAAGTTTTGCAGTCTTGGTGTCATTACCTGAAAAATCGAGATGACACTAGTTCAGTTCTAAGGTGATTGCTCCTTCTATAGTTGCTATAAATTAGGGCTTTTATGCATCATAGCAAGCCAAACCTATGTATGATGCTCCCTTAAGTGGAGGTTTTCCAATCATTACTGTGTTGGATGCTCTCAATATTTGAAGTCACAACTTCCATTCAGTTTTAGAAGGTTTTTGTGAGCTCGTTAAGGTGCAACTTATCTATTTTGCATCAACTTGTTCTTGTTGATGTTCCAAAGTACCTATTGGGTTTTATTGCACTAAACACAAGCATAGAAGGCCTATCTTACATATTCAAAGAAATATGGCTGGTCCTATGCTGGCTATCTAGGGCAACTTCAGCACTTGACAACTCAACTTTGGAGGCCTCTCCAAGCTTCTCCAACTTTCTTTCACAAATATTCTAGAAGAACAACATGGTCAGAGGCGTCAAAGCTTGGAGATGGTCAGACCAGAAGAGCTATCATTTTAGGGGTATTGGTCCACTATAGCCATTGGAAGTTAGCCCATTGGGTCCCTTGCTTGGATGCTGAAAGAAACATAGGCCATCGACTTGCCAAGCAGTCAACTGCACATAACTCGATAGTTGTAGTTGCACAAAAAATGGAACTTCCACGTGCTTTAGTAACTTTGGTTGAAAGGATATTTTCAAAGTTATATTTTTTTTCTCAATTTATGTAGTATTTCTAACACAAATACTTGACCTTGAAGTGTTAAAAATTCAAATAAGAGTATGCTTCTTTGTAATTGAATTCTAAATAACATGGTCAAACATGCTATTGACCATCTAGAGGATCTAGAAGAGGAGAAAGTCAAGAGTGATGAGACCATAACCCCTTTAGTAAGCAGTCAAAAGAAAGGAAGAAGAGCAAAAGGTTGAGCCAAGAAGAGAATGAATCTCTATTTGAGGTACTAGAAAAATTTAAGAAGTATGAAATTCACAATAGAAAAATCTTATTACAGATATAGAAGAGAGAATCTTTGGTTGAAGAGGATTATGTTGTAAGGAGAGAACAAAAAGGTTGTGGTGATAATTGAAAAACAAAAGGAAAAATGTAGAAACATAGGTGACAACTTAAGCTCCTATGAAGAAGAAGAGTTGATAGCCCTACTACAAGAGTATTGAGACATGTTTTCTTAGACATATAATGACCTAAAGGGAGTAGACACAGGGATATGTTGCTATAGAATACCCATGACTCTAGAGGCAATGAATACAAGCAAAACCTTATACGTACAATGATACTTAGGCTACCCAAATCAAGGAAGAGATAGATAGATTTAAAGGAGAAAGGTTTACTTAGGATATCAAGCCTATTAAATGGGTATCCTCCATTGTGGTAGTGCCCAAGAAAGATATAAAATTTCACGTGTGTATCAACTTGAAGAAAGTTAATGTTGCAATGATCAAACATAGCTAAGTACTTCCCATCATTGAGGGTTTGTTGAAAAGGATGTTTATGACTTGCCTGATGGATTTAGCACTCTAAGACCAACATAAGATAGCTTCTACCACTACATGGGTATCTAGGCCTTTCCTTTGAGGCCATTTTGGGACCATTAATACATTATCTACCTTTTAAAGGTTGATGTGCCATATCTTTGAGGAGTTCCTATTAAACACTTCAAAATTCTACATGGATGATCTCTCTACACACTCTAGCATAAGAAATGATCACATCCCTGTGATTAGGTAAGTTTTTGATAAGTCTTGAGAGTACCGCGTGTGCCTAAACGTAGAAAAGTGTGTATTCATGGTGTGACAAGTAGAGGACACATATGTGCTACTCACTATAATGACTACATATGGCACAAGGTTCACCAATTTCTCAAGTGTGTTGTACATTATTGTCCACTATAGAGTATTGACAACGCACATGACAAACCACAATTATAAGAAAGACATGAATAAAAAAATAGAAGAACAATAATTAAGAAACAAACTCCAAGCTCTCTAATTTGATTTTATATGAATTATCCTTATAGGCAATCCTCAGATTAGTTCCAATCACAAGTTCTTGGACAATCATGGACAAGATTGATCAATTTTGGTTGACCTTGCGATAAGAATAAAAGTCTTTTAACTTTAAGATCTCTTGAACTATCGAAAGATTCTTTGCTTACCCATACGATTTTAGAGATCTTTTCCTCAAATCAAGTCCAAGAATATGCTAATGCCTTTTCAGATTCTAAAGCTAAGAGTTTTATCAACATTGATACACCGCTAGGTGATATCAACCATTGGACTTTAAGTACCACTACCAATGGTTTGGGACTTCTAGGGAACTTCTTACTATTTAACGAGTTTGAAGAATTTCATTCTCAATACTAGGGATAATGTTATTTTCCAAGGATTTTAGATTCCTTCTAAGGAATCAAAGAACCTAAGCAAATGATTCATCATGAATCCATTGCACTATTGTAATGGTTGTTGAAAGAATTTCTTGAATTTTCAACATAAATTAGTGCATCTATACAGGAGTGTCAAGAAAGCTAATACTTTGCTCCCCATACATGTTAAACAACCACCTTTAGGATTAGGCATCCCATCCTTTTCTAGACTTTATGTTGCTCTAGCACCATGGTGAGAACCACGTTAAGAAGCTTCACCTCCTTAATTGTCAATCCGCGGAAGAGATAGGAGTGATATGAAGATCGTGAATGTGAGATGATGTGAGAGTGACGGTGAGAAGCACCAAGATGCACACACACATACACACACAATGAAGAGACAAGCAAGACACAATGGAAGGTGGGAAATTAGCTCTATTACTCAAGAACACTATTACAAGCTCAAAAGAACTCTAAGCTCACACTAGCCAACACTAACCAACCTCAAAAATGAGCTCTCTAGCTCTTTTTATAGTTTCTAGACTAGTTTTGACCGGTTTCACATCTAGTGACCGGCATAGTTAAAAATTAGGTCCTAGATGCTATTTGGAAGGGTAAACGATGTCTAAAAATAACGAAAATTGATACGCTTGTTCTACCTAAGCTCCTCAAGCTCGAGGACTCCTCGGCTTGCACAAAATGGAGCTATGGATTACAAAATGGGGTTTTCTATGTTACATATGTTACAATAGTGATAAAAATCACTGTTGGAGGTTTTTGGAAAGTATTTGAAAACATAATTCTTTGCAAAAATATTTGACTGGCTCTCTGCTCCGTCGTTACATGCTTCCGCGTCTTCTATGCCTTTGGCTGCTTCCAACACCCCCCTCCCTCTCGCTTCTGTCGTCCCTGACAGAACCTTGTTGTGAGGTCTACCGGATATAGTTCTGTAGGAGGTCTTGAGCGAGGGTGTGCTCGGAGATACGAATGCCTCGGGCCAGATCTGCCTCGAGTTTCTCCCAGTCGATTGGTTGCGGTTCTTCCGGTGGCGGGAGCTGATAGTGTGTGGAATAGACCATTCGTTCACAGGCAAATAATTGTAATAAATGTGTAGGCCTGCTTATGAATACCTCTGAATGGTATTCCCAGAAGCCGGTTGTGAACATCTCTTCGAACGTCTGCTTGTAGCACGCCGGTAGATATTTTATTCTGCAATGCCAGGCATAACACACCCGTAGCGATGGCGTTGTACTCATATCATATACCAGGTCAAAATTGCCATGCTCAAAGCCCGGGGTGTTGACATGGGGTGCCTTGACGCGTCGAAAGACTTTAAAAATCATTTGCATCATGTCAAAGATTTTGACAGTCATATGCGCCGCTATATCATCCATATGCTTTAGTCTAGGGAGCCAGTGGCGAATTGTAGCCATCATGTAGCCTACAGTTGGTAACTCAATGGGTGGCTTAAAATAGGGGTAATTCAACCAGTCTTGGCACTGCTTATTGTTTTGTACCTTAATAGCAAAGGCAGTCCAGGAGCGGCGTCGTGGTACTGGTCCCCAACACGGATTGTACTTCAAATGCAAAGGTGCCTTTACCCATGTACTCATCATCTCTGGATACTGTTGTAGTAAATCTTTTCGCCACCTAGCTGATAGATCCTTCCTTGCTGCGCATCAAGTGGTAGATCGGCCTCCTCGAATTGAGTTGCATGCGATGGTTTCTTACCTGTCTCTTTCTCAATGGCTAACTAGTATTCGGCCATTAACATGAAATACGGTTTATACTGTAGCTCATGCCCAGATATGTATCGTCGCGGGGCCAAATGAGCAAAGAATGGAGATTGTAAAATTCTTTCTTCTATCATCGCCATGGCATGTAATTGTGCCTCTACTCTAGCTGAGTGCGTTGTCCCAAGTTCCTCAATAGTCTTCATCCACGCGGGGGTCAGAAGTTCATAAGTCATCTGACCTTCGACCGTGACGCGTCCACCTGGGATGGGTTGTGGCTCGTACGCTTCTTCAAACGTTTCCTCCACCGGGATGGTGACCGTTTCTTCTTCAGTTGGTAGCTCAGGTGGGGAATCTGGCCTTGGTGGTGCTTCATATACTGCAATCCTTGATTCAAGGTTCGATACCTGGGCCCGTAATGCGTTGAGTTCCTCTAAGATGTCAGGAGAGGGGTCCACAGGTGCTGGTATGTCTTGGTGTGCTGGTTCTCGTAACTGGAGTAATTTGTGATCTTCTTTGAGTTTCTGTAACTCCTCATTCATGCGGTCATATTCATCTAGCAATCTTACATGATCTTCTAGCAGCATCCTCATCGAGTCTGAAGGAATGGCTTTGAACCTGCTAGGACTGAGTGGTTGGTCTGGGTGGTCGAGCGCTGCTTCTAAGTTTTCTCGGTTCTGATCCTGTAAGCGCTGGTTTTCTTCCTTCGCGGCTGCTAGGTGTCTTCGTAGTAATCCCATGTTGCGTGTTAGCGTTGCATTGCGGACTGTTTGGGCTCTTAATAAGTTATCCAGGTCAGCAGTTGCTTCCTTGGTCTTTTCTTCGCTTTCTAGTTCCAATTTGTGATAGGCTTCGCGTAATTCCTGGTAGCGGGTGTTCAGAGAGGCATTCTCAATAGACAATAAATTAAGCTGCGACTGTAAGTCATTGGTTGTCCTCTGCAGCTGCTGATAATTATCACCAAGAGATGTGAACTCATCTCTTACTTGCGTCATACACATGAACATCTGTCGAAATGCATTATCTACAATGGGTGATAGTATTAATGGGGTGCTAAATGAAGGTGCAGTTGGTGTAGATGCAACGGGAATGGGGAATGGGGGTGGGAAGGTGGATGATGTAGTGATTGTTGAAAATTGTGATGTGCTTAAAAATGTTTGTGCCGTGAGTGAAGTGAGTGATGGTGCAGTGGGTGGTGAGATGTCCATGTCAGTGGACGTATCTAGTGCGGTGACCGTGAATATGGGTGTGATCGTGGGTACTCGTGCTGGTGTAAATACGGGATTTACAAAGGTTGAGGGGTAATTTACAGGGGGGCTGGCTGGAGCAGCTTGGTAGAAAGGGGAAAGAGGGGTTACAATGGGTCGGGGAGGTGAGACGGGGGAGAAGGTTAATGGCGGTGGGAATGGGAAAGGGGTCTTGGAGTTGTGGGGAAAGATGGAAAAGATGTATGGAGGAATGGGTTGGATAGAAAGGTGGGTGTGGGAGGGGGTAGACTAGGGCTGATGGGTGCAGGAATTGTGGGATGAGTGGTCGTAAAGACAATTTCTGCAACGCCACCGGTGAATGAAGATGTTGGTCTGGGGGAAGGAGGGTGAAGAGGGGAGGCTGGATGGACGGGCGGTGAGAGAGGAGCGGTTGGGGTGGTCGGTACTTCAGTGACTACTGAGGTTTGTACAGCTGTAGCGCAGGGTGGGGAGTCTACAAAGATGGTTTCTACTGCCGACGAACTTTCGGGGCTGAGGTGTGCCTCCCTGGCTTGTTCAGAAGACTGTGCTCCTGTTGGTACACGAATGTATTCGCCGGGCTTTGAAAGTAGGCGTACTCTGCGGGGGTCAAACTGTGGTAGTGGCTTTCGTTGCAAGTACCTGAGGGCTTCGTTGGAGCCTACTGATTTGACTAACTCTCGGAATCCTTTGATGTATGCGTCTTCGAATCCACCTGTGACAAGTTCTTGTTCTATTATTGTTTGACTCTCTTCCTCTGTCAGCTTTTTGCGTGCCCAAACTTTTTCCATAGTTCTATACAGCTTCTTGATAGCCAGTGTGTAAGCTGCTGCTTCGTAAGTTTCATCTTCATGGGTACTTGTATCACCATGTGTGTCTGTTTGTTGGCCTTGGCCATCTGTCTGTTCATGCTCTTGGGATTCGTGTGTTCCCTGGCTAGCTTCGTCGTCTCCTTTGTCGTCATCGGTTGCTGTTCTTTCGTCATCAGAGCTGGACACGATCTGTCCTTGTGGCTGATCCCTGGGTGTGGTAGGGTAGCTAGGCCTTTCAAATTCTTGAGAAAACAATTGTCCTTCTGAAAACTGGAACTCATTGGAGAATGCATCGGGCATCTCAAAATCAAAAGTTTGGTCCAGTGGCTCTTCTTGTCCTGCTTCTAAATGGGGTATTGGAAAAGAGAAAGCTTCCGCACCAATAGTGGTGGGAAGTTCAGCTGCTGTGGTGATAGGTTCTGTGGTTGTGGCTGCTTGGGGTGCAACAGTACTGGTGGTGCCCTCCGGCGTAACTGGTCTTGATAACCGTATACGAATTGGTGGTACCGTGGGAGTGGCTGCTGTTGGTGACTGCTCTGGAGATGGTTGTGGCGAGGGTGATTCTGGGACTTGTAGGCACGGGATAGTACCTCTCATCCGCTTTCCGGCTCTGCCTTTGCTAGACTTTCTGGCCTTCCTAGTGGTGCCTTTGAATGCTTTCAGTTCCTCACTGGTCATGGCACGCTCAATTGGTAAGTCATACGCCAAGCACATATATATGATCCTGGTGAGGTCGCAACACCCATTGATTACCTTCTTTTGCTCCCACCTATGTTGTGCCAAATAGAGCTGATCAATTATCCAGCTGGCTAGATCAACCGTTTGAGGTCCAGTACATGCTAAGTATAATCCAAACCAGATTCTCTTATGGGGCATGGTAAAACGATCCTTAGCTGGGAAAGCAAAGTGCTGCATGCATATCCGTAATGGCTTGGAAAGCTCAGGGGTTATGGCTGAAATATCCTCCCACTTAGTTACGTCACCACGTTTCATCTGCTCTGGGACTAGCCGTTCTCTCTCCGTCGGAGTGTGTGTTCCATGTATTTTCAGAGCTGCGCGAATTAAATCTTTAGACAAATAAAACCTTCTGAATGGAGGATCATTTACCAAGGATGGTAACATGAATGTGCCAGGTAGATCCTTGTTTTCTGAAGCTGTTAAGGTGGTTACCAAGTAAAAACATCTGTAAAAATCGGGTTTAGGTAGAGGGTCGCTAAAATACTCTGTAAATCCCGCTCGTGCCCAAACGTGCGTTAGATCTTGTGTATTCTGTAGTCCTTCAAATTCTCTTGAAAAGAACTGGTACTTGGCCCATGTGCGAAGATCAAATGCCAAATTGGCCTCAAATATGAAATCAGCGTCTGCTAATGGTCCTGCTAGGCCTTGAAACCAATGAGAGTTACGATGAATCTTCTCGGTATATCCTCTAGGAGGATCATCGATTGGCATGGGTCCTGGAAAACCTTGAAACTCTGGTGGTTGCATCATAGGATAAGATTTCGCGAGTAATTCTCCAATATTGGCCACTGGTGTGCTTGGGCCAGCTTCTGATGGTCCTGCTTTGGTTTGCATGATGACTGATGAGCTAATGGAAAAGATCTGCTACAAAAGATTAACACATTAGTATGGAAATTAATTATGATCCCATTAAGGTGAGACCGCAATCCCTTTCCATAACCGATGTGTAACCCGTGTAGCCAAGTGTCGTGAAGTGATTGATGCAATGATTATTTGCAAAACTGATGCAGGTCTCTAGACGCCTACATGGTCAGGTTATGCATACATTTCTTGATGAGCTTTTATTATGCATAATGTGGGGTTTTGGTGTATGAATTTATACAAGGTTTGGTTGAGGGTGAATTATTACAAGGGTGGAGTTTAAACGGGGTGGGAGAATTGTTAGATAAGGGGGTACAAGAAGACGTCTGGATACGTTTCGGTATCCATTTCCTAAGAGTCTTTGAGTGGGTGGTGTGTTTCTGCTGAGGGACGAAAAGTGGTATCGGGTTTGGTGGTATTGAAGGATGGAAAGATTTTTGAGGGGTATATATTACATGGCTTGAGGGTTTGGCTATGATACATTGTTTGGGTACCCAAATCTGCATGGGTGTGGGTCGATTGATAAGATACTTCTTGGCGATCCAAATCTGTCGAGTATTTGTACTTGGGGAAGAAGATCGAGGGGACTTTGGATGCTGACTCTTCTTCTGTTGCAACTTTGTCCTGTTCTTGTCTGTAGTGTTGCCAATAGCCTGTGGTTGCTGTCCTTTTGGCACCCATATTTGTTTCGTGCCACTTGTTCTGTGATGTTGATACTGCTGCTTTCCTTGCCTTGTCTGGTGGTGTCGTTGGTCTGGGTTCCTCTGTTGTGGTTGACTCCTTCGAGGTTGGGTTTGAGAGGTCCAATGGATGCTCTGCTTTGGAAAAGAAGGGAGATCCAACACTTGCGTGACTTGCGCATTAGGAAGTGATTCGTTATTTATCTTTAATCTAGGCTAGTCCGCAGCAAGTTTGGAAGGATGAGCACCGCAGGGTGTTGTGCTCATTTGGCCGCTGATGCAACCCACCTGACCGCTGATTGTGTTCATCTGCCCTAGCGGTTGGGTAGCTGCCCCTTCTAGTTTGCAGGAAGCCCCAGGGAAGATCTCCTGTCGTCCTTCTGATTGACAACTGTCCATAGCCAAGCCCGAGTGGGTTGGTGTAGACGTAACGTGACTGGTCTGACCCAAGATCTTCCGGTCTTCCGTCGCATGCGTTTCATAGGGTCTAGGGTTACAAACCTCAATCGGAATGCAATTAGGGAAGTCAAGCGGTATCACTCGCTTCTGTTCTAAGGTTCCAATCTGTAAGGAGCCTTGTCTAAGATTTAGGTCCACTGAGTGATCGTATAGCCAATCTTGGCCAAGGATTAGGGGTTCTATCAGGTCGTCATCATGGCACACTAGTAGCTTCGCTGTCATGGTCATATCCTTAATGAGGATAGGAAGGTCCACCTCACCCATGCAAGGGGTTTCCATGCCTCCTAGGCCTATGAGGTATGCCTCAATTGGCCGCATTTCTATTCCTGAATCCTTATAGTGGGACCATCTAATAGCACTAGTCGCAGCACCTGAGTCAATTAAAGCCCTGAGCTCTTGGCAAGGGTTGTCGTGCTCTAGCCTGACTGTAATGAATGGTCTCTTGTCCACTATACTAGGATGAGTGGTTGACTTTACTTGACACATGGCCATGGGGTATCTGGGTGTAGTTTCCAGATGGTTATAATGTTCTCTCCCTAGTCCTTGTCTTCTTAACTTCATGCGTTTAATGCGTTCTATTGCTTCTGCCTGAGCTTCCGCTCGTATTCTATTTTCTTTCTCTTTACGCTTCTTTGCCAACGTGAGTCTTCTAAGCATATCCTCAGTAAGAGGTTCCTGATATAGCTTGACTCTACAGCCACTAATATAATTAGGCATTATATCTCCTTCTAAAGTGGCTAATTGTACTGCTCCACTTGTTGACAGTCTGTTAATGATCATAGGCCCATAACCTCGCTTTTCTAACTTACGTGCGTGTTGTTTCAGCATATATACTAGAACTAAATCTCCTTCTTTTAAGCCTTTATCTTTCACATGTGCATCAAAATATGCTTTCTGTCGCTTCTTCGCTGCATATATTCCTGCTGCTGCCTTTAGCCTGGTTTCTCCTAATCGTTCCAAGTCCATTATTCTTGCTGATAATTCATGGCCGGTCCACTGATGTTCTTGTGCAACCTTAAGGGTCGGTATCAAGAAGTCCAAAGGAAGCACAGCATTCTGACCAAAAACCATCTGAAAGGGAGTTGCATTGAGTACGGTCTTGTAGGCCACTCGATATGCCCAAACAGCATGGTGTAACTGTTTGTCCCAATCTGAATGTTTGTTGTTCACTAGTTTTGTCAGTACGTTACAAAGGATCTTATTAGTGCTTTCAGCCTGACCATTGGCCTGAGGATGATATGGTGCAGATTTCTTGTGAATCACCATAAAATCCTGTAACAAATATTCAATGACTTGGTTTAGAAAGTGAGTGCCTCGATCGCTCACTAGCTCTATAGGCAGTCCATATCTTGTAAAGACATTCTCAAATAAGAATTTTGCAGTTGTGTGTGCATCATTCTTTTTCGTGGCTTTTGCCTCTACCCATTTCGTAAGATAATCTGTGGCAACAATAATGTATTCAGCATGTGTACCTTTTGCAGAGGGGTTAATGGGTCCTACAAAGTCTATACCCCACTTTGAAAATGCACGTCCGCCCATCATGGGTTTCAATGGCATTTCATCTCTGCGAGTAGGAAACTGAGTTCTTTGGCACACATCACATCTCTTTACATAGGTATGAGCATCCATGTGAAGAGTGGGCCACCATAATCCTGCAAAGAGGATGGCTTTGATTATCCTATCGGGTCCAAAATGACCTCCTGCAACACCTTGGTGTGTAGTCTCTAGTATGCTCAGATAATCGCTCTCATGAACACATTGTCTTAGATATCCATCTCGTCCTCTTTTGTATAGGTTATCGCCAATAAGTGAATAATCTTGAGCTTCCTGCTCTAGACTGCGTTGTCGTGCTAAAGTCATTCCTTGAGGGAATGTCTTCGTCCTCAAGTATGTCACTAATTGTTCACTCCAGTCTGGTGTGAGAGACACGTGATATAGTGTAGCATGCTCTACTGGTGGTCTTTCACAACAAACATGGCATTCTTTACACAACTTGTAGACATCTGCTTCCATCGAAGGCCTCTGTAATGTTCGATGTTTCGAATGATGTTGCTTTAATGCGCCTATGTGTGCTAATTGCAACCAATTCGCATGTTCTGATTCATCTACACAACAAGCAAGAATCTTTTGATTATCCTGTTTATATATGCTTCCTGCCATTATTTGGTATCTCTGAGATTTGGTAATCTCGCCTTCTTTGATCTTTATCCTAGGATTCTTGGGTCCGTATGTCAGAATAGGGATTATAGGCTTGGCCCATTCTGGTGCTATCTCAAGGTTAAACAAATATGCATCTGGTAACTCATCCACTACTCCTTGAGGAGCTTCTCCTGAGGTTAATCTTGAAAGGTGGTCAGCTCTGAGATGTGTCTTTCCTTTCCTAACTACAACTTCAAAATCATATTCCATGAGTAATAGAAACCAATGTATTAGTCGTCCTGTGTTACATGGCTTGTTGACTAAATACAATAGGGCTTGATGATCTGTAAAGAACTTGAATTTGTTGGCCAACAAGTAGTGCCTAAACTTCTTTACTGCGTAGATCATCCCTAATCCTTCCCGTTCCGTCGTGGTGTAATTACTTTCTGCTGCGTTCAATTGTCTGCTCGCGTAAGCTATGGGGAGATCTATGTTACCTTCATTCGTGGGTTGTGCTAACACACATCCTATGGCGTAATTGGATGCATCCACATGTACATGGAATGGATTACTCCAATCTGGGGTAGTCAATATAGGTGCTGAGCACAAGCGTCGTTTAAGTTCATTGAATGAATTTTCACATTCATCTGTCCATTCAAAGTTGGTTAAAAGAGAGTACAAAGGCTTGGCTAGGATTGCATACATGTGTATGAATCTCCTATAATAACCGCAATGGCCCATAAATGCTTGTACCTCTTTCACATTAGTTGGTCTAGGTAATTCTGCAATTACTTTCACCTTTTCTTCATCCGTAGAGATTCCATTTTTTGACACAATGTGTCCTAGAATTTTGCCTTGTCTGACCATGAAAACGCATTTTTCTGGGTTCAAACAAACCTGATATTCTCGACATTTGTCAAATATTTGCCTTAACTCTGGGATATGTGTCTGTCTTACATTTGAATGAGCACATAAGTCATCGACATAAACTTCCAAGCTCTTGCGTAAGAATTCCTTAAAAACATGACACATGAGTCGCTGGAAAGTGGTGGGTGCATTTGTTAAGCCAAATGGCATCACACGAAATGCAAATATACCCCATTCAGTGGCAAATGCCGTCTTGTGTTGGTCTTTTGGAGCAATGGCTACTTGATTATAGCCTGAAAAACCATCAAGGAAGCTGTAAACTTCCTTGCCCGCAACTCTTTCCAATAGATGTTCTGTGATAGGAAGAGGATAACTGTCTCTAATCGCGGCGGCATTAACTTTTTTAAGGTTAATACACACACGCAATTTTCCATTCTTCTTGGGCACTACCACAATGGGGGATACCCATTCGGTATGCTCAATTTCGTAAATTAATCCTGCTTCTATCAAGCGATCTATCTCCTCTTTAATCTTCGCAGCGTAGTTATCATTGTACATGTAAGGTTTCTGTTTTGTCGGTTTTGCATCTGGAGTCATAGGGATTCTATGAGAACATATATCTGGATCTACTCCTTTCAAATCTTTGTAACTCCAAGCAAAAACATCTCTATATTCGCGCAATAGGGCAACTAGCTCTTCTTCTTCTTCAGTTGTCAAATCATGCCCTATGTATGTACATTTTTCTTCTTCTCCTTCTATGGCTACGATTATTTTCTTGGTTTTCTCTCGGTTATCATATACTTGTCCGTCATTCGCCTTTCTATTAGGCATTCGTACCATGATTCTTCTATGTTCGATTTCATATTTCTTGAAGTTCTCGGGTACTTCAAATAAAGATTCTTCTTTTTCTGACATGGTTTCCTTCTTCTTTCTTTTCTTGCCTTTACTCTTAGTAGTCACTTGAGTGGCTAACATCACCTCATTCGTAATTTCCTCGTGTCTCTGAGTGTGAGTCTCTACCTCGAAAAGATATTCTTCCTCTGATGCAAAGGGTGGGTCCATGATAATTGATTCTAAATCAAAATCGCTTGCATCCTCAAATGCATCAGTGTTAGGTTCACACTCTTCTAAAATTGCATCGCACATGATTGGCTCTATCGTGAAAACTGAGATATCATAGCCATCCTCGTCACAGTGGGGTGTCCATTGTTCTTCATTGATGGCTACATCCATGGTTGCTAGGATTTCTGCCCAACCATGGGGTTCAAACTCTTCGTCTGGGAATACTACAGGTGCGTAGGCTGGATCTTGAAGGGTTCGTGGATGTTGTTCTGCACCTAAGGTCCTTGCTTCTAATCTTCCTTCCTCTTGTTTGGCTACTTTACACATCCATAAATGAGTATCCTCATGCAACCAAGAAGGATCTGATTCTAATGAGTGCACGGATTCCGTCTCTACTGGTGTCTTATGGATGGTATTCCATTGTATTGGGGGTACATCTCGATGTGAATAGTATTTAAGATTGACTTTGGTAGTCACTCCTAAATGTTGCAAGTACAAAGAATTAGTTCCCCAATCTTGTACAATTTGCAACTGACGCATGAATGGTCGTCCCAATATCATCTCATAAGCATGATTTTTACTAAAATCACAAATGGCAAAGGTATGCTCAAATTCTACACCACAAGTGGTGAGAGATATGCCTTCTAGTAAGCCTAATGGTTTTTCTATGTGTCCGTCAGCCATTTGTAGCTTCATCCTGGTGGGTCTTAATGCTGGCTTACCCCAACGTTTCCATAAAGCGGTGGTTGCTATGGCTACTCCGGCTCCTGAATCTAAGATGGCTTTTGTGGTGTAACCTTGATGGGTTATCGGAAGATAAGTGTTACCTTCCTCTCCTTCGCTTACATCTCCGATCTTTTCTACGGGTATTTATGGTACCTTATTTCGTGATCCTATTTGTGAGGGAGTAGTAGCAAGCTCGGGGAATTGATTTGCTACATGTTTCCACAATTCTGGTTTTACCTTTAACAACTCCTCTAGAGTGAGATTACACTGTACTTTGGTATTCTTGATCACTTCCGTGTTTCTAGGGATTACTGATTCTTCATTCCTCACTATCATCGTGGGTGCTCTCATTCTAATAGACTTTGCTTCCCAAGGTCCTGTGAACTGAGGTAATTCTTGTAAAGAATTAGATTCAAATCCTGTGTGTTCACTCAGTTGTTCTTCCTCTACATCATCGTATATAGAGGGAATGTCTTGGGGAAATTATTATTGCAAGTCGTCTATTTCTTGAATAGGAGGATGGGTTCCCTGTTCCTTTCTCCATTTCTCTTCTTGGATTTCTCTCAAAAATTCATGTGAATATTTATGTATGGAAGACAAATTGTCTTGACTTTCTGTATTGGGTACTTGAGACAGGGATGGTGCATTCCTTTCCTGTGTCTCTGGGACAATAGGGTTCCTATACTGATCCTTTTTCTCTTTGCTTTCAATCAAATATTCTAGCCTCTCCATTAGTCCTTGAAAATGTAATTCCAGTTTTGCCATGTTATTCCAATTAAGATATCTAGAGGCTTCGAACAAAGCTTGTGCTAGTTCTACCATCTTCATGCAAAGTTTAATTCTCTCAATTTCTAGATCAGCTCGAGGGTAGTTTTTGCTCATTTCAGCTACCTAAGGTCCCTCTTTTAATCTAGCCTGATATGCACGAAACATCATGTCTAGATTTTCTGGTATGGGTTCCGCTAAAACTGATCCTGATTTCTGAGCTGGATTCTCTTGATTCAGGTCCTGTGAAGTCAATTCTAGGATTTTGGCTCTAGATTCCTTTAAACTTCCTTCCAACTCAGTTATCTTTTTACTCCATTTTCTCTTAATTCTTTCTCTAGAATCTTTCCAAGATTTTGTCTTTTTACTGCTAGATTCTGCAACTTCACTGGTTCCGGCTACTTTCTCTTGATTAAGCTTTTGTTTCTGTAAGAGCGCCTGGGCTCTTGTTATAGCTTGGATCGGCACGTATGTAGGGTTGGATCCATCTGCGTTATTTACAATACATATCACGTTGATCGGTGTCACATTCGAAGCATTAACAGGGTTCTTAGGACAATCTTTGATTATGTGCTCCTTGCCACAATCAGCACAAAAGCCTTGGATGTTATAGTACTGTGATTGTCCTGCTATCGGGGGATGTGGACAATCCTTTATGAAATGATCTCCTTGGCACCTAAAGCATGGTCCTCTAGGGCCCTGTGGTCTTTGTTGTCTTATTTGGGGCCGTGGATTTGGGTTTGTGTACATCACATTAGCATAGTCGGGATCCCAACTAGGTTCCATTGGTGAACTATCATAATGATATGTTTCTACGTGTTCTGGTGACTCCGTGTAATATGCGGGTGGACTATCTACATGCGTAGAGTCAAAACTGTTCGAATTCGGGTCACTCTCTGTGATCAAAGGTGAAGAAGGCACTAAAGCCCTACTTAGGTTCTCTTCTGCAGCAGCGTATTTGACTGAGATGACATTCGCTGGTGGGGGTGGCTGCTGAGCTAAGACAGGTAGAGGTCTCTGTTGAGCCTGGTATGGGTAGTTCTGAGGAGGCCTATAGTAATAAGGCTGAGCATTGTATTGGCCTTGATACCTACCTGGCTGCGGGTATGCTTGCGGGTAGTTCTGTCTCACGGTTTGTTTGTTGTATGGGCAGTCCTGAGCCATATGATTCGTGTATCTTCTCTGGATTGTATAGTATTGGCCACTAGGGTTGGCTTGAGGTTGTGTTGCATTGGGACACACATTTGCCATATGATCACCACCACAGGTGTAACAACGCTTGTTCATTAGCACCCTAGGTTTACTAGAAACTCCTAGTTTCTAGGCCACTTTTTCTGCAAGGTCTTCTATTGAGCTAGACAATTTTGTGGAAGCTAGAGATGAACAGTCTGAGTCCTTATAGACCTTTGAGAGTTCCAACTCGTCTCCTAAGTTATCCTCAATGTCTATACATATTCTTACACATTGCTCTAGCGTTCTAGGTTCTTTTAGGTACACGTAGGAGCGTAGTTTAGAGCTCAACAAGCCATCTAGAAACAATGACACTTGTTTGGCTTGTGAGGGTAGCTCTTGCATTGGACATCGTTCAACATATTGTCTAAACCTACGTCCTGCCAGTCTGACTGTTTCTTGAGGAGTCTGTTTAAAGCTATGAATCAACGAAGACGTGTCATGTCTAATCCCACTTTTAGAGAATTCAGTGATGAATGACTCTAAAAAATGATGGATGTCTCTAAATTGCCTTTGTTGCAATGGTTGGAACCAAGTTAAAGCTGTATTCTTTAACGTTAGTCCAAATGCATTATATTGCGTGAACATGTCTTCGACTTGTTCTGCTCTTAGTACTTGCTTGAATTCTGCGACATGGTCATAGGGATCTCCTGTCCCATCAAAGTAATTTTTCATGGATTTCACTAATTGAGTGGGTCTCAGTATTCTTGCGTGTTCACGTGGTCTAGGTAGAGGAAAATCATCTCTACCACCTGGTATTCCATGATCTCTTTGCCTATCTACTCTATTAGTGTCCGTGGTTGTTCTATCTCTCCCTATGGGGTGATTAAAGCTTACTTCCGGTCTCTCTTTATTTCTCTCTCTTTGATTTCCATGGGCTGAGGATGTTCCTGCCCCTTGTTGACTCGTATTCATGTTCGCTCTAGATGGAGGGAATACCAATTCACCTCTCCATGTGTATGTGTTTTTAGCGCGGTCAGGCACCACAAAGACTCTTTCTGAAGTCTCATCCAGGTATACAACCTTTCCAGGTGTATCCGGGTCCTTGAACTCGTATATAGTGATGATACCTACCTCACTAAGTAGTTCTGTCTTGTATCTCCAAAAGGCTTCATCAGTTTCTTTATTTACAAACAACTCTATGCTTCTGTTGTCCTGAGGGATCCATTCTGGGATTAGTACTCGTGTCAGTACAGATTTCCCTCTAGGTGTTCTAGGCTCTTCTAATGGTTCTTTTCCTTGAGATTTTGCTTCCGTCTCTGGTTGAATCACGCCAAACTCGTTGGTATTGTTTGGCTGCGTACTTAATATGTACATCATTCCTTCTTTGTCTATGTACGCGTCTCTCTCGAATTTCACCACTAGACGTTCCAATCCAATGGGTTGATCGGGGTTGTGCATTTGCACCACTTGCCTTCGCAAACCATCCTCATAGATGCGAGCACCTAATCGGTTGGTTCGGAGAAACTCTAGTTGTGTTCTATAGGGTCCTTCAGGTTTTTCTAAATAGGCTACATTCGACCCTCCTTCTGGTTTTTCTGTGCTAAATGCCATTTCTGAATCACTAGTATCTGAGCTCTCGTAGGGATAACTAGTGTTCAATTATTGAGCCCACGATCGTGCAGTAGTTCTTACACTTGCCTTTGATGATCTAAGGCTTCGCCGGTCTGCCTTACCTATATATTTGCCCGATCTAAGGTTCATTAATTTTCTTCCTTGCACACTCAGTACACGCTCAGATCGTCAATGATTCTTTGTTATTACTTTCTTGATTCTTTTTAAATTTCTTTAGATTCTTGTCTTAATGTATGCGTAAGGAATTCGACTTTCCGTGGTACTTTGAGTTCTCGTTCCGTCAGACTTATGTTCTTTCCCTTAGGTTTTCGTGTCACACGCCTTTATCTTTAGTCTTGGACTTGATAAATTTAATTCTCTTGAACTTGAGGCGTTCCTATCGTCTTAAATCCACAATGCTAACGTTTATCCTAAGCTAAGAATTGACTGAGGGGGTTGAGTAATCTTCCAACCTCGAGTCAGCTTTTCTGGTTGCTCTGATGCCCAAGAAGCCGCGCTTCCCAAGCTTTATGCCCTTCACTGCCTTGCCTTGGTTGCCTTCGATTGCCCTTGCTAGACCTGGAAAAATCCAATATTAGACCAATTCACAGTTGGATGATCAAGCACTTGAGTATATACACCTTTTAAGTCCCTTCCCTTTTGCCCAACTTTTTAATGCTTGCCCCCTGGCTTTCTAGTCCCAAACTAGGTCAACCTCAAAATAGCTTATCTAAAAATAGACGTATCCTTTAAGAAAAAAACAGTTGAGGTCACGTAGTACTCGTAAAGAGCTTTCTAACGAGCTATTAAGCTCAAAAAATGGACTTTGGATGAAAAAGTTATGACCGTTCAGGCCCTGGGGGGTAAAAACTGACAAACAGGTTTTTCTCCAAATATGAGCTAAGGGGTCTCCTATGAGTCTAATCACCCAAAAATTTCCCAAAAATAGCCCCAAAATTGGCCAAAAAATGAAACCCTAAAATTTGCGATGGGGGTGCACAATCGCGATGGCGTGAGACAATCGCGATGGTCTGGGACCGTCGCGATGGCGTGAGGGTGAACCGTCGCGATGGTGTGAAAGTGGACAATCGCGATGGCGTGAGTGCGAACCGTCGCGATGGCGTGAAAGTGGACAATCGCGATGGTGTGAGTGTGAACCGTCGCGATGGCGTGAAAGTGGACAATCGCGATGGTGTGAGTGTGAACCGTCGCGATGGCGTGAGAGTGGACAATCGCGATGGCGTGAGTGTGAACCGTCGCGATGGCTCGATTAGGCGGACAATCGCGATGGCGTCAGTCAATGGTCAACGTGAACAATCGCGATGGTCCAAAGTGAACCGACGCGATGGTCTGGGCGCGATGGCGTGAGCCAATCGCGATGGTCCAAAATTTCGGGTTGTCGCGATGGTGCAAGGGTGCGAGCCGTCGCGATGGTCCAACTGCCACGTGGCACCGTCGGCGCGATGGCATGAGCCAATTGCGATGGTGTGGGGTCAACCGGACAGTCGCGATGGTCCGCGAACCGTCGCGATGGTCCAAATGAACCGTCGCGATGGCGTGAGACCGTCGCGATGGTCCGGCCAAGCCGTCGCGATGGCGTGAGCCTATCGCGATGGTGTGACACAATCGCGATGGTTTGAGACCGTCGCGATGGTCCACCAAAGTATGATTTTTTGAGATGCAGCTGTGGATTCGTAGAGGCGCTGGTGTCGCCTACACGCTGGTGTGGTCGCTTACCAAAAATTCCGCACTTCGCAGACCATCGCGATGGTCTGACACAGATGGAAATCTCTGATAGAAAGTGAAGTTTTTACCTTTTCCAAGCTTTCCTGATGCACTGGAGTACTGTTCTTGCAAGAAAACTCAAGAAAGCCAAAGCACACACAAGCACAAAAGCTCTCTCTCACTCTCTCGCATGCACAAATGAGGGGAAATGAGGAGAATGGGTGGATATGGTGAATTTTCTGATTTTTTTGGAGATGAAGATGATGATGCGGTGATGAAGATGGAGTGTGGGGGAGGTGAAAAACACTAACAACTAAGTAAAAACAACAACAAAAACTGAAATTTTTACCTTCCAATGCTACTTCTTGCTATACTCTTACCATCACACATTCGTCCTAGACTCGATCCCCGGCAACGGCGCCAAATTTGGTGTTGCTCTAGCACAATGGTGAGAACCACGTTAAGAAGCTTCACCTCCTTAATTGTCAATCTGCGGAAGAGATATGAGTGATATGAAGATCGTGAATGTGAGATGATGTGAGAGTGACGGTGAGAAGCACCAAGATGCACACACACATACACACACACAATGAAGAGACAAGCAAGACACAATGGAAGGTGGGAAATTAGCTCTATTACTCAAGAACACTATTACAAGCTCAAAAGAACTCTAAGCTCACACTAGCCAACACTAACCAACCTCAAAAATGAGCTCTCTAGCTCTTTTTATAGTTTCTAGACTAGTTTTGACCGGTTTCACATCTAGTGACCGGCATAGTTAAAAATTAGGTCCTAGATGCTATTTGGAAGGGTAAACGATGTCTAAAAATAATGAAAATTGATACGCTTATTCTACCTAAGCTCCTCAAGCTCGAGGACTCCTCGGCTTGCACAAAATGGAGCTACGGATTACAAAATGGGGTTTTCTATGTTACATATGTTACAATAGTGATAAAAATCACTGTTGGAGGTTTTTGGAAAGTATTTGAAAACATAATTCTTTGCAAAAAGATTTGACTGGCTCCCTGCTCCGTCGTTACATGCTTCCGCGTCTTCCGCGTCTTCTATGCCTCTAGCTGCTTCCAACACTTTAGCATGCCAAAAGTTATCTTCTAGATAACTTTGAATAAACATCTATATCTTGAAGATGTTTTTTTTTCTCTGCTGATGAATTCAATCCCAAGTCTCCCAATTGTGTTTCTCCTCATTCTTAGGGGGAAAATCTTTTCTGAAGAGGTGCTTGAATTCATCCCAAGTTGATGGTTTTTTATGAGTCTTAGAAAGTATGATCCATCATGGGTAGGCCTTAAGGCCTAATGACAAACTAGCCTCTACCACTTGCACAAAATCAGGGTTGTTCTTGAGTTGGTGGACACATTCCACTTTTCCAAGAACATTAAGACTAAATCCTTATTTTGATCCTTATCTTCACTTGAGAAGCAAGGAGGATGTAGATCTTTCCTTAAAGAAATATCCAATGGATGGATTTTACCTACAGATTGCCCCAAAGTGTTTGCAAAAAACTGAGTGGTATGAGTCATCAAATAGAGATGACTCAAACTACCAGTTAAGGGAAACAAGTCCGTTTGGGAAATGGATGGAGTACCCTTATCCTTTTCCAACAAAATAGAAGTAGGCGAGGTCGCTATTGCATTAGTATGGCTACCAAAGATAGCCTTATCTACATCTTTGGGCTTCTAGAGTAAGTCCAAAATAGCCTGAAGGTGATTCTAAAATCCATCAATGAATTGATGAAGCTTTGTGATCTCAGGCCATACATTGGGAAAATGTCCAAGGGTCTACTCTACTTTCAACAACCTATCTTTGAATTTGTTCCTCTCATTTGAAGTGTTGTTGGTTTCCTCTTGCTGCATGGTACCCTCAACGTTTAAATCTAAATTTGTTGATTCTATGTTATATGCATCAGAAGCATGACTTAGAATTAAAATCATTCTTGAAGATGCATGCAATGCACATGATGCTATAGGCAGGCCAAACATGAATGAAGATGCTAACGAAAGTAATATCAAAACATACTAAAGTACACTTATACTACTTGGAAGTGCAATGCATCTTGAAGTAACCTCCATTGCACACATTCTGTTATTTTCTTTAGAGTTCCTAACGCGAGTGGTGCATGATAAAATAAAAAGAACAATGCACAAAAAGATGTAAGGCATGGAATCTCAATTCTGATGCGTGAGCATAGAAGCATAAGTACAAGTCCTATGCATGAGTATGAAGAGCATAAGTACTATGAAGAAGATGATGAACCCCGCAAGGTCTCCATGAAAGCTAGGCTCTGATACCAATGCAAGAGATTGACGATTCACAACCACCACATGCTAGAGAGATGACTCTCCTCCCAACCATATGCCTCTATATATAGCTCCCTCCAAGGGACTGCCTTCTTGGGTAGGTGGATTCTAACCATCCATGTGTCAAATGTAACTACATGTGCACCAAGTTTCCCAATTAGCTCGAGTTAACTCAAGTGGATGCTTCTAGAAGGCTCTAGATGGGTAAACTACTCTCTCCATGTGCCCCATGGGGATTGAACCCAAGACCTCCTCCACACCCTTGAGACTTAACCACTAAGCTAAGTGGATCACTTGTTTATAAGAGCACATGACCTTCTAGTAAGTCTAGATTCTAGATCTTTGGTCATACACACATGTTACCAAACTGTGTCTATTTTTCATATTCATTTGAACTTACTTGACCCTTAGATCATAGGCTTACTTTATTACATGGGTTGTAAGCTAGTTGTTGTCATTCTATATGTAGATGATCTCATCATTACATGAGATCATTAAGAACTCATCAATCAAAACCAGATCGCTTGGGAACTAATTTTGAAATGATAGATTTAGGTCTACTCCATTTTTGTGTGGGAATTGAAGTATGACAAAGAAAGGATAGCATTTTCATCTCTCAACAAAATTATGCCAAAGCAATTCTTAAGGCATTTGGAATGATGGACTGCAAACCAACTAGCACACCTATGGAGGTAAATCATAAGCTATGTATGGATGATAACATGCCTAATGTAGATGCTAAGGAGTATAAGAAGCTCGTTGGAAGTCACATTTTTTTGTGCAACACTAGACAAGACACTTTCTATGTTGTCAGAGTGTTAACTAGGTTTTCCAACAGACCTAAGGAGAGTCATTGGAATGTTGGAATGCAAATCCTAAGGTACATTGCAGGAATCTTGGATTTTGGTATTCTTTATACCACAGGTGATACACTTCAAGGATATTGTGATTGAGATTGGGTTAGAGATTGTGATTATAGAAAATGCGTTTTTGGATATTGCTTCTCACTTGGTTCAGGAATATTTTCTTGGGTAAGTAGGAAGCAACCAATTGTCCCACTCTCCTCTAATAAAAAAAAAACTATAGAGTATCTTTTTTTGCTTCTTGTGGTGCAATTCGGTTAAGGAGAATTCTTACAAATCTAGGGTTTCCATAAAAAATGGCAACTATTCTTAAGTGTGATAATCAAAGTATTTCATGCTCGTAGCAAGCTATAGAAGTACACTACCATTATGTTCATGAGCTAATTGAAGATGAAATTATGGAGCTACAAAATTGCCCAATAGAGGCAAATTGTGTTGACATATTCACTAAAACACTTGGAAAAGAGAAGTTCAAGAGGCATCTTCAACAAATAGGCATAGAACCAAGACCTACTTGATTTATCATTCGATAAACATTGAGGGGAGGGGGTGTTAGTATATGATCAATGTCTACCCCTCATGACTATATGTACTAATGCACATTTTGTAAAGCCCCCATTATAAGGAGAAACCAAGCGTGCATACACAATTGATGGGAATCCCAACTTCCATGTTGGATGAAGGTGAAATTGGACCATGTAAGGTATTGTAAGGAAAGGGAGTTACGAGTGTCCCAAATTGTGGGGTTCAAGGCAGTGCAGAACAACCCTGACTGGGGGGTCCAAGGGGAAATATTCCATGGAATATTCCTTGTCAAAGTTAGAAACCATATTGCTTAAGAACATCCATGGGTAGCACATTTTCCATCAGAATTTGCAAAGATGAGTGTGGAATATGGTGGCATACTCCTTCTCTGTCTCATGCAACTTTTGTTTATTATTCTATGAGAAATCAAAAACTTGCATTGGGCTTTTCTTTAATCTAAATATTTCTAGGAAAGCATCTATCACTACTGTATAGGTATGAAAATGTTCAAGTTCAAATTTTGTCAAACATTTTTCTCCTTCATTCACCAGTGTGGATTGGAAAACTCTTGCCTTATATTGTCCATCATGTGGTACATTGTGAGGTTTTCCTAGTACTCCATAACTGATCTCAAATGCCCAAATATGTGCATTCAAGTTCTCCTCCCAAAATCCTCCAAACTTTGCATATGACATTCCTCTCGTGAATGGCCTTCATAAAGATAAGTCTCCTCCTACCATAGGTTGTAGGACTAAACTATCAAGGAATGTCCACTATGTCTGAATTAAAACTAGTTGCAAAGAGATTGGGTTGAATCTTAAGAAGGTGTGTAGAAGCCTTAAAGGTATGTGACGAATATGATGGAATTACTGGTGGTGGTTTTGAGTGCCAGTGATCAATATCTTCTACATCCCCTTTAATGCATGGTCTTCTAAAAGTCGAGAAGTTGCAAAAAATCCACTATCTTGTGAGTTTGATGTATGGAATGTTGGAAATCAATGTCTTCATTGGTCCAAATATTATCAGGATATTTTATTGTATATCTATTTCTAGAAGAGTTCTTCAACAAGCCATGATGGGCGATGTGGATAGATCAACTTGCTTTCAAACAACCCACTAGGGTTCGGATCCCACTAGCGCAGCGAAGAAGATATCTATTGATAAAGCAATGATTTGAAAAATGTGAAAGAAGGAGACACCGATTTTGCGATGGATTTGTTTTCTTGATTGTAGTTTTGTTTATTGATCATTCGTGGTGCTTTTACGAAGTAGTGCTTTTGGAGGAGTATACAACAACTATATAAGAAGAGGCTTGGCTCATTGTATAAACACTCACTCAAGATCTCAAGGAGATCAAGGAGGAAGAGTCTCACACTCTTGAAGAGGTGAAGTTTTGGTGAAGGAAAGGCTACTCTCTTGGAGCAAGAAGTCTTCTACAAGGTGGTGGTAACTATTTTTTTGAGTTAATATTTTTTGTTTTTAGGGTTTCTCTACCCTAATCTCAAAATAAGGGTTGGTTGATTTACAATTTTGTTACACTATTTTGTGAGAATAAGGTTAGCTTCATTGCTTCATTCACTTCACACATTTAGATTATTTCAACATAATCTAAATTTTGTATGATCATCTTCTTGGATATTCTTCCATTAGTGAGTGCACCACTTTATATGGTTGAGTAGTACTCCCATGTTGTAATTTGGACATCTATTTTTTATTGAGTAAGCATCCAGCTTACGTTCCCTAATCTTGTCTCAAGATCTCTATATTTCTATATCTCACATATCATCTTGTCAATTAAGTTGTGTATGCTCAAAAGGTTTTAGTTTGGAACGATCCTGGGGCCCCAAATTCCAACACTTGGTATCCGAGCATAATTGACATACACACTTAGTTAAGATGAGTGAGATTAGAATTGAGATTGAAGACAAGTTGGATGGATCTTCTAATTATCCCATGTGGAGTTTCATGATGATGAATATTTTAGTGACAAAGGATTTATGGAGTATCATCAATGGATCCTTAACAAGAATAAGGCGAGAAGTTAAGAAGGGAATACAACAACTTCAAGAGGTGCTGGAGTCACAATTGCAGAACCAACTGAAGAAGAGGTAACCACTTCTATATCCAGGGTCACTGCTAGGTCTTTCCCTAGAGTTCCTCCTACTTAAGATCAGGCAAGATGGGATGCTAGAGATGCTTTAGCACTCTCATTCATAGCAATGAGTGTTAAAAAGCATATTCTACGACAGATCAGATCTTGTAGAAGTTCTAGACAAGCTTGGTTGAAGCTTGAGAATCTTGTTCAGAGCAGAAATCCTACTAGGAAAGCTCACTTGAGGAGACAACTAGAAAATACAAGGATGAAGGTTGGTGAGTCAATTCAAACCCACCTTACGAGGCTCATTGACTTGAGAGATCAACTTCTAAATGTAGGAGTTGAGATATCAGATGAAGAAATGGTAAATACGCTGATTAATTCACTTCCTATTTCATATCGATCTTTTATAACCACTCTTACCCTTACCACAAGAGATAGAGAGCTTACATTTGAAGAGTTAGAATTCTTGCTACTTCAAGATGAAGATCAGTTGAAGGGAATGGAAGAGAATGAAGGAGCATTTTTATCTTCATCAAAGGGTAAAAGGAAGAAGAAGGATAAGAAGGAAAAACAATCCATAAAGAAAAGAAGGTCCCGTTCACCTTCTACTTCAGATTCTGTATCTAATACATCTAAAGAGAAGTTTTCTAAGAAGAAGGAAGTAATATGGTTTTACTGCAATCAAGAAGTAGCTTTTGATCAGGAAGCTTTACAAGTGCTTTCAGCAAATCCTTGGATATTTGACTCAGGTGCTACAAAGCATATGACAGGTTGGAGAGATGTGTTTTCTTCTCTTTCCTATTCTTCAGGTAGAAGAGTTACTATTGCAGATGGCAATGATCTAGATGTTGTGGGAATAGGTACAGTAACCCTATAGTCAAGAGAAGGTGGTAATTTTCAGATTTCATATGTTTTATACGTACTTGCAATGAAGAAGAAGATGCTCTCTATATCTGCATTTTTAAGTGATGGTTTTAAAGTTGTATTTGAGAGAGATCTATGTAAGATCTTATCACATAAAGACGATAACTATATTTTACAAGGTAAGCATAAAGGAGGGATCTTTGTTTTGTCAAAAATCAGTCAGGCATATGCGGTCAAATCTTCATCACTGGTGGAAGATATGAAGCTATGGCATGAAAGATTTGGACATATCAGTTTTGGAGCTCTCAAGAGTATCAAAGATAGAGGTATGGTTGAGAGTTTACCCTCATTCAAACTACCAGATGATTTAGATATATATGAAGGTTGTCTTGAAGGTAAGATGCATAAACTACCTTTCAAGAAACATGGTCATATTACAGCTACCAAGAGATTGTAGATTATTCATTCACATGTGAATGGACCTACGAGAGCAAAATCTATTCAAGGCTTCAAGTATTTTGTTCTATTCATTGATGATTTTATGAGATACTCATGGATCTATGGTCTTAAGTTGAAGTCAGAAGTCTTTCCTATGATCAAGAAGTTTGTAGCTATGGTTGAAAATGAAAGTCAGGAAACTATCCAAATTCTCAGAAGTGATAGAGGTGGAGAATACTTGTCAAATGAGTTCCAGACATTTCTTGATGAGAAAGGTATTACTCGACACCTTACTATTGCTTATACTCGTCAGTAGAATGGTGTTGCAGAAAGAAAGAATAGAGTACTTGTTGAGATGATGCGGAGCATGATGGCATCCAAGAAGCTTTCACGAAAATTATGGTTTGATGCAGTACATACAACTAATCATATTTTGAATAGGTCATTTACGAAATCTTGGGTCCAACTTTAACTATAAAAGAGGGTCAAGAACGCGTGTAAAATGAGAGCCCCATTATTGAGATCAATTGAGAGGGATTTGTGTGATTAGTAAGATCATTCTATAGCCACTTCAGTACCCTCACATTATGCAATTATGCATTGCCAATGGATTTGTATTTCTATGTGATTTAATACATACACATTGATCATACCTCCACTTCACTTCTCTGCTATGATAATCTTTGAATAGTGAACTTCTGAGAGCTTGTTCTTAGTGCATATTTGATCATTTGATGTGATTCAAAGTGCTATAGATTCAACCACTGTCTATTTTATAGCTACAAAGTTTCATTGGCATTTCTTTTTGCAATCTCGAGATATGTTCACATTTCTGATCACTCGTCTACATATTGTAGCATCCCGAAAATGTGGGGATTGTCCTTCAACTTGCTAAGCATCATTCTCACTGTACAATTGATATTTTCTATTGAAATAACTCATGATCCGTAGCTACCTAAGTTAATCAGATACTCCCAAAAGGAATTTATCTAATTGCTAGCAAGTTGAGAGCACTGTTCATTTTACTAAACATGTGCAGAGACAAAATAGCAAGTCTAAGCTCTTAGTTGAGCTTTCTACTCATCTGTTTTGATCCATTGACTAGAGGATCATGTTCCAAAGCACATAGGTGATTATTTAATTGTTCTTGCCATTGGAAGCTTTGACATTACCAATCTTCTCCACATCGTGCTTTTTATCATCCCCTACTTGTACTTCAAGTCTATGCTTTGTACTTTCCAAATCAGTTACAAGAGCAATTTTGCCTCCAACATAATTTGAACATCCTAAATCTATGTAGAACAAATTATAATCTTCTTTACCTTTTTTGTGGCTTAGATTCATAAGAAGCAATGAGTCTTCATGTGGTTGATCTTTTGAATAATTATTGAATTCCCTTCTATTATAGCCTCTATTGTTATTGTTGAAGTTGTGTCCATCTCTACCTTTATTGATCCCATATCCACCTCTTCCACTTCCTTTCTGGGTCTTCTCATTGAGCCAACAATTCTGAGTGGTGTGCTTGGTCTTATCAAAGATGGCACAAGGTTGGATATTCTGACCTTTGGCTTTTTCATGCTTTGGTCCTTTCTTCTTCCCTAATTTCCACTTGCTCTTGCTTGTGAAGTTGGCTTGGGAAGTTTCCTCTTCATCTTCTTCCTTCTTCTTGCTTTTCAACTTCTTATCCTTCTTACCATGATAGGAGTTACCTTCCTTTATGCTATTGTTGGCCTCTTGATTGAAGAGTTGTCCAAGAAAGTTGCCCTATACTTAGCCTCACAACTCGAAGTGGTCACAATAGGTTGCTTCTTGCTCAACCACTATACATGAGCTACTAAGCATGAAGAAAAAGCCACTAGTGGACACATAAGTGGCATAGCAACCAGCCTAGTTAGAGTCAAAAAATCATGTATATCTAACAATACTGATCCACCTCTTGGGATAAAACAATCCAAGTAGCCAGGTACCGCTCAAGTAGCGAAAGATGTGCTTAACGGCCTGTCAATGTTGGACTCCTCAGCCATGCATAAACCTACTCATCTGTGAGACAAAAAATTGAATATCTGGTTGAGTAATGCATATGTAAATCAAGCATCCAACAACCTCCTAATAGATAACAACATCAAATGCATCTCTATCATCATGAAGACTCAATCGTAAACCTTTCTCCATATGAGTGGCAATAGGTTTAAAGTCTTCAAGGCCAAAACACTGTAATAATGCGCCAATATATTTTATTTGACACAAAGCTATTCCACCATCAACTTGCATAAATTGAATGCCCAAATAATAATCCAAATGCCCCTAATTTGACATCTCAAATAAGGCATGCAAATCAGCCTTAAAATCAACAATATGCTTCTCATGAGGACTAGTGAGTAGCATGTCATCAACATAGAGAACAATGATTAGAAGCACATCATTTGCATGCTTAACATATAAGGCGTTTTTAGTTGCACTATTCTCAAAACCATGTGCAATCAGGTAGGCATGTATCTTTTGATACCGATCACGTGGTGCTTGCTTCAAACCGTATAATGCCTTTTTTAACCTGCACACTTGGTTTACATGCCCTTGCTACACAAAGCCACGGGGCTGAAAAACATACACTTCTTCATGAAAATCACCATCAAAAATGCAATTTTAATGTCCATCTGATGTACATTCCAACCATGATGAGTTGCAAGTGCATAAATATTATGAAAAATAGTCATTCACTATATAGGTGCAAAGGTCTCATCAAAATCAATGCCTCTTTCCTGCACATAACCCTTTGCAACAAGCCTAGCCTTATACTTGTCAATCGTTCCATTAGGCTTATGCTTCAGCTTGTATACCCACTTAGTGCCAATGGCCTTCTTGCTAAGAGGCAATTCACATAAAGACCAGATACCATTTTTCATAATAGCATCATATTTTGATTGCATACAAGCCATCCAATTTTCATAATTTTATGCTTCATCAAACAAAATAGGCTCGTTCTCATTAGAGAGACTAGAGGTAGCCATAGCATAGCAATCTGATGCAAAAGAAGTAGTATGAGAGCTAGATCAAGTACGATATGACATAGGTGCATCTAATTCAGTGTCACACAGTCTACACCAACCATTTTGGCATAGTTTTTGCCTCAATATCAACTCTCTCATCAACAAGTGCATCATGTAAATTTCCATCACAAATGGAATGATCTGCATCATCATATGAAACCTATAAAGGTTGAGAAGTTGCCTCATTAGGACCAACACTAGACTGTGCACCTGTAAAAAGAGGCAACAAAGTGTCATACATGTCTTTGGAGCTAACTGATGTCTCCTTAGTACATGAAAGTAATGGCTGAGTAGCATCTTCCACAAAAACAACATCACGACAAACCAAAGTGTGTTTAGTTTGTGGATGATATAGACGATAGCCTTTGCTTTCAAAATTGTACCCAAAAAAAATACATTTCACTACTTTATCATCCAACTTTTTGTGTTGTTGTTCAGGCACTAATGCACATGCCAGACAACCAAAAATACAAAGGTGAGCAAAAGATGGCTTGCAACCATGCCAAGCCTCATATGGAGTGATAGACTACACTACTTTAGGGGGACACCTGTTAAGTACATATGCTACACACATAACACTTCGGACTTTTCTTTCAATGGATATACCCATGATGCTTGGAAAAGTAATCAATGGAAGTCATGAATTAAAGATGGTTTCTAAAAGAGGGTGTCTGCATACGACCACAAACATCACTATGAACAAGCTACAATTTCTGAGTAGCTCAAACTGAACCATCTTTTGGGAATGAGGAACGTTGCATTTTTTCGAAAATACAGCTTTCACATACATGTTTACCAAGTGCCTCAAGTTTGGGAAAAGAGGACACCATTTCAAATTTCTACAGGTGTAGCAAACTAGCAAAATTCAGATGACGAAAGCTTGCATGCCAAAGATTTGCATCTAACATAGCTTGAGAATTATGTATTTCACATGCTGAATCATTCATAGGTTTTTCATAATCTATGAGCTTATATAGCCCACGACATAAAATGCCAGAAGCAATAATCACGTTGCCATTTGACAGACCATGAAGTGTACATCTCTCATCAATGAATTTCACAACAAAGGCAATCTTGGCTAAATCTAAAACTAATAACAAATTCTTCTTGATCCCTAGCGCAAATAAAGCATCTGACAGTGTAAAAGAACCACCATCTGCAGTAGTGAAAATGATCTTACCAACTCCTATGGCAAGATGAGAGGAGTTGCTGCCACATGCGATAGTATTTCTTGTAGGGGCAGGCTCGAGTGAAGTGAAGAAATTGCACTGCGAGGTAATATGTTTGGTTGCCCCACTATCAAAATACCAAACATTTGAGTCCATGGCAGACATACACTGCTCATGAGAAGATGGGTCATAGCTACAAACAATGGTAAATACCCATTCTTCGTGCCTTTGACTATTTGGAATAGTCCATATCATTATTTTTTGATATATTCACTCACATCTACTTCTCTTAGTCACATTTCATACTATTTTGGTAACTAACACACTTAGATTCATCTTACATTTAGCTTTTGTATCATACAAACACTGTATTTTTATATTTCTCATTATTAGTGTGTGTAATAGCTTCAAGCTAGTGCACCTTCAGACTTGTCTTGTTATTTCTCTCGATTTTCATTTATCTCTGTCGATGAAGTTCAGGTGTGTAATGCTCTAAGGTTAAGTGTTGAAAGATTATGGATTTAACCTATGATTTATTTATTGGGCCTACCACACTTCCAACAAGTTCCATGTTGTAATCCTTTGCTACACATCAAGTAACAAGGTTGTTCTTGGTGCAGACATGGTTCTATGTAAGCATTGTTTTCTCTTTGTATATTCTATATAAGCACTTTTTGATCATCTGTGCTTCGTAATTGATTAAGCATTATGAGAGGATAGGTGTGATTCTCTTGGGCTTACTACCCTCTCTTTGTGAACCAAATCTTGTTGTCCTTAAGGCCCACCAAGGGTTCTTTTTCCAATAAAATGTATGAAAGTAAAATAAAATAAAACAGAATTAGGAGAATGATCTGAAACAAACACGATAAAGCAAGATGATTTTTTCATCAATTTGAAATATTACGCATGAAGCTCTGGGCCATTCAAACTAAAACATCACCTATAATAAATTGTTTCGATCAAAACAACTGTAAGAAAAAAGATACTACAAGCTCTCCGTGACTCCATTCATGCTTGAATGTAAGCTTAAAGAAAATTGTGAATGTGAATGTTTTCTTGTTTGAATCCAATTTAAGAATGCATTCAAATAGTTTCCATTAGAATGATCATTAGAATGATCCGATTTAAGGACCATCTGTCAATAATAATGGAATATGTGGAATATATGCTCGTATATAGCGCCTTTACATATCTATTATTTCTTTTAGTGCAACCCCATATATATTTATATATATATATATATATATATATATATATATATATATGATTGCACTTAAAGAAAGACGTTGAGAATGATATAGACTTTTAAAAGCAAAAGCCAATGAGATCACGATTAAGGTCGTACCAAAATCTAACTAAGGTGATTTTTATGCAAGCGAGAGTTTATGTAGTTTCCTTATATGCATTAAAAAACCTTTAAGATTTTGCAACACATTCATTGTCAGAAGAGATTCATGTCATAAGGAATGATAGATGCAAAACGAGCGAGACGTGTCACACTAAAGTCAGGATTCAGAAAACATCCATCATAAAATAAGCATTACAGTTGGCAAAAGATAATGGGACAGAGTCCTAAGCGTCGAATGGGACTACGAGGAGTATATTAGTCTTGCCATTGAGTGGAAATAATCAAAATCTCATTAGAAAATATAAAAACTTGTAACACTTTTATGTGTATCAAATTTCAATTATTTATTTACTTCATAATATAATATATCCATTGTTGGACAAGTATTATAAGAGATCCCGATTAGTTTTCACATGGATGAAAATAAAAATTCTAATCAATCTTCACTTGATACGCTTAATTTGATGATGCTTAAGGTTTTGAGCTCTCTGAAGGATACTTCTATTCAGGTTTTCCTCTTTATCGTGCAGTTTAATTTCTCTTTATCGTGCAGTTTAGTTTTTGGCTACGTATGCGTGACTTTTTGAGGCTAAACAAGATCATTTCGTCCCCGTTAGAATTTTTGACAAATTAATCTTAACGTAAAATCTTCACAATACCAAAAGCTTGTAATTTCTGAGTTCTGACGATCTCACTTTTTCGCATCATTGTGTGGAATGTATGAATGGATTAGACTTTGTCCAAAAAAATACAAAAGTGAAACTTCACATTTTTTGCATGATGTGAACCTTTCCCAATATGTGTGATAAATATCTTGGACTATGGAAAAAATATTTATAGAAATGGAGACATAAAAAGCTTTGCATGCCTTAACGAACATGATTTATGAAAAATAGTCATCCCGAGCGAATAAGTTGTGTTTTGGAAATCCTGACATCGTCAGAATATGCAAGAACATGCCACAAAATAAGCGGAATTAGAGGGACAACTCCAAACAGTATGTGCGTTCTTCTGGTAGTTGAGGAAAGACAGTGCCGTTTGCCGTATGGCTCCGTCAAAATTCTATAGCCTTTTGAACCAAAGATTAGAATATTTGTTGATGTCATAAAATAGTTGCGGTTATATATACTTGAATTTATATTTTCCTAATAAAGTGCCCTTCAACAGAAGCACTATACAGAGTCTTAACTTCTGAATCACCTATGTAAAACTAAACATATTTTCCTCATACTCATCCAGCAACTAGTTGTAACCAGGTATGATCTTCTGTATTTATTCGCCAAACATTTTCTCTTTGAACTTGAGCAACATTTTCTCTTTGAATTTGAGCATCTGGCTCTCCCATCTGTTGGCCCTCCCATATTCTCTTTGTTTTTTTTGTCCCACACATTCTCCACTCCTATAATGTTTGTCCCATACATTCTCCATACAGTCTTTAAATTTGAGCCTCTGACACTCCCATCTGTTGGCCCTCCCATATTCTCCTTGTGTGTTTGCCCCACACATTCTCCACTTCTATAATGTTCGGGGGTACTGAGCGTTTCAACAGATCTAAATAAATTATTTGCTTTCAATACAGACGTATTGTGAGATAATGATTGTCTCTGTCCAAATCCTAGGTCTATTAAGGTAAATCGCTAGATAAGTTAGAGATTCTTGCAGACATCACAAGGGAAATAATTTCAAACAACAGTTGTGCTGCCTTAGACAATAGGAGCTGTGGCTCTAGAACAGCCGATTGAGCTACAGTAGCATCTTACCCTCAATTGTCAAGTCCCATGCGTACTAGCTCCTGTTTGTGGACTGTAAAGTTCATAGAATCGCAATTAAGGGCCTAATTGAAACTGTTTACTTTGTGCGTATTGTACAAATGCCAACAGACCAGTGAAAAGAGAAGATCACGTGACATAAATCTATACTAATGTAATTATTTGAGCCGTAAGATCATTCTTATGGCATAAACAATGTTCATATTGGACATTTCCATGTAAGCGTGTAAAATATTGTTATAGAAGTTCATTTTGAACTTCTCGTAGAGGTCTGAAGCGGTTCTTTGCAACGGCTCCTGAATAACGATGTGCACACCTTCACTTTCGTAACAAGAGACAATTCCAATTCATTCTCTCTCAATGAGAGCCATCATCACTTGCCCAACAGCGAAGGACAGAACTCTCAACATGTATCTCATTGTGCCCCTGTAACTTCGACCAGCATTTAGAAGATAGCTCAAATTTCATTAGCTTTTACCATTAAGATGCCATACCATGTCTTGAGCTTCATAATACTCATCGCTCTTTGGAGGTCCTCTCTATCCGTTTTGTGGCTGACGTCGTTTGCACAGAAGTGTACCGATGCACTAGGAGAATAAAGATATCAGAACTTTCGACAAGTAATACATGTTCACGCTCTGAACTAGATAATTTGTTAGAATGTTCTTTGCTTCTTTGAATGCAAACCAATATCCTCTACATGAATTCGTTCTACTAATACAGTTCTGGCGATATCTAAGACGTTTCTTTGACTGCTATCTCTGCCACCATGATTGCGAAAAGACTTGATGTTTGCACTCTGTGGCCTTGTATATTCCGGATCCACAATTAGCGACTCCATCTGCCGATAACATTTGCTGGCAGCTTTCTGCAAATATAAAGTTATCGAGTTTTATGCCAGCCTGATTTACCTTCCACAAATCAGCATTTTGATGAAGGCTACTTACCATGTCCAAAGGAATCTTTTGAATCACCGAGAGCTTCAATTCCTCCATCTGGATAGGGACAATCTCCTCCAATGCGAAAAAAATAGATGAAATAGCCAATATGGAATTCTCGAAGTAAAGAAACGCTGCTTCTGTATCAACAAATGCGAATATTTTAGAATGTTTTGTGGTCTTCCAGGTATTGTGCGAATATATGAGCTGCCCGAACTGAAGTAGAAACTTGAAGACTATACTTTAATGCATTTTACCTAGTCTTCGTAAGATGAAATGAACAGCGAGCGTTCGACTTACTTGCTTACGATGATAGGGGCATAAAAGGTAGAACATAAACCTTGAAAGGTTGAAAAGAGTATTTCTGACGTGCGAATCATTAAGGCAGCCTTAAAATGATCGCAGACAGGAAGACTTTCGAGTATTTTCTCGGCAAACGAAAAGGCGGTAATGGAGTTTAGCCTCCAATTAAGGGCATCTAACACACTCAATTCCATCCGTCGGACCGTCTTTGCCTCGAAAGCATGATTCAGCGCATCGCATGCCTGAAAGAGGTAAAACAAGAATAAGAACTCGTGGAAATAGGTTCAGTAGAGCAAACGCAAGTTTGATTATAAAATTGTGCATCCCGTTTTCTACGCTCCTCTCTCTCTCTCTCTCTCTCTCTCTCTCTCTCTCAGTTTGTACAAGAAGTGACAGCAATGCGCTATTACACACGAGGGAATTAGAGCCTACAGCTTTAATGGTGCACAAACAGCGGCGCACACCTGTAAATCGAGTAGAGTTGGAACATCAACTTCCTCCATCTTTGCGGCTAGAGAAAGACACGCGATTGCAAGAAGCTCCATCATCCAGGATCTCCATGCCTACATAAAAGCACAGACTGTCATATGACGAAGGGACAACTGTCTCAAGGTGGGGCTTATGAAGAGTGTTAGTCATAGGCAACAGTAGCTTCCTCTTACCAAGGAAATGAATTTTTCAGCATAACGATCCAAGTAATTAACTGCCAATGCTGCGGTTACCGGGCTAAAGCAGAAAGTAGACTGTGTCTGCAGAATGACTATTAAACGTTAACAATGAACATTCGCTACAAGTTATAACGGAACTTTAACTGTTCAGAAGAGTGTTGCAGATTGTTCATCACTGTGATTCCAGTTCCATTCATGTAACATATATGAGCAGTGAGCACCTTTACAATCCAGCGAACCGCGGATGACCGCTGAAAACATAAATCCTTTTTGGTCCGTAGAATCCTAGCGTAAGTTGCTTTCGTCTGAAATTCTGCTTGTTTTGAAAGGAGAAACGATATGGAAAATGTTTCTGTCCCAGTTGATGATCTTTCACATGAAAAGTTTCCGTTTCCACAGTTCCACGGCGGACTCCATCGGTAGTTTTTCTCCACTGCGGATGCAGAAGATGAGGATGACGAGGATAGCAAGGAAGAAATTTCACATACAGCCTCGCCATGGCTTATGTGCGCAACGATTTCCATCTCCTCCATTTCCTCCTGACACCATAAGAAGCCCTCCATTTGTGTACAACCACATCCAACGAAGGCAAACTGCTCTTCTGATGAGCATGAGCAGTCTTTGCTGGATGAAAATGTCTGATCAAAACATGCATCAGCTTCCATACCGACCAGAGAGAAAGATAGAAGGCGTGTGGCCTATTGTTGTATATCCGATTAAATTAGGTGAAAGGCAAGGATAAGAAAGGTCGGAAGGATATCAACCGCGCCAGACATGTCCAGCAGATCGATGTTCCCTGTGTCAAAAAGAATCAATAAAACACACTACTGGATCCGTCAGCCTGCATCTATCGAGGAACTTTCGAGTTCCACCTCCAAATGTATGGATATCCGACAATATATAGGAGGCTGAAATAAATTAAGTGGGAGCAGATGAGTGCATCAGAATATCCCTGGATCTGGGTTGTGGATCCCTTGAAGCAGGAGCATCTAGCAAGAGAAAGCTTCTATTAAAACTTTCTTTTCTTTTTTCGCTCTTGTCTATACTTCTCCATGATTCAGCCTCATGGAGAAATTATTTAACAAAGCTATTACCAGCTTCCTGCACGATAACCGAAACTACGATATGCAAACCTCCTAGCACCACCTTTATTGGCTTTTAGAGGAAATAGCATATAATAGGCGCAGGTGTTTACCGACAATTGCATGGGAACCAAAAAATGCCATGAAGAGAGGTAATCGGCTATTCTTTGTGTTCAAAGAGTTCTCTACAACAACAAGGCCACAACTATTTTTGAGATGGCAAGCTATTCGGACATTTCGGGATCTTCATGAGATGTGAGGTGAAATGCATAGGGTAGTGTGTCTTGAACAAGCTTATTCCATACACAACATGCTAGATGAACATGGCAGCTAGGAGTCCCATTGTAGTTAACGTGTTTATTGTTCTTAGGATCCTCGATATGAACTTATGTTGGAAGGCCCTCATCATTAGCGTCATGTTGAACATAAAACTGATGCATGGCTGCCTCAAAATTGCATCCCTTTCCATTGACATTATGCATGACGTCAATGTTTGGCATTGCTCTTATGCATCAATTCAATGTTTAGTATCAACTTTACACCTAAAGTTAATGTGCAGCATGACATCCTCTTACTCTTAATGCCTCACATGGAGTTGCTTGGATGCTTGACAATTTTTCTGTGCACAAGTTCAATTCATGACATGAAATCTTATCTAAGGGATTGATGCCACACATCAACATCATAATTTATATTACAAGTTTGATGAGTGTGTCTTCAAGAGTTTGTGGTGTCAAAATTTCAATCAGAGCTTGTTTCGGCCTCCAAATGTGTTGTTTTAGCATGTGTGTAGGCAATTTCATCCTTTTGTGCTATATATATATATATATATATATATATATATATATATATATATATATATATATATATATATATATATATATATATATATATATATATATATATATATATATATATATATATATATATATATATATATATATATATATATATATGTATATATGTATATAGCTTTCAATTCACTAGTAGAAGCACCTTAAAGTTTCCTACAGGTTTAGTAGAGCTCAACAAGGTAGTTCTATTCAAATTTTTAAGATACAACCATTTTTTTGCATCATGGTATCTTAGTGAGTGGTCATGTCTAAAAGCAATGATAAATTGCATATGTTAGCTATTGAGGACAAGTTGGATGGTACTAGTTACCCATTATGGACATATATGATGCATCATGTATTGGTAGCAATAGGATTGTGGAATATTGTGTAGGTTGTTGAAAAATGATCCACTACACCTGTAGATATAGTTATTGAAGTTGATGTAGATGGCATTGAAGATGACCATTTTGAAATTTCTATACGTGCTAAATTTCTTGCTGCATCTACTATAGAGAAAATTGGTTGGAATGGAAGAGATGCTCAAGCACATGCATTGATAGCTTTCTCTATTGAAAATGCCATTTTCCTCATATTCTCTCTTGCAAAAGAAGAAAGGATTCTTAGGATACACTTACCACTTTGTACCAGGCAAGAAATGAGGCTCTAGTTGCTTTTATTCGAAAACAATTGGACAATGAGCATATACATGAAGGAGATTACATGGATAGTTTTTTACAAAGATCAAAGATTTGAAAGAGCACCTGTTTTTTGTAGATTAAGTCTTTCCAGATAGTTCACTTGTGGAGACCGTTCTTAATGGTCTTCTGAATTCATATCAGATTTTTGTTTCTACTCTTTGGTTGATGATGAAAGGCAATTCAAATGCCTTAACATTTGAAGAGTTAGTCTCTATCTCATTGCAAGAAGATCACTACATGTAGAACAGGTCCATTATGCGTGTAGTAGATCAAGCTTTCTTACCTAGTTAGAAGTGCAAAGGTAAATGGAGCTCATCTACTAGTAAGCACAAGTCTGCTAATTCTACATAGTAAAAAAAGAAGACAAAGATGAGAAGAAAGCACAAAAGCAAAAACAATTATGCAAGTATTGTAAAGGAAATTATCATGTCATGTGGAATCTTATCTAAGGGATTGATGCCACACATCAACATTTTACTTTATATGACAAGTTTGATGAGTGTGTCTTCAAGGATAGTGTGGTTTGCCCTAAATAGATCGAAGTCAGCATGCATGCTTCGAATACACTTTGTGTAAAAGCGGATGTCGAGCACCAAAACTTGATGCTTGACATTCAGAATAAGGAGGAAATTGATGATGAGCATCCATTATTCATAGTACTGTGTGTTGTTCTCCAAGATAATTTTTCTTCCTTGTGTTGTTCGCCTGCTTTTGCACACCTCAAACCCCAATAATTGGTATCAAAGTAGGTTGCGGCTTCATCAAGGGCCTCGTCAACACCCCTTTGGTCAGAGTCCCAAAATCACATGAAGATTGGTCAGCATAATCAGGGCAATTAGGACTTCAAAATTGCATTGCTTCATGGTGTCAAAATTTCAATATGAGCTTGTTTCGGCCTCTAAATGTGTTGTTTTAGCATGTGCGAAGGCAATTTCATCCTTTTGTGCCAAATATATATATATATATATATATATATATATATATAGCCATATATATATATATATATATAGCTTTTGATTCACTAGTAGAAGAACCTTAAAGTTTCCTACAAGTTTAGTAGAGCTTGACAAGGTAGTTCTATTCAAATTTTTGAGATACAACCATTTTTTTGCATCATGGTATCTTAGTGAGTGGTATGTCTAAAAGCAATGATCAATTGCATATGTTAGCTATTGAGGACAAGTTGGATGGTATTGGTTACCCATTATGGACATATATGATGCGTCATGTATTGGTAGCAATAGGATTGTGGAATATTGTGTAGGTTGTTGAAAAATGATCCACTACACCTGTAGATATAGTTATTGAAGTTGATGCAGATGGTATTGAAGATGACCATTTTGAAATTTCTATTCGTGCTAAATTTCTTGCTGCATTTAGTATAGAGAAAATTTATTGGAATGGAAGAGATGCTCAAGCACATGCATCGATAGATTTCTCTATTGAAAATGCCATTTTCCTCATATTCTCTCTTGCAAAAGAAGAAAGGATTCTTAGGATACACTTACCACTTTGTACGAGGCAAGAAATGAGGCTCCAGTTGCTTTTATTCGAAAACAATTGGATGATGAGCATATAAATGAAGGAGATTACATGGATAGTTTTTTACAAAGATCAAATATTTGAAAGAGCACTTGATTTTTGTAGATTAAGTCTTTCCAAATAGTTCACTTATGGAGACCATTCTTAATGGTCTTCTGAATTCATATCAGATTTTTGTTTCTACTCTTTAGTTGATGATGAAAGGCAATTCAAATGCCTTAAAATTTGAAGAGTTAGTCTCTATCTCATTGCAAGAAGATCACTACATGTACAACAGGTCCATTATGCGTGTAGTAGATCAAGCTTTCTTAGCTAGTTAGAAGCGCAAAGGTAAATGGAGCTCATCTACTAGTAAGCAAAAGTCTGCTAATTCTACATAGTCAAAAAAGAAGACAAAGATGAGAAGAAAGCACAAAAGCAATAACAATTCTGCAAGTATTGTAAAGGAAATTATCATGTCCTGTGGAATCTTATCTAAGGGATTGATGCCACACATCAACATCATACTTTATATGACAAGTTTGATGAGTGTGTCTTCAAGGGTAGTGGGTTTGCCCTAAACATTAGGGCGAAAAATGGCCCAAAAAGGGCCGTGTAAGGATTTCAACTAGTTGTGCTTAATCAGGATTAAAGTTGTCAAATCCTTTAAGAAATTCCGTGTAAGTTCATTTAAAACGTATCTTATGCAATTTTTGAAGAGAGAGAAACTCGTATCATATAATCATGAAAAGTTTGTGTGATAACTTACGCCTCGAAGTTTGTGTGATATCTTACGCCTCAAAAGTTGAATTTTCCTCTTGTTCACGGACCTATATAATGTGTGCTGATGACGTTTTGCGCTTTTTTTCTCTACTTTTCATAGCAAGCCTGTTTCTCCCTTTCACGTCATTTTAGACACTTGCCGCTCATTTTTCATAGCAGACCATGGAGAACGTTAACTCAAATACTCTCGCTGAGCTTTCAAACAATCAAAATCATTGTAAGAAGTTCCATATCAACATTGCAGTTAGTCAGGAGTATGCGACGACAAGAAAAGTATTTCGAAGGGCTCTTCATCCTCTTGAAGTGGATGGATTGCGAAAGGAAGGCAAGAAACATATCGACATATGGACAGATGGATCTGTTTATCCAATTGATCCACAAACTAGAAGGTACCCCCTTTTTCATAATCTTCATGATCTGATTAGATTTGTGGGAGATGGTGAGGATGGTTTACGAGGCTATTGTTCAAGGCTCTGGGATATTTCAAGGAATTGTGTACAATACATAAACTATTTACAAAACACACTATACCAGAAGAATTTACATATGAGGGAGCTAGAAAACAAATTATCCACTTTATCTTCTCAGTTAGAGTCTTTTAAAAAAATGAAAGAAACTCCTATAGGTTTGAGAATGCGGTCAAAACGAGTAAAACCTTTTTTAGATTTGACTGAAAAATCTGGCCAGAAAAAGAAAAGAATGAAAATTGTTAGAGATCATGTGACAAATGTGCTAGGTTTCAATATGTCGAGCAGTTTTGAGCGCATACATTTCTGTAATGAAATTTTGAGTCAAAATGATGTTTTAAGACTATTGAAACTAAATGAAAATACATGCTTGAAACGCTTTGTTTTTCAAAAACTCATGACAGAAATGAATCTTTTACTAGAACCATCTCAAATTCAAAATATTTGTGATAGTGTCGGAGTGAGTAGGAAAGGTTATAGAGCAATTTCAAAAGTTTGGTGTGAATTTTTAAAATTTAACAAAGTTAGAAGTTTTGGATTGCTTAGACCCCATCATGTAGGAAAGTTTCAGCTCTGCTTGAATAAGAAGATCACATCAGTATTTGGTGAATATAAACATATTCACGGTAACATGCCTTACGAAGTAGGAAAACAAAAGTTACATTTCACTTACAATGCATTTAACAACATATGGATAGATGTTATAAAACTTCAAACATACATGGTTCAGTTCTATAATATAAAAGAGCATGAATGTTCTGGTCTATTGAAATTTGTAATCAAACTTGATGAAGCTGAGCTTAAAAAACATAAAAAGATGGAGAGAATAAGCATTGCACTGATGAACAAAGCTTTGGACTATAGCCTTGGGAAATTGGATACTCCATCTCTCAAAGTACAATAAAAAATGGAGTTATGGTGGGTTGGCTGTGTTCAAGTTCCATCTGAGAGCCATAAAACACTTAAATGGTTATTCTCACAGAGAAACATTCCAAATGTTATCCAAGGGCATCATGCACGAGAATTGTTGAATGTCAAAGACTACGGAAACTTTCAAGTTGAGTGGCATTTGAGTGGAGACCTAAAGACACTCAAATGCATGTTTGGTATAAGTGGCAGAGCAAATTCTAAATACCCTTGCTTGTACTGCATGCAAAGCCCAGGCACAAATGGATGGATTACTAGAGCTGAGGGTGAAGAGGCTCCTTCTAGACAAAATGTTATTCTTTGTAACTACTCATCTTCTTCAATGATTTGGGATCCCATATCCAATAGCATTGACAAATGTACACATATGTACACTACATGCAGAGTTAAGAATCATTGACAAGTTGGTCCGTCTTCACTTGGATTATGCATATTCTATCAAGCCTACAACTCTTGCAGATGAATGCATAAAAAAATGTGAATGTCTTCTTTCAGAAATGGGGTTTCATGGTGGTGATGTTAATCTAAGAAAAGATCCAAAGCTTTCACAAAATACAGGTGATGTTTTACAGGATGTCTCAATGGGAGGTGCAAAAGCAAGGAGATTCTTCAGCAACCATGATGGCAAACAACTTAATGCCATGTGGAATTCATGGAAAACATTTTGTGAGGTCACGACTAATGTAAAAAGCAAACCAGAAATAGCAAAAAAGAGAATGGAGGTGTGGGTCAAACTAGATAATCTTTTAAAGATCATGAGGCAGCAGGTAACATCAAAAAGTTATGTGACAGATTTCAGAAAGGCGACCACAGAGCTTATAGAAACCATCATAGAGGCATGGGGTGCCAAAGACATAACATACTACTTGGTGAGCTCCAAAGATATTTTATTCAATTTATTTATTTTTAATTGAAATAAAGATCTAATGAAATTCTTCTGCTTTCCAGCATATTCTTCTTGTGCATGGTGCATTCTTTGCAGAAAAAGAACCACTTGCCATGTGGAACACCCAAGGCATGGAAAAATCTCATTATCAAGCAAGGACAAGCTTCTTTAGGTGTACAAGGAAAGGAGGAGGAGTAACAAAGAGCAATGCCTTCAGAGAGCTTTTTGATTGGTTCTTTAGAAGACAATTACAAAGGACCTCATGCCAAATATAATCAGAAGGATATGGCTATCTCCAGACAAATCATGTATCAATATCACAAACTGAAAAAGACCACATTTCAAACAGAGCTTTAATATTTGCAATGTCTTTTATTTCTTTGAGAAATAAAAGATGTCATGTATGTAAATTTCATGATGTATTATGCTTTGAAAAGAAATATGTCTACTACCATCAGATGACTTTGACCAGAGAATCAATAACAATTACACCAAAAAATTTTGCAATGTCTTATATCACATTGGGCAATTTCTGTATATGTACATTTGTTGAGATATAGAATTTGAAAAAATCAAGTCATTCCTTGAGCCTTTTTAAAGAGCTTGGCTCTGGCAAATCACCTCTATATCTCAGGAACTCTTTTCTCCTGTATCCAGCAATGCTTTTTAAATCTGACACCCCTGCAGCCATTGCATAGCTTGAATAACAAAGAAAGTACCCTGCCCTTGAAGCATTGAGTCCTGGGGCATATCCAAAAATTCTGAATGCAGTTGCTCTTTCAAGCAATAAAACTCTGAAAGCATTAAAGGGTATTGGAGTAAAACCCATGTATTTTGATAGAGTCCTCAAGCAGAACAATGCAAAGTCTGGCTCCTCACTATAATGCTTGTGAATAACACAAAAAGTGTCTGGGTTCAACTTTGGAAGATAGTGGATAATAGAATGAATATCCACCTTTGCTTTTCCTTTCTCTTCTAAGGCTTTTCTTGTTCCCTTGCCCCTGCCAAGGTAATTGTCTTCATCCATAGTAAAGTTAACTGTGATAAAAATGAAAAACATGGTTAGATGAAGTGCAAGCACACTTTAGGAAACATGTGAAGTAACTTGAAACTATTAGAAAGAAAAGCAAGAGACACGACTGATGCAAGCGATAAGGGTCTTCAGAGAAATTCAGACAGTCGTTATCGCTTGCATCGGTCGTCATCAATATCTATTTGCAAAGTGCCTAGAAACATCTAATGTTTGATAAATGAGGGGAATTCCCACAAGCAAGACATGTATTATCAGGGGCAAGGGAACAAGAAAAGCCTTAGAAGAGAAAGGAAAAGCAAAGGTGGATATTCATTCTATTATCCACTCTTCTAAGGTAATTGTCTTCATCCAAAAAAGTTAACTGTGATAAAAATGAAAAACATGGTTAGATGAAGTGCAAGCACACTTTAGGAAACATGGGAAGTAACTTGAAACTATTAGAAAGAAAAGCAAGAGACATGACTGATGCAAGCGATAAGGGTCTTCAGAGAAATTCAGACAGTCGTTATCGCTTGCATCGATCGTCATCAATATTTATTTGCAAACTGCCTAGAAACATCTAATGTTTGATAAATGAGGGGAATTCCCACAAGCAAGACATGTATTATCATTGCTGCATGCAACTCCTAGACACGACCGATACAAGCGATAAGGCCCAGCGGAAAATATCCGATGGGCCTAATCGCTTGCATCGGTCGTGATGCATTTCTGACACTTCGAATGGAGAACTTGGACAAATCTGATACAAGAAAGAGATTTTGCATTGGTCCCATCTCATATCCTCAACCTAAAGTTCTTGAGAATATAGTTAACTGTATACCTTGACGTCATCTTCCTCAAGTCCAAACACGACCGATGCAAGCGATGAGGCCCGACGGAAAATATCTGATGGGCCTTGTCGCTTGCATCGGTCGTGATCGACTTCTGACACTTCTAATGGAGAACTTGGACAAACTGACACAAGATAGAGATTTTGCATCAAGCCCATCTCATCTCCTTTGCCTTTAAATCATGAGAATATATTTTACTACATACTTGACCTCATCTTCCTCTTCAAGTCCGAACACGACCGATACAAGCGATAAGGCCCAACGGAGATTATCCGTTAGGTTGTATCGCTTGCATCGGTCGTGGTCATTTTCTCACTTAAAAATGGAGATCTCGAACAAAAACTTTAATTGATAGAATATATCAAACAACATACCTTGACCTCATCTTCCTCCTCAATGAGCTCTTTTGAGTCAATACAAATTGTTCCTTTGTCCTCAGCGACATCCAAGAATGAATAGCCGCGTCCAAACGAGTATATTCCAAGTTGCTTTTGATGCTCATCAAACTCTTCATCAGCAAGTTTTGGATTCTCTGAGATAGCTTTCTCAAAGCATTTTGAAAGAGCTTGTGATGAATCTTTGAATTCTTCATTAGACAAATCCAAATCAAGACGCAAAAATTCCTCTCTTCTTTCTCCTTTCTTATTGATGAATCTCCTTGCAACTTCTTCTGCCTCAGCTATAGCTGCAAGACAGTAGTCCTCCCTTAGATTGAAAAGTTCCTGAATGTAAAATAGAGGTATGAAGTCTTTCCTAGAGATAAAGTAAAAAGGTAGATTTGGGAGAAGTAGGGACTTCTCAGACACTTGAACTTCTTCAGTTGGCTCCCTTATTGCAGTCTCTGCTTTAAAAGTGGCCACATCAAAATCTTTGACCTGCTCTTCTTCTGCTTGGAGATTGATCTCCTCAACAATCTCCATGACACCTTTCATAGTTTTTGAGCTAGCCTCAAGTGCCAGCTCTAAGCAAGGCTCGTCTTCATCATGAACATTTTCCTCCCTTTCAACTGAGATATGATCAAGCCATATCAAGAAAGCAATGTTTAAAGGGAGCAAGCAGCAGTCCTTTTCATGCTCTGGGCATAAATCAAGCTTCCCTGGCAAAGGGGATATCCTTTTGCATTATCTTGTGATTTTAGCCCTATCTATTGGATCCTTCCCAAAGATGTGAGGATGGACATAGGTTTTCTGAGAAATAGAAAGGATCCTCCCATTGACCAACCCCAAGAAAATCTCCCACTCATCCTTAAGAAAACTTTTCGAGTTCTCTAAGAGTTTTTCAAAATCAATTTCGGGGTTGAATATGGTCATTGCATCAGGAAAATAATCTACACTTAAACCCTCTTGAACCATGAAATCAAGAAGTTTCTCTGATGGAGAGACACTAAGGATCTCATTCATTCCCTCCATCTAAGCTGCAGCTTCTCTTGTATGTCTATTAGGAGAACACAACCGATGCAAGCGACTAGAGCGAGTCAACGTAGGTCAAACGGCGAAAATCGCTTGTATCGATCGTGTCGGCGACGAAAGAAAAATACACATGTAGGTGAGACAAATTCTCTGAAGGTTGAAAGTTTGAGTTTGTGAAGAAATAGGTATTTATAGGCGAGGAGGGAAGAAACGATCGAATGAGGTGGACCAATCACAGAGTGCCACATGGCAAAGTGTATGTTGCCCGATGCAACGGATAGATGACGTGGATCAATCAAATTATGCCACGTGGCAAAAGACGTTGGAATTCGCAACGGGTATCTGACGTGGACCAATCGGGGCATGCCACGTGGCACAACGGTCAACTCAGTTTTGGGACCTATTTAAGCTTCCCTATTCATTTGCTTCATTTTTTTTTGTCAACACTTGCCAAGCGTGGAGGTTCCATTGCCACCAAGTTTTTTGGCTACTTCACAATTTCTATAGAGAGCGCTCTCTCCGTAAGGTAATGTGGACACGACCGATGCAAGCGATTAGGGACATCCGAGATTTTAGGATAACCCTAATCGCTTGGATCGGTCATGTTTAATAAATAGCATCGAGTCCTTGATCATACCTTGCAAATTTTGGTTTCTTTTGTGTTGCTTGAGTATAACGCATTGTTACCTTTATTTTAACTTCTATTTATTGAGATATGATGATGAATTCAGGGACGACCGATGCAAGCGATGAGTGACATCCAGGCATTTACGGATGACTCTTATCGCTTGGATCGGTCGTGTCTCTAGTGAGACAAGTTCTCTGAAGGTTGAAAGTTTGAGTTTGTGAAGGAAGTAGCTTTCTATAGGCGAGGAGGGAAGAAACGGTCGAATGAGGTGGACCAATCATAGAGTGCCACGTGGTAAAGTGTACGTTCCCCGATGCAATGGATAGATGATGTGGATCAATCAAATCATGCCACGTGGCAAAAGACGTTGGAATTTGCAATGGGTATCTGACGTGGACCAATCGGGGCATGCCACGTGGCATAATGATCAACTCATTTCTGGGACCTATTTAAGCTTCCCTATTCATTTCCTTCATTTTCTTCTGTCAACACTTGCCAAGCGTCGAGGTTCCATTGCCACCACGTTTTTAGGCTACTTCACATTTTCTATAGAGAGCGCTCTCTACGTAAGGTAATGTGGACACGACCGATGCAAGCGATTAGGGACATCCGAGATTTTTGGATAACCCTAATCGCTTGGATCGGTCATGTTTTTTAATATCATCGAGTCCTTGATCATAGCTTGCAAATTTTGGTTTCCTTTGCTATGCTTGAGTAGAATGCATTGTTACCTTTATTTTAACTACTATTTGTTGAAATATGATGATGAATTCAGGGACGATCGATGCAAGCGATGAGGGACGTCCGGGCATTTACGGATAACTCTTATCGCTTGGATCGGTCGTGTCTCTTACAGTGGAACGAGTCATTGATTATAGTTTTCCAATTATCTTTTTCTTAGTGGTAATTGAGTATTTTGCATTGTAAGATATATTTTATTGATATTTGATGATAAATTTAAAGACGACCGATGCAAGCGATCAGGGACATCCGAGCATTTCCGGATGATTGCTATCGCTTGCATCGGTTGTGCCTCTGATAGTGGAAAGAGTCATTCATTATAGTTTTCCAATTATCTTTTTCTTAGTGATAATTGAGTATTTTGAATTGTAAGATATATTTCATTGATATTTGATGATAAATTTGAAGACGACCGATGCAAGCGATCAGGGACATCCGGGCATTTCGGGATGACTGCTATCGCTTGCATTGGTCGTGCCTCTGATAGTGGAAAGAGTCATTGATTATAGTTTTCCAATTATCTTTTTCTTAGTGATAATTGAGTATTTTGCATTGTAAGATATTCTTTATTGATATTTGTAAGATATTCTTTATTGATATTTGATGATTAATTTAAAGACGACCGATGCAAGCGATCAGGGATATCCGGGCATTTTCAGATGACTGTTATCGCTTGCATCGGTCGTGCCTCTGATAGTGGAAAGAGTCATTGATCATAGCTTTTTGAGAGTAAGTTTTGACAGTGGAAAGAGTGAGTGATCATAGTTTTTTGAGAGTAATATTCCACTTTTCCTAATTCCTTGCCTAAAGACTGATTTTTTGCAGAGTATGGCTAGAACCAAAAAGACAGCAAGGAAGTTGTACCCTGAGGGTCAAGACAAAAATGCCCAAGGGGAAAATGTCCAGGAGCAAAATTCCCAGAAGGTTCAAGCCAATGTGCTAGACAAGCCTTCAAAAAAAAGGGTCAAGTACCATGTAAAGTCCTTGAGGGAAATTAGAAGAGCTCAAAAGTCTGTGGGATTGTTGATCCCAAGAATTCCATTTATGAGAGTTGTCAAGCAGATCTCAGCCAACCTCTGTTCTTTGATGAAGACCTCATCCTTTGTCAATGTGAGGTGGCAAACTCAAGCACTGCTATGCCTGCAAGAAGCTGCAGAGGACTTTGCTATTGATTTTATGAATGATGCCTACTTATGTGTTGCTCATTCGCATAGGGTAACACTAATGGCGAAGGATTATGTTATTGTTTCAAGAATAAGATATAAGTTTGATAAAGCTCTGGTTCCTATTGATCACCACGATAAAACATTCTTCGATATTTTGAATATACCTCCAGCTCGAGCACCCAAAACAACAGTTGTCATTGAAGAGATCAACACTCAAGTCACTCATGATCATGAAACTAGAACTGCAGCAAATAGTGAGGAGGAGAGGAAAAAGCAGGGATTATTTACAGAGGAAAGTGCCATCTTAAACCAGATTCAAAAGTTACAGAAAGCAAATAAAGAGCTCCTCAAGAAAGGAGATGGGCAGGTAATAGTTAATGTTGCAATGCCATGGCAAAATGAATTTTTTCTTGACATTAGACCTGAAGACAACAAAATGTTGAGGGAGCTTCATGTTGAAATATCAGATAGTGTGGTCAACATTTCACTCAGGTATATCTAGAGGCCTTAAAATGGTTTTGTTTTGCATAATTTCCTAGTTCCTTAACTGCAGTTTTATTTCTTGATTTGTAGGGTTCTTCTTCAACAATGTGAGGAAGCAGTTCAAAGAAAAGTATTTATATTAGATCCTCTGGTGACACAGTGTTTTTTGCATAAACATGGAGATGCCAAGTCCTTTCTACAGGATTTTACAGAAGAAGTAGAATGTGTTATTTACCCATATATTGAAAAGTAAGTATTCATGTTCATTTTGGAAACATATTTGTTTCATTTAAGAAAGTATATTTACATGCAACTCATTGACAGGGGCCATTGGAGTTTGAATATTGTGGACTTCAATGCATATCAAGCTCTTTTCCTCAATTCTCTTCCATCACAGCATGGGAATTGCAAAGTGTAAGTTACTATACATTTTGTTGTTCTCTATTTTAAAGCCATGCCATCCGTTCTGATTTTCACTTTACAATGCAGTGCTGCAAAGCTTCTCAAGATGCATATTGATCAGAATTTTCCAGGAATAGCTAAAATGAATGAACAAAAGCAATTTGGATACAACCAAATTCATGTGCCATTGCAGAGAGACTCAACATCATGTGGCTGGAGAGTGATTGCAAATGCTGTAAGATTCTTGGAAAGAAGGTTCCACAGTCTTGAATTGAATTTATCAGACTACCCAGATGCATGGATCATCTTGATCAAAGAGAGAGCAATAAATAGTATCATGAAACATGCAATCTGCCCATATGATCCAGACTCACCTCCACCCCCTCTACCTGATAAAAAAATAGTCTGAAGATATAAAGAAAGGGCTTCCTCTTCACTCACCACTAAAGCATGGGAACAACATAAAGAGTCAAGCTGAAAGCTCCAAAAAGGGACAGAAGCAACAAAGAAAGCAAGGCTCTAAAAAGGATAGAAAGGGTTAAATCAATTTTTGAGTCTTAGATTGAAATCAATTGTAAAACCAACCAAGGTTGGAAGATTTATTTATGTACAAATTGTATGTAGTTATGCCAATCTTCATCTGGAAGATGGTCACAGTTGTATTGAACCTCTTGAGAGTTAAACAAAAGTTCATTGGATGGTCCAATTAAGTTTATTAATGTCACAATTATGAATGCATTGTGGGTTTCTTACTTCATTCCTGTTGGAAAGTGTTTAAATTGGAGAAGTTACAGAAGGACATAAAGAATTAAGAGGACACGACCGATACAAGCGATACGGGGAATCGGAGAATCTTGGATTGCCCCTATCGCTTGCATCGGTCGTATTATCCATTTCATTGCTGTTGCTAGTTTTTATACTCGTGAGTCAAATCTTTACGCAAGGTCACTTCTTGAAGTCTCTCGTGGTAGTTTGCTAACACGATCGATGTAAGCGATAAGGGCCATCCGACAATTTCAGATTGCACTAGTCGCTTGCATCGGTTGTCTTCACTTATCTCGTCTCCTCTGCTTTATGCCTTAAGACATCCTCTTCTAATATTGAAATACCAAACCTTGGATTGGAATTTGCACCAAGTTCTCCACACTCTCTTATATTACTTGTTATGTGTACCATGATAATTTCTCTTGCATTATTTGAGGATAGAAAAGTTGGATAGAATCAAATTATTTAACTGAGACTAGTGTGCACCTTTGATAGACTATAATTATTAAATTGAAATTAGATATTGAATTCTAGATCTCTTCTTCATCTAGAATTAACTTATGCAAGTTCCTGTATAATTATTTCTTAGTCATCAATTCACTCCTGCAAAAAAAAATCAATGGAAATATGAAATTAAGGACCTAAAAAATATCTAAGACATTTAAAATTAATAATTTAACACACATTGTTTGTAACCATCCTGCCAAGAAAATTCAATGGAAGTATCAATAGAAGCTTCTATTAGATGAAGATACATTATGTAAGAATGTCAGGGTTAACTTGTTACAATCTTAAAGGTTGGAACTTAATCACCCTTGGTGGCAGGCAGCTTATGCAAGATAACGATTTCTCTGATCTAATGTTAACTATTGCATCATCAATTGAGAATCTACACTGAGATGATACCTCATCAAGGTATTCTAGAAGCTCCCTTACATTTCTGAGATTCCAATTTGCAGTGACAATTATTTTCCTTGATTGAAAATCTGGATGAATCAATACTTCTAACTCAAATTCTGGACAGCTCTCCTCTGAGTCCAAGGCTATCCAAAGTCCAAGCTTTTTTTTCCACCTTCTATAGTCATATCCTAGAACCAGAGATTGTCGACATATCTGATATGAGATTGAAAGAGAATTGGGACTAACTTTACATAAAATAATGTCACCTAGCTTTTGAACTTCTTTGCTATCCCATTCCCTACCTAAAACATCATCAATCTCTGAAATAGGGACTCTCCTATTCAACCACATTGTTTTTGTTTTTTGTAATAACATGTTTTTAAAGCATGCTACAAAGACATGAATAGGCAAAAACCATTGAATCTTTATCCTTCTTGAAATTCGGCCTGCTGACATTGCCTTCTAGATGTCAAATTTAATTTTGCAAAGAAAACTTGAAACTGTTGAATGATCAGGAGCATCCCAATCTAATGAAGAGATGCAAGGACTAGGTACGTGTACAAGAATTCCATAAGAACTCCTCCCTGGCGGCACTTGATAATCTGCATAATGGACAATTAACTCTATGCTATTGAAAAATTGAACAGATTTCTCTGCATACATGAGTTCTGCATATTCCTTATGAAGAACTCTGAATGTTCCTGTTAAACATTCAACAGGTTGCCATTCCACAATATTGGAAGGAAAGATATCTGCAGTACAAAAACATATGTTTCATTATACAAAATCAACTCGAATGATAGAAGAGCATTGTCAAACTTCACTTACAGTACGAAGGGAATTGCAAATGATTTTCTAGAACAAGATCCTTAGCGGTGTACACATGCTGTACTCGTGCAAACCAACCGCATCTCTTCAATTTAAAACTGAGAATACGTCCCTTCCAATGGTTTCTTGTGTTGTCTCTTTTGGCACGCTTGACTTTATGGGCACCTCTACAGCTAGGAAGCATAGTTACCCAGTCATTTACTTTCACGGAAAGAGGTTTCCACAAAGAATCCTCTCTTCTGTTGTAAACCTCACATGAAGTTACGCGATTGGAAGGACGACGAGAAGAAGAAGCCATTTGAACTTAGGAGAAGAAGAATGTTCAAAGCGAGAAACCGACGTTCACAAATTTTGGCAGTATTTATAGAAAAAAAGGCTTTGTACACGTGGAAACTTTTGATTTTATGTTAACCTTGTCGTTGAATGATCATGACATTTTGTGAACCCAAAAATATTTCGTATCTTCAAAAATCAATTCCTTCTTGGAAATTCGAGAATATGCTTTGTGTAGTGTGCAAAAGTATCTTTTTTTGCATCAAACCGAAAAATTGTACACTGAATACGAGACTCTTCATCACTTTAGCGGCGCTTTGAAAGAAAATTGTATTAAAAAAAGAAATTCTCCATACGGTTAAAAGAGACAGCAATGTTATATTCTTGTACATGTGGAAAGACGCTATTTGTCAATTTCCTTAATCTCTCATTAGCAAACAGCCCCTTTTCGGCCGTTTTTTGCCCTAATGAATAGATCGAAGTCAGCATGAATGCTTGGAATACAGTTTGTGTAAAAGCGGATGTCAAGCACCAAAAGTTGATGCTTGACATTCAGAATAAGGAGGAAATTGATGATGAGCATCCATTATTCATAGTATTGTGTGTTGTTCTCCAAGATAATTTTTCTTCCTTGTGTTGTTCGCATGCTTCTACACACCTCAAACCCCAATAATTGGTATCAAATTAGGTTGCAGCTTCATCAAGGGCCTCGTCAACACCCCTTTGGTCAGAGTCCCAAAATCACATGAAGATTGGTCAGCATACTCAGGGCAAATAGAACTTCAAAACTGCTTTGCTTCATGGTGTCAAAATTTCAATATGAGCTTGTTTCGGCCTCTAAATGTGTTGTTTTAGCATGTGTGTAGGCAATTTCATCCTTTTGTGCCACATATATATATATATATACACACATATATATATATATATATAAATATATATATATATATATATATATATATATACATATATATATATATATATATATATATATATATATATATATATATATATATATATATATATATATATATATATAGCTTTCGATTCACTAGTAGAAGCACCTTAAAGTTTCCTACAGGTTTACTAGAGCTCGACAAGGTAGTTCTATTCAAATTTTTGAGATACAACCATTTTTTTGCATCATGGTATCTTAGTGAGTGGTCATGTCTAAAAGCAATGATTTAAATTCCATACGTTAGCTATTGAGGACAAGTTGGATGGTACTGGTTACCCATTATGGACATATATGATGCATCATGTACTGGTACTAGGAAGAATCAACTAAGGATAAAGTATTTACATGTTTCAAAAAGTATTTGGCATTATTTGAGAACCAAATAGGTAGAATCTTGAAGAGGATCACATTTGATGGAGGTGATGAGTACTTTTCACATGAATTTGATTTATTCTTATAGGACATAGGTATAAAGAGAGGTCACAACAAGATATACTCTTGAATTCAATGGAGTGGTAGGGAGAAAGAATAGGTTAATAGTTGAAGCTGCTAGGTCAATGTTGAATGAGAAGAAACTACCTAATTGTCTATGGGCAGAGGCTATTTACACAACCACTTACTTGGTTAACAGGCTCTCATCCAAATCCTTGGATGGAATGACACCCTATGAAGCATGGAATGGTAGGACACCCTCATTGGATCATTGCAAAATATTTGGGTGAATTGCTTATGCACACATTCTCTCACAGACTAGAGGGAAACTTGACCCTAAAGATGAAAAGTGTATATTCATTGGGTATGAACAAAACCAAAAGGGTTATAGTCTATACAATCCACTAACAAAGGATTTAAAGTTAATAGGAATGTAGTATTTGATGAAAATAATTCATGGTTTGAAGATGGTTGTAGGAAGATCAACTTACCTTATGATTTGGAAAATGACTTTTCAACTCTCACTCAAGAAGATAAAAAATTACGAGACGATATAAATTCAGAGGATGAAGAGAAAATTGATCTCAAGGCTTGGAAGTCAAAAGGCAAGGCCAAGATGAAGCAATTGGAAGACATTCCTGAGTCCTCCAATCAAGAACTTAGGAGATTTCAAAGGGAGAGTAAAAAGACCATAAGATATGGCTATGATACTGTTGATATATTTAGGTAGTGATGTGTGTGAACACTCTAGGATTGTTGGGGCACTTTTTTCTCTCTTTAGGAGGTTTTTTCCCCCCGGCTTGCATATACGTCTATTGCCCTAAAAGGGCTACTTATCTTTGTACATTCTCTAGTAATACATTAAGTATTATGTGTTGTGCTCCAAGATTCTTCTCCTTCCTTGTGCTGTTTGTGTGCTTCCGTAGACCTCTATCTCCAACAATTGGTATCAGAGTAGGTCTTTGCTCATCTAGGGCATCGTCGACACTCCTCCGGTTGTAGTCTCAGAATCGCACAAATTTTGGTGAGCATACTCAGCGTGTTTTCGTGATCAAAACAGCTTTGCTATGTGGTGCCGAAATTGCGATATGAGCTCGTTTTGGCCTCCGAATGCACTATCGTAGTGCTTGTGCAAGCTATTTTGTCTTTTTGTGCCAAAGGTATATACCATTTTCAGTTCGCCAGTATAAGCATATCGAAGTCTGCTACAGATCTAGCAGAATTCGTTTGGGCAATTCTATTCAACTTTTTGAGATACAATCAATTTTCTGCATCAAGGTATTTTAGTCACCGACCATGGCTGAAAGCAGTGATGTATTCCGTATGTTGGCTGTTGAGGATAAGTTGGATGGTACCAACTACCCGTTATGGGCTTATATGATGCGACATACATTGGTTGCAAAAGGACTGTGGAACATTGTGTAGGGTGTTGAAAAACGTCCAATCACACTTGCAACTGTTACAACTGCAGGTATAGAAGATGAGGTAGAAGGTGTCGAAGATGATGATATTTTGCATATTCCTGTTCGTGCTGTGGTTTCTCCTGCACCTACTGCAGAGCAAATTCGTTGGGATGGCAGAGATGCCCAAGTACATGCATTGATAGCTTTGTTTGTCAAATGTGCCATTATTCCTCACATTTTCTCTTGCAGAATAGCTAAGGATGCTCGGGATACACTTACCACATTGTGCCAAGCTAGGAATGAGGCTTGTGTTGCTTACCTCCAAAAACAGTTGGAGAGTGAGCACATGAATGAAGGTGATTCTATGGATAGTTTTTTAACAAAGATCAAAGACTTGAAGGAATAGTTGATTTCTACTGATGAGGTTATACCAGATAGCTCACTTGTGCAGACCGTTCTGAATGGTCTTCATCATTCATATTAGCGTTTTGCTTCTACTCTTCGGTTGATGATGAAAGGCAATCCAAATGCCTTATCATTTGAGGAGTTAGTCTCTGTTATGTTGGAGGAAGATCAGTGTAGGCAGAATAGGTCCATTATGCGTGTTGCAGATCAAGCTTTCCTGGCTAGTGAGAAGGGAAAAGGAAAACGGAGCTCTTCTACTAGTAAGCAGAAATCTGCTAATGCTGCACAATCCAAGAGGGAAGACAAAGATGAAGAAATCAGAAAAGCAGAAATTGTTTTGCAAGTACTGTAAAGGAAATGATCATATCATAAAGAACTGTCCAAAACTGGCTGCTAAAGAGGCAAAGAAGAAAGAGGCTGGAATGGTTGTTGTAGAGGCCTCTACACCAAAAACAGAGTCTGCTAATCTTGTGCGGGAAGAAGAATGGGCAGTTACTACTGTTTGTAGTTTTGACCCATCTTCTCATGAGCAGTGCATGTCAGCAGTAGACTCAGATGTTTGGTACTTTGACAGTGGGGCGACCAAACATATTACCTCACAGTGCAAATTTTTCTCTTCACTCGAGCCTGCCCCTACAAGGAATACTATTACATGCACCAATAACTCCTCTTATCCTGTTATGGGAGTTGGTAAGATCATTTTGACTACTACTAATGGTAGTTCTTTCACTTTGTTAAATGCTTTTTTTGTGCCAGGGATCAAGAAAAATCTGTTATCAGTTTCTTCATTAGCCAAGATTGGCTTGGTTGTGAAATTTGTTGATGATAGGTGTATAGTTCATGATCTATCAAATGGCGATGTGATTGTTGCTTCTGGCATTTTATGTCGTGGGTTGTATAAGCTCATAGACTATGAAAGATCTGTAAATGATTCGGCATGTGCAGTACATGATTCTCAGGCTATGTCAGATGCAAAGCTTTGGCATGCACGCTTTGGTCATCTGAATTTTACTTTTGCTAGGCTTGCAGAAATCTAAAATGGTGTCCTCTTTGCCCAAACTTGAGACACGTGGAAAACATGTTTGTGAAGGCTGTATTTTGGGCAAAATATAGCATTCATCCTTTCCAAAAGATGGCTCAGTTTGGGCTACTCAGAAATTGCGGCTTGTACATAGTGATGTATGTGGTCCCCTAGATCTACTTCACTATCCACAAGGAAGTGTACTATGCTTTCATGGAGGTTTTGTGGACCTTGAAAGATAGTTAAGAAGCTTAGTGATCTTGCATACCGATTAGAACTTCCTCCAAATTGGAGAGTCCATCTAATGTTTCATGTTAGTAAACTTAGTAAGTATATTTCTAGGGAGGATAATTTAATAGACAGTATTGTTTCTTTGTAGGAAATTCATAGCACACATCATTCTCCAGATAGGATACTAGATGAAAGACAAAAACAATTGCGAGACCATGTCATCCAAGAGTATCTAGTAGCTTGGAGAGGATTATCAATTATACATTCTACTTGGGAATCAAAAGTTGTGGTTTGCAAGTACTTTCCCTGATTGATCATTGAGGAAAATGATCTTTAGAAGGGGGAGAGAGTGTTATATAATGGTCTACAGTGAACATTCTATGTGTGTGTGGGACAAAGGGCTACACATAGCAAAGGTCCCTGTCTCCGGGGATATTTGAAGGTATTCAATAGTAATGGAGATGAGTGTTGCATGGAAGTCACTCAAGGAAGCGATAAAGGTTGCTCAAATCTATGAGGATAGTTCTTGCTTAGATATGCAACTAGATAGTGCTAATTTTGTGCAAATTTCCACTAAGCATAAAGGAAAATGGTCAAAATCCCTAGAACACATTACTTAAAAGCTCACAATTTTAGAAGCATGCTTTCTCCAGAAACATTTTGATATGACAAAGAAAGGATATCTACTAATATTAATTTCTCAAAGCCTTGAACATGGAATCCAAGATAAGTTAGATTTTTGGATTATGAACATGGATAGGGTAAATTTACTTCTAGGGAGAGAGGGGCTATCGAGTCTTGGACCTTCATTTGTAAGACGTTATCATACAAATACTTGGAAGTCTAGTGTCATGGGTTCATGTACAAAATGAAGGGTGAGAATTGTTGAAATTTATGGTACTTGTGCAAGCTCCAATTGTGAGGCTTGACACATATTCACCTCTCATTATTTTCCTCTTCATCATATATGTATTTATGTCAAGTTTCATAAGGTCAAATGAAGGCTAGGTCTAAAAAATATAAGGCCTACACTCCTAACCTTAGAGGAGAGTGTTAAAGTAAAAGGTGCAAATGTATTTATGGCTTAGATAAAACCCAAAAAATGACTTAAGAGATGGAATACTCAAAAAACACATGACCTTATCCATATGGAGTGACTAGGAGCACCAAAAGTCACCCAAGACAATGGAAGGACAAAGGACAAGAAGTGGAAAGGCAAGAGATGAGAGAAGATGCAAGGGTAGGTGAAGAGACACAAACTCCCATGCACATATCTATATATATATAGAATTCCTTTGAATGTGAAAATTTGTGGAGATGACATGCCAATGGTATAGAAGCATATGCTAGTCATTCTCTCAACAAGGGATATCAAAAGGATGCTCAGGAGTGTGCTACAATGCATATAGGTATTCTAGCCGCATACCTTTTCTATACATAGCCACCATGTGAAGGTAATATCTCTCTACCTAATTATCCATTTAATGCATATGATATCTGGTAGGAAAGCTTATCTTTCATTATTTCTCTATAGCAAATATTACTACTAGGTGATTTTCGGTAGTGATTGGGAACATTACTTGTGAACCTCAGTTTTCTGCTTAACCTCAGTTGATAGTAAGAATGTGTCTTACAAGGTAGATTCTAGAAGAGGTTCTCTAATCTTTGTTGCATACATTGGAGTCAAATTTCTCCACATTTTGGTATCAAAGCCTTGGTTGCAAATCATTGGCATTGGATCCATGATTGCACAAGAAGATATCTTGAAGAAGACATAGAGATGACAAAGGAAAACATGAAGGTATGAGCCTATGGAGTGTAAAACATTCAAGAAATTGGAAAGCTATGGAGGTGAAGCTTTTGCATGTAAGGCATTTTTTTGCTTTATGTTATTTGAAGTGATACACTCTCTTTTCCTACTCTGTACTACATATTGTTGGTCATTGAATCTTTCTATAAGTGATAATAGTAACCACTTGGATGAAGCCTTATGAGCAGCCTATGCAAGAAGATGAAGATTCAACTAAAGAATCTTGGATGAGAAACTACATCTATTTGTATATGAACATTGTATGCATGTTTGAGATATTACACTTGATTGAATGAATTGCAAGTCTCTATTATGTAGGTGGCTCAATATTGAAACTTGAGCTTTTATATGTAAGATTGAGGATTGTATTACATGCTTATGCAATGAATATGCTTATATATGCCCTCTTGTGAGGTTTAAGCTAAAGATGAATGATAGTTTTGGACAGCCATGCTTAGGATGAATATAAGTTGAATTTAGAGTTGACATTTGTTTAGAGAAAATTGGTGAAGAGGTAGAAGTCGTTAAGGGTGAGGAAGTACAATGTAGGGTTTCATAAATATATTGGAAATCTTGGGACATGGCTATGATCCACAAAGTAGAGCAAGTAGCGGTGGCAAGAGAAGATGTATCTTTTGGAGAAATTGTGGGTGAGGCATGTCCACGGAGCACTTATCATCAATATTGTCTTGATAGAATTGCAATTTGAATGGTGGAGCCCGTAGGTACTTGTTGGCATAGGTGGTTTGAATTGAGTTGAATGTGCACTTGAACTTTCTTCATGCATGAATAAAGCCTCTATAGGGTTTCAGTATATGTAGGTCAATCCATTTTTACTTCTTCATCATCATGTGGTTGCTGTTCTTTTTCTCTATCATTCTCTAGTCTTGGGTAACCTAGTCTTTTGTATTCTTTTGATAAAAACTGTGTATCTAAAAATTTGAACTCTCGAAGTGGGTCATGTATTTCAAAACCAAAAGAGGGCCCATTCTCATGTGTAGCAATATCATTGATTTGGAACACAAAGGCCTCAAAAGTCATGTGTGTTTCTTGAGGGGATGATGGTTCCACTACGATTTCTCCAGTGTTGCTTGTTCTAGTAGAATCTATTCTTGTGGCCTATGTGGTCGTGGAATATGACTGGTGAGTAGTGGGATGGCTTATGGTGGCCTTGAGGGTGAAGGTGATTGTGTGTGTGACATTTGAGTTAATTGTAGACAAGGAACAGTGCTTTGTATGTGCTTGGATTGATGAGAAGTTGATGTTCTACCCTCCTTGAATGTTTGTAATTGTGCCCATGTTAGCTCTTATTCCACTACAATTTCATAGGATAGAAACATGTACATAATTAATGTTATGGCACAACACCTATTGGCCATCTTTTATTTGCTAGATAAAGTTGGTCCACCATCCAATGTGGTGAATTGATCTTTAGCATATTATTTTGCACAAAGTACAAGCTGAACCATGTCATCGTATGACGTTGTGTAGATCTATTTTGACCAAGGAAGGAAAGATGTTGCATGCACATTCAATAATATCTTGGTTCTTACTCCGTACCTCAAAATGAAACTAAATGCAACTTCAAAGGGTTAACATCATGAAAGTAGATTAAAAGAACATAAACTACACTCACATCAACACATCACGTAGGAAAAAAAGTAGAAAGATATAGTGCAACCCAGACACAATGAAAAAAAAAAGAAAATATCATTCAATTAAACAAGAGTTGTAATATAATTTTCTATTAGAAAGGACGATATGCATAAAGTACAAGAGGATTTGGTCATAGTCATGATCCACAACTCATGTTTTGTCACTCTAATTCACTACAATATCATCATCCATCGTTTCTTCATGGACATTTGGTTCTTCAAGCTCGTCCATATCTCTAGGCTCATTCGCTAGTGGTAGTAGTGGCTCGTTTGAGGCACGCCAGAATCTTTCTATGTTATCAATATGCTTTCTACCTACCTCTTCATCTTCATTTGTGCACTCATTAAGTCCATTTATGAAGATTCGAATGATGGTAATTGGGGCATCATACTTCTGTATTTAAATACAATGTCTAAACATCTTCGAATCACATGCCAATGTGGTACATGAAAGACCTCACTTTCATTAGAAATGATAGGAAAAAATAAGTGACTCAACTATTCATGTAAAGTCTTGAGAATGGTTGTGCCATAAAACAAGTCCGACATCCAATCATCATCATTTAAAGATATTTTGAGACTTATATTAGCTTCTATGCATGTTTGCTAAGGATTGAAAAGAGTCTTGTCCCATGCCAAATGATTATGCTTCTTTGTAATAGTAGAGAATATTAAAAAATTTGTCATTCTATTCTTATTGCAAAGCTCCATAACTCTCTTCTTACTACCTTCATCAAAATAGTCAATTATCAAACACTCAATAGCACACACAAACCTATGGCTAGGAGTGTGATTTACCTTTTTTTTAATCCTAAAATAATTAAGCATATATTAGTATCATACAATAGGAAACAAATCATAGAAAAAAGAATGTAGGGTATCTAAATACCATGTGATACCCTCAACAGCATGGCACCTTGACTTAAAATAGTTTGAGAGATTAAATGATTAGTCCTTACTCTTTGAGAGTACAATTCTTTTGACTTGCAAGAGGGTCAATGCAAAAAAAAAACTTTTATCACCTTTAGTATGCTTGTATGCTTAAACATTTTGTCATCATTCATACAACCACTCATCCTAATTTCATAAGGAATGTCTACAATTATAAGAGAGAAATGCCTTCTAGGAACTACAATACAAACATTTTACACCTTCATAGAAAACTGTATAGTATAGAGTTCTATGAGGGCCTATAGGTCTTGAAAAATTATCAATCATCAAAATCTATCTCCTTTGCCTTTACCCTAGACATATCATGCCTTGACCTTTGAATATGAGTGAGGTAAGTTGGAGGGTAGTCCTTAGTGGCCTCCCCACTAATCTTGCTTGTTGAGGGTTTCTACAAAAACAAGAACATTTTTATGAAACATAGACAAACATGCAACATTCATCTGAAATGCGATGTCTAGCATTGGGTTTCCACATAAACCTGATGCTTGGCATCGACTCTCGTGAGAAGTTCAATATATGACATCTCATCAATCTGATGCCAAACATCAAATTGAACCAAACAAGTCAATGCTCGGTATCAAATTTCTCCCAAATCAAATTCCAAGAATCAGTATATGCAAGCATATCAAAAATATCATGCACATACAAACGAAAAAAGTGATGCATTCACCTAATCTCAAGACAATATACAATAATAAAATAAGGCTTTCTATGAAGAGGTTGTTGGGTACTCTAGGTGGACTTGCTTTTACAAAAAGCAACTAAGTCTCAAGATCATCACCTCTTGAATCTTCATATGAACATTATGACTTCAAAGAGAAAATAACATTATCTAAGGTAAACTTAAAGCTAGATGTACTCTGAAGTCACAAATACCTACTTGTTTAGCTCCATTACCATCTCTTCCAAGGTCATGATTAAACATCATAATAAATTATCAAATTATACCTAATATTCATTATCCATCATAATTTAATATCATCGTTCATTGATATCCTCATGATTATCTAGAGTTGTGATTCTGAAATAATTTATTCATAATTTTATGTAAGTGTCAACAGACGGGTCTCCATTTCTCTTTCTCCGTCAAGATGAGTTCCCTTTTTGTGTTGATTCCTAGAACACCCTTCTCTGTGTTGAGCCTTATAGCCTGAATTCATTCTTTTCTATTGATCATTTCCCATGAACAATTGCCAATCATAGCATAGAAAGTGTAAATGATTCTATGTTTTGGATTGAATCTTTCAAGTTATGTAAGTGCAAGAATGTTCATTCAAGTATCTTTTATCATTCACCTATTCACCTCTCAATGGATTCAAGTGCTTCTAGAGAAAATGACGAGGAGAAAGAGTCTATGCCGAATAAGTCCATCATCTTTAGAACAAGGTCTCATGAAATAAGTTGAAAAGTATTTCAATTCTTTGCTTTATGGACACATTACGTTAGATGTTGTGCAGCATTGTTGCAGGTAGCATGTTTGAAGAAATTAGGAATGAAGATACTAAAGCAAGTAAGAGAGAAATTCTTTAATATATATAGTGAGAGGATATATATATATATATATATATATATATATATATATATATATATATATATATATATATATATATATATATATATATATATATATATATATATATATATATATATTGTTGCTCACATACAAATGATTGATGAGAATATGTCACTAATACATGTTTCATTTGAATATTAATTTCCTAAAGACATTTGATGTTGTAGGGCTACAATTAAAATCGCAATGAGCTTTAGGAAAATTGAGGATCCATAAGATTCAACAAGATGTTTATCTCATATTTGAAACTTGTTATAGAATTTCAAACAGAGGATCTATTGGTCATCATGCAATGAGTTTGATGATGAGCTATTTTAGTTTGCATTGTAAAGCTATGCCTACAACTAGAAGGTTACACTTGTCGGATAGATTCACACATTGAGAAGTGTTTCAAGTCATAGAGAAGAGATGCTAAGACAAAACGGAACATACATGCAATATCAGCATTTTACTAGACTATGGAAAGAAGAGTTTAACAATTTTACTAAACCTGACAAGGTAAGGATGGGTGAATGCTCAATTTGTTCAACTTTGAAGAACATGGAAAAGGGTTTCATAACAATATTAGAAAAAGATAATTTTAAATTTTCTCAAAGAGCACCATGAAATTCAAGCCTTAGAGAGAAAGAAGGGAGTTCATCATAGAAGTAAAGCACTAAGATATCTAGTCTTATATATGTTTGTTTATTGATGGTAGAATAAATCTACCCTATTTCTCTCCCCTTCCTAAGGATTTGGTGATGAAGTCCTTGTGAAAATGCATTTGGTAGGTGTTTTATAATACAATGGAAATGTAAGGTCTAAGGTCACATCAGTGTCAAGAAGGAGGAAGGAGGCAGAGTGACGCGGGGTTGGATCAAGCCCCGGTGTGCGTTGTAAGATGTGCTTAACCGCCTGCCAATGCTGGACACTTGGGCAATGCATAAACCTACTCATTTGTGAGACAACAAATTGAATATATGGTCGAGTAATGCATAATTAAATCAAGCAACCAATAGCCTCCTAATAGAGAAAAACATCAAATGCATCTCCACCATCATTAAGACTCAATCATAAACATGTATTTACAGGAGCGGCAATGTGTTTACAATCTTCAAGGCCAAAATGTTGCAATAATGTGTCAATGTATTTTGTTTGAAATAAAGCTATTCCACCATCAACTTGCATAAACTGAATGCCCAAATAATGATGAAAATGCCTCAAATATGACATCTCAAATGAGGCATGCAAATCAGCCTTGAAATCAGCAATACTCTTCTCATGAGGACCAATGAGCAGCATGTCATCAACATACACAACAATGATTAGAAGCACATCATTATCATGCTTAACATATAAGGTGCTTTTAGTTGGACTGTTCTCAAAACCATTTGCAATCCGATAGGCATGTATCGTTTCATACCAAGCATGTGGTGCTTGCTTTAAACCTTATAATGCCTTCTTTAACCTGCACACGTGGTTTTCATGCCCTTTTTGCACAAAGCCACGGGGCTAAAAAACATACACTTCTTCATGTAAATCACCGTTTGAAAATGCAGTTTTAATGTTCAATTGATGTACTTTCCAAGCATGATGAGCTGCAAGTGCACATATGATATGAACAGTAGTCATTCGACAAGTAGGAGCAAAGGTCTCATCAAAATCAATTCCTCTTTCATGAGCAAAATCCTTTGCAACAACCCTAGCATTATACCTATCAACTGTTCCATCAGCCTTATGCTTCAGCTTGTATACCCACTTAGTGTCAATGGCCTTCTTGCCAGGAGGCAAGTCACTCAAAGGCGAGGTACCATTCTTCACTATAGCATCATTTTCAGATTTCATAGCATCCATCCAATTTTTTGAATTTTGTGCTTCATCAAATGAAAGAGGCTCATTCTCATTACAGAGACTAGAGGCAGCCATATCATAGCAATCCTATGCAAAAGAGAAACTATGGGAGCTTCACCGAGTATGATATGGTAGAGGTGCATCTAATTTGTTTTTACGCAAAGTCTGCACCAGCCATTTTGACATAGTTTTTGCCTCCTCAATATTAGCTCTCTGATCAACAAGTTCATCATGTAAATTTGCATCAGAAATGGAATGATCCACATCATCACATGAAACGTATAAAGGTTGAGAAGTTGCCTCATTAGGACCAACACTAGACTCTCCACCTATAAAAAGAGGTAGCAAAGTGTCATACATGTCTTTGGAGCTAATAGATGTCTCCTTAGTACATGAAAGTAGTGGCTGAATAGCATCTTCCATAAAGAGAACATCACGGCTAACAAAAATGCATTTAGTGTGTGGATGATACAAATGATAGCATTTGCTTTCAAAACTGTACCCAACAAAAATATATTTCACTGCTTTATCATCCAATCTCCTATGATGTTGTTTAGGCACTAATGCATATGCCAAATAACCAAAAACATGCAAATGAGCAATATATGGATTGCGACCATGCCAAGGCTCATATGGCGTGATAGACTCCAATGCTTTAGTGGGACACCTGTTAAGTACATATGTTGCACACATGACAATCTTGAGCCAAAAACTGTGTAATAAAGCTTGACTCTTTACCATACACCTTGCCATCTACATGAGTGACATGTTCTTCCATTCAGAATCTCCATTCTATTGAGGTGTATATGACACTGTACATTGATGTTTTATCCCATGTTTAGCAAGAAATGCATTAAAGTTAGAGGACATATATCCCCCCCCCTACCCGTTCAAAATGAAGGGTGCCCATTTTACATGCTGACAAATTTTCACCCAAAACCAGAAACTGTTTGAAGCACATAAACACTTCGGACTTTTCTTTCAATGGATATACCCATGCATGCCTGGAAAAATCATTGATGAAAGTCACGAAGTAAAGATAGTTTCCAAAAGAGGTTGTCTACATAGGACCACAAACATCACCATTAACTGCTGCAATTTCTGAGTAGCTCGAACTGAACCATCTTTTGGGAATGAGGAACGCTACATTTTGCCCAAAATATAGGCTTCACAAACATGTTTACCAAGTGCCTCAAGTTTGGACGGAGAGGAAACCATTTCAATTTTTTGCAGGGGTAGCAAACTAGTAAAATTTAGATGACCAAAGAATGCATGTCAAAGCTTTGCATATGACATAGCCTGAGAATCATGTAGTACACATGCTAGATCATTCACAAATGTTTCATAGTCTATGAGCTTATATAGCCCATGACATAAAATGCCAAAAGAAATAATCACATTGCCATTCGATAGATCATGAAGTGCACATTTATCATCAAGAAATTTCACAACCAAGCCAATCTTGGATAAAGTTGAAACTAATAACAGATTCTTCTTGATCCTTGGTACAAATAAAGCATCCCACAATGTTAAAGAACTACCATCAACAATAGTCAGAATGATCTTACCAATTCTCATGACATGATAAGAGGAGTTGTTGGTGCATGTGACAGTATTCCCTATAGGGGCAGGCTGAAGTGCAGTGAAGAAACTATGCTGCAAGGTAATATGTTTGGTTGCCCTACTATTAGAGTACCAAACATTTGAGTCTACTATAGACATACACTGTTCAGGAGAAGATTGGTCAAAACTACAAACAGTAGTAAATGCCCATTTTTCATTCTGCACTAGATTAGCATACTCTATTTTCAATGTAGAGGCCTCTGCAACAACCATTCTAGCCTCTTTTTCCTTTGCCTCTTTTGCAGCTAGTTTTGGACAATTCTTTATGACATGATCATTTACTTTACAGTACTTACAAAACAATTTTTGCATTTTTGTTTTCTTGTCGTCTCTGTCATCCTTCTTTGAGTCTACTGTAGACATACACTGTTTAGGAGAAGATCAGTCAAAACTACAAACAGCAGTAAATGCCCATTCTTCGTTCTGCACTATTAGCATACTCTATTTTCAATGTAGAGGCCTCTGCAACAACCATTCCATCCTCTTTTTCCTTTGCCTCTTTTGGAGCTAGTTTTGGACAATTCTTTATGACATGATCATTTGCTTTACAGTACTTAAAAAACAATTTTTGCTTTTCTGTTTTCTTGTGGTCTCTATCATCCTTCTTTGATTGTGGAGAAATAGCAGATTTTTGCTTACTAGTAGAAGAGCTCCATTTACCCTTGCCCTTATGACTAGCTAGGAAAGCTTGATTTGCAACATGCATAATGGTCCGGTTCTACCTAGACTAATCTTCCTACAACAAAATAGAGACTAACTCCTCAAATGCTAAGGCATTTGGATTGTCTTTCATTATCAACTAAAGAGTAGAAGCAAAACTTTGATATGAGTGAGGAAGACCATTTAGAACACTATGCACAAGTGAACTGTCAAGTAAGACTTTATTAGTAGAAATCAATTGTTCCTTCAAATATTTTATCTTTGTCAGAAAACTGTCCATGTAATCTCCTTCATTCATGTGCTCACTCTCCAACTGTTTTCGGAGGTAAGCAACACGAGCCTCATTCCTTGCTTGGTATAAAGTGGTAAGTGTATCCCAAGCATCCTTAGCTATTCTGCGAGAGTGAATGTGAGGAATAATGACACGTTTGATAGACAAGGCTATGAATGCATGTGCCTAAGCATCTCTGCCATCCCAATGAATTTTATCTATAGTAGGTGTAGCAAAAACTACAGCAAGAACAAGAACATGAAGAATATCATAATCCTCAACACTATCTACATCACCTTCAACAATTGTGTTTGCATGTGTAATATGAGGTCTTTCAACACCCTACACAATATTCCACAGTCCTTTTACAACTAATACATGATGCATCATCTAAGCCCATAATGGGTAATTGATATTGTCCAACTTATCCTCAAGAGCCAACATATGGAATACATCACTACTTTCAGCCATGGGCATTGACTAAAATACCATGATGCAAAAAATTGACTATATCTCAAAAAGTTGAATAGAACTACCCTATCAAGTTTTGCTAAACCTCTAACAAACTTTGAAACAATTATATTGACAAACCAAAACTTGTATGTATCTTTGGCAAAAGAAGACAAAATAGCTTGCACAAGTGCTACAAGAGTGCGTTCGGAGGCCAAAACGAGCTTTGATTACGATTTTGGCACCACATAACGAAGTTGTTTTGATCTTCTAATCACCATGAGTATGCTCACCAAACTTTGTGTGATTTTGAGACTGTGATGAAGCGGTGACCTGCTCTGATACCAATTGTTGGAGTTCAAGGTCTATAGAAGCATGTCAATAGCACAAGGAAGAAGAAGAAGCTTGGAGCACAACACACAATACTAAATGTGTTACAATTAGAATGTACAAAGATAAGCAACCCATTAGGGCAATAGGCATACATACATGCCCAAGGAAAAACTTAAAGAGGGAAAAAAGTGCCCTGGCAGTCCTAGTGTGTTCACACACATCACTACCTAAATATATCAACAACTTATCATACTTGAATCACAATCTAAATGCCCCTTAATCAGTATGTTTAATATTTACCTTCTATATGCATTTTTTTATCTCTTTCATATTTTTCATATACAATTTGTAGATGTCAATGCGCTAAGATAAACACTTTTTCACACATTTTGATATAGAAAGTTTTTGAAAAAATTCAAAAAAGGTCAAAGAAAACACATGTTACTAGTTGATTTTCTAAATCTATGTATACTCCTATAAGAGGTTTTCAAAAACAATCAACAATTTTCTTGATTTTTGACTTACTTACTTACTTACACACACAAACATACATACATACATACATACACACTATTAATTACTTACTTACTTACTTACGTTTTACTTACTTACTTACTTACTTACATACATACATCATACATCATACATACATAATACACATACATATGTACACAATTACATACTTGCTCACACACATACATACACACACATACTTACATAAACACACACTTACACATACATACACACACATACAAATAGGCATACATATATACACACATGCAAGTAGAATATTTGTTTTCAAGGGAATTGTTATTTGCAGGTGGATAAAATAATGCTTCGGAATGGTTTTTTGTTTAGCCTATGTGGCTTTTATTATGGCCATCATGCCTTACGTTCTTACAAGCTCACATATGTTATGTTAATTTTTTCTTTAGTTCCTTATTTAGGGAAATGCGAATAAGCTTTATTTTGAACATATGGAATTATATAAGGCAAAAAAATTTTTAGCATACATATGGACCTACGCACATACATACATACCAAGATTGGATGAAAACACGATTCATACGGTTTTTCGTATGTATGGTAGATACCATATGCACTATGCATATGGTACATACTGAACTATATGGTACATATTCTGGGATATGAATGTAGCTTTTAATTTATGCATAGAGAGAGAGAGATAAAACTTCAACATACTCTCTTCATTGATTGTTGTGTAGTGTGCTATTTTTTAAGATCAAAGTTCAGAGTGAAAAGCACATATAGCTATGTTCTTTGGGTATTCGTTGTGCTATTTGTAACTTCACCTATGTACGTTAACCTTTGGCTATCGAAATTGATCACCTCGTGTATGTATGCACATTGCACTCAACAACGTGTATGCAAGTTTCTCTGCATGCACACTTCAGACATTTGACATGCAATTGGACACACACATGTCGCACACACTTGATTTCAAAAATCAAATGCACAATGGTTTGTGCTTATATTCTACTAGTAAGTTATATGTAGTTCGAACTTATATCACACACACACACACACATATATATATATATATATATATATATATATATATATATATATATATATATATATATATATATATATATATATATATATATATAGATAGAGCAAACAATGTACCAAATGTACCTAACCTCAAGATTCCATTCAAAGTTCAGCCAGTATGTAAACTGTATGACCTAACAATTGGGGTGAACCATGATAATGTTTGACCATTTAGTGCACTTACATACACGGGATGTCCCATCTCAACTTTTTATAGTCACTCACTTAGTCACGTAGTCACTTACGTACTTACTTACTTACTTAGTTACTTACTTACTCACTTACTTACTTACATAGGTACTTGCTTACTACACACAAACATACTTATTATTTAGTTACTTAATTACTTACACAAATACACACACACATACATACATTCATAGTTATCTCCTTAATTAATTACTTACTTCACACACATACATACAAACTTACTTACTCACTTACTTACTTAAAACACATACATACATACATATTTACTTACTTACATACACACATACATACAATCATACATACAAAATTATTCACTTATTCACATACATACGTACATACTTACATACATACATACATCCATACATACATACGTACATACTTAACGCTTTCCTTAAACACATAAATACATACATATTTACATACTTACCTATTTAGCACACACACACGCATACATACATACATATATATTAAAATTTATTTATTTTTTATTTTCTATAGCATAGGGAGCAATAGTAAACCATGTTATTATAGTGATGTAGAGTTCCAAGAGATCTTAGCTCATAAGAATATTGCACAAATGTAATTCTCATCGTAGATGTTCATGAAATCTACCGTTCCATTCCCTCTTTAGAGCAAAAGCAGATAAAAGTAGATGAAAGTAAGAAGGAAAGGAGAGGTGTCTATTTTTAGACAAGGAAGGCGCTTCTGTTGAGAATCGCTCAATAAAAAGAGTGGTTCTCTTAGTGTAGGTGGTCAAAGTGAGTGATTCGTGTTGCGTTGCAAAGCTTACAACTTGTACTATATCCAGATCAGGTTTTTTACAAAATGCAATGTGAAAACCCCGTTCAAGTAGGTAGTTTTGCATATCTATTTTCTTGTGTGTATCTGGTGTCTCATCAGAGACATATCTCTCTTCAAACTTTCATATATTAGTCCTTATGAGGTCTTTTTGAGTGATTTAACTTGGAAGAATTTTCTAGCTGAGTTTCTATCCTCATCAAAATTTATCATAGATCCTTGAGTTTTCGTGTTTTTATTTATCAAGTTGCAATTCAGACACTTAGTCATACCTTGTTGTTGCAAGTTTATGCATACCTTGAATTCAACCAATTTGTTTGGGAGCTATAATCTACCTTTTTTGAGATTTTTTGTCTTTAAAGCATGCTACTCAAAGTCTACTTTTAGAATATTTGATTGGTTGTAACACATCCCACTCACAGTGTTTTTGGTGATTATTTTTCTAGAGTCACCCATTTTTGTTTTCTTGAAAGTTTGCAAGAAAGTTTGATTTCTGAAGTTTGGAAATATTAAATAGTTTGGTCTTTTGAAGATCTTGGGAGGTCTCATCACTTTTCATTGTGTACTTTGATGTTTACAAGTTTGTAAACATAACATTGTTGTATCAAAACTTTTGTTTTGTATCAAATCCTTCATAAATCTTGTTGAATTATCTTCTTTGTTTACGATTCAACGTGGTATATTTGAGTGCATCGATTGAGAAGTTATCAGATGTGAGAAATTATCCCATGTGGCAATTTAGAATGGAGTATTATCTCATGTCTAAAGGTATTTGGGGATTGATAACAGGTACAAAAGTGAAGCCAGTATTACCAAAAGATCCTACATAAGCAGATCGAGCAAGAGAGCAAGAATGGATCGAAAGAGAGAGAAGAGTTTTGTTTTTTATATCACAAACAATCTCGAATACTATGCTTGGACAAATAAGAGGTTTGAATACTAGCGGAGAAGCTCGGGAGTCTCTAGAAAGGTTATTTGCAACTACCAATAGAGCGAGGTAGATGCAACTTATTGGTGAGTTGGCAAGAGTAAAAAAGAATCCATGACAATCGGTTAATGATTATGTTCATGAGGTAAAATCTCTTATTGAAGCATTAGCCTGTATTGATGCATCTCCTAGTGAGGATATGAATTCTAATAGCATGTTAAATGGCTTGAGAGAAGATGAAAGATTGAAGTCTTTCATTACATCTATCATGACTCGAGAGAATCTACTATCCTTTTTAGATTTACAAACGCTCATGATGACTAAAGAAATCAACATAGAAGGTGGGAACTCTTATCATTCACAAAGAGGTAGTCAAGGATAAGCTCTTTATACTTCATCAAATAGATCAAGAAGTAGAGGAAATTGGAGAGGACGAGGAAGATTCAACAACAATGCAAGAGGAAGAGAAAGCTTTAATGCTACTAGAAGAGGAAAAACAATACAACAAAGTCAAGAAACTCAAGCAAATAAAGAAGGTAACTTTACTTGTAATTATTGTGGTAAAGTTGGTCATTATGCCAGGGATTGCTTCTTCAACCCAAATAGAAGAGGTGGTTTTGGAGGACAACAAAGAGGAAGAGGCCAAGACCACATGCATCAAAACAACAATATAGTGCAAGAGGAGACTTACACACAGAACAAAAGGATTCTTATGGGTATGCATACAGAGACACATAAGAGAAAGGTAAAAAACAAAACTTGGTATGTAGATAGTGGTTGCTCAAACCACATGAGTCATAACATGAATATGTTTGTAGACTTACACAAGCCAAATTCAAGAGTCACAGTTGCTATAGGAGATAATGCTGAGCATGAAGTGGTTTACATTGGTGATTGTCCACTTAATGAACATGTAACTCTCAGAGATGTTTTGTTTATTCCTACTATTACATGAAATTCGATTTTAGTTGGACAAATGGAGGACAATAGAGTGAAGGTGGATTTTGACAATAATCAGTGGCATGCTTATTAGAAGAACAATGGGACTTTTTTTATAAAAGGACAAAAGGTAAATAGATTACATACTTATGAAGTTGAAGTTCTACATTACACAAGTTATACAATGGTCAAAGGGACTCAAGTAAGTCAATTGGTTTTATGGCGTAAGAGATTAGGACACATGAGTGTTGGAAGATTGAAGGATATTGCAAAGAAATCCTTGCTTGAAGGTCTACCACAACTACCTACGCAAGATTTGGATTTTGTTTGTGAGGCATGTCAGTTTGGAAACGAGGTACGAAGTCCTTTTTCAAATGCAGGATTGCAAAGTAGAGGTATTTTGGAATTTATTCATATTGATATATGGGGTCCATCTCAAGAAGAGTACATGGCAGGTAGCAAGTACTTTCTAACATTTATTGATGGCTCCTCAAAGCTTACATTCATTTATTTTATGAAATACAAATATGAAGTGTTTGATATGTTCAAGAAGTTTAAATCATTGGTTGAAAAGTAATAAATAACATGTGGAGGCGTTCACATCTCTAAATTTCAAGTAAATGTAGATAAAAGTAAGAAGGAAAGGAGAGGTGTCTATTTTTAGACAAGGAAGACGCTTCTGTTGACAGCCTCTCAATAAAAAGAGTGTTTCTCTTAGTGTATGTGGCCAAATTGAGTGCTTCTTGTTGCATTGCAAAGCTTAAAATTTGTGCTATATGTATATAGATCACGCTTTGTTCAAGATGCAATGAGAAAACCCCACACAAGTAGGCATTTTTGTAAATCTATTGTGTGTATTTGGTGTCTCATTAGAGACATACCTCTCTTCAAACTTTCATATCTTAGTCGTTATGAGGTCTTGTTGAGCAATTTCACTTTGAGGATTTTCCTTAGCTCTCATAGTTTTATATGTATCAAAATTTATCATAGAGCTTTAAGTTTGCCTATTGTTGTACATCAATTTGCAATCCAGATAGTTAGTCATACCTTGGTATTGCAGGCTTCTGCATACCTTGACTTCAACCAATTCATTTGGGAGCTATACTCTAGGCTTTCTTGATTTTTTTTGGTTCTAAAGCATGCTACTAAGAGTCCACTTTCAGAATATATGATTGGTTTTAAGACATTCAACTCAAAGAGTTTCTAGTGATTATTTTGCTACAGTCACCCATTTCTGTTTTCTTAAAAGTTTGCAAGAAAGTTTGATTTCTGAAGTTTGGAAATATTTGTTTGATCTTTTGAAGATCTTGGAAGGTCTCATCACTTTTTGTTGTGTACTTTGATGTTTAAAGGTTTTTAAACATAACATCAAAGGCCCAAAGAGGTCTCAATTTTTATTGTAATGTATATGGAATTATCACAGATCTTTTGGATCTTCTAAAGCCTTACCAACAATAACAAACTCATTATGTCAACCATGAGGTTGGCGTTCAAGTGGAATAGGATGTTGTGGTGCTCAAAATGCATATTTACCAGCACCATCATGTCGTGGGTCACAACCACCTACTCCAAACACATCTAGCACACATTGGGGTGTGCATGAGCATGATGCATCAAAGACATAGATGTGGTGAGGATGGATGGATCCACATGGATAGAGTTGGCATTGATATGCGCCAATGTATTTGGTCACTCATAGAGGTCCTGTATAACAACTAAACATTGGAAGCACTAGGATGAAGACGAATTGAACTACATAATAGAGTGTATTTATAAAGAGTATCAAGCAAAACGTAGATGCATACGAGTTTCTCGTAAATGGATAAACATGTGGTGGTTGATACTCTAAAGCATGGATGCCATTCAGTAAGAAAACCTACTCATTATGGCTTTGAAAGCTATCTTATATTAATAAGGATCCTAACTAAAAGAATGCCTTTTAAGATTCAAGTGCCACAAAGAATGCCCTTAGTATCGTGATTGCATTACAACGTAAAGAGCGAGTATTATCAAATTGATTCAAACATCTTAGTAGCAAATGATATTGTTATACCATTTATAAGATATATACAAACGCTTTTTATTTTTAGTTTTTATTTTGTTTAGTTTCGAGTGTTGTTTGGGAGTTACATCAAAAGATGAATGCTAAAAGTGTATAAAACAATCTTTTCTACCTATGTTTTGGGACATTAAAAGCATGCATGGTCATCATACATTGCTAGAGAGCTTCAAGAGGTACTTAAGCTTCAAGAAGCCAAGAGTATATGGAATACATTAAACATTTAGGAATGCTTGAATAGCTTTTGCTAATATATATATATATATATATATATATATATATATATATATATATATCATTTAAATTGAAACACATATGCAAGTTTGAATTTCTTCTATACATGTTCAAGAAAGTAGGGCAATGTGCAAATTCATTAAGGACATCAATTCATAAGCGATACTACCGCTTTAACATTTTTTTTTGAGACATCGATTCATAAGCCAGATTCATAAAAAAGTTGGAGAGGAAAGGAAGAAATGGAAAAGAGGCAATTCTATTAGAGTTATAAGCATAACAGGTGAAACACAAGGTGAGAGATTAGACAATTTACATATGTAGTACCCCTCCATAGAAGAAGCCATGGGCATAGCTAAAGCGGCAATGGAATGATATTATGCATAGCCAAGACAAGTCCTGGTCCTGTGCCAATTTATATGTTTATGTGTTTCCTTGTAGAACTTCTCTAGTCCTCAAATTTGTAGAGGCGCCTTTTGCAAAACAGTAAGACCCAATAACTATTTGGGAAGACCTTTTTACGCCAGGAAACTCTGATGACAAGCCTAAAAAATACCTTCAAGCTCATCGACACCCAAAGATAGTGTCAATTGAATGGGCAAACAAACTCAGTGAGTTCGAGCTTCTGATCCACTATCAAGCATACATGTAGAAGTTCACATTGCTTCTTTTAAATGTAAATACATGTATCACCACAATTCCTTTAGGACTTCCAAGTAGTAGTTCTCCTTTGACGTCCAGAAACATCTATCCCTTGTCCTATTCTCCCGAACCCATTCAAGTATACTTTAGTTACAATTACTTATTTTACTACCATTATCCGAGAATCTTTAATAAAACCAAGCTCTCGTTTGAGAAGATCTACACGAGGTGAAATCTCATCCACACCCAAAGGAATCTATATTCTCATCGTTTTGATAACTTGATTATCAATAAAAGCGTGAAAAATGATACAATGAATTAGCAAAATGACAAAAGCGTGGAAAGGTTTTAATGGAGCACAAAATTTGAAAAAATAGCTAACACATCTCAAAAATAAATCCATTAAAGGAAGGATCACACTGGTGGTTCATAGAAGGAAATGATTATTACAGACGAGGTATATGTTGTTAAAGATAAGAAAAAAGGCTTCTACAAGAACAAATTAAGTTTGAGAGGCAAAGAGAAGAGAAAAAAGTGTGAGTGGATTTCAAAAAAAAAACTACAAAATTTAATTCTAGAAAATAAGACTCTGAAGACGAAGTATAGCTAGTTATCAACAAATTTGATTATCAAAGTCAGTTAGACGATTACTTCACAATAGTTGCTTCCTTTGGATATAGATGAAGAAGTTCTAAAGCTAAACTTTATAGAGCTTGAAATACAATTTTTTTTTTTGGTATCATAAAGATTGAGTAATAGAAAAATAACCATCAAATACAGCTCTTGAGTTCAATGACGGAGGAATTTCAACAAGGTTCAATTGGCTACAAATACGAATAAAGCGGCATTAGGCAAGGTATGGGTCTTCACTAGCCAGTTTATTGGCCACCAAATTAAAATCATGTTTAGTGTGAGAGCCAATACGAGGTTTTCAACTCAAAAAAGAGATTGTGTATGTAATCAATAGTAGAAATCTAGACAAAGCATAAAATTAGAGTAGATTCTCTAGTAGATTAATGTTGGAGTTTGAGGTCTAAAGAAGCACGTGAAGAAACACAAGGAAGAAGGAGAAGCTTGGATCACAACACAGAATAGTAAATCTATTACCAAGTGAATGTACGAAGATAAGTCACTCATTAGGGTTATAGGCATATATACAAGCTAGGGGAAAAACATTATCGTTAGTGTCCATGTGAAAGGCCAAATGGCCACTGGACACTTTTATATATGTTTTTTATATAGTGGCCTGGTTAGCCACAGACTGTAAGTTCAACCACATTTGTGCTCCCTGTGTACTATGTTTTCCTATGTATTTTTCTACCTCTGTACGGAGTACGGTGTGTTGTGCTATGAGCTAAGTTTTCTAATCCAAGGATATCATCTTGGAGCTCTCAATAAGAAGAGTGCATCGTGGTGCATTGCCATCGAAATACTTCACTAGTAACAGAGCATTTTGACGTAAAAGCTTTGTCCCTTTTGTGTGAGTGAAGCAAGCACCTGCCCACCCACCCAAGAAGTCTGTGTTTGTGCTCCCTGTGTACTATGTTTTCCTATGTATTTTTCTACCTCTGTACGGAGTACGGTGTGTTGTGCTACGAGCTGAGTTTTCTAATCCAAGGATATCATCTTGGAGCTCTCAATAAGAAGAGTGCATCGTGGTGCATCGCCATCGAAATACTTCACTAGTAACAGAGCATTTTGACGTAAAAGCTTTGTCCCTTTTGTGTGAGTGAAGCAAGCACCTACCCACCCACCCAAGGCTTTATCCAAGGCTTATGACTAAGGTGGCAATCAAGGCTTAGACCTTGACATACCTTGTCATCTAAGTCACCGAAGTCACCATTGGCACTGTTGGTTGCGTGCGAGGGAGGACCTCAATGATTAAGGAAGATGGAGGTTCTCAATACTTCCGAGAAGGTCTTCCTTGTGAGCTCGCTTAACCGTGCCATTCTCTTGAAACTAACCTACACTCTTGTGGTGTGTGAAGAAGGGCAAAGAATAAGGTTTGCATTACTTTCAACAAGTTTTGGGCCCTCAAAGCTTCATTATTTGCTTTCAAAGCCTATTTTTGAAGCATTTTTGGGGTGACTTTTGGAGCCATTTTGGAGTATTTTCGTGCATAGTTCTGTTCACAAAGGTCCAAGAACATCAAGAAAAGTGTTCTTTTTACTTCTTTGACAATGAATGTTCACCTTTTGGGGTTGTGTTTTTCAGCCACACTAGTTAGTCTACAGGTTTCTTGAAAGGTTTTAGTTGTGGTGGGAGAAACCACCACAAGTATATGTAGGTTTTTTAAGCCTAAAGAACAAAATTGACGAATGCAAGTGTAGTTGGTCAATGTTTGGGTAGTGAATTCAGCCTTTTAGTGCCATTTTATTGCCTATATTGAGCACATACACACTATGTACGCTTCTGTGGATACCGCTTATGTATGTCCATGTGGTCATTGATATAGAAGTTACATTTTTCCACAAAGCCTTTTACGCTTGAAAAAGAGGGTTCTGATTAGGTTTTTGTAATTGGGAGACATCCAAATGTTGGGGTCTCTTTGATGATGCAGGTGGAAGAATTACCCAACCTTGCCATAGGAGATGTATGATAGTTTTTCATAGGTGCTTGATAAGCCTAGTTGGCTTCTTTTGGGTAATTAATTATATGCAATGGAGTAAGTGATTCACTATGTAGGTAAACATTTCAATAGTTGCAATCTTATGAAATTTTGACACTCATCATATGCTCATTTTGCAGAGGATACTCTGGCAAAATGTTTCCAGATTTTTGGTCTTGTCAACTATACAGTGGTCGATTTACTCCTTGATACACTTATTGGTGTGAGCACATTTATTCTCACATAATCCTTTTGTCTAGTCATTACTGTTCATTAATTCATTTTTCTGGGAGATTATTGAATTGTCCTCCAGAATCTGACATTTGTTCATCCTTCTTTGAGCCTTATTGGTATTTGGACTCTTCTAGGTCCATTATCATTCTATTGAGTTCTCTACCATCATGGCATCAGAGGTCTGATGCAGGTCTAGTGCCAATGTTTTGAGGAGGAGCTATTACTTGCATGGCAAGGACCATTTTGAGATCCGAAAATTTGATGGCACAAACTTTTCTCCATTGAAGAATCAAACTAAATATGTTCAGAGGCAATGGAAGCCAATAAATGGAATCTCAAAGACGCCTGCTGACATGGATGAAGATTATTGGGATGAGTTAGATGAAGTGATGAGGTCTACCATTTGATTGCACCTAGAAGATAATGTTTATTTTATAGTATTAGATTATGAAAGTACAAAGGACCTTTGGAAGAAGTTATGCAATACATATGAAAAAGAGATGACATCAAATAAAGTGTATCTGATGAGAAAATTATATGATCTTTGCATGAAGGACATTGATGGTGTTGTTGCTCATGTTGATGAGTTTGATGCTATATTCTCCCAATTATAGGCTTAAAAAATGGATATGGATAATGAAATGAAAGCAGTCTTGTTGTTATGCACCTTGCCATCATCATGGGATATGTTTTGCATAGCTATTAGCAATAGTGCACCTAGTGATAAACTGGTCTATGATGACATATGTGGAGCACTTTTGAGTAAGGATATTCATAGAAAATCTATGGTTGACACTCAGAGTGGAGATGCATATAATGTTCATGATTCTTACCAAGGAAAGAATCAACAACGTGGCAAGAACAAGAACAAGGAAAATAATGGTCAACGGAATAGGAGTAGAAATAAATCAAGGAAGAGGGATATAGAGTGCCATTATTTTCATAAGAAAGGACACATGAAAAAAATATTGGTATGTGTTAAAGAATGCTAAAGGTAAAGGATATAATGTTGATGGCCATGTTAAATAGCTACCTGCACCATCTACTTCGACTATAAAGATGCGAGAAGTTAATGCTATTTCTGATGATGCTGATGTGTTGACACTCAATAGCATTGTGCCAACCGAGGCTCTTATGGTTGATTCTCTTTCCTACACATGGCTGCTAGATTCTTGTGCTTCTTTCCATGTGACACCACATAGAGAATGGTTCTTTGATTATGCAGCAAAGTCTCTTGGTATCATGAGACTTCGTGACTCTTACCAATGTGACGGTGTGGGGATTAAAGATGTGGTTGTGCAGTTCATTAATGGTTAAAAAATTTACTATGCATAATGTATGCCATGTACCTCAGTTATCACGCAGTTTGGTGTTAGTTGGTCAACTTGATGACCTTGGTTACAAGGTGGTCTTTTATGCTTAGTCCTTTTTCATATCAAAGGGCAATATGGTTATGGAAAAAGTAAGCAAAGTTTGCTCACTTTATCCTTTATTTGTATCACAGAAAGAACACTTGTTAGCTGTTACTGAATAGCCTATGGCTTGTATTTGGCATGGTCGTGTGAGCCATATATCATGTAGTGGAATGAAAGTTCTTTCTCGTTCTGGCTACTTACTTGTGTTATCTTTCTCTGATTTTTCATTTTGCGAGAATTTTCAATATGGAAAGCAAACTAGGAATGTGCACAAGACACACATTGACTCTTCAACTCAGCCTTTAAATCTCAATAATAAACATGTGTGTGGTCCTATGCCCACAAGGTCATTAGGTGGTTCCCTTTGTTTTGTCACTTTCATAGATGATGCTACTAGAAAACTCAGGGTATATCCTATCAAAGCAAAGGATGAGGTCGCTTTTAGAAAATGGCTTGCTTCAATTGAGACTGAAAAAGGAACATAGCTTAAGGCTTTATGTTCAGATAATGGGGGTGAGTATACCTCACATGAATTCAACATTTTCTCTCAGCCTAGAGGAACTCATAGAGAGTTTATAGCTCCTTATACCCCAATACAAAATGATGTAGTTGAAAGGATGAATGTAACTATTTAGGATAGAGTAGTTTCTATGCTACATCATGCAAATCTTGCACAAGGTTTTTGGGCAGAAGTACTATTGACTATAGTTCATGTGATTAACCTTTCACCTAGTACTACCAAAGGTTTGAAAGTGGCACAAGAGTTATGGATAGGGAAGCCACCATATTATGATCATATTCGAGTTTTGGGTCTAAATCATATCTTCATGTACCCAAGATTTTTAGACAAAAGTTGGACCATAAGTCAAAGAAATGAATTTTTCTTGGATATGGTTGAGGAGGACAATTTGGATTTTTTTTTTTTAATATAAAGGAAGTTCGGCAATAGCCTACTCTCCCGGACTTGAATTAAATTAAGAAACAAAGGTACAGTAGAAGGGGACTAGTGCCCACGGGACCCCCCAAATCCCACAAAGCAGGGGAAGCTTGATTGATCAAAAGGAGGACTTGATGGTGCCTGAAGGGGGGGGAGACAATTTGGATTTTGCTTATGGGATCCTAAAACACGATCAATGCTAAGAAGTAGTAATGTTATTTTCAACGAGTCTAAGATGCATAAACAACCCATTAAGGAGGTTGATGTGAGAAGAGTGGTGTTTGAGGATACTAGTCCTCTAGTTAGCATGCACAAAAATGTTTCACATAGGGATGTTCAACAGAATGTCTGATCAGATGAGTCTGCAAATGTTCTTGTTCGCCAATCATTGAGATGGTCTACACATGTCTCACATCCACCTGATAGATATGTTCTAGGCTTGGATTTTGTTATGCTAATAGATGCTGGTGAATCTTCTTACTACAAAGAGGCTATGCAAACAACGGATCATGTCAAGTGGGAGTGTGCCATGAAGAGTGAGTTGGATTCTATTCACAAGAATGGTAGTTGGGATTTAGTACCTTTGTCAAAGGGCAGGAAAGCTTTACCATGTAAATGGGTATATAGACTGAAATTCACATTAGATAGTTCTTCTCCAAATTATAAATCATGGCTTTTTGCAAAGGGTTTTAAGCAACAACATGGTGTTGATTTTGAGGAAATCTTCTCTCTCATGGTCAAGATGACTACCCTGCACATGTTGCTTGGATTCCTTGCAATGGAGGACTTAGGGCTACTGCAAATGGATGTGAAAACTACTTTCTTGCATGGATATCTTAGAAATGAGATCTATATGGAACAACCAACGGGTTATGTAGTTCCTGACAAATAAAGTCTAGTTTGTAAGCTCAAGAAGAGCTTATATGGACTTAAAGAACACCCTAGACAATGGTACTAAAGGTTTGATGCTTTTATGAAGTCTGAAGGCTATTCTCGAAGCAATGAGGATCATTGTCTCTACCCAAAGAGATGCTCAGATGGCAGCTTGATATGTTTGATGCTTTATGTCGATGATATGTTGATTTTTGGGAATTCCTCTTATGAACTATTGATTCTTAAAAAGAATTTGAGCCACACACTTGATATGAAGGATTTGGGGGATGCCAAAGATATTCTTGGTATTCACATTACTCATGACAGGAATGAAAGATACATATACTTGTCTCAAAGGGAGTACATATCCAAAGTTCTTCATAGTTTCAATATGCAAGGTGGAGAGCCATTGAGTACACCTTTACCCACATATGTCAAATTGAGCAAGGATGATTGCCACAAATCAGATGAGGAAAAGGAATTAATAAACAAAATTCCTTATCAATCAGTTGTTGGTAGTCTCATGTATGCTATGGTAGCTACAAGGCTAGACATTGCATTTATAGTGGGAGTTATGAGCAGATATATGTCTAATCTTTGCAAGCAATACGGGAAGCGATCAAGATGATTTTGAGATATTTGAGTGGTGCTAAGGACAAGTGACTATGCTTAGGTAGAGGAAAAGCATCCATTATTGGTTACACCGATTCTAACTATGCTTGTTGTGTAGACGATTGTAAGTCTACGTTAGGGTACATTTTTCATTTTTGTAGAGGTTCTATCTCTTGGAGATCTCATCTTCAAGAATGTACAATTGTTTCCATGGCAAAAGCAGAGTATGTTACAAGAAGTGAGACATGTAAAGAAGCATTGTGGCTTTCTCATCTTGCTTTTGATATGGGTCTACCCCAACATGTAAATCATTTGCTCTGTGATAGTGAGAGTGCCATTTCTTTGGATAAGTATCCAATCTATTATGCAAGGCCAAGCACATTGAGGTGAGGTTATCACTTCATTAGAGATTGCTTGGGCATTGAGTGCATTATCCTTGAGAAGCTTCATACTCGAGATAGTGTTGCAGATGCATTGACTAAAGCTCTACCAGAAGATAACTTTCGAGTAAACTACTGTCACTTGATTGGGGTTGCTTGATTCATGATCTTACATAGTCACTTGTATACTATGTAACACGCACATCAAGTGGGAGGTATAGTTTGTATACTTACACTCAGGTATTCTTTATCATTCTTCATTTTTCTCCCATAGTTACTTTGGCCATATTGGCCTTCAGTGGGAGATTGTTACCATTAGTGTCCATGTGAAAGACCAAATGGCCACGGTGTCGAAATGATTTCCATGTTCAAGTTGATATTCAGGGAAATAAAAATATTTTTGAGTGGTGATCTCTAAACCCCTCTATTACATTATTGATAAATTGCTTTGATTTGACCTATTTCCTCTGAAAATGCCTGTCCGTATAAATTATTGAAGCTTATATGTGTCCATGCTAGGGTTTTATCCTAAAAAGCCATTTCAATGTGTGAATGTACCCTAGTATGTAGGGGCATGAAAGTATATATAAGAGTATTTATGAGGGTTGCAAAGGGTATGTATGTAAGTGTGTGTTGATTAGCATAACTATGATGTGTGAAAATATTTGAATTAATAATTATATGTTTAAAGTTAATTAAAATATTTTATACTTTCTACAGTTAATTAATATAAATTAAATGTAAGCTATTTTAATAGTATGTGTTTACATCATTATTCAGGTATTTAATTAAATTGTACCTTAGTGTAAACTTAAATTTAAAGTATTGATGAATTATTAAAATTAAAAACAATTAAATTAAAATGATAACTAAAATGGATGCATTAATATTCTGAACTAGCTATTTGCAACATTACCTTTGTATAGGTCTTGTTAAAATTCTACATCATTTTAGCAAAGTTTATCACTAAGAAAGGTTTAGCATTAGCAGTACTATTGTTGTTACCTATTCTTGTAACATTCATTAATTCATTTAATTTTTTCCAGTAGTCTATATTTCTGATGTTCACAGAGCCTTTATTTGTTTCTGAAAGTATTGAAGCTAGAATTGAGTCTGAAGAAGTAGAAGTAAAAGCAATCATTAAGGACCAAATTACGCAAGAATCTTTAATTTCCTTATTATATGATCATTGTTTAACTAGGTTTTTAACGTTATTTTCCATTGTGTCTCCCGAACCTCAGCGTAGTGAAAACTTATTTTCGCAACCTCTAAATAGACATACTCAACCAAAGAAAATTGAAAACAAAGTAGATGAGATTATTAAAGAACATATAATTGATGAATCATTAATTTTACAATCATATCAAGATTCTATTTCTAGGTATAGAGCAGCTCAACCATACGGTCAATAAATGCAAACTCTTAAGCATTCCTCATTAGTTATTTGAGATATTTATTACTTCTTTCATAACTTAAATAATTAGAGTTATTTGAAACTTTATTTATCCTAGTTGTCAAGTATACGTAACTTACCTGCGTTTGCTCCAAACACCCAGCATGTGTCGATCGAATTGGCGGATGACTTGATCCATCATCCGAGCAACCAATACTTCCTGACAACTTTGAACTTGATGTGAAAACTCGACACAAAATCTTAGGTATACAAGTATATATTTTTTATTGTGCTCTGCATAAGCATGTACGAAAATGGGTGATTGTAGCAGTTGCATCGACATCCCTGGAAGTAGTAGTTGACTCTCAAACCTTGCAATATCTTGGTTGTGGAGGGCTAGTCAATGTGACCTAAGCGCCTCCATGGACATTGACAAGTAGGAGGATCCTCTTCATGCTACCTTTATCTATCAACATTGGTGGAAGCTACGATTGCACATTCATGCACTAGAAATGATGTATTAGGATTGATTTGATTGACTCAAATGTAAAGAAATTTGCATAAGCACGATCACAAAGAACCTCTTTGACACGTTTATTCAGGTATACTTCTTTAACTTTTGTTTGCAAAGTATATTTTACCAAGGAATCGCAACAAGAACAAGAAATAGACGTACTGCTACGAGAACTATATACATATATTTCGTTTCTTTCAGTAACTGTAGATTTACACAATATGGCTAATCAATTCGAAGAACAATGCATATGGAAAATAATTGATTCAATCAAAATGGATAGGGGTGAATTCAATGGGACAAATGCTACTGCATACCTTAGGTATTATGAACAACTTACTAAACAATATGGACTACATGAGGATCATAAAAAGGATACATTTATACGTATTTCCCACGGGTTTACCAGAGAAAGAATTCAACTTAGAGTAGTCCAACCTAATATGACTTGGGAAAACTTTAAAACCCAACTTCTTACTGAATTCTCACATGAGGATTATAGTAAGAACAATAGGGCTACATTTCTGAGATGGGTAGGAACTACTAAACTTGATCAACATATCACTCAAGAGTTAACTAAATTTGATGTTAAATTAAACCAAATGCCTCAAATGGACCGAATAGCTTTAGAACCGGATAAATTCCATAGTTTTCTAAGCATGCTAGACATCCCTCTTTGATGCGAGCTTGAGCCCATGCTTGAGGACGATACGACTGCTAGTGGGTTAACAAGAAATTGGAGGATTTATGAGCTATTGTCCATAGGCTAGCTCAATGTCAAGAGTGCAACCAAATACAAACCCCTAGGATAAATGATAGAGATACGCTAGTTAAAGTAGAAAATGATCACACTTCTCAAAACCTTGTTAGGGATGAACCAGAAATTGCTATGTTGAAAACTAGAGTTGAATCAATAGCCAAACATATGGAGACTTTATCAACTAAAATGGCAACCATGAAAAGTATGCAAGAAATTAGACTAAGAGAAGAGGAGGGACAGAGAGAGCTAGAGCCAAATCCTAGGACTCAAATGCCAAATAGTAGGACATTTAATCAAGCCCGTAGATGCCTCTAGTGTGATGATGTTGACTACCCACACTAGACATGTAATCTATTTAAAGAGGCCAAAGAGAGAAATTGGGTCACTGAGGTTGATCGAAAGATATGTGATTATGTGACCAAAAGACCTTTGGCAACAAATTATGGTAAAGGGGGTATGAAGAATTTCTTTGAAGCCTCTACCAGTCAAAACATATATGCATATAGGCTTGAAAGTGATGATTCTAACTGTGAATTTTGGAATCAGGTATATGATGTTGCTAGTAGGGGGAAATTAACAGTTGAGTCCTTATATGCTACAAGCTTTGATATCCAAGCAAAGAGATGTTGGAATGAACCAATCGACATGTTCTATGTCTATGCTCATGAGATTAATATAGATGAAAAGAGGAAGCACGATGAAGAGGGGCAATCCAAACGAACTACTAGGTTTAGAAAGGAGAGTGAGTCTAATGAATCAATTAATGAACCATCTAGAACATAGCCTAGTCAAGAAACTAAACACCAAGAGCATGATAAGAAAACCTCATAACAAAGGAAAAGTAAAGAAAGCAGTGGAAAACCTAGAAAAGAAAGCAACAAATGAAGACAAAAGGCAATATAAAACTAATGAAACTCAACCTACATGTGAGGAAGGTGTCAAAGAAGAAAAGGCCAAAAAGAAACCACCTACTTTCCAATTGATCTCTCAAATAGAAAAAGAGATGGACATTCGGAAGGTAATGGATGAGAAAATTATGAAAGCAAAAGTGACTATGACATTAGAAGAATTGTTAGCTTTTTCATGCACAGATGCTAAAGAAGATTTTATGAGTATTATAAAAATACGAAGAGAACCTATATAATATAAAACTGAGGATATAGAAATGGAAGAGAGAAAAGAACATGATGAACCTAAAGTTAGTATCGTTCAATTTAATGAATCTCAATATCATGAACCATTTGAGCATAAGAATTATTTGGGACCACTAATTGGACATGTTGAGAAAGGTAATGGATTCCTAAATAGTCTTTTTACTAAAAAACATTAGGCTAGAGGAACTAACCAAACCATTGTTAAAATTGGAAATAGTAACAAACCACAAATAACTTTAATAGATTCAGGATCTGAAATAAATGTTGTCTCAAGGGAGTTGTACAATGAGGGAAAATGGCCTATAGATATATACAATGGGTGGAAGATGAAAACAGCTAATAATGCTTTTGGATATTTACTTGGGACATGTGAAAATATTCCAATCACTATTGGAGATGTTAGATATGATGGGGGATGATTCTAACACCCCAATGCAAAAATGGAAGATAGCTGCCCTCCACTAGGTCCACAAGCAGCTCAATGTTCTGAACGGTTCTTTGCACCAGCAAAGAGAGACTTAAAATGCAATTTTTCAGAATTATAGTAGACTATAAGAGCTACCCAACAAGCTTCAAATCATCCAAATGGATATTGGAGCTCGGAGAACCACCCTCTGCAAAATAGGCTACATGTTTGCAACACTCTCTGCCTATGCGCAAAGATATACCTTCAAAAAGTTGGCAATTTCTCACAACTCACTCAGCCAAATAACTTGAAACTTTGGCAAAGTTCAGGCCACAATATGAGAGACCAAATGAAGCTTGAAATCAATGAAACTGAGTACAATGAGAGAGAAAACAATGGTCTGCAATCTGGTATAATCAGATTTGAAAAAGCCTAACTACACCTCTAGATAAAGAGGAGCAAAATCATGAGAAAATGAGGTAAGCAAGCAAGGGGGCTGCTTGTTGGATTTTATGACTTCACTAAACTAAGTGGGAAACTCGTGGAATGCATACAACGCAAGAAAGAAAGGCGGGATGATGCTTATATATAGTTTTACCTTTGCTTTAATCTAGCTAACCACCCACCAATCAGTGTAGATGCACTTTTTGGTGGCTTATTTGATGAGATTTGAATTTGATTGAGTTTGGTAGAGCTTCTAACTTTATTCCACAACTTTGGCTCCTCTTTTTGATTGGTCCACTTGCAAAACTCATGGTTGAGCCTTTTTGCATGATTGAGACTTGATTTTCAACACTCCCCCTCAAGTCTCAATGCCTAGGTCCTTCATTCCAATGCATGCCTTGAAGTGTTGTAGTTTCACTCCATCCAATGCTTTGGTAACCATATCTGCATATTGGTCCTTTGTATTGACATGCTCCATGTTGACATCCTTTGACATGATTTTCTCTTGACTAAAGTGGTAATGCACTTCTATATGCTTCAACCTTGCATGGAATACCAGATTTTGAGCGAAGCATATGCTATTTATGTTATCACAAAAAATAGGTACTTGCTTAACCTGAAAATCAAGATCAAAAAACAACTTCTTGAGCCACATAACCTCACTTGAGACTTGTGCTAAGACTCTACTCAGCTTCGATCAATGAAAGAGCCACAGTTGGTTGTTTCTTTGACATCCATGAGATGGTCTTCTTCCCTAGCATGATAACATATCCACTAGTGCTCCTCCTGTCATCTTTGGAACCTACCCAATCAGTATCACAATAAGCTTGTACATTTAATCCATCATCAAATGCATAATATAGAACTTCATTCACTGATCCTTTGAGGTACCTAAGTACCCTTTTGGCTGCAACAAGATGAGGTACTCTTGGTGGTTGCAAAAATTGAGATAACACTCCACGTACATGTGCAATATCAAGTCTTGTCATACTGACATACAAGAGAGAACCAATTATTGACCTATACATGGTCACATCCTTCACTTCTTCACCTTCATGAGCACTTAGTTTAACATTTACTTCTAATGGATTTTAAATGGCTTGCAATCACACAAGCCAAACTTCTTCAAAAGATCAAGAATGTATTTCCTTTGCATCAAGTATATACCTTCCTCTTTATATAGTACTTTAATCCCAAGGAAGTACCTTAAAATCCCTAAATCTGAGATTTTAAACACACATTCAAGCTTCCTATTTATGTCCTTGATGTTGGCTTCATCATCCCTTGTAATGATCAAATCATCAACATATATACAAATGAAAACAATTTTGCTACCTTCCTTCTTCACAAAGAGTGATGGGTCTGCATGACTCTGATTGTATCCACATTTTACCAAGTAGTCCACAAGTCTTCGGTTCCAAGCTCTTAGGGCTTGCTTGTGTCCATAAAGAGCTTTATTTAGCCTACATACATGATGTGGAAACCTCTCATCTTCAAAGCCTTGGGGTTGGTCCATGAAGACTACCTCTTCAAGCTCTCCATTTAGGAAAGCATTCTTCACATCCAAGTGGTACATCTTCCAATGTTTTGAGGCTGAAATTGCAATCAAACTTCTGATGGTGGACATCTTAGCTACTGGACTGAATGTTTCCTCAAAGTCTATGCCATAGGTTTGAGCAAAACCTTTGGCAACCAGCCTTGCTTTATACCTATAGATGCTCCCATCTGCATGCCTCTTTACCTTGTACACCCATTTGTTGCCAATGAATTTCATGTCTGTTTTTCTGAGAAACAATGAACAAGTATCATTTTCTTCAAGTTCTTTGACTTCGTCCTCTATGGCTTCAATCCATTCCCTATGCTTATTTGCTTCTTCAAAAAAGTTAGGTTCTTCACAAGCTATAACTTGACTCATGTAGGCATAGTGTAATGCAATGAATGAATCATAAATTGACCTTTGAATAGGGTATTCAACCCTATTGGATGACCTTACCTCACCATTAGGTGGTAGGAATCTCCTCCTCCTTGGTTTAGATGCTTTAAATCTTTGAGTTTCTAATTTTTCAATATCTTCATCACTTGTAGATTCCATGTATACCCATAAATGGTGATATAGTACTCTCCTATGATGGTGTGCTTGAAGTGGTTGGACCACTTATCTCCATGCTTTGTTGTTGCTCTTTGAACTTCTTCTCAACTTCATATGCATCGTCAATCTGTAACAAATCTTTGCTACCATACCAAGGCAACAACTCATCAAATATTACATCCCTAGATACCTTAAGCTCTTTGGTGGAAGAGTTATAGCATCTAAAACCCTTTTGTTCTGAAGAATATCCAGGAAATATACACCTATCTGCCTTCGGGTCTAACTTGTGTCTCAATTCTTGAGGTATGTGAACATAACACACACAAAAAAATACTTTGAGATGTGAAAGGTTGGGTTTCTTACCACACCAAGCTTTGTAAGGTGTAACTCCATGTACTCCTAAGGTTGGACACCTATTCATAATGTATATGGTTGTATTTGTTGCATCAGCCCAATAAGAGTTAGGAACATTCATTTCATTTAACAAAGATCTAGCCACTTATGCTATGTATCTATTCTTCCTTTCTACCACCCCCTTTTTTTGAGGTGTATACGTGCAAGTGAATTTCCTTTTGATGCCATGGACATGTAGAAAAACTAAAAATTCATTTGAAAAATACTCTCCCCGTCCATCCGATCTGAAAGTCTTTATATACTTCCCTATTTCCTTCTCCACTAGGTTTTTGAACCTCTTGAAGTGGTAAAACACCTCTGACTTTGACTTCATGCAATACATCCAAACATAACTTGAATGATCATCTATAAATGTGACAAAAATATCTATTACCTCCAATGGATGGCTCCCTTGTAGGTCCCTATACATCTGTGCGTATGAGATTCAACACTCCATTGCTCACATGTGCTCCCTTCTTGAATGGCAACGTGCTTTATTTTCCTAATTGGCAAGCATGGCAAAAATATGCATATTCTGAGATGTAAGATCAGGTAGACCACTCACCAAGCCCTTCCTTTGCATGTCATTCATCCTTTGTAAGTTTATGTGCCTAATTCTTTTATGTCATAAGTCGATTTCTACAATTTGTTTATTTCCAATTGACAAGTCGAGAGTGTGAGGGGTTGATGGCTTTATCTCCATGGTGAAGAGTCTTCCTTGCTTCTTTCCTTTTGCTATGAGCTTGTAGTCTTACATGGGGTCTTTAACAAAACATCCTTGCTCATTGAACCTCACCTCATAACCTCTTTCAACCATTTGACCTACCAAAACCAAGTTCTTTGTGATGGTTGGCACATGCAACACATTCTTCAACACCTTGGAGCTTTGTGATCCATTCAATACAACATCTCCCACATGTGTAATATTGTGCTCAGTGTCATCCCCTGTCTCTACATGTCCTTGAGTGATGGGTGAATGTAAATTAAAGAAAACATCTTTATTGCAACTCATATGGTTGCTACAACCACTATCAATGTACCATGTAAAATCTGAATTGACTCTTTCACTTGAACCATACATCATAAGCAAGTTCTCATTTTTTAAATTTGCTGAAGTACTAGCATAATTACCTTGGTTCCTTTTGTATCCTTGATTGCCTCCTCTTTTGGACCAACAATCTCTTGCATAATGGCCCGATTTTCCACAATTGTAGCATTCTCCATTGGATTGATCAAATTTTGGTAGGGAATCCCTCACATAAACTGATGTGGTAAATGCTTTCCACCTTTCATCCTCTCTCAAGCCATTGAGAGTGTGCGCAACAAAATCATTGTCTTCGAATTGGCTCCCAATTGAGCCTAAAGCATCTGCAAGCTCCTTAACCTTCAGAATGTACTCATTTATGTTACTACTTGGTGATGTCCTAAGATTATTCAGCTCATTCTTGAGGTGAATCTTCCTTGCCTTGGCTGATGAAGAGTAAAATCTCTCCAAGGTCTCCCAAACCTTCTTGGATGTGTCCAAGTCTTGTATATGCCCTATCATGCTATTGCTTATGTGTTGGGATAGAATGAATATGAATCTCCTATCCCGCTCTATCCATTCATTAAGTGCCTTGACCTGCCCTTAAAGTGGTGGATCATGTACATGAGGCATTGGCTCCGTGCCGCTCACTAATTCCTACAATTCTTTGCCCATAAGATAGTTGCTAACTCTAAATCTCCATGGTTGATAATTGCCTTTCTCTAACTTCTCTATTTGTGCATTATACTCAGCCATACTGAGCTCTAAGATGCTCCTCTTGCTTCTCCTCAAGTGTTTGTATGCTTTAGAAGGTGTGGATATTACCTTTTGATAGCTTCTCCCTTGATAACCTTCAACTAGTTGAGATCTCGATCGACGTAGCCCCCTTTCGATGTCTTCTTGCTTTGATGAGTCCTCCTTGTGCTTCCATGAGTTGTCTTGATCCCTTCAAGTATTCAATATGATGCCACTAATGTAAATGGCTCTGATACCACTGATGGGGGATGATTCTAACACCCCAATGCAAAAATGGAAGATGGCTTCCCTCCACTAGGTCCACAAGCAATGATATATGCTCACTATTCGGAACTTTTCTCTACACCAGTACAAAGACTTAAAATGAAATTTAGCAGACTTGTATTAGACTATAAGATCTACCCAAAAAGCTTTAAATCATCCCAAATGAATATTCCAACTTGGCGAACCACCCTCTACAAAATAGGCTACCGGTTTGCAACACTCTCTACCTATGTGCAGAGATATACCTTCACAAAGTTGGCAATTTCTCATAACCCACTCTGTCAAATAACTTGAACCTTTGGCAACATTCAAGGCACAATATGAGAGACCAAATGAAGCTTGAAATCAATGAGAGAGAAAACAATGCTCTATAATCTGGTACAATCAGATTTGGAAAAGCCTAGCTACACCTATAGATAGGGAGGAGCAAAATCATGAGAAAATGAGGTAAGCAAGCAAGGGGGCTGCTTGCTAGAGTTTATGAATTCACTAAACTAAGTGGGAAACTTGTGGAATGCATACAACTCAAGAAACAAAGGTGGGATGATGCTTATAGAGAGTTTTACTTTTCATACAATCTAACTAACCACCCACCAATCAGTGTAGGTGCACTTTTTGGTGGGTGATTTAATGAGATTTGAATTTTATTGAGTTTGGTGGACCTTCTAACTTTATTCCACAACTTTGGGTTCTATTTTTTTATTGTTCCACTTGTAAAAATCGTGGTTGAGTGTTGCAGAGAAAAGAGGCACAAAAGAGGAGCCCCAAAAATTTTCAAATTAATGGGCAAAAAATTCTTCTTCAAAATTCTAGGAGATTCCCTCGAAACTATGTAAATGCACTAGAGGAGTCCTCTAGATGCATAAGCTCAAATCCTTGTAACATAATTCTTGTAAAGTAGTAGGAAATTAGAAATTAGTCAATAAAGTGCCGTTCTCATGTGTGAAAGGACCATTTTTAGGGCACATGTATATCAGTCACTTTGTGACTCTTTGTAAAGACTTTTTGGCCATTGTGAAGAAGGAGAACTGAAATTTCGAATTTGCTTCTTCCCTACTGATTTCCATCTTCTCTACGATCTTTTGTGTGTTTCTAATGCTTGAAATGTGTGTGTCGACCAGTTGTCTATCCCTCCCCATCACCTTTGAACTACTGTAATGTGTGTGTGAACCAATACGAGTTGTGGAGCAAGTGTAGGTGTTTCCTGCCATTCACTGTTTTGGCCATAACTTGAAGAGCAGTTGCTAGATTTGAGTGAAAATACACCAATAAATGCGTCTCATCGATAGCTTTGAAAGAACCCACTCTTGGCCATATTCATCGTCCGGAGCTAGGAGAAACATTCGAATGTGTGCTTATTGTTGTAAGTGGTATCACGGTAGACATCTCCAAAGATATAGTGAGTTGGAGAGGTAGTTAGTCTTTTCACATGCATTGTAATTGAGCCACTTCACTTTTCATCACGTGTGCACACATGCTCATTGAAAGAACTTGGAGAAGCTTGTCGAAGGTAGAAAAGTGCGTTTCGAAGCGATGAAGTTTGGTCAAGCCAACCGGCACAAGACCAGCCCTTGAGCTTTTGGAGACTCAAATAGACCTTATAGGCATGCTATAAGTGCAAAGAAACACACTATGTACCTTGGAGCATCAAGGAGAATGAGTCGATACAAAACAGATAGGTTCGCGGGTCGACTAGCTCAAAAAACTTACTATCTATGGAAGAGACAATGAACTTCAAATGCCCATAGCGACCAGCGTGATTACAATTAGAAAACATCCTTTTATGGGAGTGATACACATAGGGTTGAGTGTATGGAATGCACAAAAGTATAAGGAATAAGCAAAATATGCTATAGGAATGAATGCGACATTCACCAGTGGTACCTCCTATTTTTCAGGAATACGTAGAGATTGACCCCGAGGCAGAAAAACTGAGATTTCTCCAAATCTGCTGAACCAAATGCTTTGAAAATTTACAGGCATAAACTAGACACTGGTACCTTTCCAATGAGTCCTCTTGCACTCAATTTGGAGCTCTGAGGAGAGAGCAGCAGCCTCTGCAAGATTACTGTTGGCGAAGAAGATGATGCAGAAAATTGAAGGAGCAAGACAATGATGGTCACAAGTGTATGTATATTGCTTCCATGTAATGTACAAGTGATTTCAACTCCTTATATAGCCTCTAGGAGTGTTCCACGACTTTTACAACTTGAATTTGAATTCAAATTAAGGTGGGAATGGTTGTTGGAGGGAATCAATTCACTTCCCTACAATCTAGGAAAAGTGAAGATCTTGATTGATCTACTTTTAGGTGATTGATTGCTTGATTGAATGCAACTTCAACCACCAAAATTTCGTGGGATTTTGGCCCTATATTTGTACCTTTACATGTGTACAACTCAAGGCTTTTACAACGGTAAATGAGCCATCAAAATATTCTCAAAAAATACAATAAATGAGCATATGAAAAAGAACTCTCCAACGGATATTCTTTCGACGCGATAGCCTTTGATGTAGATCAAATCCACCTCAAGCATAGTGTAAGCTTGATGTTCCAACAGCTCCCCCTCAAGCTAAAGTATGCTTGAGTCTTCATTCTCTGATAGGTTGAATACCTGCCATAGCTTTGAATCTACAAAGCTTTATTCCATCAAGTGCCTTTGTCATCATATCTGCTACTTGCTTTTCAGTTGGAACAAAAGAAATGTCAATCTCCTTTGCCATGAGCTTCTCCATTATCTCCAAATATGTGAGGTTTGGAACTCACAAGTCCCAAATCTGTATACAATGCTTTTAACCATATTGCTTTTTGAGTTGCTATGGTCAAGCCTCTGTACTCTGCTTCAGTTGAGGATAAAGCAACTGTTGGTTGCTTCTTGGAACTCCATGACACTAGCTTCAAACTTGCAAATGCTAAGTAACCAGATGTACTTTTTCTATCATCCTTAGCTCCTGCCCAATCTGCATCTGAGTAGATTTTGATATCCAAATCGGAAGAGTAAGGATAGAATATACCTTCGTTGATTGTACCTTTGAGATACTTAAGTACTCTCTTAGCCGCATCCATGTGTGGTCTTCTCGGTGAGTGCATGAACTGACTAAGCACTCCCACACTATATGAGATGTCTGCCCTTGTATGAGTAGCATATATCAAGCTACCTACCAAACTTTGATACTCTTTAATGTCTTCAATTTTCTCACCTTCATAAACACTAAGTTTATGATTCATCTCCAAAGGTGTACCTGCAGGTTTAGTGTTCTCCATTTTGAACTTGAGAAGAAGATCCTGAATGTATCTTCTTTGAGTCAAATACATTCCTTCATCTGTATATATCACCTGCATACCTAGGAAATATGTGAGCTCACCTAGGTCACTGATTTTGAACTCCTCTTGCATGTGTCTCTTGATCCTTTGAATGCCATTTAGATCATCACCTGTCACAATAATATCATCTACATATACACATAGATAGATAACCTCATTGTGATCCCTTTTGATGAATAGAGAAGGATCTGAGCTGCTAGCTTTGAACCCTTGGTCTTGAAGATATGTAACCAACCTGTAATTCCAAGCTCTTGGAGCTTGTTTCAATCCATACAATGCTTTCTTAAGTCTGCAAACATAAGATGGATGATTAGGGTTTTCAAAACCTGGTGGTTGTGACATGTATACCTCTTCACTTATCCAACCATTTAGGAATGCATTTTTCACATCAAGTTGGAGGAGTCTCCAATTCCTTGCAGCAGCTACACTTATCAATGTCCTGATTGTAGTCATCTTTGGAACTGGTGAGAATGTTTCCTCATAGTCTATACCATGAGTTTGTGAGCATCCTTTGGCAACTAATCTTGCCTTGTACCTGAAAACTGATCCATCTGAATTTCTTTTAACTTTATATACCCATCTGCAACCAATTACCTTTTGATTCGGTGACATTGGAACCAAATCCCAAGTGTCCATTTCCTTCAATGCATTTATCTCTTCGTTCATGGCCTTTTCCCAATTAGGGTTTCCCTTTGCCTCTTCATAGGTTGAGGGTTCCTCTGAAATAGAGTCTTTTGCCAAGTAGATTGAATGCTTTGTAACAAATGTGGAATCATATCCATAACTTTCTGGTTGTTTCTTCTCTCTTGCTGATCTTCTAGGTGCTTGTTTGGAGCATTCTCCAACCTCTTGCATCTTTGCTTTGCCTCTTGACTTCCATAGCTTGTAATCCCTTTCTCTTTCATCTTGGTCATCGTCTGTATCACTTCTTGGATCCTGGACTTGTGTATCATGCTTCCTTCCTAATTGATGAGAGTCAGAATCAAGATAATATGGCAGTGTTACCTTTTGTTTCTCTTCATCATACCAAGACCTGTGTTCTTCAAACACAACATCTCTACTTGTAGTGAATTGCTTGGTTGAAGGATTGAAGAACCTGTAACCCATCTGAGTTGAATCATATCCAATAAACACTGCCTTTGTTGCCCTTTCATCTAGCTTACCTCTTATTTGTGATGGTACATGAACATAAGCTAAACAACCAAAAACCTTGCAATGTCCAAGACTAGGTTTTCTTCCATGCCATGCTTCATAAGGAGTCATACCTTGAAGTGATTTGGATGGTAGTCGATTGACAAGGTACACTGCAGTTGAAATAGCTTCTGGCCATAGATAATGTGGCAACTTCTTCTCTTCAAGCATTGTTCGGGCTGATCCAACCAATGTCTTGTTTCTCCTCTCTGCAATTCCATTTAGTTGAGGAGAGTACCTGGTAGTCACTTCCCTTTTGATACCTTTATCCTGCAAGAACTCATCAAAATCTTTGGAGAAGTATTCTCCCCCTCCATCAGATCTGAGCTTCTTTAGTGAACTACCTGTATGATTCTCCACATGCGTAAGATACTTCTTGAAGCAATCAAACACTTCATTCTTACTCTTGATAAAGTATAGAACAGTCCACCTACTATGGTCGTCAATAAATGAGACATAGTACCTTGATCCTGCCAATGAAGGTTCTTGACTTGGTCCCCATACATCTGTATGTACTAGGTCCAATAAGTTGTTGTGGATGTAGCCTTTGTGGTTGAATGGTTGTCTTTGTGCCTTCCCAATCTGACATGCATCACACCTGTTGATCATGTGTTGCTTTGATATGTTCGGCAGTCCTAGAACACTTTGATCCGAGCATATATCCTTCAAGGTTCTTTCATTCACATGAGCAAGTCTCTTATGCCACACTTCAAGCTCACTTAGGGTTTGAGACCCAAAGTTGAATAGAGCTATGTTCCTGGTATCTCCTACTTCAAAAGTAAAGAGCCTACCATGCTTCTCACCTCGGGCTATCTTCTTGAAGCCTTGACATGGATCTTCCACAAAAGCTCCATGTTGGGTGAACCTAACTTGCAAGCCTTTTTCAACTATTTGGCCTACACTGATTAGGTTTTTAGTGATAGTGGGTACATAGAGAACCTTACTCAGAATGTTTGTCCTGCCATTGGAAGCTTTGACATTACCAATCTTCTCCACATTGTGCTTTGTGTCATCCCCTGTTTGCACTTCATGTCTATGCTTTGGACTTTCCAAGTCAGATAGAAGAGCAATGTTGCCTGCAACATGATTCGAGCATCCTGAATCTATGTAGAACAAATGATCATCTTCTTTACCTTCTTTGTGGCTTAGGTTCATAAGAAGTAATGAGTCTTCATGTGGTTGATCTTCTGAATAATTGTTGTAGTCCCTTCTATTATAGCTTCTATTGTTGTTGTTGAAGTTGTGTCCACCTCTGCCTCTATTGCCGCCATATCCACCTCTTCCACTTCCTTTCTGGGTCTTCCCATTGAACCAGCAGTTCTGAGTTGTGTGGTTGGTCTTATCGCATATGGCACAAGGTTGAACATTCTGACCTTTGGCTTTGTCTTGCTTTGGTCCTTTCTTCTTCCCTTTCCACTTGCTCTTGCTTGCGAAGTTGGCTTGGGAAGTCTCTTCTTCGTCTTCTTCCTTCTTCTTGCCTTTCTGCTTCTTATCCTTCTTATCTGCATATAGAGCACTCGTTGAACTACCATGATAAGAGTTACCTTCCTTTATGCTATTGTTGGCTTCTTGATTGAAGAGTTGTCCAAGAAAGATGTTGAAGTCTGGAGTTTGCACATCCATGATGAGATCGTAAGCCGTCGTGAAGGATTGCCATTGCTTATCACTTCGAATGCCGTTGAGAATTTGCCTCATGATGACCTCTTCTTCAATCAGCTCTCCAATGGATGCTAACTGATCCGCAACCTCCTTGACCTTGGTAACAAACTCTGTGATGGTTTGTTTAGGTGTCTTCTTCATTTGGTTGAACTCGTTCCAAAGATGATTCTTTCTTGCTTTGGTACTAGCAGAAAAGAAAGTCTCCAGGGCATCCCAAGTCTCTTGAGATGTCTTGCATCCTCTAATATGTGGTAATAGAAAGTCAGAGATAGAGTTTAGTATGTACGACCTTGCTTGAGCATCCCTTGCACACCAAAGTGTGAGCTTATCTGTCTCCTCTTGTGTAGGTCCTCCTTTGGATCTTGGAATAGGCATAGCTTCATCACCTGCTACGATTCCATAAAGATTTCTACCTTGCAAGTAGGCCTCCATTCTGATTTGGCAAGCCGCGTAGTTGTGTCGATCAAGCTTCTCGATCATTGAGGGAAAGCCGTCACCCATCTTGAACTAGCTCTGATACCACTGAACGAACTTGGAGAAGCTTGTCGAAGGTAGAAAAGTGCGTTTCGAAGCGATGAAGTTTGGTCAAGCCAACCGGCACAAGACCAGCCCTTGAGATTTTGGAGACTCAAATAGACCTTATAGGCATGCTATAAGTGCAAAGAAACACACTATGTACCTTGGAGCATCAAGGAGAATGAGTCGATACAAAACAGATAGGTTCGCGGGTCGACTAGCTCAAAAAACTTACTATCTATGGAAGAGACAATGAACTTCAAATGCCCATAGCGACCAGCGTGATTACAATTAGAAAACATCCTTTTATGGGAGTGATACACATAGGGTTGAGTGTATGGAATGCACAAAAGTATAAGGAATAAGCAAAATATGCTATAGGAATGAATGCGACATTCACCGGTGGTACCTCCTATTTTTCAGGAATACGTAGAGATTGACCCCGAGGCAGAAAAACTGAGATTTCTCCAAATCTGCTGAACCAAATGCTTTGCAAATTTACAGGCATAAACTAGACACTGGTACCTTTCCAATGAGTCCTCTTGCACTCAATTTGGAGCTCTGAGGAGAGAGCAGCAGCCTCTGCAAGATTATTTTTGGCGAAGAAGATGATGCAGAAAATTGAAGGAGCAAGACAATGATGGTCACAAGTGTATGTATATTGCTTCCATGTAATGTACAAGTGATTTCAACTCCTTATATAGCCTCTAGGAGTGTTCCACGACTTTTACAACTTGAATTTGAATTCAAATGAAGGTGGGAATGGTTGTTGGAGGGAATCAATTCACTTCCCTACAATCTAGGAAAAGTGAAGATCTTGATTGATCTACTTTTAGGTGATTGATTGCTTGATTGAATGCAACTTCAACCACCAAAATTTCGTGGGATTTTGGCCCTATATTTGTACCTTTACATGTTTACAACTCAAGGCTTTTACAACGGTAAATGAGCCATCAAAATATTCTCAAAAAATACAATAAATGAGCATATGAAAAAGAACTCTCCAACGGATATTCTTTTGATGCGATAGCCTTTGATGTAGATCAAATCCACCTCAAGCATAGTGTAAGCTTGATGCACTCATACACGTGGTTCATGTGGTTCTTCATATTGATAATTAAACGTGTATCAATCCACCACTATATGCACTTGTGGGGCAAATGAGATTTAGTCTCTTTGACACAAGTCCCTAAGACTTTGTGACTTAGGTACTCACGTTTTTGGAGCCATTGCCGGGGAACAAACTCAACCAAGGTGCCTTCATGATGGTTATAACTCTCGAGTGAAGGAATCGTACTTGTAGATGTGAATTCGTACAATGGCAAGTAGTCAGGCACTTCAACACTTGTTACTTCACATCCTTGAGGTGTGTAATGAGTTTTTAGGTTTAGGGTTAGGAGTTAGGAAGAGAGGGAAGAGTTAGGGTTAGGTTAGAGAGAGAAGTGGAGTAGGAGGAAGTTGGAATCATCAAGAAAAATCTCAAAAAATTACCAAAATTAGTGTAGAGTAGGCTTCAGGCATCACAAACTATAAAAAAAGTAGTTCATTTGACACTAGTGCAGGAACTGGTATCATGTGCGAACAAGCGATCGGTATCGTCAGTTTGGTATCGTGCAAAGTGAGCTAAAGAGAGGAGTTGGGAGCATACACTTGGGTTGAGGTACACTTGAAGGTAAGCCACACAAGTTCTTGATAGCAAAATCAATTCATAACCACCACCACACATGATTAGAATCATTTCTGGTATCGCGGGGTAGGACAGAGAGTTATGGGAGATTCTATGAGAAAGAGAGAGGGTTAAGAGTAAGGAGGGGATATAACTAAACATATTTGTACAAAAAAATTTAAGTTTAGAGCGATTTTGGCTAAAGTATCGCGGTCAGTTGAGTTTTGGTATCGTGATACCAAAATTCCCTAGTATCACGATACTCGCCTAGTATCGTATCACTAGATACCACTTGAAGTATCACAATACCACTCTGGTATCGTATCATCAAGTTGGTATCGCAATTGCGATCAGCCAGTGGTATCGTATCACAGTCCACTTGGTATCCTATCATCGTCTGAGCGGTAGTAAATGGCTATTTAGTATCACATCATCCAAGAAGGTGGTATCGTATCGTCTGACTCATCTGGTATTGTATCATAAGAAGTTTAATGTCATATCACCAACGTGGTATCGTATCGTCCAAAAATTCAGTATCATATCGTGCAAAGTTTCGGTATCGTATCGTCACTTGCACTAGTATCATATCGCGAGAACTTTAGTATTGTATCGTGTGACTTGTTGGTATCGTATCGTGCAGAGCACAAGTATTGTATCGTGCAGTGCACAAGTATCGTATCATGCAAAGTGTGGTATCCTATCGCTAGGAATCTGGTATCGTATCATCTAGTGTTCTAGTATCATATCGTCATAGGCAAAGGTATCGTATTGTCCTATAGTCAATATCATATCGTGTTAATCTGTTGTATTGTATCGTCGGAGTGGTATCGTCCAGAACATATCAAGTTGTTTGAGGGCAAAATTAGAGGTAATTGAGGAGCCAATTATGGGATAGTGGGGAACCAAGATAGCCCAAGGAGGGTGGATGAACTTGAGATCAGGATGTGTGCTAAGTAGCTGGAGGAGTGTTATTTCATCGGTAGGAAGTGCAACTCAAGCAAGTCATCAGTCTATCTATACTAACACCTCTAATGACTTAGAAGAAGAGATACCAATGGCTTCCGAAGACATGTAAGGTTCTATCCCTAGGAGGAACTTCATGTCAATGGTAGAGGGGGAATACCGTACCTCTCTGCAATATGTATCCACTAATCCCCAAGAGATCCCTATATACCTAGATGGCTTAAATAGATCAGTATTTAGGATGGAAAATTCCACTGAAGCAGCAATAGTGCCCAGACCTGTAGTCAAGTATGAAGGAGGAGTGTACATGGACAAGTTAGGACACATCTACGTGGTAATAGAACACCCAGATTGGATCAACGAGAGAGGAGGATTGGAAGGACAAGGAAACTCAAGAAGACCGGACCCTCTAACTACACCTAGAGGCAAATCAGTAGTGACTCAAGTCTTGAGAGGGGATTTGATACCTCAAGATGATTACCTATTAGAGATCTACTTGATCCATGGATCAAACTTATTGTTACAAACTGACTCACCCACACAAGGACATGAGGAAAGCCCAATGACCTTCTATGAGTTAAAAGATCCTGAAGAGGAGTCTAGAGTCACATACCTAGACAAGAACCAAAGAAGGTATTGGCCGGTAGATGTTGTTGAAAGGGCTTAATTGAAGTATATGGGGTTGCCATTATTCCCTTCGTGAGAGCAGGCAACTACCTCTCATAATCCCTTTGGGACACATCAAGAGTCAAAAAATACAATGTCCAGACAGACAAGTCAACGGAGCATTCCTAACCGAACCGATGTGCAATTCACAATGCCAGGGCTGCAATCACACAATCAAACTCACCCTGGACGAGACAACCAACATCCGCCACCAGTGAGGCCAAGACCACCACCAGGAGTGCAACCTGGAATGCCTCTAATTAGACCAGCAATTCCTGTAATGCATAGACACCCAGAACCCATAAGAAGATTAAGAACAATTCAAGTGGCTAAGTGTATGAGAAATCATTATGACAGGATGGGAGAACCTTACAATCACACAACTAAATTTAAACAAGTTCTACGGGCTGAGCAAGTGGATGATTTCTTTGTGTAGTATGAGTCCTTCGGACTCACTCTCACAAGAATGGCTTTGACTTGGTTCCACCCATTGGATCCCAATCAATTTGGAAATATTGAAGAATTTTTTCAGGAATTCATTGGGGAATTCACTAAGAGAAGAATCAAACACAACTCTTCATCTTTAATCCATAGCTTCAAACAAAACCCAAATGAAACGGTGAAAACAGCTGCACAAAGGTTCAATCAATATGTCGATAGATGCTCAGTAATAGAAAGAACCACTCAACAAAAACTGATATCACTATTCTTAGACAGGCTGACAAATGGGACATTGAGAACCCTAGTCTATGTGAAACGACTTCAGACGTTGAGGGAATGCCTTCAAGAGTGTATTGACCTAGAGGACAACCTAGCTAATGATCTCAAAAGTACACCAAGCCCTACGAAATCAGAAGACACTAGATTATAGTGACATCTAACTCCAGTAATGTAGAGGAGTTAGCGAAACTGGTAGCTAAGAAGTTAGGAGTTCACGGACAAAGGAACTACCAGCATCCATCAATGAGAATACCCATGTTGCGAAGGTGCAGCTTATGCAGTGGAGACCATCTAACTCACATGTGTGTAAGAGGAGGAATTGGCTTGCCTCAAGCTTATCCTTACAATAGGCAGCCACATCAAGGAATCGCTCGATATTTCCATATAGAACAAAAATACACTAATCATACCACTGAGAATTGTCCATTCAACAGGCAATCACAACCTTTAAATCAACCTCAGTATATGCCCTATGGATACCCTCCTAGAGAGCCAGGAAGGGAGATTCCAAGATACAATCCCTATCCAGGACCACAAGTAGCACCTAGGCCATATGAGAAAGGGCAATATGGACAACCTCAACTGATGTTAGGCCAACAATCACCACTTCCACAGAACGTAGTGCCAGTTAAATATGCTCAACTAGAGGAAAACATGGAGAGAGACATAGTACCAGCATCACCATTCGCGAGTACAGAATCAACGAATCCAGGATACGAGTATACCCAAGGAGAATACTATGCCTATGACACCAGTATGATGGAGTACGAGCAAGTTTATGACCCACAATACTATGGTTATGAGGGATATGATAATGTCGATGGAGCAGAGTTGGCAGCCCTAACCCATCAGACTGCCTATGCCAAAAGGACCGTGCTATAGATGTGGAGGAGATCACTTTATAAGAGAATACACTCAGCCATATAACCCACCACCCCCTAGGACTTGGGAAGGGTATTGCATTGAATGTCGAAAGGAACACCTCTTTAGAGACTATCCAAAGAATCCCAATAAGACTCATGACACTGCACCTATTAATGTAATAGAAGTAATTGAATCGTCAAGAAGTGACAAGGAATACACAGTACCATTGAAAGCCATCACACAAGCACAAGCTAAAGGACGAGAGAGAAAACGAGTAGACTCGGAGCAAGAAAAGAGTAAAAACCTAGAACCCAAAGTACAAGTAGTGGGAGACTCTAAAGATCCACTTGAGAATATCCAAACAACTAAAAGCCAAAAGTGGAAGGATAGAAGGGAAAAACTCAAAGAAAAATGGATGAAAAATAGAAATAAGGAAGACAAGAAGGACATGAGAGGCAATATAATTAAGGAGGAAACTTTCATTACACCGTAGACACTAGAACCAGACAAGCTAGGATCAATTTTAGCAGACCCAAGACTAAAGGATTTAGATATGTGGTTGAAAGCTTACCAAGCTAGAATCACGAATGGACCAAACATAGAGCAGCATGAGAAACTTTATCCACAAGGGGAGTTAGAAAAGGAGAGACTAGTGATATGTAGAAAACTCATAGAGGTGGCTCAGGTCACTCTAGAAAAGACTATCCCTGTCATCCCAGAGACGAGAATATCTGAGAATCAATACAATGATTGTCTTAAAACCAAGGACCAAAAACCAAAAGATTGGGATGATAAGAAAGAACTAATAAATACCCAGGACAAATCCATGTCCATAGTCCCTGATTTAGAGGCTGATTGGCCAAGAGAGTTGTGGACTATGATTTGAGAAGATCAATGGAAAAAGAATGTAGTTGCAAAACTGCCTTTTGGGGAATTAGATGCGGAAGACTATCAACCAACGCCAAATTTGGAGGAAATATATGAAGAAGTCTCTATGCTAGAACGAAATAGGGAGGAAGCACACAACATCTCCACCCTACCAAACTAAATGGGAGAATATGAGAAGGAATCCATAATCTTCCATGCTCCCACAGTACAAGGAAAAGAAAAGGAGTCTTCAAACAAGACCTCACACAATCTAGCAGAACTCAAAAAGACCAAAGTACAATGTCAATTGACTGTGGAAGAATTACTTCGTGTCAAACCACAATTATAGAAACAATTAGCAGGACAGTTGAAGTTAGAGCATGAGAAGAATGAAAAGGAAAGTAAGGAAACAGAAAACCCATCTATTATACAAATTTGGGTTGATAAGGCTGAGGAATTTAGTGAAGGAGATAAGGTCAACACATGTTTACCCGTCACATACAATGGATACATGACCAAGGCCATACTAGACACAGGAGCTGGAGTGGGTACCGCCACCAAAGAGATTTGGGAGAAATGGGGAAAGCCAACCCTGCGATCAACACGGATGAAGCCTCAATTAGCAAATGGTCATCTAGAGAAGCCCCTAGGAATATTGGAAAAAATTAAATTAACCACCTATGGAGTCGAGTTTGAGCATACATTAGCTATATGCCAATTTGGAAAGGCAAATAATTATGATATGATATTAGGACGACCTTTCATGAGACAACTCACGGTAGTACAACACTTGCGAAGAGACTCATTATACCTTCAACATCAAAGAACCACTACCAAGATAAATTTTCATACATTTGCATACAGGGATGTGTTGGTGTAAATTACAAGCCTACACATTTGGCTCAAAGGATGCATTGAAGTCTATACATACATGAAGAAGCATAGGAACATATGCTAGTGGTTAATTACCACTTTACCTCATTGTAAAAGTCAAATTGACTTGAAATCTCGTGTAATCACCTACCAAAAGGATTCGTGGAAAAATTAGTTGTATGATTGAAAGAATATCTCCTAGCATTTAGGAGCTTGATCATAGGGAGCCAAAAGTTTGAATTTGAATTCAAATGTTTACCCTTCTCTTATAAAAATGAACATGAAAAGTCGTGGGTAAGAGAGAGCACTCCCGAGCCTAGCATTACTAATTTCTGAGTGTGTGTGAGGTCTACACTCTAGCCCACACCTCTATACACCATTTGGCAATGAGATTCATGCCAATGGAGTTGTATACAAATGTTCATTAATACATACATTCATATTGTCCATCTCTGAGTTCTTTGTTAGCCTACTCAAAAGTTTGTCAACTTGTGAAGGACATATCTCGGTCAATTCTTCACCAAATTTAGTGATTCAAAGCTTGTTGAATTCAGCTTAAAGTAATCTACATGCTATCAAAGTTTAAAGACATTCTATTGTGTCATTTTGGAGAAATCGGCGTCGAGGTGATCTCTGGTCATTTTTTGCTACAGTCCTAAAAAGTCGAGGGTATAGCTTAACTTTCTAAATTGATTTCTCTTAGCGTAGTTTATCATTTTACATCATTCCACTTGGAATAAGTAGCTTACTAAGCTACTTAAATACCCCTAAAAGGAATTTATCCAATTCCTACTGTGTTGGTCATACTGAGCAAAATACTTAGCAGGTGTCAAGCCATAAATAGAAGGTTTTCTTGAGTTTGTGACTTCCAAAGTTATCTGTTTTGATTCAATCATTGCACCCATCATTTCCAAAGGACATAGGATATTTTATGGTGTCATTGGAAAGCTAAGGAGGTCTAGTTATCAACTTTGAAGCAAAAGAGGGCTGGTACAAAGCAGTTTTAGCAATACCTACTCAGTCTCTTGGAGTATCCATCCATCTTTCCCAACAGTGGTATTAGAGCAAGTTAAGGTAAAATGGGAGATGGTTTTCCTTCATTTATTGACAAATTGGACAGGAACAACTATCAAGCATGGTCTCTAAGGATGAAGACTTACTTACAAGGAAGGAGTCTCTATGGTTACATCTCAGGAGATGAGGAATTGCCCTCATTCAAAACAAGAGGATTACCAACCAAGGAAGAACATGAAAAGCTCAACACATGGTGTGCTGAGGATGCATTGGCAAGGTCTTATTTACTCAATTCTATATCTGATTTTCTTTTGCCACATATTAGAAATTGTAAGACATCGAACAGATTGTAAGGCAAGTGATCAATTGGATCAAGGCTGATGACAAATGGGAAAGCTTCACCACTGCCATGGATCTCTACATGGACATGCACACTCCAGATCTTACACTCTCATGGGACAATTGTTTACTCATGAAGCAAAGCTCAACAAAAATGGAGACACATCCAAAGGTAATAACTCTTCTGCCCTATACACTGATAAGAAGTCTAAAGATAAAGGCAAGAGCAAGAAGGTGGATAATAAAGGTTCAACCTCTCAAGCCAACTATGCAGGGAGAGGTAGATCTTCAAGAGGAAGGGGCAAAGGAGGTAAGCAAGGTAGGGGGAGATCTTATAACTCCTCACCATGCAACATTTGTGGTTTATCAAATCATACTACAGATGAGTGTTTCAGGAATTACAAGAATCAGAGAGGAAGAGGATACCAAAGAGGTGGCTACTCACAGTCAAGAGGTAGATTCAACCATCACCAAGGCTACAACAATAATTACAACAACAACTACAACAATAATTACAATGGCAACTACCAAGGAGGATTCAAATCCAGGAAGGATTACAACAACTACACAGAGGAGCAAGATGACTCTCTTCTAATCATGAACATGACTTCAAAATCAGGTACAAATGATGACCACCTATTCTACATTTAATCAAGATGTTCAAATCATGTGGCTGGCAATGTAGCATTACTCTCTGATCTTGAGGAACCAAAAGGTAAGCATCAAGTCCAAACAGGTGATGATACAAAGCATTCAGTAGTTAAAGTTGGGAATGTTAGGACTTGTGATGGAAATCAGAATTTGTTGAGCAGGGTACTCTATGTACCAACCATTACCAAAAACTTGATGATTATTGTTCAGATTGTGGAGAAAGGTTTGCAGGTTAGATTCAACCAATATGGAGCATATGTGGAGGATCCAATACATGGGTTCCGAAGAGGATTGCTAAAGGAGAAAAATCAGGTAGACTTTTCACTTTTGAGTTGGAAGATACAAAGAATATTGCACTATACAGCTATAAAGATCAAACACTTTCAAAGCTTGAGATTTGGCACAAAAGGTTAGGGCACATAGGAGAAAGAAACTTGAAACAAATATGCAGGGACCAATGTGTGCTTGGGATACCTAATGTATCCAAGCAACATATGGTTTATAAGTGTGGTGCTTGTCAATTTGGGAAGTCTCACAGGTTACCCTTCTCAAAGAAAGGATACATGCATGAAGACTACCTAGAGCTTGTACACACAGATGTATGGGGACCAAGCAAAGACCCCTCAGTCTCAGGATCAAGGTACTATGTGTCTTTCATTGATGATTATAGCAGATGGACTGTATTATACTTCATGAAGCACAAGGATGAGGTATTTAATTGCTTTAAAAAATATCTTGCATTAGTTGAAAATCAGATAGGAAGGAATTCGAAGAGGCTAAGGTCAGATGGAGGAGGTGAGTACTTCTCCAATGAATTTGAAGACTTCTTGCAGGACAAAGGCATCAAAAGAGAGATAACCACAAGGTATTCTCCTGAACAGAATGGGGTAGCCTAGAGAAGAAATAGATTAATTGTTGAGACAGCTAGATCTATGCTAAATGAGAAAAAGTTACCTAACTATCTATGGGCAGAGAGTGTTTCTACTGCCACTTACCTCATAAACAGGTTGCCATCTAAGTCTATTGATGGCATGACACCCTATGAAGCATGGCATGGTAAGAGACCTTCACTTGACAATTGCAAAATATTTGGATGTGTAGCATATGTACACATTCCTTCTCAGATAAGAGGTAAGCTAGACCCAAAGGCTGAAAAATGCATCTTTATTGGGTATGATTTAAATAAAAAAGGTTACAGGTTTTATAATCCTAGCAATAAGGGATTTATGGTAAGCAGAGATGTTGTCTTTGATGAAAATGATTCTTGGTATGAGAATGAATGTAGGAAGGTCAAATTACCCTATGATTTGGAAGAGGAATTTCCAAGTCTTACAAAGGACGAACCTACTCAGAATGAAGCCTCAAGTTCAGATGATGAAGACACTATCAATCTTGAAGAATTCAAAGCATGCAAGTCCAAAGGCGAAATGAAGATAAAGAAGCTTGAAGACATACCTGAATGCTCAACTCAACCATTTAGAAGATCACAAAGAGAAAGCAAGAAACCTATCAGATATGGGTATGATACATCTCTTGTTACTAAACATTCTGTTTATCTTGCCAAAGATTTGTCAAATGAAGAACCAGGATCATATGAAGAAGCAATAACCAAATTAGAATGGAAAGAAGCTATGGATGAGGAGATTGATGCACTTAAAGAAAATGACACATGGGAGTTAGTACCTAAGAAGGACTCAATGAAGGTAATAGGATCCAGATGGATCTATAAGATTAAAATAAATTCTCATGGCACAATCAATAGGTACAAAGCCAGATTGGTAGCCAAGGGTTTTGCACAAACCCAAGGCATTGACTATGAGGAGACATTCTCACCTGTGGCCAAGATGCCAACCATCAGAGTGTTGGTAAGTGTGGCTGCATCAAAAAATTGGAATATGTACCAATTGGATGTCAAGAATGCTTTCTTGAATGGATGGATTTCAGAGGAGGTATATATGTCACAAACTCCTGGCTATGAGGACCCCAAGAAGGTAACATATGTTTGCAAATTAAAAAAGGCTTTATATGGATTGAAGCAGGCACCTAGGGCATGGAATTACAAGTGAACTATATACCTCCAAGACCAAGGATTTGTCATGAGCAAGGCAGATACTTCTCTGTTCATTAAGAGAAGTAATTCAAAGGTAATATACCTTTGTTTTTATGTTGATGACATTATCATTACAGGTAATGATGTCAATGGAATGAGATATATCAAAAGTCAAATGATGAAGGAGTTCAAGATCAATGATCTTGGTCTATTGAAATATTTTTTGGGACTTGAATTAGTCTACACTAATTCAGGGATATACATCACTCAAAAAAAATATATACAGGACATGTTGAAGAAGTTTCACTTGCAGGATGCTAAAGTAGCAAGCACTCCAACAATGGAGGTAAACCTAAAGCTAAGTACCCATGAAGGTAATGAAGTCAAGGACATTACAGGTTATCAAAGTATGGTGGGTAGCTTGAACTATGCTACCTTAACAAGGATAGATATTGCATATGGAGTTAGTGTGCTAAGTCAATTTATGCACAAGCCAAGGATACCTCACTTAGAGGCTGCCAAGAGAATCTTGAAGTATCTCAAGGGTACACAGAACCATGGTTTGTATTTCCCTTACACTTTAGATATTGATATCAAAATTTATTCAGATGCAGATTGGGCAGGATGCAAGGATGATAGGAGGAGCACTTCTGGACATATCTCTTTTGTAGGAGACAAACCAATTTCATGGTCTTCAAAGAAGCAACCTACTGTTTCTTTGTCTTCCACAGAGGTAGAGTATAGAGGACTGGCTAATTCCACAGAAGAAGCAGTTTGGATTAAGCTTTTGTATACAGAATTGGGTTTATTTACTAGGTCTCCAATAATCTTTGGAGATAATACAAGTTCTCTTCATCTTGCAGCTAATCCTATTTACCATGCTAGGACCAAACACATAGAGGTCCATTACCATTATGTGAGAGAGAAATTGATAAGCAAGGACATTAAACTTACCTATGTATCAACCAACATGCAATGTGCACATTTGTTGACTAAAGCTTTGAATGGAACCAAACTTTGCAGGTTCAAATCCATGATTGGATTGCAGGATATACTTGAATATTGAAGATGAAGACTTAAGCCAAAATGTTTGGCTTGAGGGGGAGCTGTTGGTGTAAATTACAAGCCTACACATTTGGCTCAAAGGATGCATTGAAGTCTATACATACATGAAGAAGCATAGGAACATATGCTAGTGGTTAATTACCACTTTACCTCATTGTAAAAGTCAAATTGACTTGGAATCTCTTGTAATCACCTACCAAAAGGATTCGTGGAAAAATTAGTTGTATGATTGAAAGAATATCTCCTAGAATTTAGGAGCTTGATCATAGGGAGCCAAAAGTTTGAATTTGAATTCAAATTTTTACCCTTCTCTTATAAAAATGAACATGAAAAGTCGCGGGTAAGAGAGAGCACTCTCGAGCCTAGCATTACTGATTTCTGAGTGCATGTGAGGTCTACACTCTAGCCCACACCTCTCTACACCATTTGGCAATGAGATTCATGCCAATGGAGTTGTATACAAATGTTCATTAATACATACATTCATATTGTCCATCTCTGAGTTCTTTGTTAGTCTTCTCAAAAGTCTGTCAACTTGTTAAGGATATATCTCGGTAAATTCTTTACCAAATTCAGTGATTCAAAGCTTGTTGGATTCAGCTTGAAGTAATCTACATGCTGTAAAAGTTTAAAGACATTATATTCAGCCATTTTGGAGAAATCTGCATCGAGGTGATCTCTGGTCATTTTCTCCTACAGTCTTAGAAAGTCGGGGGTATAGCTTAACTTGCTAAATTGATTTCTCTTAGCATAGTTTATTGTTTTACATCATTCCACTTGGAATAGGTAGCTTACTAAGCTAATTAAATACCCCTAAAAGGAATGTTTCCAATTCCTACTGTGCTCGTCATACTGAGCAAAATACTCAGCAGGTGTCAAGCCATAAATATAAGGTTTTCTTGAGTTTGTGACTTCCAAAGTTATCTGTTTTGATTCAATCATTGCACCCATCATTTCCAAAGGACATAGGATATTTTATGGTGTCATTGGAAAGCTAAGGAGGTTTAGTTATCAACTGTGAAGCAAAAGAGGGCTGGTACAAAGCAGGTTTAGCAGTACCTACTCAGTCTCTTGGAGTATCCATCCATCTTTCCCAATAGGATGTACCCCCACTACAATGGAATCATGTACACAAGGAAGAAAACGACTTGTCTACCCATAGTTCCTGTTCAAGTGATCAATCATGGATGCACGAGGATGCCCAATTATGGATGTGTAAGGAAGCAAAGAGAGAGGATAAAAAACCTCAGCTATGGCCCCTAGGACATCAAAATTATCAACCCGTAGAGGACCCAATGTATATGCCTCAAGTTTTTCCTGATGAAGCATTTGAATTGCAAGATTGGATGGAGATTCTAGCCACTTTGGACGTATGTGTAAATGAATAAGTATTGTCCATGAATGAATGTATAGAAAAAGAAGGTTATGATGTAAGCTTTTACATGGTAGTCCTTTAGGAGGTAGAAACCAGAGAAGTATTAGAACAAGAATGGAAAGAAGAATATGAGAGCATAGAGATGGAACCAGAGTTTGATTCAGAGGAACGGTACTTAGAAGCCATCCAAGCCAAGGACAAGGATGGAAAAACCAAGGTATTAGCGATCGAAGCAGCCCAGGAGGTACTAAACCATGAGGAAACCATGGGTAACACCGAACCAACCCCGGATCTATTTGAAGTCCTAGAACACTTCAAAAGATACAAAGTAGAAGAAAGGAAAATAGCCATTCAAATGCCGAAGAGAGAAGCGAGAGAAGGAGAAGCATACGATAACCAGGAACAAACGAAAAAAGTCATAGTGACCGTAGAAAATGGAGAAGAAAGATGCACGTACATAGGAAAGGATGTCACCTGAGGAGGAAGAAGAATTGATAAGACTGATTCGAGAATATTGAGATGTGTTTGCATGGACCTACAAGGACCTCAAAGGTGTGGAACCCTCCATTTGTTCTCATCAAATACCAATCACACCAGATGCTAAACCATCGAAGCAATGCCCTTACACTTGTAATGATGTCTATGCAACAAAGATTAAGGAAGAGATAGACAAACTATTAGTAGCCAGATTCATTTACGAGATACAACATACTAAATGGGTGTCACCCTTAGTAGTTGTGCCCAAAAAGAACAAGAAACTAAGAGTGTGCATTAATCTAAAGAAAGTCAACGCAGCTACGATCTGTGATAGCTACCCATTACCTATCATTGATCACCTCTTGGAAAGAGTTGCAGGTAAGGAATTGTATAGCTTCTTGGATGGATTCTCTGGATACAACCAAGTAGCTATTGCTACGGAGGACCAACATAACACTGCATTCGCGACTGAGTGAGGAGTCTATGCTTTCAGGGTGATGCCCTTTGGACTCACTGATGCCCCTGCTACCTTCCAATGGTTGATGTGTCACATTTTCAAAGAATTCCTAAGGAAGAGTATAGAAGTATATGTAGAAGACTTATGTACATACTCAGATCGGAGACAGGAACATATTCCGAAATTGCAAAGAATATTTGAAAAATGTCGGCAATATAGAGTATGTCTGAATCCTGAGAAGTGCATTCTTATGGTGAGACAAGGAAAAATCCTAGGGCACATCGTATCTAGGAATGGAATATCTACTAATGAAGACAAGATCAAAGTAATTCTAGAACTTACAAGACCAAAAAATGCAAATGAAGTGCAAGCGTTTATGGGTCATTGTGGATACTATCACCAATTTATCCACATGTACGCTATAATTGCCAAACCATTGTATGGATTGTTGAACCTTAGTAGTCAAATGCGAGAAAGCATTTAATGAGCTAAAAAAATGACTTAGCACAACACCAATTTTGAAAACACCCAATTGGAACAAGCCCTTTCATGTTCATGTGGATGCTTTCAATTACGCAATAGGATGTATTTTAGCTCAACCGACAGATGAAGGAAAATTGGACCATCCTATTGTCTATGCAACGAGACAACTGAATCAAGCAAAAAGAAACTATACCACTACACGGCGAGAAGGTTTAGGGATGGTGTATGTTGTAAAGAAATTCAGGCACTACCTTTTAGCCAACAAGTTCAAGTTCTTCATAGATCATCAAGCCTTATTGTACTTAGTCAATAAGCCTTGTAAAACGAGAAGACTAGTGCGATGGTTTCTGTTGTTAATGGAATTCAATTTTGAAGTGATGGTAAAGAAAGGAGATACCCACATAAGAGCCGATCATCTCTCTAGGTTAACACACGGAGAACGACCTAGCTGAGTACCAGACAATTTGTCAGACACTTACCTGTTCAATTTGGAAGTATGCCCTAAGTGGGCAGAAAAGTTAATTCCAATACTCACTCATGGACCACAACAATCAATTAACAAGGAGGTTAGAAAGGAAATTCTTCAATCGCATAACTTACACATTGTAGCAGGAAGTGTGTATCATAAAGAATCTGATGGTGTATTGTCTATATGTGTAGAAGAAGATGAACATAAAAACTTGATTGAACAAGCGCACATAAACAAATGGAGAATGCACAAGGGAACTCATGGAACTCTAAGAGAATTGAAACGGTTAGGAGTCTATTGGCATAATATGCCTAAGGATGTTCATGAGTATGTCAATAGTTGCACGGAATGTTAGGAAACCACTCCAGATGATCATACATCTTTACCTTTCTCTACAATAACACCCAACTGGAGTAAGACATTAGTGAAATTCCTAAAGACACAAGAGCATGAGGACATAATCAGTTTAGCAAGGAAACAATCCGTAGAAGAAACGAGTAAGGACTATGTTATCATGGAGGGACAATTATTCAAGAGAGGGAAGGATAATCAACTACAACTAAGTGTACATGAAGGAGAGTACTTACCCATATTAGAAATGGCACATGCAGGCACTGTAGGAGGACATTTCTCAGTTGAAAGAACTATAAAAATGATCCTCTTTGTAGGCTTTTTGTGGCCAACTCTACATATGGATGAAGACACCCACATACGAAGTTGTGAGGCATACCAAAGAGCTAAATATCCTATCACATGAGATGACATGCCATTGATACCTATGGTTTGCACGCGAGCCTTTTCCAAATGGGGTATTGATTTCATAGGAACCATAATCCACCAACCCAAGGATCACATGTTGAATACATAATGGTAGCAACTGATTATTTGACTAAATGGGTAGAGGCAAAAGCAACTAGAAAAAATGATGCACAATCGATAGCTAAGTTTCTTTTTGAGCATATATTTACTCGCTTTGGACTACCTATAGAGATAGTGAGTGATCGAGGAGCTCATTTCATTAATGAAGTAATAGAGTCCTTGATGAATGAGTTCTTAGTGATTCATAAAAAATCAGCCCCTTATCATCCTCAAGCCAATGGTCAAGCAGAAAGTTCCAATAAGGTGTTGTGCACTGTATTGACAAAGATAGTCAATAGTGAAAGGTCAGATTGGGACAAACAATTGCATCATGCAATTTGGGCCTTCTGTGTGGCTTAGAAGATAGCCATTGGAACTACACCATTTAACCTAGTGTATGGACAAAATGCAATCTTGCCAATCAATTTTTTGGTGCCTACATTGAGAGTAGCCCAACAGTATGAATGGACGGGGCATGAATTGTCCAAGCAACGCGAGCAAATTGAGAAAATACACGAGACTAGAATACAAGCTGTTGCAGTAATTTATGCAGCAAAAAGAAGACATGAAGCATATGATATGCACATCAAAGATAAAGGACTAAAAGAAGGAGATTTAGTCCTGGTGTATACTTTGAAGCAACATGCCAAGAAGCTATAGAAATGCAGATATGGACCTCTAATAATCAATAGGATTTCGACAAGTGGAGTTGTTAACCTAGCCACACTAGATGGAGATATACTTCCTAATTACATAAGTGGTTGTCGAGTAAGATGCTACATGGAGCCACTGATGGATCAAATGTTAGCACGACTTGTAGGGGCAAGGCAAGAAGCCCTAGAGCGTATCAAGAAACAAAAAGAGTGGATAAGGCAAAGGGATGAACGATATTTACTCAAGTTCACTAGGCCAACACAAACAATCTCAGCATATCCCAACCATATTTAAACTTAGGAATGGGAACTATAGAATACCAGCTAAAATATGCATTGATAGATTCGAGAGTAGCACTCAGTTGCATATGAATGACGGTCATCACACATCTTCAAATGAACATAACACCAACTAAAACACACATGATAGGCATTGGGGGCCAAGTCATAGAATGCATTGGAGAAGCCATGATATCTCTCCACCTAGGAACTTCCACTATGGAGCAATGAGTTATGGTCTGTAAAGATGAGGATTTAATAGAAATTCTGATCCTAGGGCAAGATTGGATTATTGAAAATGAAGTGGGCATTCATTTAGCTCAAGGATACATCTTAGCCAAAATAGGGCATAAAGAGATCTTTAGCCTGCTAGAAGAAAGATCTCCTCGCATGCATGAAGCCATTAAGTGTGAGAAAGCAACCCTAGAAGAGGAATTGGAACACCAATCAAACAAGAGTTTACCCAAAGAGTGCCATAAGAAAGGATTGAATACCAATACAATGCGTCAGTTGATGAGGTGCCTTTATTCCCCATGAACGGTGAATCCTAGAGAAAATGTGAAGGCAACGCTCCTAAAGTTACCTACAACAAGGGAAGATCATCTACGTGGAAGTCCACTATCCGATTATCACAACCAGGAAGTGCTAATCTACACTGGGTTCGCAAGGGAAATAGAAAATTCTACACTAATACAGGTCACTCATCTTATGGAGACAAGGAAAAACAATGAATTCTCTTCATTACAATCGGAACCGAAAGATTTCTGAGAGTATGGATTCCAAAGTCATTAGTAGAAGCCCAATAAACACGGCAACACATATGGATTCTGTCGGGAATCGAACCCACAACCTCCCGGTTAGGAGTACGATGGGCTAACCACTTGCCCCAAAAGCCATGGTTGAGGATTACTTGCTAATCCTCTCTCTTGGGGCATGGTTCAACCATCTCCTACTAGGATTATGTGACATTCCTTCCCCCTTAGACTAAGCAATGTCCTCAATGCTCACTTGTGGACCTTCTTGAATCTCTTGGACCCACTTTTCATGCATGAGCACTTCCACCAACCTCAAACTCCAGCCCATGGACCAAATTTGGACCTATCCCACCCTCCGTGGGTGCCCAAATGCCCATGCATCTTCATCCAAGACTCGTTTCACACTCACCACAGATAAGTGCTTCTTCCAAGTGCCCACGTGTGTACCCTATCTGGATGTACCCTAGCAGGATGTACCCTGACTAGTGTACCCTGACATGGTGTACCCTGAGATGAGCCCCATCGCGCCGCCATCTACCAAGCCCGATTTTGCAACTAGGCTCTGATACCAATGTCAAGAATCGAACCCACAACCTCCCGGTTAGGAATACGATGGGCTAAACACTTGCTCCAAAAGCCATGGTTGAGGATTACTTGCTAATCCTCTCTCTTAGAGCGTGGTTCAACCATCTCCTACTAGGATTATGTGACATTCCTTCCCCCTTAGACTGAGCATTGTCCTCAATGCTCACTTGTGGAGCTTCCTGACATCTCTTGGACCCACTTTCCATGCATGAGTGTTTCCACCAACCTCAAACTCTAGCACATGGACCAAATTTGGACCTATCCCACCCTTCGTGGGTGTCCAAATGCCCATGCACCTTCATCAAGATTAGTTTCACACTCACCACAGATAAGCGCTTCTTCCAAGTGCCCACTGATGTACCCTATCTTGATGTACCCTGGCAAGATGTACCCTGGAAGGACTGGGACTGGCAGGATGTACCCTGACAAGTGTACCCTAACACGTGCCGCGTCGTGCCGCCGTCACGCCTAATTTCGCAACTAGGCTCTGATACCAATGTCGGGAATCAAAATCACAACCTCTCGGTTAGGAGTACGATGGGCTAACCACTTGCCCCAAAAGCTATGGTTGAGGATTACTTGCTAATCCTCTCTCTTGGGGCATGGTTCAACCATCTCCTACTAGGATTATGTGACAGATTCTGAAAAAGATCAGAGAGACTATGAGTCAAGAGCTAGACAAGCGAGAGTAAATAGTAAGCCTACAAAGCAAGACCATGAAGACAAACACGACCCACCAAAGGTACCAGAGGAACACGACATCAACCAAAGAAGAAGAACCTAGAATATGACAAAACCAAGAGAAACTGAAGCCTCAAACATCAGCTACAAAATGGACGTGGAGACCCAAGAGGCTGCACGGAAAGGAACAGCAGGCTCAACAAGATTCTATTTGCACTCATGAAGGGTGGATTGTATCTAAAGTATGCATGTCAGGGCCACACTATGAGGTCATGCATTCGGCACATGCTGTGTTTAACAAAACTAGTGGTGCACATTTCCCACTTGCGAATAGATCATCGATTCTACTTCCATAAGCATGAACCTACTATGTAAATAAATAAATGCTTCGGCTAGACTAACTCTTGTTTTCTTTCAGGAATATAAATGAAAAGATGTGTGGTAAGGGATCTTACTCACTTAAGTAAGGGGAAACAGAGTGACTCAATGAACAATTTGTCACTGGGACACACATCACTAATGATATGCCTTCTATAAAAGCTAATGCTCTCCTTATTACAAGTGCAGATGGCTTCTGAGGACTCTGAAGCGAATATTCAAGAGGAGATGTTGGAATTTCCCCTACAGAGCATGACAAAGGCAAAAGGCTACTAGTCTTGGAGGATCAACTTGTCGGGGATTATCTGTTTTTGGTAACAATTAAAATTATGGACACAAACCATCAGTTTCCAGTAATTTCTCAAGATTTCATCCAATTCAATAATGTATCTTCTTCTTCGGGTAAAGAGGGCATTACCTGAGTGTCCACAGTATATTTTCCCTGAGTCGAATCCTTCTTCCAAATGTAGTTGTAATTGGCTATTGGTGTTTGTTGAAATCCACAATTTTTTTCCCCCCTCTTGCAAATCTTTTGCTTGTCTTAGCCAAAGCCTTCATAGGAGTAAAGGGTAAAAAGTCTCCTATGGAAGTGCAATAACAACAAAATCAAGAACAAAGTGACAACCTTGTACTATCATTAGTACCTTTTCGATAATGCCAAGTGGTGCAACCCGATGTTGATACCATCTTTGTGGGGTTCAAATTCAGTTTCCTGATTGTGAAATGTGGCATCAAATTAATGATAGAGCCTCCATCTTTAATCACACTTGTGAGAGCTTCATCCTTTATAAGCACAGATAACCTTGAGCTTTGGTAGTCTGCCAGGGGTGTAGGGGGAAAATCAACCATGAAACCATATATGCTAGGTGGTTGGCTCAAGTAAGCAGAGTGTACAATCTTTAATAAGTCACTTCTTATTTTTGAATCCATCTTTATGAGTTCGTACAGACTAACGTTGTGATGAATACCTTTCAAGATCTGCTCAATGTTTACCTCATGTGTGTCTTCTTGAAGACTTGTTGGTTGGTCTCTTAGTGAAGTAGCCATCCTTTCATAAGCTCCTTCAATATCTACTTGGCCCTTCCATCCCGTCTTCTTTTCCTCGTCCCTATCCTGGATTCCTTGTTGTTCCTCTCTACAGGTTGCTGCTGCTTGTCTGGCTCTAGTCATCATGGGTATTGAAGAAGATGAAATAGCATAAGACTGAGTGGTCATACCTTCTACTTGTGGGGAGACTGCAATCATGTGAATTGGAGCGGGCGGCTTCTTGGGCAATCTTTGGTATAGTGATCCTTGGCCTTTGGACAATGCTAACAAGGAGGTGCATCTTCTGGAAGGGAACACCTATTTTGCATATGGCCATACTCACCACAATGATAACACATCAATGGCCTATTATATCTAGGCTTCGTTGTACGATTCTCCTCTCTATTAGGTGCATTTGAAGTACTAGCATAATATGAATCCAGAGCTTGAGGGTTACCTCGTTGTTGTGTACCCTTGAGGTAGTAATAGTCTCTAGCTTCATGGCCATCCTTTCCACAAAATTGACAACTTACCCTATTCAGACAATTAGCATTAGATTGTCCACTGTTGTTACATATTGTACACCAACTTTGCCTTCTTATATCCTAAGTGGTCCACAAATCTTCTAATTCGCGACGAAGTTGGGCTACTTCATCATCAATGCGACACGACGGTGGTGGCAAGACCTTCTTTTCTTGGTGGTTTTGCTGCATTCTCAAAGCCTCCAGTTCTTTCCTCAGATGCCCAATAGGGTCTAGTTATGCTCCACAATTTGGTTGTATATCCCCTTCAAAATGTTGCCTAACTTCTTCAATGTGTGATGCCCCTGCAACAAAATCATTAAGGGTTGCGTCCAATCTAAAAGACTCACATAGCTTCTGCTAAGATGACCTGGGCAGAGCTTTTTCTATCCATTTTTTAACCATGAAGTCACCTGGAGCATGTGGCAGACGTTCAACAAGTGCTTTTGTCCTAGTGTGAAGTTCATGAAAGGATTCACCTGATCTTAGCCTTAGGTTCTCTAGCTGATCTAAAGCTCTTTCCGAGGAGTCACTTGGTCAAAATGTATGTGAGAACGCCGTCTTCAGAGCCTCCCATGTAGCAAAATGGCCATTTGCATATTGACTGTACCATTTGTTAGCAAGGCCTTCCAATGTGGATAGGAAGAGTACTAGCATTGCATCCTCTCTATTCTACAAACCTCGTCCACGGCATAAGAAGATGAATCTCCTCACATGATCATCATCATCCTCATAAGCTTGTCCCTTGAAGGTAGGGAACTTGATATTGAGTTTGGAGAGTAAATGAGAAAGATCCTCCATTTGCACTGGTGTTTTCTCTGACGTATCTAAGGAGAAGTCTAATGTTCTCCTACGCTTTTCTTTTGATAGTGGAGTCGCACCCAAATCAACGCATAAATTCAAAGGAGGAAGAGGGGATGTTGGTTTTCTAGTCGAAGATATAGCTGACTTTTTAAGGCTCCTTCGTACATGAAGAGGCTCCTTATCTACTTGCATATGGGTCATGCACCTACTTGCAAGATGCATTAGGGCAAAAAATAATGGAAAAGGACTATTTACAATGCTCATGGCCTCTCACAGAAATGCAAGAGTTCCACCGAGTGTGCCAAACTGTAGCAGGAGGACCATGTAGCATGCACTTCCAGTATTTTGCCTACTCAAGGGAGGTTCTCCTTAGGGAAATATACCCTTTAACACTTTTGTGAGTAGGCAAATACCAATAATTGCACAATATCGTAAATACTCAAAAAGAAGATTACTGACAAATGACAATAGTAAAGGTTGAAATCACTACTTAGTTTGAACAATACAAGAGATCCATCCAGTACATACAATGAACACAACTAGATACAGACCGGTAGTGCTCAATACAGAGGTATGAAGACTTGCTCTAAGGGGAAGAGCACAAAAATACCACTCTCTCACACTGAATGACAAAACCAAGCCACTTTCTTCGCACTATAGCACTATTAGCCCTCCACTGGGAAGCCCACACTCTGTATCCTCACCACAGAGTGACTTCCTATAGTAGGCTTGTAGCCACAGAGTGCAAAGAGAGGACCTCCAAGAGATGTGTTGAGCCCATATAAGTCATATTGGTCAAAGTCAACTACAGTCAAAGTCAAAAGGTCAAAGTCAATTGGTCAAAGTCAACCATTGACAAAGTTTGTCTGATTGAACGATTGACTGGTCTCGAGCATAGCTTGAGCTAGCTCTACCATTCTCTAATTTCCCTAAGGTCCAAAGTGTTTTTTAAAGTGTTTTAGAAGGTTCAGGTGAACCCTCTCTTATGTGCAAAAGTGAAGACTTAAAAGGAAATGTGAAGGTATGTGTAGCGGCAGCGTACGCACACGCGAAAATATGGCCCCCAATTAAAATTTTTGGTTTTAGTCTAAAGTCACTACAGGACAAAATAGGGAGTCGTTGGCTGCCACTTGTGAAGACAATCTTGGGACATCAAAGTGAGCACCAAGATACTATTGCAGTTAGGAGCGTACGTGATCGACACACTCAAATCAAGGCAAGGACTATTCTTGGGCATTCTAGTGTAAGCAAGAGAAGCATAGTCTAAGTGAAGCAAAAGAGAGAAGTGCAAGAGTCACCAGTGTGCGACACAGAGAAGTGGAAGTGAAGGAGTGCATGGAGAGTGACTAAGGGATTGTGCAGAGAGGGCTAAGCTAGTCCCCCAAGGATCTCAAGGTCTCCTTGTAGTGTGCGTGTGCCGACAGAAGGTATTCATTCCTCCCCCCTTAGTGGAAGCTTGGTGCAAGGTGTGCACAAGGGTAAGCTTGAAGCAGGTGGAGGTCTGGTGCAGAGGGGGCCGGCAGCAAGAAGACTTTGTGTAGTTGGTAATTTGTAATTGAGCACACTGTGGGATTTTACACAGAAGTATTGGCTTGTATTGTGCTTCGACATTGTAATTGTCTTAGTGCAATCAATCGGCAGAGGCTTCCAGGGTGTATTTTCTCTTCTTGTCTTTTCCTTTTCTCCTACAAACCCTCAAACTCCTTCTTGTCCAAGAATCCCCCAACAAAATTTGGCACGCCCGGTGGGACTTCCAAGGAGATTTGAGCTTAGGAGAAACGAAGTGCAAAGTATAGAAGAGATCATGTGTCTACAGTGCTACTTTACTACAGTGCTACTTCATTAACAAAAAGGTAAATATTCTTATCAAGTGTCTCATATTAAGTGGACTATGAGCTGCTCATGACCACAACCCGGTCCCAAACATTGAGGGTCACCTGCAAGCAAACAAGAAGGAAGGTTGTTAGAAGATCCTCTAGTCCACTTTCATCTTCATCAGTAAAGAGCATGGTGGGACAGGTAGACTTGGAAACCTTACTCTCAAGATTAAATATAAAGTTTCCTTCTTTCAAAGGCCTACCTCAGGAGGATCCGGATGAACACATTAGAAGCTTTTTAGCACTATGTAAGACTAGAGGCTTAATGGGCAGGGAGGATGCCTTTTTGATTCTCTTCCCTGCCACATTAGAAGGACTAGCAGATAAATGGTTCAGCCAGTTTGCTGAAAACCATTTTACCACTTGGGATTTGATGAAAGATGCATTTAAAAATCAATTCCAGCATGGCAACACTGCGGAGATCATCATAGAAGAACTAGAAAATTTGAGATTGGGTCTAGGAGAAAAGTTCCCAGAGTTTGTGACTAGGGCCAAAGCACTAATGGCTAAATTGCCAGATCCACCACAGGATTTTTTTGTTAAGAAATGGTTAGCTAAGCCACTACTAGTGGCCACCCAATGCAAAATAAAGGAATTAGTGTTACCTACAGCCTCCATAGAGGAGTTCATCAACACAGCTACACGGCTGGAACAGATAAGGCACCAGTATGGAGCAACTTCTTCCCAACCAACATATGGTACAGAAATGGAGGATCTAGTGCTCCAGCTAAGGAAGGAGCTGGAGGGCTTAAAAAGAAATAAGCCCTACAAAGAGGAGGAGAATGTTGTAACTCAGTTGAGAAGGGAGACTGAAGCACTAAAGCTCCAAAAGGAGGAGGAGGCCCAAGCAGAGGAATTCGCTCAGCTGCGACAGGAGTTGCAGGAACTCAAAGGAGGTGGCATCAAGAGTGGACTTTGGTGTTCCATGTGCAACAAGCAAGGGCATATATATGATTGTTGTGGTGTTGGAAAGCCCTTGGCATCTATTTTTACTGTCTTAGATATCTCATTCAGATCATTCATACACTGTGAGATATCTGTTAGAGAGTAAAGTCGAGTTTTACAGTGTACTTATGTGTGTAGGTGGTCTATCTTGATGAGTTGAGTTTCCTAACCAAACCTCATCCAAATTACATTATTTTTAGCTTATTGGAAAGCTATTTTTGTCTACGTTCTCTATACCAAATATCTTTCTCAAAGGATATATATTCAGAGAGCTATCAGTCCGAGAGTGAAGCTCAGTTCTTCAGCATACCTGTGTGGACAGGTAGTTCATCTTTGACAATTGTGTTTCCTAATCAAAACTTGTCCAAATTAAGTCGTTTATAGCTTTTTAGAAAGCTCTCTTTGTCTACTTTGATTGACTAAAGCATCAAGTCCATTTGAGTTTTGTATTGAGAGCAGGTATCTATCTAAGGTGCAGATGTTTGTCCAAGTGCTGGACATACAAGGGTTCACTACACACTTCCATTGCGCATAGGAGAACTCGTTCTCCATAGTTGGTATCAGAGCAAACTTGGTGTTGAAGCTTCATCAATAGAGCTGGAGGTGAAGCAAAGCAAAAGAGGAGCTACAAAACAAGAAGGAGCTTCACAAACGCAAGAGCAAAGGACTATAACTATTCGAGGTAACTCTCAAAGTCTTTGATACTCTTCAATGGCTGACTTGGGTCAACAAGTAGAGAAGTTGGACAAGGATAACTATCCCGTGTGGAAGTTTAGAATGACCAACTACCTAATGGGCAAAGGCTTATGGGGTATTGTGAGCGGTGATGATGCTCAACCTCAAATCAATCAAGCTATGGCCACCGAAGTCCAAAGGAGGCAAGCAAAAGAATGGGACGAGAGGAATAGGAGAGTCATGTTCCTCATTTCGCAAGTCATTACTAATGCCATGGTAGGTCATATTCAACATCTAGAGAAAGCTAAGGATGCTTGGGAAGCTCTTGAAAGGATGTATTCAACAAATACCAAAGCTAGGAAACTTCAACTCAAGAATGAGTTGAGCACAATCAAGAAAAGTTCGAGTCAATCCATAGCTGAATATACTTTGAAGATTAAGGAGCTAAGCGATGCTTTAGCTTCTATTGGCACAACGGTTGAAGACGAAGATCTTGTCTGTTATACTCTCAATGGCTTGAGAGAAGATGAAAGATGGAAGCCTTTTATAACTTCCATTAACTTCAAAGATGTATATCCAGGTTTTGAACAACTAATCCCTCATCTTGTCACAGAAGAGCTTAGCTTCAGTGGTCCCAAAGGAAAGGACAACCACAACCAAATGTTATATGCAGGTCGAGGTAAAGGAAGAAACTCAAGAGGAGGCTCAAGAGGAAAAGGAAGAGGTCACAACCACTCCAACTACAATAAAAAAAATTCGGAAGACAACAAGGATGCATCAAATGCCAACACACAAGGAAGAGGTCGAGGTAGAAGTAGAGGAAGAGGCCGAAGCTCCTACAATTCTCATAAAGGTATAACATGCTATCATTGTGGTAAAGTAGGACACTATGCTAGTGATTGTTGGCTAAAGAATGGAAGACCAAATGGAGGCAATCAAAGGAACCAAAGCAACTATGCAAGCACCTCAAGTGAAGGAAGCAAGGACACACTACTTGCAATGAGACATGAGTATAGAAGCTCTTGTGAAGATGACAAAAAATGGTACACTGATTCAGGTTGTAGTAACCATATGTCATGCCAAGGAAGTTTGTTCACTAATCTACAGGTACCAAGTGGAAAAGGATGTGTTGAAACAGGTGATGATACTCAACACATGATTGAACACATTGGAGATATAAGGCTTGGAGATACAAGTAGAGCAAAGGTACTATCTAAGGTTCTTCATGTTCCTACAATTTCAAAGAACTTGATTTCAGTAGGAAAAATGGTAGAGAAGGGTTATCATGTCATATTCAATGAGAATGGGTGCTTCATAAAGAACCCAAAAGAAGGCTTCAAGGTCATTGCTCGAGGTAGAAGAGAAGGAAGGATGTTCACTTTGGATGTCCAACATCCACATGGAAAGGTCATGTACATTCAATGTGGGAACAAGAAGATTTCAGAGTTGGACTTATGGCACAAAAGAATAGGACACATCAACATTCCAAAGCTGAAGGACATGAGCAAACATGAAGTGGTAAGAGGTCTTCCAAAATTTAATAGCATTGGACTACATGAGTTATGTGAAGCTTGTCAACTAGGAAAGCAAACAAGGCAGCCATTCAAGAGGAGCAATTATGTGGCTCCAAATGTCTTGGACTTGATACATACGGATGTATGGGGACCAACCCAAGAGGCATCAATGGGTGGTAATAGATTTTTTTTCACCTTCATTGATGATCACTCAAGAAAGGTATGGCTGTTTTGTATGAAGCAAAAATCAAAGGTGTTTTCTATATTCAAAAGATTCAAAGCTGAAGTTGAAAAGGAAACAGAAAGGTCTATCAAAACCTTAAGGTCCGATGGTGGAGGAGAATACTTCTCCAAAGAATTTTCAGATTTTCTACAAGAGAATGGGATCAAAAGGCAATTCACTTGTAGGTATACACCACAACAAAATGGAGTAGCTGAGAGGAAAAATAGGCAAATTGCTGAAATTGCAAGATGCATGCTCAACGAGATGAAGGTACCATTGTACTATTGGGCTGAAGCTACCACAACCGCCATTTACTTGATGAATAGGTGCACAACATCAAGAATACATCACTTGACTCCAGAAGAGGTATATTCCGGTAAGAAACCTAATCTTACACACCTCAAAGTGTTTGGATGTGTTTGCTGCTTTGTTCACATTCCACAAGAAGTTAGAACAGAGATGGAACCAAGGTCAGAAAAATGCATTTTCATCGGCTACTCGACGGAGCAAAAAGGATACAAGTGTTACAACCCTAGAACAAAGGAATTAAGAGTCTTGCGAGATGTGGTCTTTGATGAACTAAGACCATGGTATGAAGATAAAGGAAAGGAAAAGATTCTTGAAGAAGATTGTGATGATTATGCAGGAACAAATCAAAGAGAAGTTCAACAATCAAGCACAAAGGCTTCAGGTCCAGAGGCATCTACATCAAATGAAGAATGTTCAACATAGAGGGGGAGTCATTCTTTTTGTCTCCAAATTCAGCTCATAGTAGAGCCGAAGAAGCAAGTGCTACTCCAAACAGTGAGGTAGATGCAAGTGAAGAAGAATATGAAGAGGTAATCACTTCGATGTTAAAGCTAAATAGGTTAAAGAAGCAACTCTCTAAAGGCAATGAAAGAAGATCTTCAAGGACAAGGTATCCAACTCAAAGGTTGAGTTATGATAGTTTTATGGCGACACATTTTGCATACATGATGCAGGTTATCAAAGACAAAGAGCTTGAGACATATGAAGAAGCTTGCACACAAAAGGAATGGAAGCAAGCTATGAAAGAGGAGATCAAAGCTCTCAAAGATAATCACACATGGGAGCTAGTGCCAAAGAAAGAAGGTACGAAGATTGTTCCAAACAAATGGGTGTTTGAATTTAAGAGGAATGTTGATGGTTCGCTAGCTAGATATAAAGCTAGATTAGTTGCCAAAGGATTTGAAAAAACACAAGGCATAGATTATGATGAAGTTTTCAGCCCCGTTGCAAAGATGGGAACTATCAGAACCTTAATAGCAATTGGTGCTTCAAGGAGATGGCCATTATATCAACTCGACATCAAAAATGCTTTTCTCAATGGAGAACTACAAGAAGAGGTATACATGAGTCAACCGGTTGGATTTGAAGATGAAAACCATCCAAATTTTGTTTGCAGGTTGAAGAAGGCACTTTATGGCTTGAAGCAAGCACCAAGAGCATGGAATCAGAGATTGATAGAGTATCTAACTATGTGTGGATACAACCCAAGTAGTGCAGATCCTTCGTTGTACATGAAGGAGGAAGAAAATAGAGAGGTATATATTTGCATATACGTCGATGACCTCATCATAACAGAAAATGATGTTACAGGGATTAAAGATATCAAAAGGAAGCTTGGTAAGGAGTTTAAAATTTCAAATCTTGGAGAGCTGAAATATTTTTTAGGAATTGAAGTTGTTTATGGAAAGAGTGGCATCTACTTGATGCAAAGGAAGTACTTGTTGGATGTTCTTTTCAAATTTGGAATGAGTGAATGCAAACCACTCACTCAACCCATGGACACAAATACAAAGATTTGTTCAAATGATGGAGAACCATTGGAAGATGTAACGATATACAAAAGCATTGTAGGATCATTGATCTATGCAAACATTACAAGACCTGATTTGTCTTATGTTGTTGGTGTACTTTCTCAGTTTATGCAAGCCCCAACAAGTGAACACTTAAATTCAGCCAAGAGACTGTTGAGATACATAAAGCATACAGTTAATCATGCTTTGTTTTACAAGTTTGATGAAGAACTGCAGGTCAAAGGCTTTCGTGATGCTGATTGGGCAGGTTCAAAAGAAGATAGAAGATCAACTTCAGGTTATGTGTTCATGATAGGAAGCAAACCTATCACATGGAGCTCAAAGAAACAACCTACTGCTGTACTTTCATCTATGGAGGCTGAATATAGAGGATTAGCTTTTGCCACATGTGAAGCAATGTGGATTAAAAAGCTTTTGGCCGATCTTGGAGTGCAAGTTGGAACCATCCCTATATATGGTGATAACCTGTCAAGTATCTACTTGGCGAGCAATCCTATGTTTCATGCAAGGAGCAAGCACATAGAGGTCCACTACCATTATGTAAGGAAGAAGGTGCTCAGCAAAGATGTGGAGATAAAGTTCATTAGAACCAAAGAGCAGGTTGCAGATATTTTTACAAAGTTCTTGGATGCTTCTAAACTCAAAGGCTTCAAGGATGTGATAAATTTGCAGGACATGGATGAAGATAACTCCCAAATGAGCTTGAGGGGAGTGTTGAAGATAAATGTACAAGCTCATTTTCATATGAGCCATTCTTGGATAAATTTACCAAATATAAAGATAAAGGAAAAGTAGAGGAAAAAAGGAAAAAATAAGAAAAGAAAAAGTCTAGTCAAAACTTCATGATGAGTAAGAGATACAATATCTTGCCTTGTAGTTAGTAGCATGTAGTGGAGAAAGTGGTGAGTTAAGAAGGAGGCACAAACTTCTTCACATGCTCATTGGTTATAAAAGTGAATTGGGAGCTAATTCAAAACAAGGAGAGAAAGAGGAAAGAGCTCTCAGTAGTCGGATCTAGCCATTTTGTCATTTTGCTTTTCCCTTAGACTCCTTCCAGCCGCACGTCAGTTTGTACACAGCTCTATTGGAGAGCTCCTATCTCAGTGCATATGTAACCATTGTGTGCGTTTAAACATTCATTGGAAATCTTATCTTGTGTACTTTTTGAATATCAAATATCTCTTTGAAAGCTCATGTACTTTGGGAGATATCAGTGAAAGAGTGAAGTCCAGTGTTTTAGTATACCTGTGTGGATAGGTAGTCTATTTTGGTCGGTTCAGTTTCCCAACCAAAACATATCCAAATTGTGTGATTTTTGTCTTATTGGAAAGCCCTTGGCATCTACTTTTACTGTCTCAAATAGCACATTCAGATCATTCATACTCTGTGAGATATCTGTCACAGAGTAAAGTCCAGTTTTAGAGTGTACTTATGTGTGCAAGTGGTCTATCTTGATGAGTTGAGTTTCCTAACCAAAACTCATCCAAATTACTTTATTTTTAGCTTGTTCGAAAGCTATTTAAATCTACTTTCTTTATACCAAATATCTTTCTCAAAGGATATATATTCAGAGAGCTATCAGTCCGAGAGTGAAGCTCAGTTCTTCAGCATACCTGTGTGGACAGGTAGTTCATCTTTGACAGTTGTGTTTCCTAATCAAACATTGTCCAAATTAAGTCATTTATAGCTTGTTAGAAAGCTCTATTTGTCTTCTTTGATTGACTAAAGCATCAAGTCCATTTGAGTTTTGTGTTGAGAGCAGCAAGCTATCTAAGGTGCAGATGTTTGTCCAAGTGCTGGACATACAAGGGTTCACTACACACTTCCGTTGCGCATAGAAGAACTCATTCTCCATACTCATGAGGAGTTTGATAATTCAAATGCAGCCCATGCTCTTAAGGAATCAGAAGATTCTAGACTACTTAAGTCCATGAAAAAGGAGGGTAGTATTTTTTATTTAATAAAGATGGATGGGAAGTTCAGGGCAGAACTCTTGCAGATAATTGATGAAATGTCCACAAAAGGCTGCTCTTATGCATAAAGATAAAATTTTAGGGGAAGCACCCCTCACAGATTACAAGAGCCCTCGGCTAACAGTCTCTATTAAAGGTCATGAGTTTCAAGGAGTTATTGTGGATGGTGGTTCTGGCATTAACTTGATGCCTGAATATACCATGAAAAAGATTGGACTATACCCTTTAGGACCTGCCAACTTCACTATAACAATGGTAGACCAAAGCATAGTAAGGCCTAGGGAGTGGTCCCTGGAGTTCCAGTCAAGATACAAGGTACCATCTTTAACTTGGACTTTGTTGTTTTAAGGCTGCCACAGGTAGAAGGAAGCTTCCCCTTGTTAATTGGGAGACCTTCGTTAAGGCATGCCAATGTGCTGCATGATTAGGGCAAGGACACAATGTGGGTAAAACAAGAGGGAAAAGTGTTGCAACAGATAATTTTAGAAGATGGACCAAACAATCAGAGAAATACTAGCATGATGCAGACAATTGGTATTTGTATGGAAGAAGAATTGTTGGACAACCCAGAAGCAGACCTATTTGAAGGAGCAGATTTATATGAAGATGAAAACATGTTGGCTTGGCTCCATGCAGAAGACCCATCTTCCTGCTATGGAATTTTTCCAAACTCAAGTAGAGAAGAAGCATATGAAGAAAAAGAGGAAATCACTCAGGATGAAACAGTCTCAGTCAAAGGCCATAGCAAAGAGAAGAAAAGCAAAGCCCTTACATGCAGTAGTGATTATGCTACTCTAATTTATATGTCAATGGCCACTTTTTATGGATACTGGTATGGCTATCATTTGTTATGTCAATTCTTATGATAGCAAGTGCAGGGCTTTACAAAAATGTGGAACGTGTACCCGCTAGTCTTTGGAAACAGAGGGTTCCATTGGATGAAGAATCCGGAATAGAAAAAATAAAATTTTGTAGATTAAGTCATAAAGTTGCTGGAGGAGATAACATTCTAATGAAGGATTTAGGGTACCCCTATCAGATGACCAGTGTGCCCAATGAGAAGACAAAACCAATGAAGTGTAGTACAATTGGAGATTGTGGAGGAGTTTCTCTGAGTCAACAATACAAGGCTCAAGGCCTATCATCAACAAAAGTGAAGATTTCTGGATCACCTGGAACCTGTGAAATTTATCCACGTTGTACATAGTCTTTTCTCGTCATGTTTACTTCAGTTTTAGTAGCTTCCTTTATCAATTTCATGCTTGTTTCTTGAGTTTTTAGCAAATTTAGCATCCATTTCATCAACTTTGCAAAGGTACAATTTTTGGAATTCTTAGGAATGTTTTTTAGAATTTTTCAAGCATTTTTTAAAATATTTCTAGCATTTTTCTCCTTTTTCATGTGTCCTTTTCTTGCCAAATTTGAGGAATAAAGGAATCTCTCTGTGGTTTTGAGTGAAGAAACTGGCCTAAACTAGTAGGAAATTTTTTCAGAATTTTTTGAAGATTTTTTTGGATTTGTTTTGCCATTTTTTGGATTTTTTATGTATTTTTCTTTAGTTTTGCATAATTTATTAACCCCCCCCCTAGGCGTTTTGTTTTTTCCCCCAGAAAAAAAAAATTTCCCGCCCCCCCGCCACCCCCACCGACCAAACCCCCCCCCCCGGGCAATTTTTTTAACTTTTTATTTTCTTTTTCTTTTATTTAATATTTTTTATTTTATTTTTATATTTTTTTATTATTTATTTTATTTTATTTATTTATTTTCATTTTCTTTTTCATTTTTTTAGCTTAGGTCTGGGTGTTCGCCAAAAGTACATAAAAAAAAAATTCAATCATTTTATTTATATATATATATATATATTTATTATTATTATTATTATTTTTATATATTTTTTTATTTTCATGGCTGAGAACTTTGGGCTCTGGATCATGCCTCAGTTGGCCGTTTTTTACAAAAAGGGAGTCTTTTTCATGTTTTTTGGCACCTCTAGACTCAGTTTTTGGCTTTAGTTTTCCAAATTCCCACATTTTCTCTGACTTTTGGTCAAAACCCATATGTTTTGAGCACATTTATCACATGGTTTTAATGCCCCACATTGTCCACATGGTCTATTCTCACCTTCTCTTACCTTATGTTTCATAATATCCCATACACAACATTTGTAGCTCTACTGTTTGATCATTTTAACCCTATCCACACCCCATCATCATAACCCCAATCCCTCCCTTTACCAATCTGCCCAGCCACATCCTTAACCCTCCCAATCCCTTCCATTAGTGCCCCTCAGCCCTCCCCTCCACCTCCTTTCTACCCTCCCATTGAGCCCCTTTGCTTTACATGGCAAAATCTAGTTTTTGGTTCTTCTCTAGTGCTTGTTCTATCCTGCTTTTGGTGGAATTGGTTGCTGCTCAGATGTCCTCTTCAAGTTTTTGCAGCTCCATTATCATGGTGTCCTATATGCTCAGAGTTTTGGCTGTACATCTCCGGGACGGAGAGCACATTAGGTGGTGGGCAACTGTTGAGCCCATAAAAGTCATATTGGTCAAAGTCAACTAGAGTCAAAGTCAAAAGGTAAAAGTCAACTGGTCAAAGTCCACAAGGTCAAGGTCAAAGTCAACAAGTGCAAAGTCAAAGTGCTAAAGTGCAGGTGTCAAAGTGCACAGGTAGTGCACAAATAATTGTCCACAAGGGTAAATTGGAGAAAGTGGGTTGCAGGTTGCAGAGGTATTTTCTCTAATGTTCCTAAGGTCCAAAGTGTTTTTTAAAGTGTTTTGGAAGGTTCAGGTGAACCCTCTCTTATGTGCAAAAGTGAAGACTTAAAAGGAAATGTGAAGGTATGTGAAGCGGCAGCGTACGCACACGTGAAAATATGGCCCCCCAATTAAAATTTTTGGTTTTAGTCTAAAGTCACTACAAGACAAAACAGAGAGTCGTTGCCTGCCACTTGTGAAGACAATCTTGGGACATCAAAGTGAGCACCAAGATACTATTGCAGTTAGGAGCGTACGTGATTGACACACTCAAATCAAGGCAAGGACTATTCTTGGGCATTCTAGTGTAAGCAAGAGAAGCATAGTCTAAGTGAAGCAAGAGAGAGAAGTGCAAGAGTCACCAGTGTGCGACGCAGAGAAGAAGTGAAGGAGTGCATGGAGAGTGACTAAGGGATTGTGCAGAGAGGGCTAAGATAGTCCCCCAAGGATCTCAAGGTCTCCTTGCAGTGTGTGCGTGCCGACAGAAGGTATTCATTCCTCCCCCCTTAGTGGAAGCTTGGTGCAAGGTGTGCACAAGGGTAAGCTTGAAGCAGGTGGAGGTCTGGTGCAGAGCGGGCCGGCAACAAGAATACTTTGTGTAGTTGGTAATTTGTAATTGAGCACACTATGGGATTCTGCACAGAAGTATTGGCTTGTATTGTGCTTCAACATTGTAATTGTCTTAGTGTAATCAATCGGCAGAGGCTTCCAGGGTGTATTTTCTCTTCTTGTCTTTTCCTTTTCTCCTACAAACCCTCAAACTCCTTCTTGTCCAAGAATCCCCCAACAAGATGCCAGAGATAATCCCTCTATGTATATCTTTGGGTGTATATATCCCCAATGAGTACTAGTCCATTGCTTTTATAGGCTCCAATAGGCCAAGAGGGCCTTGCAGATTCCTCATGTTCACTGAATATGCACTGATTGATTGTCCCAAAATTGGAGGGGTAGATCAAATATGCCACCAGTCTTGAATTGGATCCTCAAAAATAGGCAATTGTCATGAATGGTTGGCGGCAACAGTCATTTATCATTTTTCACTTTTACCACTTATACTTTTACTGTCACTTTTGAATGAAAGGTGAGATCTCATTATGTGCCGCCCGTGATATTGTAATGCCCCTCAGAACTCCTCCTTCACATAATGCACATAACACTTGTAGTAGTTTTTGACCCTTACATATTGAGTGGGGGAGGTGGTGGATGATGTGGGTGGAGGGATGGCGGGATGGTGGGATGGAGGATTGATTCTAACTCCACCAATAAAAAGAGTCCAATGAATTCCCTAGTTGGAAGAGTCAAAAGCATCAATGTTAACAACATCAAAAGATCAAGAACTTTTGTCAAAGCATGCATGATATGGAAGGCATGATCAAAGAGCTAATTCATGTTCTTGGTTATCTGTACTCGAATCAAAATGTGAGGAGTTAATTGAATTCTCTTGGGAGAGTCTTCTTGTACATACCACAACAAGCATGGAGGTGGGGGTGGAGTGGGTACAGTTGAGAGGTGGTGGTGAGCGGGGGGTGGAGGGAGGCTAAGGGTGGAGTGGGGGAATTTGGGGAGTGGTGAGGCGGGGCACAGGGGAGAGAGAGAGAGGGAGGGAGGGAGGGAGGGAGGGAGGGAGGGAGGGAGGGAGGGAGGGAGGGAGGGAGTGAGGGAGGGAGGGAGGGAGGGAGGGAGGGAGGGAGGGAGGGAGGGAGGGAGGGAGAGAGAGAGAGAGAGAGAGAGAGAGAGAGAGAGAGAGAGAGGGGAGAGAGAGAGAGAGAGAGGGAGAGAGAGAGAGAGAGGGGTGGGCTGAGGGGGCTACGGGGGGAGTGAGGGTGGGGGTTGCGTGGGAGAGAGAGGGGGCGAGAGAGAGAGATAGAGAGAGAGAGAGAGAGAGAGAGAGAGAGAGAGAGAGGAAGGGAGTGAGAATTCTGTCATGCTACACATACAAAACAAGGAATAGTTGTTGCAAGATACCCACATACCTCTTGAGATTGGGCCTCCATTTGCAATCATGTTTGACCCTTCAAATCTTTGCCAAAAATCATCAAGTGAGTTCGTCTCCTACTAGAACTTAGGATGAGAACTAGTTAGCTCTTCCATAGATATGAGTTCTTGAACACTTTAACATACATCAGGATACTACGGCTGAACTGAGTGCATCATCTAGAGACTCTTTTGACACTCATCCTCTCCATTCACGAATCCCCATAGACCTTTTCACATTAGGAAATTCTCCATCCTATACGACCATATGTGGTAGTTGTCTTTATTCAGCTTATCACCAACTATTTGCACAATTGTATCACCCATCCTTGCAATTTAAGCACTTCTCTATGCAATGGCAATCTTATGGCGAGGCCTAAAAAACTTTGGGCAGCATTTTAGCTATATTTCTAGATATACGCACCAAAAATTTAATGTTTTCCAAATAATCTCAATGGTTTCCTCTTGTTCTAAGCACACCCTACATCTCTATGCACTTATATACTCATTTATGACCTCTTTGAAAAATTTTGGTAGAGTCTCCTTTGTCCAGAGTGTATATGCGCCAAATTAACTATAGTGAATCCACTCCAAAATCCAAAATCTGGGTAAAAGCATCAATAACAACACATAACATAAGCAAATATTCTGTGACAGGAGGCCACAAAATCATACATTCATCCCATGATCGGTACACGAGGTCTTGAGATTGTCTTCTCTTTGGCCTTCCACCTATATCACTAGGGTATCTCCAAGAGACGAGAATACCCCAATAAAACCTCACCATGTCCCTCACTTTTTGTTTAAATTCAATGGTTTTTAGTAGGATAATATAACCTCACAAGGCTTGTGATTTGTCTACATTAAGTACCCACAAAATGCATACATTCGTCTCACAACATGTGAGTATTGTCCATTCAAGGACCCACAAGAGAATGCATGACATCGCCTGCCACATGCAATCGAAATGAAAAATTGAAATCAAATATGTACCCGAGATAAAGCCCTCTTACTTTTATGTCAATTTTCTAGTAACCACTGAGAGTGTAAGTAACTATGTTCTGTAAATATTTATGTATGAAAGAATGCCCTCATAATTTCAGATGCCTCTAGAAAATATGATAATTGTTTTGATTTTTCATTTACTGTCGAAGGATGAGAGGTTAATGTTGCCTTTTAATGTACAATAATTATTTTTAGTGCATGAGATACAATGAGCATAAGGTGAAATTATTTGGGAATGCCAAAGACATCAGGGATGCCATCGATCTCGATCTGATTTCCTTCTTACTTTGGGAACTTTTACCTTTCTTTGAAGTTTGTATTCAAATATTCATAAGCAAGAATGAGTATGACTGCAACAGCACGAATGACTATGGTTGCAACAGCACAATTAAGCCACTCTATCATTGCTAATTGCTAATCCTTGCTCTAAAGTGCCTCTCTTGTTCTGTTTAGTGGATAGTGGATAACTAAAGCATGATCTGATCCACGCCTTCCATAGGCTCTAATACCACTCTGATAGATATCACCTAGCTATGGGGCTTTCAAAATGTGCAAAGATGGCGATGATGGAGAGGACTCCATTTTTCACGGATGATGCACGTGGTGCAGTGGTGATATATTTTCTATATAGTTAGTTTTTGGTTTTACATAAAACATGCCACATCACAATTGTATCTCTTCATCTGATTGAATGCAGCTGGTGACTTGGTGTGAGATTATCTATGGCCATCACAAGTTTGAATCAATGATCTCTTAGCTCCAAATGCAGATCAATCTCTTAGCTAGCAATTTGTTGATGATAGTGTGAAGGTCTGCAACAAGAAGTGTTGGGGACTAAAAATAGTTCATGAACTACCTGAACTACCAAGAAGTATTGGGGACTAAAAATAGTTCAGTATGCTGCTCGATTTGCACTTGACTCTGAGTGGTGTTTTTTGGAAATTGGACATAAAAGTATGAGGAATTTCTCTCTTAGGTACATATTTGAAATCATTTTCTCATTCTGAATGTAGAAGACCAAAAGGAATATAAAACATGGACAGAAAAATCTAGAAAGGTTCTGCATTGGATTTCCATATGTATCAAAGTGCCTGATTCCACATATTATAAAGACTAGCACAACGAAGGAAGCTTGGGACATAATTCATAAAACATATGGTACGTTGATGGAAGCTAGAAAAATTCACTTAAAGAAAAAATTGCATAGCGTATGGCGTTAAAATAGATCCATAAACAATTACCAGGCTGAAATTAGAAAGATCACTGATGATTTAGCTTCCATAAATTGCAAGGTCGATGATGATGATATGTTTTCAATTATGATGAATGGTCTAGGACCGTAGTACAAGAGCTTAGATACTTCTATCTTAGCAAGAGGCACTATGCCAAATTTTGACAAGCTAGTAGCACTTTGCATGACAAAAGAAGTAAAGCTTGGTTTGAATGCATCAAGAAGTGGCGATTCAAGAGATCATGCATTCTTTCAGCATAGATGAAGATGTTCTAGTCGTGGACGTTCATCTTCTAGAAATGCAAACACAATGAGATGAAAAGCACATGGGAATTGTTAATATTGTGGCAAGGATGGCCGTTTTGAGAAAGATTGTTATCATAAGGAGAATAGCCAAAGAGGAAGAGGTAGAAGCCCTTATGTGTCACATGGAAACTTCTCTACTGAAAGTTCATATAGAGATTATGGCAGAGATAATATGTTTGCAATGAAGCATGTGTTGAATATCATGTCAAGACTTTGAAACGATATGAATTGGTACTTGCACAAATCACATGACGAGCATAGGAAACTCGTTTGAGTCAAATGAGTCTTTGAAGACTAAAGAGTATGTGGCAACTAGTGATGATACCTTACACCTGATTGATGATGTTGGAAATGTACCACTAGTATAAAAAAATGGTGTACAAAACACATTCAGCGATGTTTTACATGTGCCTAGCATTGCAAAGAATTTAGTCCCATTGGTCAACTTGCCGATCAAGACATGGTTGTTTCATACATGATTTCAAGTATTGCAAAAGAGGAAAATGGCTTGTTCATGGAAGGAAGATGGGTAGATTGTTCATGTTTGACATGGGTACACCCCTTTATGAGAATATGTATGCCAAGAATAGTGAGTACTCAGATATAGCTAAAGTATGGCATAAACAAATTGGTCATATCAGTTTGAGGAAATTGAAGTCTATGGAAAAGAAAATGTTAGTGCGTGGACTACCAAGATTTGGTCATTGAAACTTTGAAAGAATATGTGAAGCATGCGCATTTGGAAAACATCAATGTATGAGTTTTCCAAGAAGAGAAATGCATAGAAGGAGACCTCTAGAGCGAATCCATAGTGATGTGGTTGGACTTGCTAGAACAAAATCAGTTGGCGGCTCACTATATTTTTTGATATTCGTTGACGATTATAGCCAATATACATGCATTTATTTTTTGAAGCATAAGAGTGAAGAGAATTTGATCAATACCTTAGAGATCATGGAATCAGAAGGCAATTGTCATGTCGATACACACCACAACGAAATGGTGTTGCAGAATGCAAGAATGGCGTGATTGAGGAAGTTGTTAGATCCATGTTGAATAAAAAGAACATGCTAGATATATTTTGGGCAGAAGCTTGTCATACGGTTGTGCATGTCATAAATAAAGCTCGAATAGGAATGGTTCATGATTTGGCACCTTATGAGAGGCTATGGAAGCATAAGCCAAATAAGATCTATTTACGAATTTTTGGAAGTATTTGGTATGCACACATGCCTAGTCAGCTGATACACAAGTTTGAGGCTACATCTAAAAAGTGCATATTTGTTGGATACTCAAAAGAGAAGAAAGGATATAGATGTTATAATCATGTTACAAAAGAATGCATAGTGAGTAGAGATGTTATATTCGATGAAAATGTATCATGGTACGCACCCAAAGACGTGGTTGTGATAGAGAATGATATGGATGATTCTATGCATAATGTTCATGATGAGCTAGAAACAAGTCGTAGACATTTTGACCATGAAGAAAGCCAAGACTATGGTTCATATGGGTTTCCTACACCTGAAATGTCATGGAGTGGAAATGCAAAGGACTATGCAAGAAGAAAGGAGAAAGGGAAAGATGAGTACATGTGTGATTCAGATATTGATGATGAGATAGTTATGCATGGCATGTTGAAAACTATCAATGAGAAATGTGTTCCTCCACACGCAAGGAAAGAGACACGTTCAAGATTAGATCAAGGAACACCTTTAAGGCGCTATACAAGAGTAAGGCATCCTATGGATAGGTTGAATCTATACAATACGTCTATGAAGCTTCATTATGCATACATGACAGAGAGAATCAAGCATCAGGAACCTAATAATTTTCATGATGCATCACAAAGTGAAGATTAGTGCAAAGCAATGGATGATGAGATGAATGCATTGAAGAAGAGTGATACATGGGAATTAGTGAAATTGCCATCCAATAAGAAAGTTACTGGATGTAAATGGGTGTACAAAGTGAAGTGAAAAAGTTGATGGTTCATTCGAAAAGTTTAAAGCACGCTAAGTTCCAAAAGGATATGCACAAGTATATGGATTGGATTATGATGAAAGGTTTAGTCTAGTGGTGAGAATGACAACAGTGAGAAGTGTGATTGCATGGGTTGCTATGAACAATCGGAAATTGTATCAAATGGATGTTAAGAATGCATTCTTGAATGAAAAATTGCACGAGGAAGTCTATATGCAGCAAGCATAAGGTTATGTGCATGCAAAGTATCTTGACTATGTCTACAAATTAAAGAAAGCACTTTGTGGATTGAAACAAGCACCAACAGAATGGTGTGAACGATTCACTAAGAAGTTGTTGGATCTCAAAATTATGCAACCAAAGGCTGATTATTCACTGTTTGTATGGAATCAAGGAAGGGAAAGGATTTTATTAGTGATTTATGTCGATGATTTGATCATTATTGGCAATGATGAGAAGAGGATTGCTGATTTGAAAAAGCAATTGAAATCTGAATTTTCGATGTCAGACTTGGGAGAGCTAAAATATTTTTTGGGAATTGAAGTAATTTCAATGAAAGAGGGAATTTGGATGATCCAACGCAGTTGTATGCTAGAAATGCTTGAGAGATTTGGTATGAGTGCTTGCAAACCTATTGACAGGTCTGATGTTAACACTAAACTTATGGATGATGGGAAGTACTTACATGATGCCAATGTGTATAGGAAGATGGTTGGAGGTTTGATTTATGTAACAAAGACAAGACCGTATTTGAGTTTTGCAGTTGGTTTAGTGAGTCAGTTTATGCATAAACCATGTAGAGTGCACTTGGATGTAGTGAGACACATATTTCGATATGTGAAAGGAACATGCCACTTTGGCTTGCTTTATGAGAGAAAACTTCAACCATGTATATATGCATACATGGATGGGGATTGGGCTGGAAATGTCATGAATCAAAGTTCAACGAGTGGATTTTCATTTTCACTTAGAAGTGCAACCATTTCATGGAGTAACAAGAAGCAACCAACTATCACTTTGTCAAGTATCAAAGCTGAATATAGAGGCATTACACAAGACGTTTGTGAAGCAACATGGACTAAGCACCTACTTGAAGACATGGGAGTCTACACTGACAAAAAGGTGGTCATCTATTGTGACAATGTGCGTAGCATAATGTTATCGTAGAATCTAGTTTATCATGCGAGATCGAAGCACATCAAAGGTCATTATCACTTTGTTCATGAGAAGGTCATTGAAGGAGAAGTGGAGCTGATCCATATCAGCACTAGAGAACAAATGGCTAATATCTTTACGAAAGATCTTCCCAAAGACAAGTTCATCTACTTCAGAGAAGCTTTAAGAGTTAGGAAGCGTTAGTTTGTATCTAGATTTCATTTCATGTTATTTCATCTTGTATGGACATATGTATTTCTTTCATTTTGTATTCAAGCTCATTCTTAGCTTGAGGGGAAGATTTGATGATGTTGCATGTCTTATGTAAAACCAAAAACTGACTTTATAGAAAATATATCACCACCGCACCCCATGCATCATCCGTGAAAAATGGATCCCTCTCCATCGTCGCCATCTCTGCACATTTTGAGAGAGCCATAGTTGCATGATATCTATCAAATTGCGCATTCAAAATTGCATGGGCAGCATCGAAATCCTAGAGCGTTTGATGGATCACTCGACTCTAGACCTCATTGATGTAGAAAGTCTTCACTATGTTCACCATGCTCTGCATGATGTTCGTAGTGCTCTTGATAGTACGCTCCTACTATCTGGCAATGCGGGTAGGGAGCTCAACGGCACTAGTAATGAGGCATGATTGCGGAAGAGAATGGTGCTCTTGGTTGTATTACCCACAAGCTCTGATACCACTCTGTTGGAGTAGCTATGGCTCCTTCATGTCGTTGTCGAGATGTCGTCATCATCTTCGTATGCCAAAGGAGAGAGAGAGAGAGAGTGTTTTGATAATGTCCGTGCAGTGAGTTAGAAACTAGGCGCTTTACTACCAATAGTTTTGTTGTTTTGGTGTTGTTTTTACATATCAAGAAGCCACGTCATCAAAATCATAATCGTGGTTGTGCATGACTTTTAAAGCCTGAATATGTCATGCATCATTGGAATTCCTTTAAGAATTCATCGATTTTAAAGTCAAGCTCCTTTAGCAGAGTATCATAATTGTAGTGTTTATTGTTTCATGCCCGAACAGTCACACTCAAACAGTAATAGGTCATATTCAAAGAAAAGTGGTGACTATTCAGAGTCATGATCCAACAACAAAACTCAATGCATAAACAACGATTGTTTGCCGTCATCATTCCAAGGAATATGGAGATTTGAGAGAGTGAATGTTTCTTTTAAGTACAGAAAGCGGTAGCCGCATGATGGTAGATAATGTAAGGCTGCAATCTACAAAAACATTACTAAATCAAATGTGTTTCCTTGGATAGACAAACTTGGGGGACTCTTAGGTAAAGTTCTTGGACAAAAGCCAAGAAATGGCTTTAACCCCAAGTGGGATCCTCTGATGCTAGTTGAAGTAGATATCTCCAAAAACATTAAACCGTCTCTGGTTCTTAAAAATTCTGAAGGGTGTAAGCTACATGAACAAAGAGTTTTATACAGGAATTTACCAAATGCTTGTTTTCATTGTTATAAGCAGGGGCATTTGATTAAGGATTGTCCCTCTCTTGAGATCAAGCAAGATAAGGAGAAAAGAGAGGACAAATCAGGAATTCAGTGTCCTGAGGGTAAGAAAGTTGAGAGCTCCAAGGAAGATGGGGTCTTCAGAAGACAGGTAGGTAAAAACAGAAGGAAGACCTTTCAGGTCGGTCTTAAACCAGAAACTCTTGTTAAGGTTATTAACAATCCTTTTCAGGTTCTTGATGAGTCTTTTACTGATGCGACTGAGAACTTAGAAGCTGCAGGTATACAAAAAAATAATAATGTTCCTTTGCCTGATCAGTCGGATGAAAGTCTTCCAGGAAATGAGGAGGGATGGACAGTGGTTGGTAAGAAAAATAGTATTAAACCCCAATCCCCTATTTCTTTCTCCTCCCCTGGGAAGAATCATTTAGAAGAAGTTAACGTTTATTCTTCACAAAAATCCAAGGACCTGTTTGTGGAACAACTAAACAGAAGTGATGAAGAAGGTATGGTTCAAGCAGGAATTATAGAAGATAATGTGGAAAATATGATTATAGATAAGGTATCAAGTCCTGTAGTCAATGATAAATCAAAGTCCAAAAGAAAAGACGTGATTAGGTCATCCATTTCAGCTGTTAAACCGATCAAGAATCTTAAAAAATAATTCTTTCCTATGGATTTTATCAACTTCATTTCTTTAAATACTAAAGGTTTGTCTGATCCTGTTAGAAGTAAGATTATTAATAATTGGATTAAAGATTCCTCTCTTGCTCTTGATTTTATCTGTCTGCAGGAACTCAAAATTGGTGGTGAACAACTTATTGCCAATCTTAAGGTTGTATCCAATAATTCCATTTGGTTTTCCACTAACCACAGTGGAAAAGGAGGAGGAGCTATTGGTATTAAGGCTAGTCTCAGTCAGCTTGTTGAAAAGTTATTGATTAGTGATACCAATCAGTGGATTGGTCTTAAGTGTAAAGACCCCTTCAATTTCACTATCATTTCTGTTTATGCTGCTAACAATCCCATAGACAGGTCTAAGTGCTGGGAGGAGATTGGTAAGCTGGATGGTGATCTTATATTAACTGGTGATTTTAATATGGTCACTAATTCGGCTGACAGAATTGGTAATTGTAATAATGTGATTGCAGGTAGTGAAAAAAATAAATGGTTTAGACTTGTGAATTTACATAATTTGGTTGATATTTCTTCAAGTACTGGCCATACCTGGAACAATAAGAGTTCTAATAATAGGCTGTCGGCCAGATTAGATAGAATTTATATGAACTCTTCCAGATTTCAGGATTTGTGGAATTGTAGTTGTTCCATTGATTCCTCCCTTCAGATGTCTGACCATGTTCCTTTGATTGTTAAGTTGGCTAGTAATAACCCGTCTTACAGAGCTGGATGGCCTCACGTAGATATTTCTTTGTTTAGGGTGCCTTTGATTAAGTTGGAAATCAAGAATATTTTTAAAAATCATTTTTTCCAGGGGTGTTCCCCTTTCAAGGCCTGGGAGGCTGCTATTAAAGATGTTCAATGTGTTCTCGTTTTTTACAAGAAAAAATCCAGGGAGGTTAGGTACAACAGAAGAATGATGCATCTTAAAGAGATAGACAGAATTGAAAGTTCTAATCTTAGTAGTAATGTTAAGATTCAGAAGATCATGGAGCTTCAGGAAAAAGTGAGGTATGAAGACTACCTTCTGGCTAGTGGTGCCCTTGCCACATCCAGAGAATTCTGGGCTGGGAAAGTTGATAAACCTAATAAGCATATGTATGAGATTATGAGAAAAAAAAAAGCTAAGGATTTCATTCCTCTCTTAAGGAAAAGCAATGGTGGGGTTGCCTCTAATATCAAGGAGAATTTGCAGGAGGCTGTTTCCTTCTTTACCAATGTTTTCTCTATGCCTCCCAAGAGAGGGGACCACATCTGGAGTGCAAGAGTTGCCATTGCCCTTTGTAGGAAAAAAATGGTTCCTCAGGGCATGGTCTCCCTCCTTGATCTCCCCCTTTCTGCTGGTGAGGTTAGAGAAACCATTAGTAAGTTGAAGCCCGGTAAATCCCCTGGTCATGATGGTATTCCTAATGAGTTTTTTCAGGAGTTCAAAGAAATTTTGGTGCCCATTATTCTCTGGATCTGGCAAGAAGCCATTAGTAGAGGGACTCTGTCTACCTACATTAATACTGGAGTTATTAAATTAATTCATAAAAGAGGATCTAAGGATGATCTTAATAATTGGAGACCTATCTCATGTCTGACTTCTTTGTACAAAATATATGCCTCCTCCCTTGCTAGAAGGTTGAGTCCTTTGATGGATTCCATTATTCTTCCTGAACAGAAAGGTTTTATAAAAGGAAGATTTATTCTTGATGCTATTATTTCTATTTGGGAAGGGATGGATTATGCCAAGGATAATAACACTGACACCTTCTTTTTTAAGATTGATTTTGACAAGGCCTATGATAGGATTGAATGGGATTTTATTCTGCAGTCTCTTCATGATATAGGTGCAGGGAAGAATTTTATTAAGTACACTAGCATCTTGTTTGGTAATGCTCAGTCCAAAATTGCTATGAATGGTCACCTTTCTTCCCCTTTTAAGCTGTGTAGATCTGTGAGACAAGGTTGTCCTTTAGCCCCTTTACTGTTTGCCATTACTAGTGATGCTCTTGGCTGGCTTGTCAAGGACTGTATTAATAAAGGTCTTTTAAAAGGTATAGTTATTCCTCAAGCTGCTAATATGCTCTGTTTGCAGATGTTTGCTGATGACACTAATCTTATGTTGGAAGCTGATCCTATGTCTGCTAACACCTTTTTAAACTGTCTTAAGACCTTTTGTTTGGCCAGTGGTTCTGTTGTTAATCATCATAAAACAGGTTTTTTTGCCTCTAATGATTTGGTCCCGGATTGTGTACTTGAGGCAGGGTGTGACATCATTAAAAAAGGTACTGTTTTCAGATTATTGGGTATCCCTATGGGATTTAATATTACCTTTCAGCAGAGATGGGAATGGGTTTTGGACAAGTTTAGAGCTAAGATTTTTAAATGGATTGATTTGCAGGCCAATATTTCCCAAAGAGTGTTTGTGTTGAAGCATTATATTCTCCCTGGCCTAACTTATTTCCTTGCTTGTTGGCAGCCTACCAAGAAACAGTTGGCTCAAGTCATTGCTCTTTCCAGGAGATTTTTATGGGGCAGTTCCAAAATTCCTAAAGTTGCTTGGAAGATCTGTTGTTTGAAGAAGTCAGAGGGAGGCCTTGGGCTAATATGTCCCTCAAGGATGGCTACTCAAATGGCAGCAAAATGGGTTCTAAGGGCCATCTCTTCTTCTGACTTCTGGGCTTGTTTGATTAAAAGAAATATCAAATTATTTTGCCTGAGTAGTAACAAAAGTTGGAATAACTTTTCTCTTTGGGACATTGTGTCTTCCCCTGCCATATTCATCCCTAAAGGGAGTCAGTTGGTTTGTAACTTCTGGCGGGCTTGGATGTCTATCAAGGAAGGTTACAAGCTTCCCATTTGGTTTGCCAAGAATCATTCCTTTTTTTTACAGGATTCTTTATGGATTGGCTGGTTTATCAGTAATTGTGATATCTCCCTTCCTATAACATGGCATAAATGTAAAAATTATGGTTTCAATAAATGGGAGGATTTGTTGAGAAATGGGCAATTGATTGAGGATAGTTACATAATGAATGCTAATGACCTGTCTTTGTCTTGCAAACAGATAATTAAAGAAAGAAAACTACAACTGCTGAAATTCACGACAGAAAATCTTTGGTACAAAAGTACTACCTTGGATGTGGTGGCTCAGGATATGTATAACAGCTACAAGTCCTCCTACATCAGCATCTCGAGCATTTGTGGTCGACTGAATAAAAAGTGGGACCTGTCCTGGAATTCTCATCAATGGAAATACAGATTTCAAAGCCTCTGGGCCTATCCTATGGCTAACAAACATTCTTGTCTCCTGTGGCTGATTCTGCACAGAGGAGTCTGGACTGGGAGCAGAGCTAGAAAGTATAATATTGATGCAGGATTGTGCAAATCATGTGGCAAAGTTGAAGATTTGGAACACTTGTTCTTCAAGTGTAAAGATAGTATGGCCTTCTGGGAAATCGTTCATCTCTATTGCCGGACTTCTGGGGGTTATAATTTGGGAGCCAAGGAGCTGCTTATTGGTGTAACTTACAAGATGGACATCGCTTTATGGCAGATTGTGAGGGCTCATATCCTTTGGTACGTGTGGAAAAGCAGAAACAGCAAGATTTTTGATAAAAAAGGAAAAAATTTTCTTTTTTCCTGTCTTGTTGGAATCAGAAGAATCGCTTTTATGTGTAACAATATTCCCCTCAATGAGAAATTACTAGACAAAAACCCCTTGTATATAGTCAAAAAGTACCCTTGTAACTCTTGGAAGAGCAAATTGCTTCAGATCTACTCTAGAGACAGGAACAATATGATCAGTTTCTTTAACTGGTATATTAGAAACTATGTGATGTAAGGGGTTGCTGGCTTGGGCTCTCTTGGCCCCTGTCTTTGATCCAGTGTTTCTGAGGTTTTTGCCTCCCAGTAAATCTGGTGAGTGCTACTCTTGTATTTTACTTTCCTGCATTAATATTATACTTTCTGTTCGTGTTCAAAAAAAAATGTGTTATATTTTCTATTTAACCGTCGAGAACGCATTACGAATTTTCCTGTTTGAAAGAGAATCTTCTTTTTTAAAGCGTATAGACAATCAGATTTATTATCGTTCCTCTTTGAATAGCCGCATACACAGGGAGAAAAAAAAAAGAAAAAACAAAACCGAGAAAAGAAGTCAAACAACAACATTCGTATTAAAGAATGACGGTCAAACAAGAAATTAAATACACTATTCAATAATATTTTAAAGTTCACGGATTCAATTGAAGCGATGTTCATGTATACGACTCTTCAATGTAGATTCGACAAGCACAATAGCCGAGAGTGCACAGAAAATAACTCTGCATGAATCAACAACATTCCCATTTCTTAATATATCAACAATAGATTGTTCGTGTTCTTCTGCGTGTGGAAGTGCATGCATTGGTTTTTACACTCACACGATCACGATTCGCACATACATGCAACATGCTCATGTAAAAGTACTTCGTAAATAGATGACTTGCACTGCACAGTAGTCGAGAGTGCACAAAAAGAAACATTGCGTAATCCAATGTATAACGACATCGTGTACAATGAGAGGCATCATGCTCTTGTACAGATTTCCTGAAAGGACTATGATGATGTAATCATCAGACTTCCATAAAGAACCATCAACTTGGAAGTCAAGTTCGCTGTTGTGAGGTTGAAGAACGACCAGGTTCAATGTAAGTTTATGATCATCTTTGTGGTAGAATACTTGATTTTCAAATATCAGTAGCCTTCAAATATTAACTTGTATTTATCCATGCAATCACATCAAATCATCAATGCATTTATATACCTTTAATGCGTACTCGCATGGAAAGGAACTTACACCATTATGCTTTTTTTTTTTTTAAATGGAGGTTCGGCCGAGGCCTACTCCCCCGGACTTAAACTTTGAAATTAACAACTGTACAAGGAAGGGCATAGTACCCATGGGACCCCCCTTATCCCACAAGAACAAGGGCAGACGAGGTAGACGGCCCGAAGGCACTTACAACGAGGTAGACGGCCCAAAGGCACAGCGGAGTGAACGCCCGAAGGCAGTTTTCAACGCCCGAAGGCGGTTTTACATATCCCGCAGCGCTGGGGGGTTGAACCCTCGCCCCCGCCTCAAGAGGCGAAGGACCCAACCGCTAGACCAAGCATCTTGGGATACACCATTATGCTTTTTGAGAGGTCGAGGCACTTCAATCCTTAAGTGTGGTCATTGATAAAGTGTGGGCTTCCCACATATAATTATGCTCGTGTTGGCCATAAGGAGGAGAACCCATGTGTTGATGTTTGCAAAACCATATTAAGTGTTTCCTTCAACCGAATTTCTGGTTGTAGCTTTTAGGTGAATCAACTTAGTTGACTTCCGAGTTGTTCACCTTGAAGTGCCCTTGCTTCTTGGAAAGGTCTCATTACAACTGCTCATTAATCTGTACAATTTTCTCTGCAATCAATTCAGCGTCAAAGAAAAGTATATCATAAAGTTGCACTATTAGAAAAAAGAATCAATTAGAAACAATGTATGTATTTATGTATGTTTTTATGTATGTATGTATGTTTGTTTATATGCATGTATGTTTGTATGCATGTATGTATGTATTTATGAACGTACGTATATATGTATGCATGTATGTATGTTTGTTTGTTTACATGCATGTATGTATGTATTTATGAACGTACGTATGTATGTGTGTATGCATGTATGTATGTATATATGTATGTATGGCCATACGTATGCATGTATGCATATATGTTTGTATGTATGAAAGTATGTATATATATAAGTAAGTACAAACGTTATGTATATAAGTATGTATGTATGTATGTATGTGTGGATACATTCATCCATGTATGTATGTATTTATGTTTGTGTGCAAGCATGTGTTCTTAAATGTATGCGCATGATGTATGTATTTATGTATGTATGTGTGGATACATGCATGCATGTCTGTATGTATTTATGTTTATGTGCAAGCATCTGTTCTTAAATGTATGCATGCATGTATGTATTGTTAGAATTCTACCAAGCTCAAGTTTGAGAACTCATGCTAAATTCAAGTGTCACATCACTTCATGTTTTGGTAAAGACTCCAACAGCTTTTCCTGGAGATTTTGAGCTAAGGATTCCTTCTAACTTGATGGAGAAAAGCTGAGGATTTTAGAGGCATCATTTGAGTTCAAAAGACAAATGATCTTTGGAGCATTATACAATAAATAGATTCGAGAATATTCATGGCCATCTTATAGCATCTTATAGGCTCTCAGTGGGAGTGTATAATCATAACTGCTCAGACATGAAAACATGAAAACGCGTGGCCTCATTTCAGGAGGTTAAAAGTTTTCGTTAGTAAAAGCCTTTTTAAATCTTAAATCTTAAATGTGGCCCGTTGAAAGATGAAATCTAAATCGTGATTTCGGCAGCGCACGGTTGAAGTGGTAGCTTTTTATTGTAATTTTGAAAAAAATAAATAAAAAGAAAAGAGTTAAGCAGATTATGGAGAAGAAAGAAATGGACTTTGTAGCTCCCCCTCAGTCCGTGTCCCCCTTTGAGATGGAGTCTGTCCCAGTGGACGTCGCGCCCCCAGAGGTCTCTTTATGCAAGGAGTCTGTGGCGGCAAAGCAGGAAGAACTGAAGAAAACTTGCCTGATCGGTCAAATGTTTGGCCCCAGGCCCCCTCTTGAAAGTGTGAGAACTTGGCTTCGCAAGGAGTGGTTCCCACGAGGCTTAATTGTGTCCAAGTGTCAATTCCTGCCGGCGAATCACCTGCTTCTTGTATTTGAGAACGAACAGATGGCTTTCCAAGCCCTGCAAGCCGGCTCCTGGCAAGTGGGCCGGTCCACCCTTTGCCTTTTTAAGTGGACCCCAGACTTTGTCGCGAACAGATCAAAGCCTCTTCGTTATCCGCTTTGGGTGGAGCTTCCCAATCTGCCTTTCTTCATGTATGGATTTCTCCGTGAAATCGTCTCACCGATCGGTCGCCCGATGGCCGCTAGACAGGATGTTGGGGGGTTAATCTACGATGGAGCTCAACATTTTTTCAATGCAAGATGGCATCCTCAGATCTGCGTTGAAACAGACCTGAACCAGGTCCTCCCCTCGAAGATCTCCATAAACTGTGGAGATGGTAAGACCTGGACACAAGAGGTTACTTACAAGAATTTGCCAAACGCGTGCTTCCGGTGCGGGCTTCAAGGTCACAGGATCAAAGACTGCCCCCTGAAGAAAAGTACCAATAAAAACAAGCTTAAACCAGATGGGACCCTAGACCCTCTCCCCCAAGACGACACTCGGGGTCATCCCCCTCCAATGGAGGAAGAAGAGGGAACTCGCGTTGCTGAGACGGATTCAGAAGGTTTCACTGAAGTGAGACGCAAGAGGAAAGTTAGCCCTCGAAGATAAAAAACAAGGAATTCTTCGACAGCTGCCCCCTCGAATAACATATACTGTAACCTAGAAAAAGAGATTAATGAGCTCGACTTCCCAGGGGACATCCTCTTTGAAGAAGACCCCACTGATAATACCCTTGGGTGCTCTACCAGCAAAGAAGATAACCAAGAAGGTTACACCACGAGTAAAGAGGAAGGCTTCACTACCAGCAATGAAGACAACCCAGACAGCGAAAGCTCCGCTCTTGGTCCTACCCTCCCGGTATGCTTTCCAAGACTACCGCAACAAAATTCCAAGCTTAAAGGTAAACAACCTTCCGGCATGCCTTGGAAGAGCCCCCTCAAGAGTAGGATCCTAAGTCAAGAAGTAGGGAAGAAAAAAGAAGACCACAAGAAGAAAAAAGATCGGGTCCCTCCCCTCAAAGAGGGCAACCATCATTAATGAAATTCACATCTCTAAACGTTAGGGGTCTGTCTGACCCGTCAAGAGCTCCGATTCTTGGCCAGTGGTTCAAAGACATGTGCTTCGCCCCTGACTTTATTTGCTTACAAGAGATTAAAATCGACGGAGAGGATCTACAAAAACAGCTTAAATGCATTTCTCCGAACCACCTTTGGTTCTCCACTTCTCACCCTAGAGGGACGGGGGGTGCTTCTATCGGTATCAGTCACACCTTGTCTAGCAATGTGACCTCGACTTTTGAAGGTCGGAATCATCGTTGGATTGCTGCCTCTTTCGGGTCTCCTTTCCAGTTCACTGTGGTCTCAATTTATGCCCCTAATGGCGAAGCAGATAGAATGGATACTTGGGCTTCCCTTGACTCCCTTTCACACAATGTTCTGATCTGTGGGGACTTCAACATGGTTGAGTTTCCTGAGGACCGATGGAATAACAAAGGAAAAATTATTGACGGTCAGGAGAAAGAGATATGGGATAAAATCAAGCTCCATCTCGACCTGGTCGAAGTGAAAGACAGGCAGGGGTTCTCCTGGTCTAATCTCCAGTCCGGGGACTCTTTGAGGAAAGCAAGGCTTGATAGATGCTACATCGATCAGAACACCATCCTTCAGTGGGGTATTCCTTCGATTTCTCAACACATGGACCTCACTATCTCAGACCACTATCCGATTACTCTGTCCTTCAAACCGATTCCCATGCTCCAGAAAGCTCCTTGGTTTCATGCTTGTCAGACATCATTTTCCCTCCCCTCTGTCCACCAGGAAATTTCTGAGGTGTGGACGGAAGCCTTTGCTTACTGTAATGAACCGGCTAAGTGTTGGAGAAACGCAGTAGAAAGGACTCGTAAAATTCTAATCAGGACTCAAAAGGCTATAAGAGGAATTCGAAAAAAAAGAAGAGAAACGATGTACTGGAGGCTCTCACGGCTTGAAGAAGAGGTGAACAAAGGTAAGTTACATTGCCAACAGGGTCTTTTGAAAATCAGGGGAAGGCTAAGATTAGAGGAGGAGGTCCAAAGGAAAAATCTTCAAATTTTCTTCAAAGATTGGTGGGCAGGGAAGGCCGACAAACCAACGAAAGAGATGTGTAACATCCTCAAAAGGAAACAAGCTAGGGAATCCATCCCCCTAATGGTCGATAACAATGGAACTGAATGTTGCACGGAAGTGGAGAATAGAACTATCATCGTCGAACATTTTACCAATCTTCTCGGGGTCTCGACTCCTCTTTCCCCCCACAGGCGCGACTCCATGGCAACCATCTCAAGGGTTGCTCAAACCAGAATCCCACAGAACTTGATTGCTCTACTGGATGCTAACATCTCCGAGAATGAAATTATCGAGGTTATTGATGCCCTTCCCAATGGGAAAAGTCCGGGTCCAGATGGCCTTACCAATGAGTTTTTCAAGTCCTTCAAACTTCAGGTGGCCACCCCACTGCGCCTCGTGTGGCAAGAGGCTCTCTCCTTCGGTGCCCTCCCTGAGTGCCTGAATAATGGCGTCATCAAGTTAATCCACAAATGGGGAGATAAGAACAAAATTGAAAACTGGCGTCCGATTACCATGCTCCAAACTGGATACAAGATAATTGCAAAAGTTATCGCCAACAGAATCTCCTGTCATTTAAAGTCATGGCTGTGCGAGGACCAGAAAGGTTTTATCAAAGGTAGATCTATACTTGAAGCAATTATTGATATTTGGGAAGGCCTTGCTTTTGCTGAGTCTGCTCAAGCTCTAGTTTTCATTAAGATCGACTTCGACAAAGCGTATGACAGATTGGAATGGGAATTTATTCTTCAATCATTGAAAGACCTGGGATGCAGCCAAAAGTTCACGAAGATGGTTTCCACTCTTCTTGGAAATGCTTCAACTAGAATAAACATCAACGGTAAGCTCTCTGAGCCCATTCGTTTAAAAAGATCAATTAGGCAAGGCTGCCCTCTGGCTCCTTTACTATTCGCTATCGCCTCGAATGGACTCAGCTGCCTATTAAAGCATCACATGGACGCTGGCAATCTCAAGGGTCTTTCCTTACCCCTAAATCACGGCCAAATGGTTGTGAGACTTTTTGCTGATGACATGAATGCCTTTGTGCATAACGATATAAACAGCATTGAGGTGTTTTGGTGGTGCCTCCACACCTTTTGTGTGGCATCAGGCTCAAAAATCAACCATGCTAAAACTGCTTTTAGAGCAATCAGCGGGCCTACTCCCCAATTGTTGGTGGATCGGGGGTGTCAAGTTATCCCTAGCGGTCAAGTCTTCCGTCTCCTTGGCATTCCGATGGGTTTCGACATCTCAATGGACCAACGATGGAACTGGGTGCTATCCAAGCTGGATAGCAAGCTGAATCAGTGGAAAGGTATGCAAGTCAACCTGGCAGGACGTGCTATGGTTATTAACACTTTTATGTTGTCTACAATTATTTACTTTATCTCGTGTTGGAGACCTAAGGAGAAAGACTTGGCCAAAGTAGAAAGAATCTGCAGGAACTTCCTTTGGACTGGGGACCCCAACAGAAGGGGGGTTCCCAAAATCAAATGGGAAACTTGCATTAGCCCTAAAGACTCAGGGGGCTTGGGTATTTTGGATATTGCTGGGTTGGCTGACAAGCTGGCGGCTAAATGGCTTATCAAGGCCTGGAGCAATACGGAGTCCTCTTGGGCTAAATTGATCTTCAGAAGCACGGAAGACCTTACCTTTGTTGGCCTCCCTGGTTGGAAGGACATAGGGATTCTCACGCCGGCTCTAGCCTCGTGTGTTCCTTATGGAAGAATTGGAACAAGGCCAGACAGTTCATCAGAATCAGTGATGATTGGAAGTGGGCGGCTGGCATAAGACAAAATGACTCTATTTGGTTCCCGATCAGTGGCATTCGGGGAGTGGAGTCTTGGAACCTCCAAACTGCAAGGCGGTTATGGAACAAGGGGTTCAAACAGTGGAAACAGCTCTGGAAACAAGAGACCAGCCAGTGGATTAGGTTCGAAGATTTGGATCTGAGACTTAGCGTTACCTTTGAGGAATGGACTCTTCTTCAAAGCAGGTGTTTAGCCTGGGACCGCTCAACTACCCGCCTTCTCTGCGGTCAGGATCTTCCTTGCTCGGAGGGCCTCAAATGGAGCAATGGTAAGAAGCTTTCCAGAATCCCGAACTTCAAAGGGGATTTGGATGTTCACCACACCCTTAACAAGAGATGGTGCCTTGCTTGGACCAAACTTCGGTGGGAGCTAAAATTCATGTCTCTTTGGCACCCCCTAATTGAGGTCAAAAAGTCCGTTCTCATGTGGCAGGTCTTGCATAAAGGAATCTGGACCAATGCAAGGGCTAACAAAATCTGTGGTGTGCCGCCATGGTGCAAGCGTTGCCATCGGTGCATCGAAGATTTAGCTCACCTGTTCTTTGACTGCCCCAAGTCCCGTGTTATCTGGCACCACGTGTCCCGGGTTTTGAGACTCACGAGTCAAATCAACTGGCAACAAGTGATGTTGGGTGAGGCGATCGGATGCTCATCGAGGCTGTGGAATGCCATCAGAGGTGAGGCTCTCTGGAAGATTTGGAGAGAGCGCTGTGCCATCAATTTTGGCCAAACTCCTAAGGAATGGTCGATCGAGAAATCCTTGTTTCTCCTTGGTAAAAGAATCTTCCGAGTCAAGAGATCGCCACCGTTTAGACATCACTGTATTTATCTCCTCGAAAACAACAAGTTGAAACCCAAATGGGTCCCACATGAGGGTGATGGTAATGTTATCCGCCTCATTTGTAATGCCCTGTAGCTTGCCATACTCCTCCCCTGCGTTGTGGGATTTGGGGGGTCCCATGGGCACTAGTCCCATTCACTTGTAACTTTTTCTCTTTATTATAATTAAAGTCCGAGAGATTAGGCTAAGGCCGAACTTCCTTTATTTAAAAAAAAAAGGAATATAATAAATATTCTACTAAACTAAAGTTGATCGCAGCTTCTTTATGGGATTCCGCTCTGACATCATGCCCTTAGCAGTCTTGTACGAGGATGCTGTCTCTAAATGACCTTCGTGTGTCCATCGCCCAATGAAAAGCTGTTGAATCCTGGTCGGTCATCTATCCTCTTTTACTGTGTAATTCTAAACTCGAAGCTTTGTGCCAGCTACATAGTATCTGCATGGGGAAAGGAATCGAGGGTCCTACAAATGAGTAAGGCGGCCTCGATTAATAAAATATCGTTACGATATTGCAGATAACGAGGTCCATTAGCCGCATATCAGTCACGTCATGCAGCTCTACTTATACTTAAATGCAGTACTTTCTCACACTGCCTCTATGAAAAATCTAAACAAATGAGGTTTAACTATGTTGCCTGACTCTTACTCTGTAAGCTCTCTTACTCTGCTTCATGAGATCTACAAGGATGTACTGATATTATCAATGGCATGCCATTGGCCGAAAGTTTCTATAAAGAGCATGATTAGAAGAATATTGGGTAGTTCTACCCACGCATGAATAAATATACTCTTCTTTCCTGAAGCTATAAACTGCATGCGGATGTCTGGGTATTATAGCGATCATGGACGGAAAGTGCAGTCCATGTTTGTATGTGAGTTCTACCAAGGATTTACTTACAATTTATCGGTCATCTGCGCATTTCAAGCACCCGTAGATAAATGGATAGACCCATAAGTGGCACGCTATAAAATCCTTTTTTACTTAGTTCTTCCAAAGTTACAATATCCCCAAGAAACAGAAGGGCTGAGAGAAAACATGATGCCATAGGTGTGGATGTGTATGCATGTGTGTTTGTGTGTGTTTGAGACACAGAGAGAGAGAGAGACAGAGAGAGAGAGAGAGATTATATATGAAATTGTTACTCACATGCATGAGATTCATCGTTAGGAACACATCAATGTCAAGAAATATGTCTTCTTGCTACCACAGTGACTGCCTGTATACGTGCATGTAGGAAGTACACCTATGCTTGGATAATAAAGAGGGAAAGTCTCCCATCTGCCAGCATAGAATGAGGTATATACATGTACTTTTATAATGCTAGCTTTCTTTGTCAAATATGAATATATGTAGTCCAGTAAGGAAACAAGTCTCAACCTGTTTGGAGGTGGAGAAATCATTTATAGTTCAAATCAGATGTTCCTTAGAATAACTTTGAACTTTTGTGCATATACATGTTTTTCGATCTCCTACCATATATCATTCCACTTCAAAATTTCCAACACTTTGAAATTCAATTAAACCACCAGTAAAGCATCTCCTTGTTGATGCTCTATGGTACTTGGGTTAATTGTTCAATGTAAGTACCATGATAAAGTATCATGGTTGCTAGGGTACAACACAAATGAAGCAAGCCACTGCATCCATTTTTATTTTCATTTATTGTATTCCAAAATAATATCCATGAGTGATTGTGATGTTTCTATTGTCCTCTTCCAATTACTCCACGGGCCCTTGAAAGCTATGTTCATCATTGTTAAGCTAATTCTTTCTAACAATCAGTCCTTCACAGCTTGGAATTCATCCAAATTCAAAAAGAATACTAACTTACCATGCACTCTATAACTCCATAATATTGAACCATTGGTTTTTGCACTTTCTCACAATTAAGTATAACATTTTTGTTTTCATCATAATGAAATGAATTTAAAGTAGGTAACCTCATAGAATCATGTATATATCTACATCCACCAAGGAATCTTACAACATTAGAAAAGTTTGGTTTCTTCAAAGCCAAATACCGACTAAATACTATGATGTAGACAAAAGATTCTATCTCAAAAGTTGAACAAAAATACCTTATCTAGCTTTATTGAGCCTATAACACACTTGGATGTGGTTGTATTAGTGAACGGAAACTTGTATATATGTTTGGCTCAAAAGTATGAAATTACCTGCACACACACTGTGATAATGCATTCGGAGGCCGAAACAAGCAATGCAACATAGCAAAGCTATTTGGAACTTCTAATCACCTTGAGTATACTCACCAATTTTTGTGCTATTCTGTGACTATGACCAAAGGGGTTTTCATAATACCCTAGATGAAGCCAAGACCTATTTTGATACCAATCATTGGATTTTGAAGCCTGCAAAAGCATGGGAATAGCACAAAGAATTAGAAGAAGTTTAGAGCACAACAGACAATATTGAATGTATTACCAACTAAATGTACAAAGTTAAGTAACCATTAGGGTTATAGGCATATATACAAGTCAGGGAAAAAACCTCCTAAAGAAGGAAAAAAGTTCCCTTGGAGTTCGAAGTGTGTTCACACACATCACTATAGAAATATATAAACACAACATATCCAGCTAATGCATATGCCTCTTGAAATAGAAAAATATGAGAGCACCACAAAAAAGACCATATATCCCAAATGTGATCTTTTAGGAACCTATGGGAGAGAACAAATAAACATTTGAATGGTACCTTGAGGGAATAATAGAGAGAGGGAGAGAGAGATTTCTGATTGACATGCATTGATGGTTTATTTTCTTAGTTTAAAGTGTCCCTCCAACTTGTAGGTTTTGTTTTCAGTTGGTTGCTATTCTTAGGCTCTTATAGCAATCTTGAATTAGCTTGGCACTCTTTGAGAAATCCTTCAGTTTGTGTTTTGTTTATATGAGACTCGAGATAACCATGAAAAATGAAAGCTTTTCGCATAGGATCATAAAAAAGAAAAAGCAGAGATTTCGTATTACTTTGCTCTCATGTATATAGCCATCTAAATATGGTCTTCTCTTACTTTCCATGTAAAAGGGCTAGTGCTCCTCCAGTTAAGTGACTCCTTTTGCATTTTCCCATCTTGTTAGGCTAGGAAGTTTTTCACACGACCCGTGGAACATAACATAGACATAGTTGTGAGAAGAGAGTGAAAAAGATGGAATTAGAAAGTAAAAAGAGAAAGAAGGATTCCAGAATGGGGAAGAGGTAGAGCAGAGATAAATGAGAAATTCTGCATGAACAGGATGAAGATATGGAGGGGAGCAGAGGACAACTGCAGTGTGGTCTTCTTTTCTTCATTTGGTGAGGCTATGTGTCATTATGTAAATCGAAACATGTGTAAGTTTGGACATTGCAATTGTTTTTTCTTTAGCTATTGATGTTTACAGTAGTGATTGCATCAATTTTCTTACACAAAGATTCCTCTATTCATGTAAGAAAATTGTTAAAAACGAAATGGAGACCCATTGCAATTGTCTTTCTAAATGTTTCTTGCTACATGCATTCAATGGTCCATCATACTTTGAAGAGAAAGTTATGGCATTGTTCAGGCACAGTAGGGCAGCTTGTTGGGCTTCTCCCCTCTTGAGGTAGGGGCAAGGGCTCAACCACATATTTGCAATTAGATAATGTATGGGCCATAGGTCATGTTTAAACGAGTTATCTTCCTATTGTACTAGATTTGATTTATCAGTCGCATCACCTCTGCTTTGTGAGATACGGGTGGTCCCAGAGATACTAAACCCACCTTCACACCGTTGTTCTTTCCATTAATTCAAGTAATAGATAGTAGGCTTCAGCAAAACTTCCTCTTTCAAAGAAAAAAAGTAGTTATTGCATTGAAAAAATTATATTATAATCTATTTTCTTCATTGAAAAAATTATTTTATGATCTATTTTCTTCATCTAATTTTAATGTATGGCTATATAGTTTGCATATTATTGCCCTTCGTTGTTAAAATATTTATCATTTTTAATTGACTATGAAAGGTTTCACATAGAATGATGAGAGATATGTTTTCATATTTGCTGTTAAAGTGTTGGCTTGAAACTTGGTGGTAAGTTCTTTGTGAGATTTTGAAGATTATTTATCTTGTAATATGTACGAGAGCGCATAAAGCCAATAGATCATGAACTGTGCAGATAAGAGAGGATTCCTAACTTGTAGGGAGTCGTTCCATCTCTATATCTACACACAATCAGCTTCAAATTCATGATTATGTATATACATGTGCTCTTAGAGGGCCTTGGGAAGCAAGCTAGTAGGACCCTAAGCCAAGCAAGCCCTCTCCTTGCTTGCTTAAGTGCTTTGAATAAAGTTTTTGTAGCCATATCTAGCAAATAGATTTTTGTGTGAGTGGACCATTTTGCTTTGAGTGTTGAACAAAGTTCATTAGCCATATCTTACTCATTCTTTATAATCAATGCATTTTTAGAAAGATAACCGATTCCTTTAAATTTGGTTCAAATTGCGTGTCGATTCTCTGCATATTCTGAGAGAACCAAAATTAGGAGTGAACATGTGTCTATTTGTGTATACGTACTGAAGACCATGTCTTGTATGTCTTGGAGGGATTGGTTATCCCAATAAGAGTAACCATTTTAAGCGACATAAATAACATTGGGAAGGCTTGAGATTCTAGTCAATGTGTGCAAAAGTTCTTTGGTTCTCTCTTCATAATCTTAGAAATCGGATTGTTATAGTAATGAGAGATTCTATGAGTATGTGTGTGAGGCCACCACAAAAAATTTCCCCAACACTGTTATGAGAGCCATTTGACATATAGGAAGCATTCAAGAGGGCCAAGAGAAGAATCTGAAGGATTCTGAAGGAAGAAGAATTGTTGGATCAAGCTCAAAGGCACACACCAAGCAAAGGGAGCCTACAAGTGAAGGATCAGGATATAAGCATCACATGTTTGATACATCTTGAATGCCATACGTAAAGTTCTTGTTATTATTAATTTCCGCTGAAGCAAAGGTATCTAGGAGAGTGCATACAACATCTTTGTATGTCAAAGATACTCTTCCAGCTTTTGTAATAGTTGGTGGCCTTGATGGTCACTAAGGACATGAATATTAGAGGTCTCAAAGTTAAAGAGCAATGAAGCCCAAGCCTTTTACATAGGTAAAGGCAGAAGAGGAGGAACAAATGAAGGTAGAGGAAGAGGCAGACAAGGAAAAGGATCAAATGTTTATTCTAAACAAGATCAAGGAGGAAAATACTCTTCATCAAGAGGAAGATGCAATTTAGAGGTAGAGGAGGAATGTCCAATGAGAATAGAGATAATCACAATTCAGATGGATGTTTAATTTGTGGCAAGTATCCCCACTATGCAAGAGATTGCTATCAAAGGGAGAAAAAAAATTCAACCTACAAAGGACAAGGTAATGATGCATCTACTTTAAATGAAAATGAGTGCATGCTAGCTATGATGCAAATGAGTGGCTACAAGTCACAAGGATCAAATACATGGTACATTGATAGTGGAAACAACTACCACATGAATTGCAACAAGGAGTTCTTCTCAAACATGCAAGTACCATCAAGCAAAGGACATGTGGAATCCGGTGATGAAACTCCTCATGCCATTGCACATATAGGTGATGTTATGTTGGAAGGTTCTCATGAAGCAAAGTGCTTAAGGGATGTTCTTCATGTTTCCATTATCATAAATTGGTTGATAGAGGATTGTAGGTCGAGTTCAATTAGAAAGGTGGCTTTGTGGAAAACCATATAGAAGGGTACAGATTGATAGCCAATGGTACAAAGGGAAGGCTATACATCTTGGATGTAAAGCCCAACTTCAATCACACAAATTACTTCATATTTGGAAGCAAGAAGGTTGCAAAGTTTGATCTATGCCACAAAAGGTATCAACACATAAAAACTCAAAGATTGAAGGAAATGGAGAAGAAGAGGTTAGTATTAGGGTTATCTAATCTCTATAATCAAAACCTTTAGAATTGTTTTGAAGATTGTCAAAACTCAATTGGAGGTAATAGATGTTTTGTACCTTTCATTCATGATTGTATAAAAATGACTCGGCTCTATTGTATGAGACATAAATCAGATTTCTTTTATTATTTCAAGAAGCTCAAAGCTATGGTTGAAAGAGAATGTTATAGGTACATCAAGTGTATTATGTCAAATGGAAGGGGAGAATACTTCTTCCATGATTAATCTGATTTTTTGGAGACAAATGGTATAAAAAGGAAAATCACATGTAGGTACACACCACAAAAAGTGGTGTGGCCGAAAGAAAGAATATGCATATTGCAAAATGTGCTAGGGCAATGATGAAGAGATGATTATGCCAAATTGTCATTGGACTGATGCAACAACTAGAGCTATATATATCATGAATGAATCTCCCACATCATGTATACATGCTACTACACCTTATGAAGCTTGGTACAATAGGAAGCTAGATGTTTCACACTCGAGAGTCTTTCGTTGCACATGCTATTTATTAATTCCACATGAATTGAGCGCCATTCCTTATGTTATATCAGAAAGGTGTCTCTTCATATGATATGTAGGTTATCAGAAGGGTTATAGGTGTCATAAACCTACAACAAAGGACTTAAAAGTATAAAAAGATATTAGGCTTGATGACTTGTTGCCTTGGTATGCTTCAAATGTATCCATTTAGGGTAATGAAGATGAAGAAAAGAGGATAACAAGAGATGAAGGAGTGAGCAGGCTCTTCGAGGACCAAAAGAGCTGATTTCTTAACCAGTATGGGATAAAACCAGTCCTACATCAAGTCAATCAAGTGATGCAAGGAGTAAAGGTAAAGCCCAAGTCACAAAAATAGAAGAAGATGAACACCTACTCAATGGAAAACTATGCACTCGTAATGCAACAAAAAAAGAATCACTCAACATAAAAAGGACAATTTGTTTGATAACACATGCACTACACTAAGTATTCATCCATTGGGTAGGATTTCCATCGGTTTGTACCTAATTAATACATGCAAAGTGACCCATTTTCGGCCTAGAAACCTCTTTTTTGTAAAAAGTGGACCCACCACATAAAGTGCGAGTAGTAATGGAACCTCAAAGACACTAGGATATCCTTCCCAAGTTAATATATTTTTTGGATACCATTTTGACCCTCAAAAGTGCACTAGGACCTATTTCTAAAGGGTATAAACATGGTCCTTCAAAAGTCTATATAAGTGAATGAATTTTATAGAGGGGTCTTCTTGTTTTTTGAGCAATATAAGAGTCTCTTGGGGCACATCTCGCCGCTTCTCTACATGTGAGTGTGTGAATGCATGCATTTGTGTATGCTTTTTCCTCTTTTGTTGTGACTGTGTGTGCTTGCTATCTCCTCATTTGTGTTATTCATACCACCAATCTATCAATCCACAAATTGAAATTTTGTTCAAGGTTAGGCTCCCTATCATTGCTATATCTCATCACTTGCATGTGTGATCCTATGCTAAAAAAAAAACCAAATCACCATCTTCTAAAAGCATTATAGTTTTTTTTCTCTCAATTATAAATTTTATTTATGCATTCATGGAAAATATTTGAATAATCACCAAGCACGTGCTAGTTTTATTATTATCCTAGTCTCAATTCAAGACTCTTCAAAAGATTTTCTTTTCCTTTATTGATGCTCTTTGACGAGATGAGAAATTCAAGCCGTTGGGATTAGATATTACCAAAACTGAGATGTCACATCTTAGTTTAGAGTTGGAAGAGATAGGGATAAATTTAACCAATAAGAATGTCAAGATCTTATTTTGTGTCACATCATGAGGATGTTGTCCTAGCACCAAGTAGAAAGATCGATACTCAATCTTTCAAGTGGCAAACTAAACTAATAGAAATGATAAACTTAATCCAAATTATATTTGGAGAACAAACCAAGAATTTCTTGGATACCTGGATGTAGGGATCTCATTCTACTATAGGGAATATCTTATATATCAACTAGGATGATGGATCTGTATTTCAAAAAGGATACTTTAAGGTCAAAATATTGTTTTTATTACAGCTCAAAGCTAGTAACAACCGGCGTGGTATTATCTGGAAATTTTCTGTATTTCATAGATGATTACATTGATTATTATCGGCACTCAATAAGTTCAAGATTGGTCATATTTAATGCAATTAGGTATCTTAGATGATCTGTACTATTAAGGAAGTGATAGAGATTAGGTGTATGTGGGTGATATTAGATAACTCAGAGATGGTTTTTCAATTTTCACGACCTATGTGAGACGCTTGTTAAGGGTCTGGATACAACTCCTTGATGCCATAAGATAGACATTGGTGAGATTGAGGATCGATCTCTATGAACAACCCTTACTTATATACTTGTTGGAGGTTGGTTAAGGGGGTTCTAAATTGTTCCATGATGCTATTATCCATGACATGGGTGAGGACGTGCTATATGTTCTAGAAACTTCCATGATGATGTGATAGGGATGGTTCATATGGATATGCACGACTATAGGACATGTGGCAAGGGATGGTTCTATTCACCTTATTTTGATTAAGCAACCGCAAGATTATAAACTGCTTCGTCTTTTATAGTTGGCACGTTACAATGACGCTTTCTAGATAGAATGAAATTATTCAGTTATATGTACACTTACACTGTACAGTTCACGAAGGAGATAACATGTACACTTGCTCCTCTACGGAGATTATAAAGTGGAGATACGTATATGAAAATTTAGAATCGTTGTCTCTGGAATGCATTGGATCTCTAAATCTGTACGATCATTGATTTCCTCACTCACTGCGTGAAAGCAACATGTACATATCGAGCATAATTTGAGCTCTTGAGATACGTAACAATTGAGACGTGACGACTGAGGATGTGAAATCATGTTTGTGCATGACTTTTAAAGCCTAAAGATGGGAAATCATGTGTGTGCATGAGTTCCTCGATTTTAAAGTCAAGCTCCTTTAGCAGAGTATCAGAATTGTAGTATTCATTGTTTCATGCCCAAACAGTCACACTCAAACAGAATCATCACTCCATGGAATATGGACATTGTTTATGACAAGCACCATAGCCGAGAGCTCACAGAGAATTACAATGCATTAACTTTTCTTGAAACAACAACATTCCCATTTGTTAATATAACAACAATAGTTTTTTCGTGTTCTTCTCCATGCATTGGCTTTTAGACACACACACGCACTCACGCAAACATGCATACATACGTACTTCGTAAATAGATGACTTGCAATGCACAGTACTACAGAGTGCACAAAAACACACATTGCACAAAAACACAAAAACGACATCGTGTACAGATTTCCTGAAAGGACTATGATGATGTAATCATGCTCTTGTGCAGATTTCCTGAAACGACTATGATGATGTAATCATCAGACTTCTATAAAGAGCCATCAACTTGGAAGTCAACTTCCCTGTCGTGAGGTTGAAGAAAGAGCAGGTTCAATGTAAGTTCATGATCATCTGTGTGGTGCAATAGTTGATTTTCAAACATCAGTAGCTTACAAACATGCTAAAAGAAGAATATCGAACTTAACATTAACTATTGCTATCACATCAAATCATCAATGCATTTATATACCTTTAATGCGTACTCGCATGAAAAGAAACTTACACCATTATGCTTTTTGAGGGGCCGAGGCACTTCAATCCTTATGTGTGATCATTGAAAAAGTGTGGGCTTCCGACATATAATTATGCTTCTTGTGTTGGCCATAAGGACCCATGTTCTGATGTTTGCAAAACCATCTTAAGTGTTTCCTTCAACCGAATTTCTGGTTGTAGGTTTTAGGTGAATCAACTTAGGTAACTTCCGACCTGTTTACCTTGAAGTGATCTTGCTTCTTGGAGAGGTCTCATTAGGACTGTTCATTAATTTGTACAGTTTTGTTTGCAATCAATTCAGCTTCAAAGAAAAGTAGATCATAAAGTTGCACTGTTTAAAAAAAAAAAAAGGGATAAATTATAACAAAGTTATTCTTAAATGCTTAAATAATTATTCCTTTCCGTAGTGTACTGTTTCAGCACTTTATCTATGCAGATTAATCTAGGGGTTAAGTTACCCCCAATGAAATAGTAAAAAAGTTGAATTTAATCTTCATTAGAATGATATTCGAATTCAGGTAAACTGAATCTTGGGGCCTTCACATATCCCCTTTTTCTAAGATAGAAGAGGTTCGATGATTGCTTAACCCAATCCCCATGTATATGTTTGAATATCAAGACCCGCATGTGCTTCACCTTGATGACGAGGCAACCTTTTCCAACCTTTATATATATATATATATATATATATATATATATATATATATATATATATATATATATATATATATATATATATATATATATATATATATATATATATATATATATATATATATATATATATATATATATGTATAGTGTGTGTGTGCGTGTGTGTATGTATGTATGTACATATGTATGTATTTATGTATCTTTGTATGTATGAATAAATGTCTGTCTGTATGTATGTACGTATGTATGTTTGTTTGTGTGTATGTATGTATGTATGTATTTATATAACTATATATGTATGCACGTGCATACCTACATATGCATGCATGTATGTATGTACGTACCCCGAAAGCTTTGGTTTCCTTTAGGTCATGGCTTCAATTCCCATGGGTGTTACTCATATAGTATCCATTAAACATCCCTCCTCAATGATTAAGTATGGTATGGTTCCAACATGGATACATGATGAACTAGGAGGATTCGCATAGTATTCGATATCTATGCAGATTCATTAAGATTAGTTAGAATGGAAAGGGAATATATCCTTGGAGGATCTGATTTTGCATGAGGTCTTGATCTTTGGAGTTTATCTTCGTGATGTGCATATCTTTCTTGTAAATAATATTGAAAGAGGAAGTTATATGAAGCAAAATGGTGTGATTATTTTCACGATTTATTGAATACTAGATCATAATAACCATAATATAGGCTTCTTAATGGATTTAGCAAGGTCATTAGAATATAAGTATAGGTAATAGAATCTAAATTTTCTTGTAGAATAACATATCTAAGGGTTCTCTCAATGAATAGATGAATGAACCATGATAGATAAGACATGATATAACCTTCTTATGTACATTGTTTTTATTCTTGTGTAAAACTACTTTTCTCCTTTGAGATATGAATGGTTGGTTGCCTTCACAAGATATATTATCTAAACTTCTCGTGATATGTTGTGGTATTTCCAATATCCTTTATTGAGACACTTGAGCAGGCACATCTCCATGAATATAAGACATGAGTTCTCCTTGTCCTCTACCTTCTTTTTATCTTCATGATTTGTATCATCTATATCATTTGGTATGATCTGCTTGGGCTTTAGAGAATGGTGATTCAAACTCTCAATAAAAAGTGTCTCCATTATTCAACACATATGGCTTATGAACTTTGTTGTCTTGGAGCAATGCATGCTCACATTGAGCTCGTTCACTAACAACATAACAACGCTATACAAGGCACATGACTCTTGGGTAGATAGAAAGAGGTTCTTGTTCAACGTTTAGATCAGTTTGAGATCGGTTCTAGAGTTTTTCTTATTGATATGTACATCCATGAAACAATTTGTTGATATTCAAGGAATATATTAGACCGAATGATCGCCTCCTTGTAATATTATTCTCAAATATCGTAAAAGTCCTATCAAATCGTTTTAGCTAGATTAACATTGTTTATGTCTGGGAACATGGTACTTGACAGGTACTTGTTGGTCAAAATATGAGGGATTCAATTGTATGTGAGTCTCGACAGTATATTGGAAACATCAATACTAGAATATATCTCTAATTACAAGATAATCCATGTATAAAATACAATACAAGAATATCTAACTAACAGAACGTCACAACCCATGTATAGTAGGAATGAAATGCAGACATGGAAATATATATATAGGATCGCATAAATTGAGATCCTAAGTATATATGGAAGGACTTGATAAGATTCAGAATATCCTACGATCGGGGATCATAGGTATGAAATGCAATATCAAAATTTGATGAAGATGAACGTTATACAGAAAAATGGGCTCTCATACTATGAGATTACAAAATGAAAATGAAAAAAAAGATAAGAAACTTTACTAGAAAGGACTAAATAAGACTAGATATTGACTAGAAAAATGGACTAGGCAAGAACAACAACTCCACAATAGAAGGTATTTTTTGAAAGATCACAACTCCTTGAGCCCATATGATAGACATTGGTAACCAAACATGTGACAAGGGATGGTTCTATTCACCTTATTTTGATTAAGAAAACGCAAGATTATAAACTGTTTCGTCTTTCATAATTGACACGTTACAATGACGCTTTCTAGTTCATTTAGAATCATATTCTCTGGAAAGCTTGGACGATCATTGTATATATCGAGCATAATTGAGCTCTTGAGGTACGCAAGAACTAAGACGTGACGAGTCAAGATGTGAAATCATGTGATGTATCATTGAAATTCCTTCAAGAATTCATCGATTTTAAAGTCAAGCTCTTTTATCACAATTGTAGTGTTTAATGTTTCATGCACAAACAGCAACACCAACAACAAAACTCAACGCATAAACAACGATTTTTTACGAAAACTCAAAGAGTCATGATCTAACAACAAAACTCAATGCATAAACAACGATTGTTTACGAAAAGTAATTTGATAGTCTCTTGGGTTTCCCGTCATCATTCCAAGGAGTATGGAGATTTGAGAGAGTGAATGTTTCTGTTAAGTACAGAAAGAGGTGCGCACACACACACACGCTCTCACGCAACATGCTGATGTAAAAGTACTTCGTGAAAGACACATCGCGTAACCCAATGTATAATGACATCGTGTACAATGAAAGGCATCATGCTCTTGTACAGATTTCCTGAAAGTACTATGATGATGATGTAGTCATCAGACTCCTATAAAGAACCATCAACTTGGAAGTCAACTTCTCTGTTGTGAGGTTGAAGAAAGAGCAGGTTCAATGTAAGTTCATGATCATCTTTGTGGTAGAATAGCTCATTTTCAAACATTAGTAGCTTATAACTATGCTAAAAGAAGAACATCGAACTTAGCATTAACCTAAAGTTATCCATGCAATCACATCAAATCATCAATGCTTTTATATACCTTTTATGCGTACTCGCATGAAAAGGAACTTACGCCATTTTGCTTTTTGACAGGCCGAGGTACTTCAATCCTTAAGTGTGGTCATTGAAAAAGTGTTGGCTTCCGACATATACTTATGCTCCTTGTGTTGGCCATAAGGAGGAAAACCCATGTTTTCATGTTTGCAACCATCTGAAGTGTTTTAGTTGAATCAACTTAGTTGACTTCCGAGTTGTTTACCTTAACCTGCCCTTGCTTCTTGAAAAGGTCTAATTACGACTGCTCATTAATTTGTACAGTTCTCTTTGCAAACAATTCAGCTTCAAAGAAAAGTAGATCATTAAGTTCCACTGTTTAGAAAACAGAGTCAATTATAAAGAATATATTCTTAAATGCTTAAAATAATTATTCCCTTCCGTAGTGTACTATCCCATCACTTTTTCCATGCTGATTAATCTACGGGTTAAGTTATCACTAATGAAATAGTAAAACAAATTTGAATTTATTCTTCGTTAGAATAATATTGAAATTCAGATAAATAGAACCTTGGGGCCTTCACATATCCCTTTCTCTACGATAGAAGAGGTTTGATTATTGCTTAAACCAATCACCATGTATATGTTTGAATATCAAGACCTGCATGTGCTTCACCTTGATGATGAAACAACCTTTATTGACTCACATATACATACACACACATGCACATATGTATGTGCATGTGTTTGCAAACACACACACACACATACATATATCTATCTGTGTATGTATGTATGTATGTATGTATGTATATATATATATATATATATATATATATATATATATGTGTGTGTGTGTGTGTGTGTGTATGTGCGCATGTGTGTATGTATGTATGTATATATGAAAGTATGTATGTATGTAAGTAAGTACGTAAATTATGTATGTATGTATGTATGTATGTATGTTTGTATGTATGTATGTATGTATGCATACATGCATGTATGTATGCATGCATCCATGTATGTATGTATGAATGTACGATTGTATGCATGCATGTATGTATGTATATATGTATCCAAGCATGTGTTCTTGAATGTATGCATGTATGTATGCATGCATGCATGTATGTATGTATGTATGCATGTATGTATTGTTATAATTTTAGCAAGCTCAAGTTTGTGAAATGCTTAAGCCAAATGCCACATCACTTCACCTTTTGGAAAAGACTCCAAGTGCTTCTCTGGGATTTTTCGAGCTAAAGATTCCATCTAATTTGATGGAGAAAGGTTGAGGATTTTGGAGGCATCATTTGAATTCAAAAAATAAACGAACTTTGGAGCATTATATAATACATATACTCAAGAATATTCATGGCCATCCTCTAGAATCGTTTGGGCACTTATAGGCTCTCATTGGGAGTGTATATGCCAAGTCTAAGCTACCCCCTAGCTAAGCTAAACCCATGATAGATAGAATTTTCTATGAGGCAAAGATCTTTGTTCATCTATATCTCATTGTGTAGGATCTTGTTTCATAGGCAAGATAGCTCATCTTGTTCCTATTCTTGTAAGCTTTCTTTTTAGTGCAATCTTAGTCTCAATTTCCCATCCTCCTTGAGTATATTGAGCTTGAAATTTTACTATTCTCTTTGTATATTTCCAAGTATATATGTGTGAAGAAGTGCTCATAGCTACAAGCTATTGTTTGGACACTTACTAGCATTTCTTGTTCAAAGAGGTTGAAAAAGCTTAGGTTCTTCAACTTGAGTGATTTATGGCTTGCTTAAAATCTTGGAGTTTCTTTTATCAATGTGCAAAGTTTTCTAGGTTTAGTGTTTTTTTTTAAGAGAACAAATCAATTTTTGGGTTACTATTGTAGTTAATAAATTGGTCTCAAGAATGGCCCATCATTCTTCTACCTTGTGTCTGTGTGAAGCCTTTGGCTACAAGTCTAGCCTTGTACCTTGCCAAGCTGCCATCTACATTCTTCTTGGTCTTGTATGTTAAAAATCAAGCCCTAAAGATGACCAAAAATTATTATGGTGTTTTTCTAGTGATTTTTTGCTATTTTTTTGGTGGTCTAAAAGTCTCAAGGATCGCACAGTCTGGTGTCTTTTGGGTATTTTCAGGTGATTTTACAATATTTTTCTGGTGGCCTACAAGTTTCATACCTCATGCATTCTAGTGTCTCTATAGCATTTTTTTGATAGTCCTAGTCCAAGAGTCCAGTAGTCCAGGAGCCCAATAGTCTGGTAAGTTTTGCCACCCAAGAGTTCTGAATATTTCCTTAAATCATAGCTACAGTCTCCGAGGTAGAGATGAAAAGTGGACCTATTAATTAAACGCTTCATATCATGAATTTCAGCTATGAAGAAGCATCAAGCATTTTCCTAAATCGTAGCTTACCAAAAATGTTAAAGAGGCTAATTGAGAGATTCTTGCAAAATTGTAGGAGCACTTTTGGACAACCTATATATTTATGAATCGAAGTCATGAACCATTTTTATGACCTCCACTCTCTTCCTAGAATTAGTATAGAGTGTAAGGAAGTTTCAATATGCAGCCCCCTTGCTTAACTAGTCATTTTGATAGCTTATTCTTCCCTATAGTTAGCCATTGCTCACTACCTCTTTCAGGAGTGAGCTAGTTTTTAGAAGAATTTTGTTTTAGCTGTAAATCTTTCTTCCCATATCCATGTCAAGTGATTTTACTTTCATTTGATTGCTTATGGAGTCTATTGAATGTGGTGTGGATTTTCTAACTATACACCAAGTGATCTCTAAGTAAACTTGTAAACAATGAAGGTGTGTCTCTACACATAAGCAGATAGTAGTATTGACAACTAGTTTAACTTGGAGAGGTTAGTTCTCCCCACTAGAGTATCTAAATCAAGTGTTTGAAAATGCTATGGATATCTAAGAGTGTCCATCTGTATCTTAGAAAATTTCATTAGTTTTCCACAAGAAAACTATAAGAACGTAATCATTTTGAACTTTTCCTACTTTGTTACACTCAAAAAGGCTTAGGAAGCATAGAATCTTAAGCAATGGCTGACTATGCTACCCAAATAGAAGTTGCAGAAAGGAAACTACCAACCGTGGAGATTTTGGGTTAGCAATTTCCTCATGGACAAGGGCCTATGGGGATTAGTTAGTGGAGCTCTCCCTAGGCCTCAATATGTAGAGCCACTCACTCAAGCATAGGGCAAGGAAGTGAATGAGTTGATTGAAAGAGATAGAAGAATTATATTCATCTTATCTCAACACGTTAGTAATAGCATGATTGGTCATATCCAAGACTTGGACTCATCCGAGAAAGTGTGGGAGGCCTTGGAGAGATTATAATCCACCTCCACAAAGGCACAAAAGATTCACCTCAAGAATGAGTAGAAAAACTTCAAGAAGACTTCAAATAGCAGCATCAATGATTAGGTAAAAGGAATTGCAGATGTCTTAGAATCAATAGGAAGCTCCATCGATGACGATGATTTGGTAGCTCATACACTGACTGGGCTAAGGGTTGATGACGAATGGAGGCCATTCACTACTTCATTATATATAAGGGATTCATTACCAGATTTTGAGCAATTATTCACACTCATGGTGACTGAGGAAATGAACCTCAATGGAAGTCATTCAAAGGGCAATAGAGCCCCAAGTCTTTCATGTAGGTAAAGGCAAAGGAAGAAGAGGTGGACACAATGGACCAGGTAGAGGTAGAGGAAGATCAAGCAATGATCAAGAAAACGTGAGTCAAAGCTATGGAGCAAGGGGGAGAGGAAAAGCTAGAGAAAGAGGAGGTAGATATCAAAGAAGGGACTACACAAAGGAATGCTATAACTATGGCAAGCCACGTCACTTCGCAAGGGACTGTTACTCAAAGGACATCCAAGGAGGCCATAAAAAGAAGCAAGGTAACTATGAAAATACTTCAAATATATCAGTGAGGGATAATCGTTTAGCCATGATGCAAAGAAATGGGAAGAGAGAAGGCATAGAAACCACATAGTACATTGATAGCGGATGTTCACATCACATGAGCTACAACAAGGAAATGTTTCATAATTTGCATGAACCAAGCACACAAGGGCATGCAAAAATAGGGGATGATATTGAGCATAGGATTACACACATAGGTGATGTTCCTTTGGATGAAAATCAGAATGCAAAGTGTCTTAAAGATGTGTTAAATGTACCAACAATCACAAAGAATTTAGTATCAGTTGGACAAATAGTTGAAAGAGGATATGTAGTCAAGTTCAACAAAAGAGGATGTTTTGTGGAAGATTCAAAGCAAAGCTACAAGCTGATAGCTAAAGTTAAGAAGCAATGAAAACTATTCACCATGAAGGTAAAACCACCCTCATCACATACATTGTATTTGACAATTGGCACCAAGCAAATAGATCAATTGGATTTATGGAACAAGAGGATTGGCCACATAAACCTTTAGAAGCTAAAGGATAGGCAAAGGAGAGGAGTGGTAAGTGGTCTTCCAAATTTCCATTCTCAAAGTATGCAACACTTGTGTGAAGCATGTCTATTCTTGAAACAAGCAAGGCTTCCATTCAAGAAGAGAACACGAAGAAGTAGATTTTGGGTTGGACCTCATTCACACCAACGTATGGGAATTGACCAGAGTACCCTCATTAGGAGGCAATCGGTACTTTTTTATCTTCATTAATGATCGTACCAAAATAACAAGATTGTATTCTATGAGTTCAAAATCTGAAGTTTTTAGTGACTTTAAAGTTTTCAAAGCACTTTTCGGAAAAGGAAATGGGCAGGTACATAAAGATCCGTAGATCTAATGGAGGTGGAGAATCCTTCTCCAAGGAGTTTTTTGAATTTCTAAGTCATAATGGCATTAAGAGACAATATACATGCAGGTATACGCCTCAACAAAATGGGATTGTAGAGAGCAAAAATAGAAACATAGCTAAAGTGACAAGATCAATGCTCAACGAGCTGAATGTGCCCAATTGCTATTGGATAGATGCAGCAAGTACATCCATATACATCATGAATAGATGCCCCACTTCAGGTGTACATGCTTTAACTCCATATGAAGCATGGTACGATAAGAAACTAGGCCTACCTCACCTCAAGATATTCGATTGTGTATGTTATGTGCATGTGCCTTATGAATTGAGGCATAAACCTCAAGCAAAAGCTGAACGGCGCATTTTTATTGGGTATTCAAGAAAGCAAAAGGGTTTTGGATGCTATGATCCTAAAACCAATGAGTTGAAGTATCTAGAGATATTAGGTTTGATGAATTGTTGCCATGGTATGGTGTGAAAGATTCATTACAGGTTGAAGATATACATGATGTTAAAAGAAGACATGTAGAAGACCAAGAAAGTGTGGAAATTTCTAGTTGTATGTATGCATGTATGTATGTATGTATGTATTTATGTATGTGCATATGTAGGTATGTATGTATGTATGTATGTATGTATGTATGTATGTATGTATGTATGTATGTATGTATGTATATATGTGTTTATGTATGTATGTATGTATGTATGTATGTATTATGTATGTATGTATGTCTGTAAGCCATATGTTTCTTGTATGTTATGTGCATATTTAAATTGAAGTAGAATAAGAGAAATTGCAACCTCTATTTTATATATGATAGGAGAGGGAGTGACAAGTGAGTGACATAGATAGAGAGAAGTAATGAAGTTTTTTGCATGAAGTCAACAATAGATAAGCAAGTAGCATATATGCCACATTTCTATTGAGGGTACCAAAGCTTCAAAGGCAAAGAGATTTCTCAAAGAAGGATTTTACTGAATGATTCAAGAAAAGATGTACAAGTGATGCTATGATGATGATCTCTAAATATAAATAAATGTTTTTTTTTCATTTATAAGAGATCAAGATCTAAATGTAATTCCAAAATATATATCATGGTGTCCATTTTCCTCATCTAAGACCATTTTAACACATTTGGTGCTTTTAGGCAAGGAGGTTAGAAACAAATTGAGTCCCTTTCTCTCTCTCTATCTCTATCTCTCTCTCTTGGTGCGAGTACCAAGCCTACACACTTGGCTAGATATGAGAAGATCTTATGTACAATTGATTGAAAACCCATCAGAACCATTGCTATGGAAGTTTATCCTTTACCATTTGTAAAAGTCAAATTGACTTGGAGGAATAATTGAAACTACCACTAAACTCATGGAGTTAGTTAGAAGGGAAAGCTAGGACTTCATTTGGAGAGAATATCTCCTAGATTAGGGGATCACGTTTTAGTGAGAGCCAAAGTTGAATTCAAATTCAAATTTTGAATGAAGCATCTATAAAAGATGAATGTAAAATCTCGCAGTATGAGATCACTCCAATCTAGAGCCTTTAGTTGATCATATTGTAAGATCCTGAGGCTTACTTCATAGCCTACACTTCTCATTGTCATTGAGCATTGATTATCATGCCAATGATCATGTACAACATTGTCATATAATACAAAACATCATTGCTTATATCCGTTGATCTCTCTGTTATAGTCACTCAGAATAGTAATTTTGTGTTGCTCATATCTCTGTCATTACTCCACCATTGTCAATGTTATATAGCTCATTGGAATCCGCTCTATGTATACTACATGATGACAAATGTTGAAGACATTGCATTCACCGGATTGGGAGAAACACATGTCGAATTGGTCACTGGTCATTCTCTGTAGAGGTACTAAAAAATCGGGGGTAATGCTACACTTGCTAAATTGATTGCTCTGTTTATAATCAATCATTTTAAGTGATTCCACTTGGAAGCATTAGATCCATAAGCTAATTTGATATCTCCAAAAGTAATTTATCTAATTCCTATTGTACTTGAAGCAATGAGCTTAACAAGCAACAGGTATGTGAACCAAAATAGAAAGTTTTTCATTGGATTGTGACTTGGGAAGTAGTCTGTTTTGAATTCATCATTACTTGCATCATTTCCAAAGTACATAGGCACTTATTTAGTGTCATTGGAAAGCTAAGAGGCCTACAACTCAACTCTGAAGCAAAAGAGGGCAGGTAAAAAGCAAGAATTAGCAGTACCAACTCATTTTTTGGAGTGTCCATCCATCTTTCCCAATAGTGGTATCAGAGCAAAGATAAGGTAAAATGGGAGATGGTTTTCCTTTTTTCATTGATAAATTGGATAGGAACAACTAGCAAGCATGGTCCTTGAGGATGAAGAAATACTTGCAAGGAAGGAGTCTCTATGGATACATCTTAGGAGATGAGGAGATGCCCATTTTCAGAAGCAAAGAACAACCTACAAGAGAGGAGCATGAAAGATGCAATTCATGGTGTGCCGAAGATGCATTAACAAGGTCATACTTACTTAAGTCAGTCTCTGATTTTCCTCTTCCACACATTAGGAACTGTAAGACATCCCAAGAGACTTGGGAAACATTGTCTTCATATTTTTCTTCCAACACAAGGGCTAGGAAGAACCAAATGTTGATTGGCTTTACCACTCAAAGAAAGCAACCCAAGGAAGGCATCTCAGAGTATGTGACCAATGTCAAGGATGTGGCTGACCAATTGGCAAGCATAGGAGAGGAGATTGAAGAGGAGAAAATTGTTAGACAAGTGATCAATGGCATTAAAGCAGATGATAAATGGGAGAGCTTCACAACTGCTATGGACTTGTACATGGACATGCAGATTCCAGATCTTACCACACTCATGGGGCAACTCTTCACCCATGAAGCCAAGATCAACAAGAATGGAGATTCATCAAGAGGTAATAGCTCGCTTGCCCTATACACAGATAAAGGCAAGTCTAAAGAGGAAGGAAAAAGCAAGAATATTGAGGATGAAGGTACAACCTCTGAAGCCAACTATGCAAGGAGAGGTACAAACTCAAGAGGTAGGGGCAAAGGAGGTAACCAAGGTAGGGGGAGATCTTTCAACTCTCCCCCATGTAATATTTGTGGTCTGTCAAATCACACTATAGATGAGTGTTACAGGAACTTCAAGAATCAGAGAGGTAGAGGTTTCCAAAGAGGTGGATATACCCAATCAAGAGGAAGATTCAATCATCATCAAAGCTACAGCAAAAACTACAACAACAATTACAACAACAACTACCAAGGAGGTTACAAATCCAGGAAAGATTACAACAATTATAAAGAGGAACAAGAAGATTCCCTTCTGATTATGAATATGACTTCAAAGCAAGGTATGAATGATGGCCATCTCTTCTACAGTGACTCAGGATGGTCAAAACATGTGGTAGGAAATGTAGCTCTTCTCTCTAACCTTGAGGAACCTAAGGGAAAACATAAGCTACAAATAGGAGATGACACCAAGCACTCAGTAGTCAAGGTAGGAAATGTTAAAACCTCTAATGGACATAGAAATCTGTTGAGCAGGGTTCTATATGTACCTACAATTACCAAGAACTTGATGAGTGTTGGACAGATTGTGGAAAAAAGGTTTGCAGGTCAGGTTCAACAAATATGGAGCATTTGTGGAGGATCCCCAACATGGATTCAAGAGAATTTCCAAAGGAGAAAAGACAAGTGGATTATTTACTTTTGAACTTGAAGACACAAGGAATATTGCACTTTATAGCTACAAAGATCAAACATTGTCAGAGCTTGAAATTCGGCATAAGAGATTAGGACACATTGGTGAGAGAACCTTAAAACAAACTTGTAGAGATCAATGTGTGCTTGGGATACCCAATGTATCCAAGCAACACATGATCTATAAATGTGGTGCTTGTCAGTTTGGAAAATCTCATAGGTTACCCTTCTCAAAGAAAGGTGGCATGCATGAGGACTACTTGGAGCTTGTCCATACAGATGTATGGGGACCAAGTAAGGATCCCTCAATTTCTGTATCAAGGTATTATGTGTCTTTCATTGATGACTTCAGTAGGTGGACTATCTTATATTTTATGAAGCACAAAGATGAAGTATTCAGTTGCTTTAAGAAGTATCTTCCACTTGTTGAAAATCAAACAGGAAGAAGCCTAAAGAGATTAAGGTCAGATGGAGGAGGTGAGTACTTCTCAAATGAATTTGATGCATTCTTGCAGGATAGAGGAATCAAAAGATAAATTACAACAAGGTATTCCCCTGAGCAACATGGGGTGGCAAAGAGGAGAAATAGATTAATTGTTGAAATAGCTAAGTCAATGCTAAATGAGAAAAAATACCTAATTATTTGTGGGCAAAGAGTGTGCCTACTGCCACTTATCTTGTAAACAGGTTGCCATCAAAATTGTCACGAGGAAGTAGATAGGGAAGAGAGCTCACACACACACTCTCACTCTCAAGGAGAAGCACACACACAGATTGAGGCAAGGAAGAATGATCTTCTTCTTCTTCTATTACATAAAAGGAATGTACAAGAATGACCTAAAAACAAGAATACAACCAGTGCAATATATAAAGACCAGTACATAAGGAAAAACCTAATGTCCGCGAATGAGTGAGCTGGCAAGAAACAAATGTGCCATCACTCTTGGTAGATAAATCTAATAAAGCTCAATGAAGTATCCCTAACATTTACCGACGTGACCACTATACATGTCAGAGAAATGAAAAACTGGTACGTGTCATCCTGGATCATCACATGTTGAGCTTGATATCTCAACACTCCCCCTCAAGCTCAATGCCATATCCTGTAATCCAAGCATCTTCTGAAACTTCTTCAACTTCTCAGCTCCAAGTGCTTTGGTGAAAATATCAGCAACCTACTCATCTGTTCTCACATAAACAAGATCAATATCACCTGCTAATACCTTCTCTCTGATGAAGTGATAATGTACCTCGATATGCTTTCTTCTAGCATGGAAAACAGGGTTCCGTGCTAACTGTATGCTGCTAAGATTATCACAATAGATAGTGATAGGCTTTTGCACTTCCACACCTAAATCTGCAAGTAACATTTCCAGCCATGATGCCTCACATGCTGCCATTGCAGCACCTCTATACTCAGCCTCTGTACTCGACAAAGCAACAGTGGGTTGCTTCTTGCTGCTCCATGTAATAGTTGCATCTCCAAGTGAGAAAAGAAAGCCACTAGTAGATCTTCTATCTGGAGTACTACCAGCCCAATCTGCATCGGTGTATCCATGAACCTACAAATCTACACCAGCTTCATAAAACAATGCATAATCCAAAGTAGCACTCACATAACGTAGAGTGCGCCTCAGAGCATCCAAATGTGGCTTCCTGGGAACCTGCATAAACCGACTTTCAAGTCCAACAGTGTAGCTTAAATCAGGCCTTGTAATTATAAGATATATAAGACTTCCCACAATTTTCATGTACATAGTAGCATTCTCCAATGCTTCACCTGATGTAGTATCCAATTTCAACATAGAAATTGGCTTACAATCAGCCATACCATACTTTTGCAGCATATTCAAGGCATATTGCCTTTGCGACATCCATATACCTATTTCTGTATGTATAAACTCAATGCCCAAGAAATAGTGCAGCACACCAAGATCTTTCATGTCGAATTCCTGCATAAGAAGTTTCTTTACCTCTTTGATGCTTTCTTCATTATCACCACCTACAATCAGGTCATCAACATAAATAGCCACAATAGTGATGCCATCATCAGCCTTCCTTGCATATAGTGAGTGATTTGCACCACACATAGAGAATCCAATGTTGGTTAAGTAATCAGCAATCCTTGCATGCCATGCATGAGGGGCTTGCTTCAGCCCATACAAAGCCTTTTGCAACCTGCAAACATATTCTAGATGCTTTGAATCTTCATATCCTTGTGGCTGGTCCATATATACTTCTTCTTGTAAGTCACCATGTAGGAAAGCATTCTTCACATCCATCTAATGCAAAGTCCATCCTTTTGCTGTAGCTAATGCAACAAGTGTTCTAACAGTAGACATTTTAGCTACAGGGCTGAATGTTTCCTCATAATCAATGTCATATGTCTGTGCATAACCTTTAGCTACCAATCGTGCTTTATACCTGCTTATGCTACCATCAGCATTATGCTTTACCTTGTAAACCCATTTGCAGCCTATGGATTTCTTTCCTTGCGGCAATGGAACCAGCTTCCATGTATCATTTCCATAAAGTGCAGCCATCTCCTCATCCATAGCTTTTTCCCAATCTGCATTACCAATTGCATCTTCAAAACAAGAAGGTTCAGCATCTTGTATTACCTTTGTCATGTAGGTACAATGGCGAGCCATGTAACTATCATCCTCCCAAATCTTCTTGGTCCTGGGTCACTTCTTCTTGTATCATCTGCATGTGCCCTTCTTACTCCTGGAGTCTTCACAGAGGGAAATCCAAGTTCCTCATCAAGACTCTTTTCTGAACCGCTTGAATCTCCATCAATGTCTTCAAAACCTGCACCTGTTTTACTACCAGCAGAAAGCTTTTCTTTACCTTTCTTGGATGTATTTGATGAATTTGTTGGACTGAAATTTCCACGCAATCTTCCACTCCATGGATTTGAGTTGGAACTATTGCTTGGTGATGCATTCGGTCCACTCAAAACTTGAGATTCTGCACTAGATTTTTCAACATTTTCTTTGTCACTTGGTTCAAGATTCAGTCCTTCTTTGGCATCTGCATAGAAGCTTGACATTTCATCAAATACCACATCTCTGCTCACCTTTACCTGTCATGTGAGTGGGTTATAACATTTGTACCCCTTTTGCTCAAGGGAATATCCAATGAAGACACATTTTTCTGCTTTCGGATCAAGCTTCATCCTCAACTCATCTGGAACATGTACATATGCAATATAGCCAAAAACTTTCAGATGTGATAAGTTTGGCTTTTTACTTGTAAACTTCTCTTCAGCTGTAACTTGATGTACAACAGCAGTCGGAGTTCTCTTCATGATGTATACAACAGTATGCACAACTTCTGCCCAATAACAATGAGGCATATTCTTCTCAGCCATCAAGGCTCTTGCTATTTCTGCAATATTTCTATTTTTGCGTTCAGCAACACCATTCTGTTGTGGTGTGTACCTGCATGAAAATTGACGCCGAATTCCATGATTTTTTAGAAAACTGCTGAACTCATTTGACATGTATTCACCTCCTCCATCAGATCTTAATGTTTGAATGTACTTCCCTGTCTGCTTTTCCACCATAACTTTAAAATTCTGGAAGTGAGTAAACACCTCGCTCTTCTCTTTCATGAAATATACCCATACTTTGGGTGTATGGTCATCAATGAAAGTAACATAAAACCTGTAACTGCCCATAGATGTGGTCTTTGCTGGACCCCAAACATCTGTATGTACTACTTCTAGTACATTCTCACTAACATGCTTGTCATGTGGAAATGATGCTCTTGATTGTTTACCAAATTGACATGCTGCACATACCTTTTGCATTTCTGCAACTTTGAAATTTGGTAGTCCATGGACAATCTCCTTTGACTGCATTAGTTTCAGCCTTTGCAAGTTTGCATGTCCAATCCGTTTGTGCCATATCTCTATATCTGCAATAACTCCTGCACCTTTCGCAAACATGGCTGCATTCATTTCAGGAATCTTCACATTTAAGGTGAACATCCTACCCACTTTGTTTCCTTTGGCAACCAATCGTCCATCCTGCTTGTACTCTTCTACATATAATCCATCAGCATTGAACCTGACTTGTAATCCCTGGTCAACCATTTGTCCAACAGAAACCAGATTCTTCGTTATATTTGGAACATGCAGCACATCAGCGAGAAGTTTTACCTTTCCGTCCTCCATAGACAATGCTATGTTTCCTGTATGCTCAATAGGATGCGATGTGTCATCACCTGTTTCAACATATCCAGGAACTGGCATTTTCTGCAAACTACTAAACCATTTTGCATGACTGGTCATGTGATTTGAAGCACCTGAATCAACATACCAAACATTATCATTCGATTTTGAAACACCAGCAGACATCGTGTTCATCATGTGATGTTGAACCATAAATAGCTTCTCAGAATCATATGCACTTGTGGATGCATAGTTGTTTTGCTGCCTTCTGTTATTTTGATTCTTTAACCTGCAATCACATTCAAAGTGTCCAGGTTTACCACAATTCCAACATCCTTTAGTATCATTACCTGAATCATTTCTTTCGAAATTTTTGAGACCTCTTTGGCTCCCCTTGCCTCGAAACTGTCCTCTTCCTCCTGCATGATTCTGTTGTTGACCTTTGTTGGTGCAAACAAGCCTTCACACTTGGCATTGATTTGTACCTTGAAGACTCAACATAAAGATTGGACATTGATAGCTTAGCATTGGATATCAACCTTGAAGGTTTTGCAAGAATTTGGATTAATTCATGAAGACTTCATTTGAAGGAAAAGCATAGGAACACATGCTTATGCTTAGTTATCTTTTACCTCATGTAAAAGTCAATATGACTTCATATAATTACACCTACCTTCAAAAGTCGTGGAATTTGGAAGGTATGAATGGAGAGAATATCTCCATATGTTTAGATGAGAGATTCAAGGGAGCTTCAATTTGAAATTCAAATTCAAATGATCAATCAAATCCTATAAAAGCTATGAAGAAAATCTCGCGGGTTAGTCTCACTCATTGAGCTCATCTCCCGAGGCATTTCACTACTGTATTTGTGTGTGTGATAGTGCTACATCTTAGCCTACACCACAACACCTCATTTAGCTATGCTTGGCATGCTAATGAGCTTGTACATTTACATTAATCAATAGATACATTCATACTTCTCAACTCTGTTTTCTCTGAGTCATCTACCTCAAGTCTGTCAACTTCAATAGGGCATATCTCAAGCTCTACTGAACCAAATTGGATGATTCAAAGCTCATTGGAACCAGCTCAAAGTATTCTACAACACTACAAAGTTTCAAGTCATTCCATTCAGCCATTTGGGAGAAATTGCAGACGAAGCAGTCTCTGGTATTTTGCTGTGTAGATCCTAAAAAGTCGGGGGTGTCTCTGATTTTGCTAAAGATCATTCTCAGTGCATAGTTTATCAATTGGAGTGATTTAACTTGCTAATGGTAGCTTGTTAAGTTAATTTAATACTCCCAGAAGGAATTAATCCAATTGTAAGTGTGCTGGTCACACTAAGCTTAAGACTGAGCAGGTATCATTACAGGAATAGAAAGTTTTTGGACTTGTGAAGGTTCAAAATCATCTGTTTTGATTTGGTTATTACACAATTAATTTGTAAAGCACATATATAGTTTCTTGGTGTCATTTGGAAGCCCAAGGAGTCTCCTAAGTATATCTGAAGAGAAAGGAGGGCAGGTGTGAAGCAGGATTTGCAGCACCAGCTTGATCTTCTGATTGCATCCAGCCATCACTTCCAACAGTGGTATCAGAGCAAATAAGGTAATCATGGGTGATGGTTTCCCTTCCTTTATTGACAAATTGGATAGAAATAATTACCAGGCTTGGTCATTGAGAATGAAGACCTATCTACAAGGGAGAAGCTTGTATGGATACATATCAGGAGATGAGGAGTTGCCCTCATTCAAGACCAGAGGCCTACCTACAAAGGATGAACATGAGAGGCTCAACCAATGGTGTGCTAAAGATGCTTTGGCAAGGTCATATCTTCTAAACTCTATCTCTGATTTCCTTCTACCTCATGTAAGGAACTGTAAGACTTCCCAAGAGACTTGGGAAACCTTGTCAACATACTTTTCATCAAGCACAAGGGCCAGAAAGAATCAGCTATGGATTGAGTTTACAACTCTTAGGAAGCAATCAAAACAATGTGTCTCAGATTTTGTCACCAAAGTCAAAGACATTGCAGATCAACTTGCAAGTGTTGGAGAAGAGATTGAGGAAGAGCAAATAGTCAGACAAGTGATCAATGGACTAAAGGCAGATGACAAGTGGGAGAGCTTTACCACTGCAATGGACTTGTACATGGACATCCAAGCACCTGATCTAACAACTCTGATTGGACAACTCTTTACACATGAAGCAAAGATCACAAAGAATGGAGAGCAATCAAAAGGTAACAATCCCTCTGCCCTATATACTGATAAGAAGTCTAAAGACAAGGGTAAAAGCAAGAAGGTTGATGAAGAAGGCTCTACCTCCCAAGCAAACTATGCAGGGAGAGGTAGATCATCTAGAGGTAGGGGCAGAGGAGGTAAGTCAGGTAGGGGGAGACCTTATAACCAAGCTCCATGCAATATTTGTGGCTTGTCTAACCATACTACAGATGAATGCTACAAAAACTACAAGAACCAAAGAGGAAGAGGTCACCAAAGAGGAGGATACTATCAAGGCAGAGGCAGATTCAATCAATCTCAAGGCTACCATGGCTACAACAATAATTACAACAATAGCTATAATCACAATGGCAATTATCAAGGTGGATACAGGAACAGAAAGGATTACAACAATTATGCAGAGGATCAAGATGATTCCTTGTTGATTATGAACATGACATCTAAATCAGGTATCAATGATGATCATTTGTTCTATATTGATTCAGGTTGCTCTAACCATGTAGTTGGAAATGTTGCCTTACTCTCTGATTTGGAAGAACCCAAAGGCAAGCACCAAGTGCAGACAGGTGATGACACTAAACATTCAGTTGTTAAAGTAGGCAATGTCAAAACAAGTGATGGTAATCAGAATTTACTAAGCAGAGTGTTGTATGTTCCAACAATCACCAAGAATCTGATGAGTGTAGGTCAGATTGTTGAAAAAGGTCTACAGGTCAGGTTCACTCAACATGGTGCATATGTGGAGGATCCAAGACATGGATTCAGAAGGATAGCCAAGGGAGAAAAATCAGGTAGATTGTTTACCTTTGAACTTGAAGACACTAAGAGTATTGCTTTGTACAATTATAAAGACCAAACCCTATCAGAATTGGAGATTTGGCATAAAAGATTAGGTCACATTGGAGAGAGGACATTAAAACAGATGAGTAGGGATCAATGTGTGCTTGGGATACCTAATGTATCCAAGCAACACATGATATACAAGTGTGGGGCCTGTCAATTTGGTAAGTCACACAGATTGCCCTATACCAAGAAAGGTTTTATGCATGAAGATTATCTGGAATTGGTGCATACAGATGTGTGGGGACCTAGCAAGGAGCCATCCATATCTGGATCAAGGTACTATGTGTCCTTTATTGATGACTATAGCAGGTGGACTGTCTTATACTTCATGAAATATAAAGATGAAGTATTTAATTGTTTCAAAAGGTATCTTGCATTAGTTGAAAATCAAACAGGTAGACATTTGAAAAGGCTAAGGTCAGATGGTGGTGGAGAATACTTCTCCAATGACTTTGAAGATTTCTTGCAGGAAAGAGGCATCAAGAGGGAGATCACTACAAGGTACTCACCTGAACAAAATGGGGTAGCTGAAAGGAGGAATAGACTCATTGTAGAGACAGCTAGGTCTATGCTTAATGAGAAAAAATTACCAAATTATCTTTGGGCAGAGAGTGTATCTACTGCCACATACCTTATCAACAGGTTGCCATCAAAGACACTTGATGGAATGACACCCTATGAGGCTTGGCATGGTAAGAGACCATCTCTTGATCATTGCAAAATCTTTGGGTGTGTTGCATATGTGCATATTCCCTCACAGGTAAGGGGAAAGCTAGACCCTAAGGCTGAAAAGTGTATCTTCATTGGTTATGATTTGAATCAGAAAGGATACAGGTTCTATAACCCCTCAAACAAAGGCTTCAAGGTAAGCAGAGATGTTATATTTGATGAAAATGACTCATGGTATGAAAATGAGTGCAGGAAAGTTAGCCTACCTTATGATATGGAAGAAGACTTTCCAAAGCTTATCAGGCAAGAACCAACTCAGAAAGAGGACACAAGCTCAGATGATGAAGACACCATCAACATTGAAGAATTCAAGGCTTGGAAATCCAAAGGGAAGATGAAGATGAAGCAACTAGAAGACAATCCAGAATCCTCAACTCAAGCTATGAGGAGATCTCAAAGAGAAAAGAAGAAACCTATTAGGTATGGGTATGATACTTCACTTGTAACCAAGCACTCTGTATATCTTGCAAAGGATATCTTGAATGAAGAACCAGGTACATTTGAAGAAGCAATTACTAAACCAGAATGGAAGGAAGCAATGGATGAAGAAATGGAGGCTCTCAAGGAGAGTGATACTTGGGACTTGGTACCCAAGAAGGACTCCATGAAGGTGATAGGATCCAGATGGATCTACAAACTCAAGAGGAACTCAGATGGTACAATAAACAGGTATAAAGCTAGGTTGGTAGCCAAGGGTTTTGCACAAACCCAAGGCATTGATTATGAGGAGACATTTTCTCCTGTGGCCAAGATGCCAACTATCAGAGTTATGGTAAGTGTAGCTGCATCCAAGAATTGGAACATGTACCAATTGGATGTGAAGAATGCATTCTTGAATGGATGGATATCTGAAGAGGTCTACATGTCACAACCACCTGGCTATGAAGATCCCAATAAGGTAAATCATGTTTGTAAATTGAAGAAGGCCCTGTATGGATTGAAGCAGGCACCTAGAGCATGGAATTACAGGTTGACAACCTATCTCCTAGATCAAGGATTTGTCATGAGTAAAGCAGATACTTCATTGTTTATAAAGAAGAACAATTCAGAGGTAATATACTTGTGTGTCTATGTTGATGACATCATTATTACAGGAAATGATGTTCAGGGGATAAGACACATCAAAGGACAAATGATGAAGGAATTCAAGATCAATGATCTTGGATTATTGAAGTACTTTCTAGGACTTGAATTGGTCTACACAAATTCAGGTATCTTTATTACTCAGAAGAAGTACATTCAGGACATGGTCAAGAAGTTTAATTTGCAGGAAGCTAAAGTCTCAAACATTCCTATGGAGGTCAACCACAAACTCAGTGCACATGAAGGAGAAGAACTCAAGGATATTACAGGTTACCAAAGTTTGGTAGGTAGTCTTAATTATGCTACCTTAACCAGGATTGATATATCATATGGTGTTAGTGTACTTAGTCAATTTATACATAAACCAAGAGTACCACATTTGGAGGAAGCCAAGAAGATAGTAAAGTACCTAAAGGGAACACAAAATCATGGTTTATACTTTCCATATTCATCAGACATTGATATTAAGGTATACTCAGATGCAGATTGGGCAGGTTGCAAGGATGACAGGAGGAGTACATCTGGTTACATATGCTTTGCAGGTGATAAACCAATTTCTTGGTCATCCAAGAAACAACCCACAGTAGCTCTATCATCTACTGAGGCAGAGTACAGAGGGCTAGCCAATGCCACTCAAGAAGCCATATGGTTGAAACTATTATATTCAGAATTGGGCCTATACACAAGGCCACCAATCATATTTGGTGGTAACACAAGTTCTCTTCACCTAGCAGCTAATCCAATTTATCATGCTAGGACAAAACACATAGAGGTTCATTACCACTATGTGAGGGAGAAATTACTTAGCAAAGAAATTCAATTATCATATGTGTCTACTAATATACAATGTGCAGATTTGCTTACTAAAGCTCTGGATGGAAGCAAGCTATGCAGATTTAAATCCATGATTGGATTGCAGGAAATAATTGAAGACTAAAGATGAAGACTTGAGCCAAAGTGTTTGGCTTGAGGGGGAGCTGTTGGTGCAAACAAGCCTTCACACTTGGCATTGATTTGTACATTGAAGACTCAACATAAAGATTGGACATTGATAGCTTAGCATTGGATATCAACCTTGAAGGTTTTGCAAGAATTTGGATTAATTCATGAAGACTTCATTTGAAGGAAAAGCATAGGAACACATGCTTATGCTTAGTTATCTTTTACCTCATGTAAAAGTCAATATGACTTCATATAATTACACCTACCTTCAAAAGTCGTGGAATTTGGAAGGTATGAATGGAGAGAATATCTCCATATGTTTAGATGAGAGATTCAAGGGAGCTTCAATTTGAAATTCAAATTCAAATGATCAATCAAATCCTATAAAAGCTATGAAGAAAATCTCGCGGGTTAGTCTCACTCATTGAGCTCATCTCCCGAGGCATTTCACTACTGTATTTGTGTGTGTGATAGTGCTACATCTTAGCCTACACCACAACACCTCATTTAGCTATGCTTGGCATGCTAATGAGCTTGTACATTTACATTAATCAATAGATACATTCATACTTCTCAACTCTGTTTTCTCTGAGTCATCTACCTCAAGTCTGTCACCTTCAACAGGGCATATCTCAAGCTCTACTGAACCAAATTGGATGATTCAAAGCTCATTGGAACCAGCTTAAAGTATTCTACAACACTACAAAGTTTCAAGTCATTCCATTCAGCCATTTGGGAGAAATTGCAGACAAAGCAGTCTCTGGTATTTTGCTGTGTAGATCCTAAAAAGTCGGGGGTGTCTCTGATTTTGCTAAAGATCATTCTCAGTGCATAGTTTATCAATTGGAGTGATTTAACTTGCTAATGGTAGCTTGTTAAGTTAATTTAATACTCCCAGAAGGAATTAATCCAATTGTAAGTGTGCTGGTCACACTAAGCTTAAGACTGAGCAGGTATCATTACAGGAATAGAAAGTTTTTGGACTTGTGAAGGTTCAAAATCATCTGTTTTGATTTGGTTATTACACAATTAATTTGTAAAGCACATATATAGTTTCTTGGTGTCATTTGGAAGCCCAAGGAGTCTCCTAAGTATATCTGAAGAGAAAGGAGGGCAGGTGTGAAGCAAGATTTGCAGCACCAGCTTGATCTTCTGATTGCATCCAGCCATCACTTCCAACAACCTTGGTCTTGGTTACTGTTTCCTCTTCCACTTCCAAAACCTCTACCTCTGCCTCTTCCTCCGCCAGATTAGAATACCTGCTCAGAACTGGGCTTTCCTTGGGAGTTTGAATCCTCACCAAGATTCTTTTCTTCAATGATCAGCATAGAGACCAAATCAGCAAAATTCAGAATATTTTCCCTGGTCTATATAGAAGTTCTGAACTGCTTATATGCAGCTCCTAAACCACGAAGGCACACTTCCACCTTATCATCATCATCTACATTCACGCCAGTAGATGCAAGTGACTCACATATGCTTTTGATTTTTAGAGTGTAGTCACTTACCGACCCTGCTCTTTTTCTCCAATGTATGCAGCTCGTTCTTGAGTTGCAATTTCCATGCCTTTGTATTGGTCTCGTACAAAGTGACCAAACTGTTCCAAGCCTCTTTTGGAGTCTTGACATCTTGTAAATGTCCAATCATGCTATCCTGTATGCTAACAGATAGCCAATACATTACCCTTCGTGCTCCTTGATTCCATTCCTCATATGCTCTTAACTGTTCTGCAGTCCGATTCCTTTCTGGTAACTGCGGAGCATTTTCATTCTCTCCCTCCATGTACTTCCAGTAGCCTTTTCCCATCAGGAAATTCGTCATTCTGAATCTCCAAGCATGGAAGTTGTTCTTGTCCAACTTATCGCTCATAAGCTGACTCATTCCATCTGTGTTTGCCATTTCTGCAACAATTCACAACATTGTAAAACACTACAAGTAGCACTTCTGCTTGAACACTGTCGCACTATGACGTGACTGTTCGATCTAAGAAAAACACAGTTTTCGTGTATCAACAGTACACAGAATCCCTTGAAATTCTGGATCTGGAATATATGAGTGTCGCCGAACACAAGGCAAGTTACAGTTTCTGAAACTGACCTGGTTTTTCTGTGGGCCCCACCTTGCGGGCTCGAAACGGAGGTCGAGATGGCTCTGAAACTTCGATCTGGCAAAAACGAGTGACCCTAAAGGGATAACTCATGAAAATATTTTGAGGTCTTCTACCTTCACGACGATTTTCATAGCAAATGGAGGCCGTTTGTGAAATCGCGTTCTCTCCACGCCTTGCCGCGTAGTCTTCACCGTCGCCTTCTCCACGAGCTCTCTACAGCCAGGCTGGCTCTGATACCATGTCACTTCTTCTTCTTCTTCTATTACATAAAAGGAATGTACAAGAATGACCTAAAAACAAGAATACAACCAGTGCAATATATAAAGACCAGTACATAAGGAAAAACCTAATGTCCGCGAATGAGTGAGCTGGCAAGAAACAAATGTGCCATCACTCTCGGTAGATAAATCTAATAAAGCTCAATGAAGTATCCATGACATATACCGACGTGACCATTATACATGTCAGAGAAATGAAAAACTGGTACGTGTCATCCTGGATCATCACATGTTGAGCTTGATATCTCAACAAAAATCCCTTGATGGGATGACTCCATATGAAGGATGGCATGGTAGAAGACCTTTAGTTGATCATTGCAGGATCTTTGGATGTGTTGCTTATGTGCATATACCATCTCAAATCAGAGGTAAGCTAGACCCTAAGGCAGAGAAGTGCATCTTCATAGGGTATGACTTGAATAAAAAAGGATATAGGTTTTACAATCCTTCCGACAAAGGATTTATGGTCAGTAGAGATGTTGTATTTGATGAGAACGATTCTTGGTTTGAATGTGAATGCAGGAAAGTAAAGTTTCCTTATGACTTGGAAGAGGAATTTCCAAGTCTCACCAAGGAGGAGCCAAACCAGATTGAGGACATCAAATCAGATGATGAGGACATCATCAACCTAGAAGAATTCAAGGCATGGAAATCCAAAGGCAAAGTCAAGATGAAGAAGTTGGAGGATATACCTAAATCATCCAACCAAGCAATCAAAAGATCACAAAGGGAGAGGAAGAAGCCAATAAGATATGGGTATGAAACTTCTTTAGTTCCTAAACATTCTATTTATCTTGCCAAAGATTTATCTCTTGAAGAGCCATCATCATATGAAGAGGCAAAGACCAAGGCACAATGGAAGGAAGCTATGGATGAAGAAATTGAAGCACTCAAGGAGAATGATACTTGGGAGCTAGTACTAAAGAAGGTGTCTATGAAGGTAATTGGTTCTAGATGGATCTACATGATCAAGAGAAATTTTGATGGATCAATAAGAAGGTACAAATCTAGACTTCTGGCTAAGGGTTTTGCAGAAACCCAAAGAGTTGTTTATGAAGAAACCTTCTCACCTGTGGCCAAAATGCCAACCATCAGGGTATTGGTGAGTGTGGCTGCATCAAGGAATTGGAACATGTATCAATTGGATGTAAAAAATGCATTTTTAAATGGCTCGATTTTAGAGGTGTACATGTCTCAACCTCTTGGATATGAGGACCGAAGCAAGGTAACATATGTGTGTAAACTGAACAAAGCTCTTTATGGATTAAAGCAAGCACCTAGGGCATGGAACCATAGGTTGACTACATACCTTCAGGATCAAGGATTCATCATGAGTAAAGTAGATACTTCTCTATTTGTTAAGAGAAGTAATTCAGAGATGATATATCTATGTGTATATGTGGATGATATCATACTTACAAGTAATGATGCCAATGGCATCAAGCAGATTAAGAACCAAATGATGAAGGAATTCAAAATTAGTGATCTAGGGTCACTAATGTATTTTCTTGGACTTGAGTTAGTCTATACTAACTTTGGAATTTACATTACTCAAAGAAAGTATGTATAGGATATGTTGAAGAAATTTCAATTGCAGAATGCCAAGGTTGCAAGTACTCCTATGGAGATAAAACAAAAGTTAAGTGCTCATGAAGGTGATGTGCTTGAAAATATTGCAGGATACCAAAGCATAGTGGGAAGCCTAAACTTTGCTACATTGACAAGGATTGATATTTCTTATGGAGTAAGTGTTCTAAGCCAATTTATGCACAAACCTAGAGTACCTCACTTAGAAGCTGCCAAGAGAATTTTTAAGTACCTTAACGGCACCCAAAATCAAGGTTTATTCTTTCCTTATACTTCAGATTTTGATATCAAGATATACTCAGATGAAAATTGGGCAGGTTGCAAAGATTATAGAAGGAGTACCTCAGGTTATCTATCTTTTGTAGGTGACAAGCCTATATCATGGTCTTCCAAAAATTAACCTACTGTTGCTTTATCTATGCCACTCAAGAAACCATATGGATTAGATTGTTGTATGCAGATTTGGGATTACACACTATATCTCCAATGATTTTTGGAGATAATACAAGTTCTTTGCATCTTGCAGCAAATCCTATTTATAATGCTAGGACCAAGCATATAGAGGTCCACTATCGTTATGTGAGAAAGAAGCTATTGAGCAAGGAACTTCATTTGGCGTATGTATCAACTAATATGCAATGTGCAGACTTGTTAACCAAAGCACTTGATGGTACTAAACTTTGCATGTTTAAAGCTATGATTGGATTGCAAGACATTTAAGAAGATTGATAAAGAAGACCAAGCCAAGATGTTTGGCTTGAGGGGGAGCTGTTGGTGCAAGTACCAAGCCTACACACTTGGCTAGATATGAGAAGATCATATGTACAATTGATTGAAAACCCATGAGAACCATTGCTATGGAATTTTATGCTTTACCATTTGTAAAAGTCAAATTAACTTGGAGGAATATTTGAAACTACCACTAAACTCCTAGAGTTAGTTAGAAGGGAAAGATACGACTTCATTTGGAGCGAATATCTCCTAGATAAGGGGATCACTTTTTAGTGAGAGCCAAAGTTGAATTCAAATTCAAAATTCGAATGAAGCATCTATAAAAGATGAATGTAAAATCTCAGAGTATGAGATCACTCTAATCCAGAGCCTTTAGTTGAACATATTGTAAGAGAGTGAGGCTTACTTCATAGCCTAAACTTCTCATTGTCATTGAGCATTGATTATCATGCCAATGATCATGTACAACATTGTCATATAATACAAAACATCATTGCTTATATCTGTTGATCTCTCTGTTATAGTCACTCAAAACAACCATTTTGTATTACTCATATCTCCGTCATTACTCCACCATTTTCAATGTTCTATAGCTCATTGGAATAAGCCAAACTACAGGTTGAAAAATGTTGAAGACATTTCATTTAGCGGATTGGGAGAAACCCTTGTCGAAGTGATCACTGGTCATTCACTCTAGAGGTCCTAAACAATCGGGGGTAATGCTACACTTGCTAAATTGATTGCTATGTGTATAGTCAATCATTTTAAGTAATTCTACTTGGAAGCATTAACTATGTAAGCTAGTTTGATATCTCCAAAAGGAACCCATCTAATTCCTACTATATTGGAAGCATTGAGCTTAAAAAGCAGTAGGTGTGTGAACCAAAATAGAAAGTTTTTCATTGGATTGTGAATTGGGAAGTGGTCTGTTTTGGATTAATCATTACTTGCATCATTTCCAAAGTACATAGGCACTTATTTAGTGTCATTGGAAAGCTAAGAGAGCCTAGAACTCAGCTCTGAAGCAAAATAGGGCTGGTACAAAGCAAGAATTAGCAGTACCAACTCATTTTCTGGAGTGTCCATCCATCTTTCCCAACATCTCTCTCTCTCTGTCTCTCTCTCTCTCTCTCTCTCTCTCTCTCTCTCTCTCTCTATATATATATATATATATATATATATATATATATATATATATATATATATATATATATATATATATATATATATATATATATATATATATATCGAGAGAGAGAGAGAGAGATAGATCATGCATCATTTGTATAGAAAAATTGAGGCTTATTTTTCATAACATTGTCTGGTAACTTGAAATTAGAATATATATTTTCAAGGATGGTTTGTGAGGATATGATACATGTAATGAAGGAAAATAGGAGGTTGGCATTCAAAACACAACTCCAAATCATAATAAAGCATGGAAAACTAGAATGTGAAAAAAAGGTAGATTTTTTGTTTTCATAGTGAATGAAAACTGAGATGATATGTAATATATTGAATCTTGTTAATTTGAAGGATACTCATGCAAATTCAAGCATTCTTTGTTAGAGTTTGAGGGAAAGGGAAGCACACAAACAAAACAAGGAACAAGAAGAAATTTAGAGCACAACACTAAGCACACTACTAAGTGAATGTACAAGATAAGTACCACATTCAGGTTATAGGCATATATACAAGCAAGGGGGAAAACTTGTTTGGGGGGGGGGGGGGAAGTTCCCTAGAAGTCCTAATGTTCACAAACATTACTACCAAAATATATAATCAAATTCCTCCTAGTAGTGATGTAATGAACGAGTTGGAACTCATGCATGAGAAATTGATAATATATGTGGAATGAAACCAATCCACAAACAAAAAAAGCCCAAATCTTTACAAAATTCTTTGAACTTCTCCTTAGTGAAGACCTCTGTGAGAAGTTCTGCAACATTATTATGTATGGGCACATAAGCTAGTTTATTCTCTCTAGTAGAGAGTCCCTTACCCACACCAACACCAACTTCAATGTCTTCTCTATTTTATCTGCATAGTTCATGGCTCTATTGGCTTGATCCATTCTCATACACATCATAAAGAGAAAAAATCATCAAAATATCACAAAGAAACCACCTCATTTTTTACAACACTTATGAAATAATACCTCTTATCATTCTATGTGAAACCAATCACAATTGAACAATAATCATGAATATTTTAACAAAAAAAGTCAATAATACTCAAATTTCATAAGCAAACATCTAAACTTGTATCAAGGAAATAAATAATAGTACAAAAATATTTGATAACATCTTGGAATTTCATGTGATTATTTCATGAATACAAACTAACCATGCATAAGATATTACAACACAATAAATTTCTCCTCCAGTTATCATGGAGATGCAAATGCCACACCCACGAACCTATTTAGAAACAAAAAAATATTCCCTAGTAGCACTTAATCCTTCGTTAATTCAAAATGTTGTATAACACTCCGTTCTAAATGATCTTTATCTGAGTAATCTAATATCTATTTCCATAAGAATGAAGAGGATGCATTACAAAGGTTTTTTATTTTGTTTCTTGATAAGGATCCTCCTTCTCCATTTAAATATTTACTTTGAAGTATTTTACATTGACCTTTATGCTATTTCGAGGAACATTCAATTGGGTGATTCTTGTCCCACGTCATAGAACAATCATAAACCACTTGCAATATGCATGACACGAGATCACTCTCTAGGAATTATTGAGTATCATCATTTACTTCCTTTTTCTATCAATATAAGTTAGATTGCATCTCTTAGAAGAAATCTAACTTTAGCTCACCTTGAATGGCTCTTGGCCCATTAAATAAGTCTTTTTTCATACATATCTATAAGATTCTTCACGCACTAGTTGAAAAATTGGTTTGTTGAGATTCTTAGATTTGCATATGAGTTTGTAGTCGCATCCACAATATGATCTATTTGGTCTAATGGAATTAATAATTTGTCTTACCATTTGTAGCTCAATTTGTTTCCCTCTATATTCCATATAAAATATATGTGTAGATTTTGCACTAGTTTCTCTCTCTTGTGTGAGGTATGGATTGCCTATAAGATGCAAAGAAATTGAACTCTCATATGTATCTACTCAACACCAATGTGCAAACATGATGACTAAAGCCTTAGATGGAGTGAAGCTAAGCACGTTCAAATCCATGATTGCAGTCTTGGAAATCTCAAAGGATTGAACACTCAAACATCTTAGGCTTGAGGGGGAGCTATTGGTGCATATAGAAAGCCTAATTTGTTGGCCTTATGTATTGGACTTCACTTAGTTTGTGAGTGAGAGCATTATGTATGCTTGAATTTTATTTGCTTGATTTCCAAGGTTCAGTTGAGATAGTACTTTTGCCAAAAGTAGACATGTGAGTAAGAGAGAAACAACTAGATGTGTCAAGATCCAAAACCCATGACCATATTCGGATTCAAAATTCAAAAGTAACTCCTAAACTCATGTATGATTTGTAGGTAAATCCAACCAACAGTCCTGATTGAAAACGTGTATATATACACTAGACATTTAGATGTGGGAAACAGATCTGATCATCATAATTATTGGAGTGATGTTTGTGCTCAATTCAAAGCTATTGGAGTCTACCAACATCTTTGTGCATCATATCTTACTTACGAATACATTTACATTGAGCCTCATCTTCTACATTGTTCTCTATTCACCCTTATAGTACATTGTTTATGGTCTATTAATTTGTATCAGTCATTGCAGCAAGTACATGGTATCATTATCTTGTTTATTGATTGGAATATGAAGATAGGACTTTTATGATTGTGCATACAAGTCTTCAAGGTCATTAGAGTTGTATATAGTGAAATATTAGCAGATCTATGTGATTGTGTTTGTGCATCTTCATCCTCATGAAAAGTCAAGATCAGCCCTTGACTTATTATTGCTCTCATTTTAGTCCTTATAAATTCGTGAAATAGTTTGGAATAGTCCACTTGTCACTTCATCTGAATGTGTGCAGAACGTCTTTGGTGCATTCCTGATGGAGAGTGTTAATCTCCAAAAGAACAACCTATTCTTGAAATTAGAGCATCTCTATATCAAGGACTAACCATTTGTGTAAAGTTTTTGATAAAACTTTGTAGGATGTGTCGCCTTAAGGTTGTGCACCTTCTCCAACTTAAATCTCCTCAAATGATTGAGTATATTTTGAGAAATGACTCAAACACTTTACCTATGTGTAGCACTGCTTCTCTGCAGTAGCGACTTTGACACCTGCAACTTCTTAGCTATAGTTCTCCCAATGTTGAACCCGTTTGGTCAAATGCTTTTAGATGTAGATAGCTTATCTCTCAACTTAGATTTTGAGCTATCATATGTGTAAAACTTTACACTGTGCACTGAGCACTACTCATTTCATTGAACTCGAAATCTGCGCCTGTTTCAGAAGACTGTGAACATTCTTTACATATGAATGTTCCTACACACAATTCTCTTAACCTGATTACAATTGGACTCTCAAACTCTAGACATAGATTGATTAACTATGGACTTAGACATCTGCAAAAGGAATTCACAAAAGATCTACTACACGAGGAGAAAACACAGAAACTTCGGGCGCAAAAATTTTGTTATTTCTGAAGAAGACTACAACTGAATGAGAGAGAGACTTCAACTAACTTCTCATGTGTCTAATGACATTTACAACATCTCATTTCTCTATTCCTATGCTCTACATAGTCTCTCCTTGTCTTCTCCCTATATCCCGACATTTTTTTCATAGTATTTATAGGCAAATATGTACAAGTTTATGACTATTCAAAAGTCTAAGTGATCTATGTCTTCACTAATGTACATATGTGTACATATCATTCATCCTGTGAATGTAATCACCTTCTTTGCTTCAAGACTTGATCTTATCTCCATCTTTTTGTCTTCCAAAGTTCAATTGGTGATTGGTCTGCACCAACAGCTCCCCCTCAATCATCAATTGAGGTTTCTCTTATCTTCTTTATGCCTGCCATGTCTTTAAACGTCTGTAACTTTGGTCCATCCAAGCTCTTTGTAAGCATATCAGCTATCTGATCTTTTGTTGAAGTATGTATGACTTCAATCTCTTTATCCATCACCTTATCTCTTAGAAAGTGATACTGTATCTCAATGTGTTTGGTCCTGGCATGAAAAACAGGATTAGCAGCTAGATATAATGAACTCATGTTATCACCATAAATGATAGGTATGCTCTGTATAGTATCAAAACTCTTCATGAGAGTCTTAAGCCAAATCACTTCTTTTGCAGCTTCAACCATGCCTTTGTACTCTGCTTCTGTAGATGACAAAGCAACTGTATGTTGCTTCTTTGAGCACCAAGAGATTAACTTATCTCCCAGATAACACATGTATCCATAGGTTGACCTTCTATCATCTGGATTACCTGCCCAATCGGCATCACTATAGATCTTGATATTTGTATCTGATGTAAAACCATAATACAAACCTTCCTTGAGTGTACCCTTAATGTACCTCAACACTCTTTGACCTGCAATCCAATGCTCTTTCCTAGGACAATGCATAAATTGAGACAAAACCCCAATTGCATAGGATAAATCAAGTCTAGTTAATGTAGCATAGATAAGACTACCAACCAAACTCTGATATTGCTTTATGTCCTTGAATTCTTCACCTCCAAATCTGCTTAATTTGTGATTCACCTCCATTGGAGTAGGTGCTACTCTGCAATCATTCATTTTAAACTTGGTTAACAAGTTCTTCAAATACCTTTCTTGAGTCACATACACTCCATGTTGAGTGTATGAAATCTCCATGCCCAAGAAGTATGACAAGTCTCCCAAATCACTGATTTTGAACTCTTTCTCCATTTGCTTCTTTAAGCTTTGAATGCCTTTCTCATCTGTACCTGTAAGAATGATATCATCAACATATATGCACATGTAAATAAACCCATCATCACTTGCTTTGACAAGCAAGCTACTATCTACTTTTGATACTTGAAATCCAAGTTCTTTTAGGAACTTTACAAGTCTATAGTTCCATGCCCTTGGGGCCTGCTTCAAGCCATATAAAGCTCTCTTGAGCTTACACACATAATCTGGATATCTTCCATCTCTGAATCCTTGAGGTTGCTCCATGAACACTTCATCTGAAATATAACCATTCAAAAAAGCATTCTTCACATCTAATTGACATAATTTCCAACCTTTGCATGCAGCAATTGCTATAAGTGTCCTGATGGTTGTCATCTTTGCCACAGGACTATAAGTCTCATCATAATCAATACCATATGTCTGAGCAAACCCTTTCACAACAAGTCTAGCTTTGTACCTAGACACACTTCCATCTGCAAATCTCTTTGTCTTATAGACCCACTTGCATCCAATGATCTTCTGACTATTTGGCTTTGGAACCAAATCCCATGTTTGATTCTCCATCAATGCATCATATTCTTCCTGCATAGCTTTCTCCCAATTTTCTTTACCTTTTGCCTCTTCATATGTAGAAGGGTCTTCATCTGCTTTAACCATGTATGCATAATCCTTAGTAGTCAAAAATGAAGTATCATAGCTATACCTTGTAGGTTGCCATTTGTTCCTTGTAGACCTCCTAAGTTCTCCACTTCTTGAGGTTTCTGGTTCTTCACATTCAGGATCAAATCTTGGTGTTTCTTCCACTTCAACCTGCACTTCATTATTCTCTTGCTCATCAAATATCTGAACCTTTGATTTACATTTCCTTTGGCTCACAATTTCTTCATCATCTGTATTAATATTGATAGTACCTGCATACCAAGTACCTTGCTCATCAAATGTAACATCTTTTGATACAAGAAAATGTTTTGTGGATGGATTCCACAACCTGTATCCCATCTGCTTATCATAATAACCAATAAACACATATTTTTCAGCTTTAGGTTCCAATTTGTGCCTTAATTGTGATGGCACATATGCATAGGCCAAACATCCAAATACTTTGCAATGGTCTAGTGTAGGTCTCTTACCCCACCATGCCTCGTAAGGTGTCATACCCTGCAAAGCTTTACAAGGTAGCCTATTGACCAAATAAGTAGCTGTATTTACAGCCTCAGCCCACAAATAATTTGGGCAATTTTTCTCCTTCATCATGGACCTTGCAAAGTCAACAAGAGTCCTATTCCTCCTTTCTGCTACACCATTTTGTTGAGGAGAGTACCTGCAAGTAACCTCTCTTTTTATACCTGCATTCCACAAGTAATCACTGAACTCATTAGAGAAATACTCTCCCCCTCCATCTGACCTTAGTCTCTTCAACTTATGTCCTGTAATTCTCTCTGCATACATATGATAATGTTTGAAAGTATTGAACACTTCTGACTTATCTTTGATCACATAGATAGTGATCCATCTGGTAGCATCATCAACATAAATCACATAATACCTTGAGCCATTAATACTGAAGTCCTTTGATGGTCCCCACACATCTGTGTGTACCAACTCAAGTTTCTCTGAATACATAAACCCATGCTTGGAGTAGGGTTGCTTATGAGCCTTACCTAATTGACATGCCTCACATCTGTATGTCATATGTTGACCTGCAACATTAGGCAATCCAAACACTGAACCATTATTAATCATGTCTTTAATACCTCTTTCATTGAAATGTCCAAGTCTCTTGTGCCAAAGATCTAACTCAGAGATCTTATGTCCTCCATAGGTGAACAAGGCATGACCAACATTACCTTGAATCTTCAATGTGAACAATCTTCCTTCTTTCTTCCCTGAAACAATTTGTTTATACCCATTGCTAGGGTCTTCCACAAACACTCCTTCATTAGTGAACCTTACTTCATAACCTTTTTCCACAATTTGTCCTACACTTATCAAATTCTTAGGAATTGTAGGAACATACAAGACCTTACTCAATAAGGTGCTACCATCCTTGGCCTTCACTGATCCAATTGACTTCACATTGTGCTTTGTGTTGTCACCTGTTTGAACAACATGATTAGATACCTTATTCTCCAAATCAATCATCAAGGCTATATTACCACTCAGGTGATTGCTACACCCTGAGTCAATGTAGAAGACTCTTTGATCTTCATTCTGCCTTTCACAAGTTGCATTCATTATCAATGTTGAATCTTCCTTTTGATCTGAAGCATAATTGTAGTAGGTATTGTTGTATTGTTGACTTTGGAAACCTCTACCTGCATTTCTTCCAAAGTAACCCCTACTACCTCTACCTCTGAAATTACCTCTTTGATTTCTGCCACCTCTTCCTCTTGAATTATAGTTCTGATTGTATCCTCCATTACTCTGATTATTATGCCAACAATCATTAGCTAAATGATTTGTCTTACCACAAATCCAGCATGCTTTGGCTCCATCTTTGTTGTTCCTGCCTCTTCCTCTACCTTTGCCACCTCCTCTACCTCTTAGGAAGTTGGCTTGACTAGTTGTGCCTTCATCTTCACCTGATTGTTGCTTTCCTTTGTTAGCTTTCTTCTTTTCCTTTGAGTACATTGCATGACTTGTACTTTTGTCACCATCTCCTTTAACATCCTGCTCAAATGTTAGCATATGACCTAGCAACTGATTTAAATCAGGAGTGAAATGATCAAGTGATAATTCTGTAGACAAAATGAATGGCTTCCATTTGTCATCACCTCTCAAACCTGTAAGGATTTGCCTTACCAATTTATCCTCCTCAATATCTTCATCAACAGCTCCTAATGCATCTGCAATGTCTTTCATCCTTGTTACATAATCTGAAATTGATTGAGAGGCCTTCTTCTTGAAAGTTGTAAATTCTGCCCATAAAGATGCCTTCCTTGACTTTGTGGTGTTTTGGAAATGCTCTTCCAAAGCATTCCATATATCACTTGCACTTTCAAGACCTCTAATGTGAGGTAGCAAATAATCATTGACTGCCATATAGATAATGCTCCTAGCTTGAGCATCTTTCTTCATCCAATTCTTCAAATCTGTTAATTCCTCCCTAGTTGGAACACTAGGATCTCTGAATTGTGGCTTTTCTTCTTCACCTGTAATGTAAGCTATCAAATCTTTGCTCATTAGATGAGCTTCCATCCTCATTGACCATGCAGGATAGTTTTCTCTATCCAACTTCTCTATTTGAAGAGAGTCTCCCATTCTTCTTTCACCTGTATATTGAATTCTTCAACCTTTATAAAGTATAAGGTTACCTTTACTTCGAATGATACTCCTTTTGACTTCCTTGATGTCGTACGATCTCCTTCTCAAGCTTTCCTTGCAAGCTTTCACCTTTTTAAATCTTCAGATGTCAAATTCTTTGTAGCTGCAGCAGTCGGGATCCTCCTTTTCTCCAATTCTGATGCTTCCTGCTCTGATACCACTGATGGAGAGTGTTAATCTCCAAAAGAACAACCTATTCTTGAAATTAGAGCATCTCTATATCAAGAATAAGTCTAGACTTCTCTTAATTTAGAGAACAATCACTAGATTATCAAGAAATTAACTATTCTGAAAAATTCAACTTCTCAGAAAAGTCTGTTGCAGATTAATCTCTGATTGACTAACCATTTGTGTAAAGTTTTTGATAAAACTTTGTAGGATGTGTCGCCTTAAGGTTGCGCACCTTCTCCAACTTAAATCTCCTCAGATGATTGAGTATATTTTGAGAAATGACTCAAACACTTTACCTATGTGTAGCACTGCTTCTCTGCACTAGCGACTTTGACACCTGCAACTTCTTGCTATAGTTCTCCCAATGTTGAACCCATTTGGTCAAATGCTTTTAGATGTAGATATCTTATCTCTCAACTTAGATTTTGAGCTATCATATGTGTAAAACTTTACACTGTGCACTGAGCACTACTCATTTCATTGAACTTGAAATCTGCGCCTGTTTCAAAAGACTGTGAACATTCTTTACATATGAATGTTCCTACACACAATTCTCTTAACCTGATTACAATTGGACTCTCAAACTCTAGCCATAGATTGATTAACTATGGACTTAGACATCTGCAAAAGGAATTCACAAAAGATCTACTACACGAGGAGAAAACACAGAAACTTCGGGCGCAAAAATTCTGTTATTTCTGAAGAAGACTACAACTGAATGAGAGAGAGACTTCAACTAACTTCTCATGTGTCTAATGACATTTAACAACATCTCATTTCTCTATTCCTATGCTCTACATAGTCTCTCCTTGTCTTCTCCCTATATCCCGACATTTTTTTCATAGTATTTATAGGAAAATATGTACAAGTTTATGACTATTCAAAAGTCTAAGTGATCTATGTCTTCACTAATGTACATATGTGTACATATCATTCATCCTGTGAATGTAATCACCTTCTTTGCTTCAAGACTTGATCTTATCTCCATCTTTTTGTCTTCCAAACTTCAATTGGTGATTGGTCTGCACCAACAATTCCAACCACGTTGTCAGCTATGAATAAAACTATGAGTACCTGGTTCCATAAATACAAGGTTTTCTCTACATGATAAGTACTGAGAAGTTAGCTAAACTGACGTAGAGTTTCAAAATTCATGTTCCAAAGTATCGTAAGGGTATTATTGCATATATTGGAAGATCATAGAGTCTTCAAAGTATTCCAAGTTTATTTTCTACTTAGGCGGGTCTAGAGGAGATTTTTGTGAGGACCCTCTCATCTTTGCATATTGTCCATCACGTCTCACATCATATACGTCACACATGTACCTTCCAACTAAAAAACATATCTCATAAATAGTAAGCAAAGAACTTTCAATGGGGGTCCGATTATAGGTGTAGTGTGAATTTACAACTACCTTTTTCAGCATTATATAAGCAAACACATGGAGATAAGTGGTGGCTATCCTCCTCTACCATTTGAGCACTTTTAGGATCTCATTAGAAGTTTTTAATCCAAGTCTAAGGTAGCCCCTAGCTTAAGTAAGCCCCTTGCATGCTAAAATTTTCTCATAGGAAATGATCTTTGATCACCCATATCTCTTTGTGTACTTGTCCCATTTGTTTGCAAGATAGCTCATTTTTTCCTATGATTGGAAGCTTTCTTTTGGATATAATTTTAGTATTAAGTGTTTATTATCCTTACGTATATTGAGCTTGAAAGCTCTCTGGTTTGATCTCTGCATACTCGCAAGTGTATGTGTGTTGCAAGTTACACATAGGTGCAAGCTGCCTCTTTGGACAATTTCTAGTCTATCTTGTGGAAGGATCTTGATACCTCTAATATTCTCCAAATTGAGTGATCTTTGGCTTGTAGGAAAGCTCATACTATCTATCTGTAGTGTGTAAATGTTCATAGGTTCACTTTTTGTTCTAGAGAGCTATTGCATTTTTGGTGGACTGAGGTATCAGACAGATTGGTCTTAGGAAGGGCCCATCATTCTTTTGCTGCAATTAGGCATGGATATACTCAATGAGTGGTATCAGAGCTCACCTTTGAGAATTGAGGAAATCAAGAGAAAGCCTTGAAGTTGCTTGAGAGCCAAGGATTGAAGCAAAGAGGAGGAAGATTTAAAGAAGCATTTGAAGCAAGGGGGAGCTTCTATTATCATCAAAGGTTCAAGACAAGTGGAGGCTCTTATGGGAAGGTAACATATCATTCTTTCTCACATCTATCACAATCCAAGGAGGGATTAGGACCCACTTCATAGTCTCATACACAATGGGATACTATAATATGCAAATTGAGAAACTTGAAATGAGCAATAACCATCCTTGGTAGTTTAGAATCTCTAACTTCCTCATGGGAAAGGGTCTTTGGTGTTTGGTTAGTGGTATTGAGGTAAACCCATACATGGATCCACATAAACATACTAAGAATCAAAGGAGATCCATTAGAGAGTGGAAGGAAGGGATAGGACAGTAATCTTCATTCTATCTCAACACATAAGCAACTCCATGCTAGGTCATATCCAAGACCTAGATACATCTAAGAAGGTTTGGGAGTGTTTAGAAAGGTTGTACTCTACCTCTACAAAGGCTAGAAAAATTAAGCTCAAGAATGAGCTCAAAAAACTTAGGAAGTCATCAAATTAGAGTATTAATGACTTCATACTCAAAGTAAATGAGATTTTTGATGCACTTGGTTCAATAGGATGTGTGGTAGATGATGATGACCTTGTTGCCCACACACTTAATGCGCTTAGAGAAGATGATAAATGGAACTCATTCACAACCTCTGTGTATGTAAGGGATTCATTACCAGATTTTGAGCAACTTACTTCTCTTACGGTGACTAAGGAGCTCAACCATGTAGGCAACGAGTCAAAGGGCAGCCAAGACCAACTCTTCTATGCAGGCAAAGGCAACAGAGGTGGTTCAAGAGGAAGACATAGAAGCAACTACCAATAAGGCAACCAAAGCTAGCAAGGGAGTCAATCAAGCCAAGATGAAGGTCAATCATGAAGAGGAAGAGGAAGAGGAAGAGGAAGAGGAAAAGGAAGATGAGGAAGATGTCAAGGTAGAGGCTACTCCAACTCAAATCGATGTTCAATTGTGGGAAGCAAGGACATTATGCCAAAGATTTTTTGCAAAAGCAAGGTGGGAACAATTACAAAGGGCAAGGTAATTATGATAACTCTTCAACCAATTCAGAAAATGAGCATTTTTTAGCTATGAAGCATAGTATTGAAGGTCAACCACATGATGAGGTGTGGTATATAGATAGTGGTTGTAGTAACCACATGTCCGGTGAAGAGTAGTACTTTAGAAATCTTCAAGCACCCAAGAAAAGAGGCTTTGTGGAGACAAGAGACACCATAGAGCATGAGATACAACAAATAGAATATGTGAAGCTTGAAGACAACCACAAAGCAAGAGGACTATCTATGGTATTCCATGTTCCTACTATTACAAATAACATAATCTCTATTGGAGAGATGGTTGAAAAGGGGTATGAAGTAAAGTTCAACCACAAAGGATGCTTTATTGAAGACCCAAGGAATGGCTATGAGCTGATAGCAAAAGGAAAGGAGGATGTTCACTCTTGACATTGGCAAAGGACAAAGCAACAAGGAAATGTTCATCACCTATGGAGATAAGAAGATTGGAGACTTGGATTTGTGGCACAAAAGGTGTGGTCACATCAACATTCAAAGGTTGAAAGACATGGAGAAGAGGCAATTGGTAAAAATTTTACCACATTTTTCATTAAAAATGTTGCATGAGATGTGTGAAGCTTGTCAACTAGGAAAGTCCACTAGGTAGCCCCTCAAAAAGAGTGGATATGTAGCACATGGTGTGTTAGACCTTGTGCACATAGATGTGTGGGGGTCAATCAAAGAGACCCCTCTTGCAGGTAACAAGTAATTTGTAACCTTCATTGATGACTACTAAAAAAAATATATGGTTGTATTGTATAAAGAAAAGATCAGATGTGTTTGATGTGTTCAGAAGGTTCAAGGCAGAGGTTGAGAAGGAGAAAGGTTGCTACATCAAAATCCTAAGGTCACATGGAGGGGGATAATACTTCTCCCATGCTTTCTGATTTCTTACAGGACCAAGGTATAAAGAGGCAAATCACTTGCAGGTATACTCCCCAACAAAATGGGGTGGCAAAGAGGAAGAATAGGCATATTGTTGAAATTGCTAGGAGTATGTTAAATTAAATGAATGTGCCTTTATCATATTGGGTAGATGTTGTATCTACTGCTATATAATTTATGAATAGGTGTCTCGCATTAGGGGTACATGACATGACACCTGAGGAGGCATGGAGTGGAAGGAAACGAGACCTTTCACATATTAGAATCTTTGGTTGTGTATGCTGCACACATGTGCCACAAGAGTTGAGAGGTAAGATGGATGCAAGGGCTTAAAGATGTATGTTTATTAGTTATCCTATGGAGAAAAAAGGTTACAGGTGCTACAACCCTAAAACAAAGGAGTTAAAGGTATCTAGAGATGTAGTGTTTGATGAATGCAAACCATGGTATGCTTCCAAAGTTCCATTGCAAACCATGGTATCTAGAGATGTAGTTATCTAGAGATGTAGTGTTTGATGAATGCAAACCATGGTATGCTTCCAAAGTTCCATTGCAAGATGAAGATATTCAAGAGGTAGAGAGGAGATATGAAGGTAGAGAGGTTTGAAGATATCTTGGAAATCAGTGGTCCAAGCATAAGAAAAACGTGCCAGCAAGGATTCAGCCCATGAATCAATGAATAAAGGAAAAGAACGATTGGAACACTACCCATGGTGGCATTTTTACAGCCGAAGCTTCCACCCAATAAGTACAATAATTTGTATAGTTCAAAATAAATGTTTTCTCGATTTTGTGAAGGGCTCGATTTGGGTGGATTAGGCCAACTACCACTATTCCAAATAGACGATACATGTAGGGTGCTTCGGGCAACTAAGGAGGTAGAGTTCAAATATAGACCCTCACAGATAGATGAGATCATGGAAATTAATCAAATCACTTATACAATTTATTGACATCATAAGGGAGAATAGAAATAAAAAGTGAGATAGGATAAATTCATCATATGGGAGATTAGAACTAAGAGAGATGTGTGAAAACTGGATAGACATTCTTCATCATGTGAAAGATGGAAGTAGGTAACATAAGAGAGATGTGGTTAATGTATTCATCATAAATCATATGAAATATGGGAATAGAAAAGATAGGAAAGTTGGAGATAGATGAGATTAATCGGAATAAGAAAAGATATGTGTAGTAAGCACTTAAAGGAAAGAAATAAGGGAACATTGGAAATTGATTCATAATAAATGTTCATACAATTGTAATGAAAATAATGAAAAAATACATGTTACAAATTCATCATAAATCGTAATGTTTTCTCATAATAATCTTCAAAATCCTCCTCCAAGGATGTACATAGAGCCTCCTCCAAGCATGTATGTAGAGCCTCCTCCAAGCATGTGTGTAGAGCCTCCTCCAAGCATGAAAGAAGAATCACCACCAAAATGAGAGATAGCCACCCTTCATCAAGTAGATGAAGAACTAGCAACTCCAAGTCCTCCAAATCTCCAATGCTAGAGCTCCTTGAGAAGATCTTGAGAAGATCTTGAGAAGATAAGATGATTATGAAGTGTGCCTTGGCTCTCCTTATATAGGATTAGGGCTTCTTGAAAAGCTTACTAGAAAAGCTTTCCCCATGCGATCTAAAAGCCATCCCGAAGAGCTTCGCCAAACACATTGCAAATTGGCATTGATTTTTACAAAAAGAAAAAAGCAATTTTTTTGCTGCTATGCCAATGTTGACACCACGAAAATCAAACCCTAGTCAAATCTAAGAAAGGCACTTGGGCTATCCAAGGCCCCACGTGGTCGTCTTTGATTAAAGCTCTGAAAAAATAGACATAGTAATATTTCCATGCTTGAAGCTTGGACTTTTAAGGATTATTTTGGAACCAAATGGTACAGTGCTATATAACATTAGAAAGCTCTTGTTGAGTACTTTCTGATGATGCAATAATATTTTTTTCTCATCATTTACCAAATTTTGACCAACAATGATCTTTATCTTTTGAGTTGGAAGTATTTCTTTATAATTTTGGAGATGGATGGTTCAAACTCTAGAAATGTAGAGATGTAAATCTCTACGACACGGGACTAGGCCACAAGTGGTGGAATGAGACCAATAAAATCCAGACTTGATTTTTGAAAGGGGTCCAAGGGCAACACTAGATTTAGAGGACATGGACATATCCCTGTATGTTCACCTATCCTCTCATATGGATCAAAGCCATACATAGCCATGAACATCGCGATGTAGCATAGGCCACCAGAGATCACTTTGTAAAATCTTTCACATAGTGATATCAATTTCAAAATGCCCATCAGTGAGTTCAAAAAGCACTTTTGAAATCATGAATAGAACTTCATGAGGGGAAACACATCAAAGCCATACCCCAATAAGGTCCTTCTAATACCATTGTGCTAAAGAAAATCACCAACTTTGTTGTGCTAATCGTTTTTAGGTTGTAGACCATAAGTGCATTGGAGACACACCTGTAGCTAGAAAAGACATCATTTCAATGTACCAAGCTGGAATAGTGAGCTCAAGCTCAGTAGGATCGACTACATGGAAAAGTTTAAAAACCGGAAAAGAATCATCAAATCCCTCCAAAGGTTCATCATTACCAGGGAAAAATAAAAAATGTATTACCACAGGGGAAGAACTTGGTTGATGGATAACATTATAATCAAATTCCTAAAATAGTGGAACCCACCATGCAAGCTAATCTACCAAGTTCTATTGCTTCACAAGGTACAACAAGGCCAAATGATCCACATGGAAAGTAATGGGCAACGTTATAAGTAATGGTGGAGCTTTTTAATTCAATATATCAATCCCAAACATTATCATTCAGCCACCAAATAATTCTTCTTTGCATTTTTTTAATCTTTGACTAGCATAATAAATAGGAAACTATCAAGAAAGGAATGCTTTTTGCATTGAAACACTCCCACTAGCCACATATGATGCACCAACAAAGACATGCAACAAATAGTCCCAATAAAGAGCTAGAAACATGGTTTCCTTAGTTGAAATCTCCTTTAACCAATAGAAGGCTAATTCACACTTGCATCCCATTGGAAATCGCCAATTTTTACATAATCCATGTGATTATGGGTTACAACAATATAAGTCACACGTTGTACGTGATGGCCATGCCACAGATTTGACCCAAAAATCAAAGAAGTGCTTTCCAAGATTTTCATTGTGGAGCTTGCAATACGACTTTAGTTTTATCAAGATCAACTGTTATATGCTCCTTAGAAATGATATGGCCTGAAAAATTTCTACATTTTATGCTAAATATGGACTTTGCAAGGTTTAAACAAAGATGATACTGTCTACATTGTGTAAACCAAAGTCTTAGATGGTGCAAATGGTCCAGCTTCTTCCATGATATGGAAAAGTCATCCAAAAAACCCGCATGAAGCTGGTCAAGTATGGAGCAAAGATTTGATGCATATATCTATAGTATCAAAGAGGCCTTTGTGAAATGCAGCATCTACTTGTGCAAATATGTTTTGGCAAGACCATTCAAAGGCAGGAATAACTAATACCTCAAGAGAAGATCAGAGAGCTTCCTGAAAGAGGATGTACATGCAATAAAATGAATCAATTTAAACTATGAGGTTACAAACAAAGCAACCCAAGTTAGTGATGAAACTTGTTTTCGGCACATGAGGTTACAAACAAAGCAACCCAAGTTAGTGATGAAACTTGTTTTCGGCACATTGAACTCAGCCATCCAAATTTTATTATATCCATTATATCCAACCAAGAAGAAATACATTTCTCTTCCTAGAGCTTCATCAATCCTTGTGTCCAAAAACGCAAGTGGGACAATAATGCATTTAATTTACATTAATCGACACAGATTCTCAATTGTTTGTTTTTCTTGGGGACAATCATGATTGAAGGACCCAGTTCAAATATGCAAGTGGTACAATCAATTTGACCTTCAATAATTGATCGAACTTGTATTTAACCTTTTTAGAAAAGTTAGGATTCATCATCTACCATTGTTGAATAATTGGAGAGGCATCTGGTTTCAATGAATTTTATGTTGATAGTACTATGGATCAAGACTTTGCATGTTTGAGTAGTCCCAAGCAAGACATCTTAAAACCCTTTTAAAAGATTAAATAACTCACAATGACTTTGTAATGGTATTGGTAACTCGTACAAAACCTCACCAATTGAGATTGATCAATAAGACCTACATTAACTACCTCCACTTTGTCCTCCAGGACATGCACACTATCCTCCTCAAGAAGATCTTCAAATGGTGGTATCATGGTAACTTCCGTAATTTGGAAAACCATGGACCGTTGGATGGTATTCGTAATTACATGAAGCATCGATATTGATGGGTGATATGAACACATTTCTTGTGTGGAATCCAACTTAGACCTTGAGAATTGGGAATGAAGGAGTGTGTTATCCAAACAAATGCATAGACTTCATCATATATTTTATTCTTGGTCATTCATCCTATGTCGTATCCATACCTTTTCCTTGGCTATACATCCAAGTGTTTGATTTTAATCTTCTTATCGAATGTACTAACTTCTACTTCCTATTCTCTAATTTAGAGTTGTGCACCCATCTCTCATGTGAGAGGCTCTTGATAGGTGTCACTATGCATCTATTATGTAGTTTGAAAAAATATCTCCATCAGACATGGCCAAATGGACTGCTCCACTTGATGACACATGGTTGACTACAAGTGTCTCATATGCCCTCATGTGAAGCTTTTTTGCATGCTACTTTAGTGTGAAAATTAGGGAAAAAAATCACATACTTTCATATATTTATCTCTCATTGGCACATCATAGTAGGCCTTCTGTCTTTTCTTTGCAACAATAGCGCTTGCAACTCCATTGAAATGTGTCTCTTGTAGTTGCTCAAGTTCATCCATTAATAACAAGAGTTCATGATCATTGGACTAATAACCATGTGAAACTTGTAAAGTGGTAACAAAAAATTCAATTGGAAGAATGCCATTTTGTCCACAAGAAAGTCATGTATAAGGAGTTTTCAATATGTGTAAAAAGAAATCAATCCACAAAAGTAACTAAGCTCAAAGCTTTGCAAAAAACTTCAAAGAAATTCTAAAGGGTGTGACACCTATTGCACTCTTCTATGCCATAGGATATGCATAAACAGCATGATAACACCTATAAGCTCTTTATAGGCGTTACTATACCCTGGTAGATAGTAGCATTTTCTGTTAGAGGCAAGAATTTGCATCTAGTGCATTCAAACACATAATTGTGCATATAGTTTTTCATAATAGGCCAAAAGGAACCTGATATCTATAGATTCTATAATGTGGGATTTTTGGGAGATTTTCATCCCAAAACATGCCATATGTTTGAACAATCAAGTTGGGTCTCTTGTGATCATCTACACATCACTAAGATGTCTATCGAGTCTTGATAGTATATGCTTTAATGTAATATGTGGAATCATATAGAAGCAATAAGTCCCCTTCAATCTTTTCATAGATATGTATGATGAGGTCCATGTGTAAGGGTGGGATAAATGGTTTCTTCCCACTTTTGAAAAACTTCTAGATTGAACAAACATGAATCAAGAAATTCATCAAGCACTCCTACCGATGGTCCTCCAATTGTAAGCCTTGATAAATGATCAATCGTAAGTGCATCTTCCTTTGTTTTACCACTACAAGAAAAGAAAATTCCATGAGAAATAAAGACCATAAAAAACAATGGCCTAAATTTATTTACTACATAAAACATTCCTAATCCATCAAATCCATTTGTCATATAACTTAGTTCACCAGTAGTTGCACTGGTACACAACATGCACGAATGGTTTATTTCTATTTGGAACTCTCAAGATTGGATCTAAACTCAAGTGAGTCTTTAACTCGTGTAAATATTTCTCACATGCATTCGTACATCCAAATTCACTTAGTAATTCAAACAAAGGTTTGACAATAGCGACCTAAAATGAATGAACCTTTGTAGTACTTGCAATGGCCCATAAAAGCTTTGACTTTTTTGATGCTTTGGTGACTAGGTAATTCTACAATGAATTTCATTTTGTCTACATCTATGGATGTGCCATTTTTGGAGACTATGTCCCAATTTTTTACCTTTTCGCATCATCAAGAAACACTTTCCAAAATTTAGACACGCAAGATACTTTTTGCATTGTGTAAACATTTAGTTCATTTTGGGAATGTGTAAGATGCTTTATTTTGCATATTAGCATAATTCATCCATGTAAACATCTTAGAACTTAAAAAAAAAAAGTATTTGAATACATGACACATCAAGCATTGGAAAGTGCAGTGGGCATTTTGCAACCCGAAAGGTATGACACAAAATCTATATATGACCAATTAAATGTAAAAATCAATTTTTTGTTTGTCTTGAAGATTGATTGTTATTTGATAGTACCCTGAAAATCCATCCAAGAAGCCATAAACTTCTTGGCTAGCAACTCTTTCTAGAAAATGATGAGTAATACGTTATAGGAAACTATCACAGTTGCGTTGAATTTTAAGGCTAATGCATACTCACAAATTTCCATTCTTCTTTGGTACTACAACAACGGGTGACAACCACTCTATGTATTTTATATCATATATGAATCTTGCCACCAAACCTTTATCAAATTCTTCTTTAATTTTGGTAGAATAAACATTGTTATACATGCAAGGCCTCTGTTTTGTGGGCGTTGAAACAATCGTTAGTAGAATCCTATGCATGCAACATTTTGGGGCTACATCTTTTATATATTCAGAACTATGTGCAAATATTCATTGATGTTCTTGTAGCAAGTTACTAGATCCTTTTGTTTTTGTTTGTTTGAGGTCTACAAAAGCACACGAATAGCACAAGGAAGAAGAAGAATCTTGAAGCTCAACACAATACAAAATCTGTTACTAAGTGAATACACAAGTTGGGGTATAGAACCTCCCAAAGAGGGAATACACAAGTTGGGGTATAGAACCTCCCAAAGAGGGAAAAAAGCTCCCTAGCAATCGTAAGTGTATTCCCACACATCACTACTGAAATATATGAACAAATCTCCCTCGATGTGATGCATTGAACAAAGAGATGACACTCATGTATAAGGAATTTTCAATATGTGTGGAAAAAAATCAATCCACAAAAGGAACTAAGCTCAAAGCTTTGCAAAAATCTTCAAACTTTTCCTAGGTATAGGTTTTTTGAAAAGTTCTCCAAAATTATCATGTGTGGGCACATACGCCATATAAATCTCTTTAGTAGAGAACCCCTCCATGACATAATGATAGTGCACCTCAATGTGCTTTTTATGATCATGGAACACAAGGTTCCTTGCAACTCCCAATGTGCTCTGACTCTCAGTGAAGATGATGGCGGCAAAAGACCGGCCAACACCCAACTCACCCAAAAGAAATCTCACCCACACACACTTAACAATCATTGTGAAAGCTAGCCTATACTCAAACTCACAACTAGAAGTGGAAACATTAGGCTACTTCTTGCTCAACGAAGATATGAATGAGCTACCAAGCATGAAACAAAGACCACTATTGACACACATGTAATAGGAATTAGCCCAATCTGATTCAGAAAAGCATTTAAATCTAATAGTAATGATCCCCCTTGGGATAAAATAGTCCAAACAATCGAGTACCCCTCAAGTAGTGAATGGTGCACTTTACCACCTACCAATGTGTAGCTCAGTGATGAGTAGCACCTCCTTTAATGTCAATCCGGGAAGACGTGAGGATGGATTGAAGACCTCGAGCAAGTGGAGGCACAAGTGCATGAGTGAGAAGCACACAAACATGCACACACATACACACACACGCGCACACACGGCAAGACAAAGAGTGAGAAGCAATGGAGTTCTTAGATTACTTTCAAAAAGCTCTTACAAGTTCAATTCAATTACAATCTAACCCCAAAAATGAGCTCTCTAGCTCCTTTTATAGTTTTTGACTAGCTTTGGCCCTGTCCAGACCTAGTGTCCAGCCTAGTTAAAAATTAGGTTCCAGGGCTTATTTGAGGGCTCAAATGAGATCTAAAAAATACGAAAATTGGTAAGCAACTACTTCTAAGGCTCCTCAAGCTCGAGGACTCCTCGGCTTGCACAAAATGGAGCCACAAAAAGGTGAACATGGTATTTACAGGGGTTGTTAGTGATGAGAATCACTTTTAATTGGTGTAAGGGTTTTGAAAAATTAAAGGTTGCCTTAGTGCTAGATCTGCGTGAATGCTCGTACTTGCTTCTTCATGAAGAAAATTATTGGCCTACTTGCCAGATCGTCGTTGACTCCCTTGTCTGCTTGTGCCTTCTCTTCTCTCTGACTCCCTTCTTAAGCTTCCTTGCCTAGTGAGTCCTTCAGTTCCAACACCCCCCCCTCTTCAGTATCATGCACTGGACACATGGGTCTCTTCAGTATCGTGCACAGTGTGTGCTGTGCCCGTGGTCATGGCTGTCCCTTGTGTTTCGGATACTAAGACATTCATCTGTTTCCCTGCTCGTGGGGGATGTCTTCCGTATCTTCTTTCCGTTCTGCGTGATTGTGCCAGGGCAGTATGCACTGTCTCAGGTACTCCTAAAGCATCAGAGATCATATCCAGTGTGGCACGATATTGTTCGTCGACTCCTTCCTCCTCAAGGATTTGGTGCATGATAGCCTTTCCTGCTGTAAGGGATAACTTATGTTGTTGTTGGACCCTGTTGATGGTATCGTAGAGCTTTTTCAACTCCTTTGTATATGCTGGGGCACCCTCTAGCTCCTGTATAACTTCTTGCTCATAGTCATGCGCCTCCTCATCAGAAAATCCTTCCTGTTCATCCTCTTGTTCTTCTTCTTCTTCATCCTCCACTTCCACCACTTCTGGTTGTCTTGGCTGGGGTTGTTCTGTAGCAGTTTGTTGTCCACTACCTTGCTCTGCTTCGACTTCCGCATTAACAGCTTCAATGATTCTGGCAACTTCTTCATCCGTTAGATCTTCCAAAGTGAATCCGTGAGGAAATTCCAGATCAGTAGGTACTGGTGGAAACACAAGGTTAGGGCCATCTGTGCTGTGCCTGGGTAACCTGATAGTAAATGGCTGCACTCATCTGGGAAGCCTTGGAGTTGTTTCAGGTGTTAGGGTTGCACTGCGGGCTTGTGCACAAGGCATCTGGACGGCGCCTCTCATCTTCTTTGAGGGAGGCCCTGCGGCTGACAGTCTGCGTTGAAACTCCTGTGCTCTGGTCCAAATGAGAGCCCTTTGCACCGGTACATCATATGCGAGACATCTATACACAATTCTGGTAAGCGCATAGCATCCATACAGTACAGATTTTTGTTTCTTATACCACCTTTGATGAGCCAAATGGATTTGGTCGATAATCTAGTGGGGCATATTGATTGTCAAATCAAAGGCAGCTGCTAAGTAGAGGCTAAACCAGATCTTTTTGGGAGGCATTGTGAACCTTTCTTGCGCGGGGAATGTGAAATGTTGCATGACCATGCGTAAATGAATGGCGATCGTAGGTGTCATCACGACCATGTCCTTTAATTTCATCAAATTTATGTTCTTCATATTGTTTGGAACCATAGTCTCTTTCTCTGTAGGAATGTGCATACCTTTCATGTCCAAAGCTTCCCTTACCAAGTTGATAGTTAATCTGAAACGCTTGAGCTCATTGCCCCTTGTGAGAGATGGGAGGACAAAGGAGCTGTATCCCTTTTTGTCTTTGCTCGGAGTAAGGGTGCTAATCAAATAAGAGCATCTTAGAAAATCCGGCTTTTGCAATTGGAATTTGAAGTACTCGTAGAGTCCTGCCTTCTTCCATATAGGTTTCAATCCCTCATTATTCTGCAGTCTTTCAAATTCCCTGGTGAAAAAGTGATACCTGCCCCAATGCCCATTGAATTCTATCTCGGCCTCCCACATATAAGTGCCTTCACCTAGGGGTCCTGCCACATCACTGAACCAATGAGAGTTTTTGCTGACTGGCATTGTGTGCCCCTGTGGAGGGTTCTGAACCGGTATGGCATGTAATGCCCTCAATGCCATTGGTCGTTCCTTTAATTCCTCCTCAACCGGAAGGCTTTCAATGTCCACAACTTGGGGGCTGGTACCTGCCTGGGAGCTAGTTCCTACCGTATCTGCCATGTTACTTCTTGCTTCCTGTCTCTGTGAGAATATAGAAATATGTGTTAACATTGTACAGGATAAGAGAGAACCGTTGTTGTTCCCATTACAACATTAACATGAGGGTCAGGAGAGATTAATGGGTTAGTAAGTGCTCGGTGCGAGTGTGTGTGTGGTTAGGAGTTCGGTAGACCTAAGAGCTAAGTGGAATGATGTACTGTGATAGTGATGTGGTTAGTAGGTTGTCATGGATTTACAAATGGGGTCCGGGGGTTTGTTACAAGTCTTAGGCTGCCAAATGCAGTGGATGGGTTTTGCTCTTGGTTTCGTAGAGACTCTCGAGAGCTTTATAGGTGTGTCGGCTTGAAAATGAGGCCTTTTAGGGACCCATTTACAAGTGATTCTGTTCGTGCTCATGGGCCTTGGTGTGTTCCTAAGTGTTGAAAACGAGTGGATGCCGGCTGTGCGAGTGAATGGATCATGTTGTATAGGGTGTGGTCTTGGTGTAGCTATTTGAGCCCGCAAACAAGCCTTAGGCACCCAAATTTGTCTTGATTGTGGGCTAGCCTTCATCGACTTCTTGGGCACCCAAATAGACTTCACGTTAGCAGAAGAACTTTTGAAAGACTTCTTATTGGTGTCGTGTTGTTGGTTACTAATAAGAGGCTTTGCTCGTGTGGTTGGCTTGAGTGCAACAGGGTGTTTGCCTTTCCGCACCCACACTTGTTTCACTAGCTGAGACATTTTGCTGCGCAGGTACTTTTGATCTCCGACATAGGTAGTACTCTGCTTCTTCTGCCTTTGATCCACCTTTGGTTGCTGCCTCCCTCTGGCCTTTGGAAAAGAAGGGAGTTCCGTTGCATCCCTGACTCCTTTTTTGCGAACATCATTCCTTTGCAACACATAGTTTTGGACAAGAACAACATGGTCATCTTCATGTGTACTCCTGGAAGGACCAGGAGTGTGTGCCTTTCCTAGTTCCTTGAGTGCTCCATTATCTAACTCTACTGTAATTCGACTATGATTGACCCATACTTGAAGAAGTCCACTTCTTAGGTTTAGGTTGACTACATGATTATATATCCAGTCCTGACCCAAGACAAGAGGCTCAGTGAGGTCCTCATCTTGACACACTAGTACTTTGACTGTCATTGACATGTCCTGAATGTAGAGGGGAAGCTCCACCTTGCCCATGCAAGGGGTTTCCACACCTCCTAATCCTATGAGATAAGCTTCTATAGGATTGACCTTTAATTTCAATTCTTGACAATAAGACAATTTAACAGCACTAGTGGCTGCACCTGAGTCAATCAAGGCTCTTACTGTCCTTGCACCCTTTCCTTGTCCTATATCTAAGGTTATAAAAGGACGTCGATCAATTATCCTATGGGAGCTGATACCTGAAACTTCACACATAGCCATGTGATATCCTTGATCTGCATATGCATCTGTCCTAGGTTGCTCTCTACCCTGCCTTCTTAATTTCATTCTCCGTATGCGCTCTAAAGCTTCTGCTTGAGCTTCTTCTCGAATTCGCTTTTCTTCTTCTTTGCGTTTCTTAACAGTGTTGAGTCGGCTTAGCATTTCCTCTGTGAGAGGTTCCTGATACAACTTGACCCTGCATCCGCTAATGTAGCTCGGGAGAATGTCGCCTTCTAATGTGGCTAGTTGCACTGCTCCACTTGTTGAGATTCTGTTTATAATCATGGGTCCATAGCCTCTCTTCTCCAGTTTCCTTGCATGTTGTTTCAAAGTGTAGACTAGTACTAGGTCGCCTGCCTTCAAACCTTTATCTTTAACGTGGGCATCAAAGTATGCCTTCTGTCGTTTCTTAGCTGCATATATCCCTGCAGCCGCTCTCAGTCTTGTTTCTCCTAATCGTTCAAGGTCAAAAAGTCTTTAGGAGAGTTCATGACCCATCCATTCATGCTCTTGTGCTACTTTCAATGTAGGTATTAAGAAATCCAATGGTAACACTGCATTTTGGCCAAACACCATCTGAAAGGGGGTGCCTTGGAGTACCGTTTTGTAGGCCACTCGATATGCCCAAACAACATGGTGTAGCTGTTTGTCCGAATCAGAGCGTTTATTGTTCACTAATTTCGTCAGTACATTGCACAGAATCTTGTTTGTGCTTTCGGCTTACCCATTAGCTTGTGGGTGGTAGGGGGCAGACTTCTTATGAACTACCAAGAATTCTTGGAGCAGATTTTCAATAACTTCATTCAAGAAGTGAGTGCCTCTATCACTAACTAGCTCTATAGGTAGCCCGTATCTAGTGAATACATTCTCAAACAAGAATTTAGCAGTTGTCTGGGCATCGTTCTTTGTCATAGCTTTTACCTCTACCCACTTGGTTAGATAGTCTGTCGCAACAATGATGTATTCAGCATGTGAACCCTTGGCTGGGGGATTAATAGGACCTACGAAGTCTATTCCCCACTTAGAGAATGCACGTCCACCCATCATAGGTTTCAGTGGCATCTCATCTTTACGTATAGGATACTGAGTTCTCTGGCAAACATCACACCGTTTCACATAGGTATGTGCATCCATGTGAAGGGTCGGCCACCAGAAGCCCGCAAATAGTATTGCCTTGATCACCCGATCTGGTCCAAAGTGTCCTCCTGCTACACCTTGGTGAGCAGTTTCCAAGATCTTGAGATATTCACTTTCATGGACACATAGCCTCATGTAACCATCTTCACCACGCTTATATAGATTATCACCAATGAGTGAGTAATCCTGGGCTTCTTGTTCTAAACTCCTTTTCCTAGCCAAGGTCATATCCAGAGGGAAAGTTTTCGTCCTCAGGAAGGAAACTAGTGGTTCACTCCAGTCTGGCACTATGGACACTTGATAAAGAGTGGCATGTTCCACAGGTGGTTTAGTGCAACAGAGTGGGCATTCCTTGCACAACTTCTCGACATCAGCTTCCATAGTCGGCCAATGCACTCCAAGTCTTCGTAGTGTTTGTAGGGTTCGTTGCCTTGAATAGTGTTGCTCTAATGCACCTACATGTGCTAATTGCAACCATTTAGCGTACTCATCTTCTTCCACACAACAGGCCAAGATTCCTTGATCTGTGTGCTTGTACATGCTTCCTGTCATGATGTGGTACTTTTGGGCTTTTACAACCTCTCTATTTTGTGTGTTTACTACTGGATGGCTAGGCCCGTATGTCAATACTAGCACTAGTGGCTTAGCCCACTTTGGCACCACTTCCAAATTAAACAAGTAAGCATCAGGAAGGTCATCCGACACTCCTTGTGGGACTTCTCCAGATGTGAGTCTAGAGAGATGGTCTGCTCTCAAGTGGGTCCTACCTTTCCTTACCACAACCTCGAAGTCATATTCCATTAGTAAGAGAAACCATCTTACTAATCTACCTGTATTACATGGCTTGTTCACAAGATATAGCAGTGCCTGATGGTCAGTAAAAAATTTAAACTTATTTGCAAGCAAGTAATGTCTAAACTTTTTAACCGCATATACAATGCCTAATCCTTCTCTCTCTGTAGTGGTATAATTTCGTTCAGCTGCATTCAATTGTCTACTAGCATAGGCAATTGGAAGATCCATATTACCTTCACCAGTAGGTTGCGCGAGTACACACCCAATAGCATAATTGGATGCATCCACATGAACATGAAATGGCTTGTTCCAATCTGGTGTGGTCAAGATTGGTGCTGAACATAATCTTCGTTTAAGCTCCTGGAAGGAGTTCTCACATTCATCAGTCCACTCAAAGTTAGTCAGAAGTCCGTACATGGGCTTTGCAATGACGGCGTACATGTGAATGAACCAGCGGTAGTAACCACAATGCCCCATGAAAGCTTGTACTTCCTTGACATTCTTTGGCCTAGGTAGTTCTGCGATGGCTCTCACTTTCTCTTCATCAGTGGATATGCCATTCTTTGACACTATGTGTCCTAGAATCTTGCCTTGCCTGACCATGAAAACACACTTTTCTGGGTTCAAGCAGACTTGATATTCTCTACATTTGTCAAAGATTTGTCTGAGTTCAGGAATATGGGTTTGCCTAATGTTGGAATGGGCACAAAGATCATCAACATAGACTTCTAAGTTCTTCCTCAGGAACTCTTTAAATACATGGCACATCAGCCTCTGGAAGGTAGCTGGTGAATTGGTAAGCCCAAATGGCATTACTCTAAAGGCAAATATGCCCCATTCTGTGGCAAAAGCTGTCTTATGCTGATCCTCTGGAGCTATGGCTACTTGATTGTAGCCCGAAAATCCATCAAGGAAGCTGTACACTTCCTTGCCTGCTACTCTTTCTAAGAGATGTTCTGTGATGGGAAGCGGATAATTATCTCGAATTGTGGCTGCATTAACCTTCTTCAAGTTAATGCATACACGTAATTTACCATTCTTTTTGGGCACCACAACAATGGGGGATACCCATTCAGTGTGCTCAATTTCATAGATAAATCCAGCTTCGACCAGTCTATCTATCTCCTCTTTGATCTTAGCAGCATAATTATCATTATATGTGTATGGCTTTTGCTTAGAAGGTTTGGCATCCGAGGTCATGGGGATAGTGTGTGAGTAGATGTCTGGATCAACACCCTTCAAATCCTTGTAACTCCAAGCGAATACATCTCTGTATTCTCTTAGCAAGGCTATCAATTCTTGCTCTTCTTCTTCCGTCAGGTCATGGCCTATGTAAGTGCATCTCTCTTCTCCCTCTTCCATGGCTACCACTATTTTCTTGGTGGTCTCTTTGTTATCATAGGCCTCCCCTGATTGCGCCTCTCGTTTAGGCATTCTGATCATGACTCTCCTGTCATCTATCTCATACTTCTTAAAATTTTCTGGGACCTCAAACAAAGACTCTTCCTCTTCTGGTGTGACTTCTCTCTTCTTTTTTTTCTTTCCTTCTTCCTTCAGGGTCACATGTGTGGCTAGTCTTACATCACTTGTAAGCTCTCCATACCTCTGGGGTTGAAATTCTACTTCATGGAAGTATTCTTCATCTGATGCAAAAGGTGGATCCATAATGATTGACTCTAGATCGGAGTCGCTCGCATCTACAAATGCATCAGGGCTAGGTTCGCATTCTTCTAGAACTGCCTCTCCCATGATTGGCTCTATGGAGAAGACTGAAATGTCATAGCCATCTTCATCACAGTGAGGTGTCCATTGTTCTTCATTGATGGCTACGTCCATTGTTGCTAAGATTTCTGGCCAGCCATGGGATTCAAATTCTTCATCAGGAAATACTACAGGCGCATAGGCTGGGTCTTGAATTGATCTATGTGTTTCTTTTGCACCTATCTACGCTTTGGTTCTGTTGTAGGGCTTGGGCTCTAGTGATTACTTGTACTGGTGCAGTGGAAGTCACACTCCCTGTGGAGTCTACTACTAACCCAATAACGTTAATAGGAGTGATTTTTGGCATATTATTAGGATTCTTAGGGCAGTCTCGTAAGAGATGCTCCTTTCCACACTCCTGGCAATAGCCCTGGATCGTCACTGACTGGGGTTGTGTAGGTCGAGGCAAGGGACAATCACGAATGAGATGATCTCCCTGACATCTGTAGCATGGTCCTCTAGGGAATGGGGGTCTTACCTGCCTAGGTTGAGGTCTAGGATTGGGGTTTGCGTACATGACGTTTGTGTAATCTGACTCCCAACTAGGTTCATTTGGCTCTTCACTATAGTAGGACTCCCCATGTTCCGGAGACTGCATGTAGTAGGCCTGGGGACTATCGATATGTGTAGAATCAAAGCTATGGTCACTCGGGTCACTTTCAAAAAGCAATGGTGTTACAGGGACTATAGCTCTATTCAGGTTCTCTTTTGTAGCTGCATATTTTATTGGGATCATGTTGGATGGAGCTGGAGGTCGTTGGGCTAACACAGGCTGAGGCCTTTGTTGGTTTTGGTATTGTGGTTGGTAGGTTTGTTGAGGCCTAGCATATTGCTGTGGTGGGTACTGATTCTGGTATCTTCCCTGCTGAGGGTAGGGTTGCCTAACCGCCTACTTGTTGTATGGGCAATCTTGCGCGGTGTGATTGGTGTACCTTCGTTCTATGGTGCAGTACTGGCTACTAGGATTCACTTGGGGTTGAGCCATGATGGGACACATGTTCGCCATATGGTCACCCCCACAAGTATAGCATCCTTTCACAGGGACAAACCTTGGGATTTGTTTGCTAGAGACACCTAATTTCTGAGCCACTTTCTCTGCAAGTTCCTCAATTGATGTGGATTGCGTGGAAGAGAGGCTAGAGGCACTATCTGAATCTTTGTATATCTTAGAAAGCTCTAACTCCTCCCCTAGGTTATCCTCGATGTCAATGCACATGCGTACACACTCTTCTATGGTCCTAGGGTCCTTCAAGTACACATAGGATCTCAATTTGGTACTTAGCAATCCATCTAGGAATAAAGCCACTTGCTTAGCTGGCGTGGGTAACTCAGGGGTAGGGCATCTCTCTAAGTATTGCCTGAATCTTCTTCCTGCAAGTCTCACGGTCTCTTGAGGGGTTTGCTTGAAGCTGTGAATCAATGAGGAGGTATTATGCCTTATGCCACTCTTAGAGAATTCAATAATGAAAGCCTCTAGGAGTTGGTCTATGCTCCTGAACTATCTCTCATTCAATGGTTGAAACCACGTAAGGGCTGTGTTCCTAAGGGTTAGACCAAAGGCATTATACTGCGTGAATAAATCCTCCACTTGTTCGGCTCTCAAGACTTGCCTAAACTCAGCCACATGATCATTGTCCCGTGCCATCGAAGTAGTTCTTCATGGACTTAACTAGCTGGGTTGGTCTCAAAGTCCTTGTGTGCTCTCTAGGTCGTGGTAGAGGGAACTCATCGGCATTTCTTCGATGTCCTGGGGCTCTAAGTACCTCAGGCTCTACTCTATTTGTTTCTGTCCTCATTCTTTCTCTGCCCCCTGAGTTGGCAAAGCTTACCTCAGGTCTATCTCTATGTCTGTCTCTTTGGGCTCCATGAGCTTGGGATGCTCCAGCACCAGGGTGACCATAGGAAACATTCGATCTTGGTTGGGGGAAAATAAATTCACCCTTCCAAGTGTAAGCGTGCCTATCATTTTCTGTAACCACAAAGATCCTTTCGGAAGAACGATCTAAGTAGGTCACTCTAACTGGGCTATCTGGATCTTTAAACTCATAGATCATGATTGTCCCTATATCAATTGGCTTGTCTGATTTATACCTCCAAAAGGCGTCATCGGTTTCTCGGTTTAGCAGCAGATCTATACTCTTATTGTCCTGTGGGATCCACTCGGGAGTGATGATCCTTGTTAGCATTGCCTTTCCACGAGGGGTCCTAGGTTCTACACCCATGTTTCCTTGCTCCAAGTCACCTAAATCCGCTTCTGAGATCACATTTCCGAATTCGTCTGTCCTATCTGGGTGACTAGTGACTACATATATAGTTCCTTCTTTGTCCAAGTATGCTCCGTTTTCAAACTTGACAGCGGGGTGCTCTAGTCCAATGGATTGGTCAGGGTTTTTAATCTGGACCACGGATCTTCCTAGACCGTCCTCATAGATGCTAGCACCTAATCGGTTGGTCCTAAGGTATTCCAACTGTGTTTTGTAAGGGCCTTCTACTCTGTGCAAGTATGGCACTCCTGAACTTCTCGTAGGTCTGTCCATGCCTTGTGACATCTCTGATTCACTAGTATCAGAGCTAGGGTAATGCGAGTGGTGACTCAACTGCTGGGCCCAAGACCTCGCAGTATGATTGACGCTAGCTTCTGAAGACCTAAGGCTTTGTCTATCCCTTACTAGATGCCATCCTGATCTAAGGTTCATATGCTTAGTTAAGTAGCCCGATTTTTGCCCAGAGTACAACCTCGTTGCCGATCAATTGGTATCAGTCACTTGATTCGTTTTTAGTGTGTTATCATGTTTATGATCTTGTCTAATATTGCATCGTCAGGAATACTTGAGTATCTTTCGTACTTTAAGTTGATCGTTCCACGTTAAATTCTTTTCCTTTAGGATTCTCAATCGTCCAAAGATTATGTAGTTATCTTGAACTTTGAGTATTTAGGTAGTCTTCAACTTGATAGATGCCTATCGCCGCCCTGGCTTACTCCTATCACTAGTCGTTCTTAGCCTAAGCTAGGAATTGACAAAGGGAGTTGAGAATTTCCAACCTTTTGTTTCCTTCTTGGTTGCCCTTGAGTGCCCAGGAAGCGTGTTCCCAAGCTTGCACTTACTCTTGCTTAGAATGCCCTTCGATGCTCTCAATAGATCTGTAAGAGTTCCAAAGTTAGCTCAAGACCAATTTGCACTGTGATTTTTTGGAAAACAATTCTAGAGATCCCTAAATTTTGTTCCCCCTGGGTATGGTCAACTTCAAAATACCCTATCTAATAATCCTGATCTTAATCCCCACGAGCTTTCCAACAAAACAAGAATCATAGCAAACGGATTTCGTATGAGAGAGTTATGTCAGTTCAGGGTTCTGGTGCTAAAACAGGGTTCAAACAGGCTAACAGATCACAGGATTTTTCTCAAAAGCACATGTGTAGTGACCTCACAACTCACTAATTGCTAGACCAATATGCCCAAAAACTATCCCCAAAGCTTAGAATAAAAAACCCTAATTTTTTGGCCGAAAAGCCTGTCAATCGCGATCGACAGGTGTGTCAATCGCGATTGACAGAGGTGTCCGTCGGGGCCTGTCGGTCGCGATTGACAGTGTCAATCGCGATCGATAGAGTCGGTCGTGAGTCCTGTCAATCGCGATCGATGGTGTCAATCGCGATCGATGGTGTCAATCGCGATCGACACTTTTTCCGGGTTTTTCGCCGTGAATTCAGTCGATCGGGGCTGTGTTCGTCGCGATGGACACGTGGCTACGCGAAAAAGTCAATCAATCGTTGAAATTCAGTCGGTCGCGATCGACGGTGTCAATCGTGACTGACAGAGGTGTCGGTCGTGGCTGTCGATCGCGATCGACGGTGTCAATCGCGATTGACAGGGTCCTACGTGGCAGTCAATCGGTCGTGGGGTCTGTCGGTCGCGATCGACAGGGTCTGTCGGTCGCGATCGACAGGGTCTGTCGGTCCCGATCGACAGGGTCTGTCGGTCGCGATTGACAGAGAACCGCGGATTTTTTCTACTGTTTTTAGTGTTTTAGGATGTGCTCTTCATGCTTGTGCTTATGGTGAACTTTGTTTTACCAAATGATCGAATTTTCTGTCGATCGCGATCGACAGAGGCTGGCGACTGCGAGACAGTTTCTGAGTATTCTGTACTTGCGCAACGTGCTGGGGATGATGATTCAGCAAGAACCTGCAAAATGCTCAAGAAACATGCAAAAACAGTGCAAGCAATACCGCTCTCTCGCTCTCTCTCACAAGTAGAATGAAGGAAATGAGGTGGAGATAGTGATATGATCAAAACTGAAAATTTTCGCGATGATGGAGATGGAGGTGGGAGATGGTGATGATGATGATGGTGATGAAGATGGTGAAGAAAAAACAAGAAAATAGATGAAAGTGAAGAAAATACCTACAACTCCAACGCGTCAACTCTACGTCTTACCATCACACGCTCGTCCTCAAAGCTCGGTCCCCGGCAACGGCGCCAAAATTTGGTGTAGCTCAGTGATGAGTAGCACCTCCTTTAATGTCAATCCGGGAAGACGTGAGGATGGTATGAAGACCTCGAGCAAGTGGAGGCACAAGTGCGTGAGTGAGAAGCACACAAACATGCACACACATACACACACGCGCACACACGGCAAGACAAAGAGTGAGAAGCAATGGAGTTCTTAGATTACTTTCAAAAAGCTCTTACAAGTTCAATTCAATTACAATCTAACCCCAAAAATGAGCTCTCTAGCTCCTTTTATAGTTTTTGACTAGCTTTGGCCCTGTCCAGACCTAGTGTCCGGCCTAGTTAAAAATTAGGTTCCAAGGCTTATTTGAGGGCTCAAATGAGATCTAAAAAATACGAAAATTGGTAAGCAACTACTTCTAAGGCTCCTCAAGCTCGAGGACTCCTCGGCTTGCACAAAATGGAGCCACAAAAAGGTGAACATGGTATTTACAGGGGTTGTTAGTGATGAGAATCACTTTTAATTGGTGTAAGGGTTTTGAAAAATTAAAGGTTGCCTTAGTGCTAGATCTGCGTGAATGCTCGTACTTGCTTCTTCATGAAGAAAATTATTGGCCTACTTGCCAGATCGTCGTTGACTCCCTTGTCTGCTTGTGCCTTCTCTTCTCTCTGACTCCCTTCTTAAGCTTCCTTGCCTAGTGAGTCCTTCAGTTCCAACACAATGCTTGGCACATGGGCAATGTATAAAGCTACTCATCTGAGAGACAACAAACTGAATATGAGGCCAAGTCATACATGAGTAAATCGAGCATCAATTAGTATGCTAATAGAAAACAATATCAAATGCATCTCGAGCATGATGAAGACTCAAACTTAAACCTATTTCTATGGGAGTGGCAATAGTTCTACAATCTTCAAGGCCAAAATGTTGCAATAACGTGTCAATATATTTTTGTTTGATACAAATCTATTCCCCCATCAACTTGCATAAACTGAATGTCAAAATAATGATGCAAATGCCTCAAATCTGACATCTCAAAAGAGGCATGAAAGTCAACCTTAAATTCAGCAATATTCTTCTCATTGGGATCAGTTAGCAGCGTGGCATCAACATATACAACAATGATCAAAAGTACATCATCTCCACGCTTAAGATATAATATGCTCTCAATTGGACTATTCTCAAAACCATGTGCCAACAAGTAGGCACGTATCTTTTCATACCAAGCATGTGATGCTTGCTTAAAACCATATAATGCCTTACTCAACCTACACACTTTGTTTTCATGCCCTTTTTGCATAGAACCACAAGGCTGAAACACATACACTTCTTCATGTAAGTCACCATTCAGAAATAGAGTTTTAATGTCCAACTAATGTACATTCCAACTGTGATGAGTTGCAAGTGCACAAATACTATGAACAGTGGTCATTCTACATGTGGTAGCAAAGAACGCATTAAAATCTATGCCTCAGTCTTGATCATAACCTTTTGCAACAATCCTAACCATGGAGGAAAATCACATAAAGACCAAGTACCACTCTTTATAACATCATCATATTCTGATTGCTTAATATCCATCCAATATTCTCAGTTTTATGTTTCATCAAAAGAAACATTATCATTCTCATCACAAAAATTAGAGAGAACCATTGCATATGAGTTTGGTGCAAATATGAGAGCATAAACAAGTATAATATGACAAAGGTGCATTAACTTTTTTATCTTTCAAAGTCTATGCCATCCATTTATGCATATCTTATATCAACTGTCTCATCAAGTGCATCATGTAAATCTACATAAGGAATGGAATGATTTTCATTATCGTTTGGAACCGATAAAGGTTCAAAAATTGCCTCATTTGGACCAACACTTGACTATCCACTTGTAAAAAGATGCAACAAAGTGTCATACACATCCTTCAAGCTAACAGATGTCTCCTTGGTACATGAAAGCAATGCTTGAATTGAATCTTCCAAAAGAAACAACACCATGGCTAACCAAAATGTGTTTAGTATGTGGATGATACAGATGATCACCTTTGCTTTGAAATTGTACCCAACAAAAGTACATTTTATTGCTTTATCATTCAATTTCTTGCATTGTTCTTTGGGCATTAATATGGAGTGATTGATTGCACTACTTTGGTGGGGCACATGTTAAGTACATATGTCGTACACATTATAACCTCAAGCTAGAAGCTATGTTGTAAAGCCTAACTTTTGACCCTAAACCTTGCCTTTTCCATGCGAGAACTAGTATTTCTTTCACCAACTCCATTTTTTTGAGGTCTATATGGCACCATACACTGATTTTTTATCCCACACTTATCCAAAAATGCATTAAAATCAAAAGTCATGTATTTCCCCCTCGATCAAAACAAAGGGTGATCAGTCTACATGCTCATAAATTTTTAGCCATAACCAGATGCTATTTGAAGCATATATACACTTTAAACTTTGCTTTCAGTGGATACACCCATGCATGCTCAAAAAAATCATCAATAAAAGTAAAAAAGTACAGGTAATTACCAAATGAAGATGTTTGCATACGACCAAATACATCACTATGAACAATTTGCAATTTATTAGAAGCCCGAACTAAACCATCTTTTAGGAAAAATAAATGCTTCATTTTGCCCAAAATATAGCCTTCAATAACATGTTTACAAGATGCTTCAAGTTTTGGTAGGGAGGAGAAAATTTAATAATTCTATAGGCAAAGCAAACTAATAAAAGCTTTGTGTTTGAGATAGTTTGAGAATCTCTTTTTTTTTTTTAAGGAAGTTCAGCAATAGCCTACTCTCAAAAATTTCAATTAATAGAAAGAAGAATTGTAGAAGTGAATGGGCCTAGCACCAATTTCAAAGGAAGTTCAACAATAGCCTACTCTCACAAACTTTAATTAATAGAAAGAGGAACTGTATAAGTGCATGGGCAAAGCACCCATGGGACCCCCCAAATCCTACAAAAGAGGGGTTTCTTAAAACTTTCTAGAAGACATTACAAAGAATGTTGATAACCCTTTTGACCCTCTCATGGGGGGCCGATTTGCTTTTAATCTTATTGCTCTCAAGGAAAAATACTTTGTAATGTCTAAAATGTCATTAGGAGGGCTACCAAAGTTGGTGGCACATCTCTCATTCTAGATATTCCAGAGGGTCTCTCCTCCTATAGCATTCCACAGTGTTGAGGAACAACCTATCGCTTCACTCAATAGAGCTTGCTTCTAGTTCACTTGTCCTTGCAGCAACATGATTTTCCCAAGGGCGTGCCAAACCGACATTGACTTGGGGTAAGAAAAGAAGAGGTGTTCAAAGTCCCCACTGCCATGAAGGCATTATTTACACCATGGAGGGGTTCCACAAATTTTATTAGCTTTTACATTGGTTCAAATTCCCTTGTGGAGGATTTTCCATATCAAAACTAATTTTTTAACCTTGTAGCTTGAGAACCTTGAACTGCACATATTGAATCATTCAAAGCTTTTTCATATTCTATGGACTTATATAGCCCACAAAATAAAATTCCAAAAGAAATAATAACATCACCCTTTGAGAGATCATGTATTGTACATTTATCATAAACCAATTTTACAACCAAGAAAGTCTTGGCTAATGCTAAAACTGATAAAAAAATGTTTCTAATGCTAACATTGGTAGTAGATTTTTCTTGATTCCTAGCACATATAGAGTATTTTAAAATGTGAAAGAACTACCATCAAGAGTAGTCAAAATGATCTTACAAACCTCTTATTATAGGATAAGAGGAGTTGTTAGCACATGTGATAATATTCTCTATAGGGGTAGGGTCAAGTGAACTGAAGAAACTGTGCTATGAGGTCATATGTTTGGTTGCTCCACTATCAAAGTATCAAACATTTGAGCATACTGTAGACATACATTGCTCATGAGAAGTTGTTACATAGCTCCAAATAGTAGTAAATTCCCATTCTTCATTCTGAACAAGATTAATAGACTCCATTTTTTGTGTAGAGGCCTCTGCAACAACCATTCTAGCCTCTTTCTGTTTGCCTCTTTTGCAACCAATTAAGGACAACTCTTTATCACAAGATCATTTTGCTCACAACATTTGCAAAACAGTTTTTTCTTTTTTTATTTCCTTCTCATATTTTTGTTCCTTCTTTGATTGTGGAGCATTATCATATATTTTCTCACTAATAGATGAGTTCCATTTACCTTTGCCCTTTAGACTAGCTAAGAAATCTTGATCTACCACATACATAATTTACATGTTCTTCTTGGAATGATCTTCTTGCAACAAAACAATGATTAACTCCTCAAATGTTTCGGCATTTGGATTGACTTTCATTATCAATCAAAGAGTAGGAGGAAAACTCAATCAAAGAGTTGAAGAAAAACTCTGATTTCAATGTGGAAGACCTTTAAGAACATTCTAGACAAGTGAACTATCTGGCAAAACTTCATTGGTAGGAATCAAGTGCTTCTTCAAATCTTTGATCTTTGTCAACAAAATTTCCTTAGAATATACTTCATTCATATGCTCACTCTCCAAATTTTTTTGGCCGCAAGCATTAGGATCCTCATTTCTTGCGTGGTGTAAAGTTGTAAGTGTATCACATGCATCCTTTTGTCTTGCACGAGTAAATATGAGGGATAATGACACGTTTGATAGACAAAGTTATCAATGCATGTGAATGAGTATTGTTTTCCATTCAAACAAATTTGCTCTACAATAGGTGCAATAGGAAACTACAACGAAAATGCAAATTTGAAGATCATTAACTTCAACGTCATCTGCATCATCTTCAATAACTATATTTGCAAGTGTAGTAGGGCTTTTTTGAGCACCATGCACAATATTCCATAGCCCTTTCGCTACCAATACATAGATGCATCATATATGCCCAAATTGGATAATTAATACTATCCAACTTATCCTCAAGAGAAAACATATGGAATACATCATTGCTTTAAGTCATGGCTAGTGACTAAATACCTTGATGCAAAAAAATGACTATCTCGCAAAATGATGAATAGAAATGCCCTATTGAGCTCAGCTAAAGTTGTAGTAGACTTTGAGATGCTTGTACTAGCGAACCAAAACCTATGTATATGTTTGGCACAAGTGGAAAAAATGTCATGCACAATTGGTGCGATAGTGCATTTAGAGGACAAAATGAGCTTATATCAAAATTTTGATGCCACATAGTGAAGCTCTTTTGAACCTCTAATTTCCTTGAGTATTCTCACCAATTTGCATGCGATTCAAAGATTGTGACTCAAGGGATGTTGATAATGACCTAGATCAAGAGGAAACTTTCTCTAATATCAAGTGTGGGAGTTTGAGTCCATGGAAGCAAACGAACTGCACAAGGAAGAAGAAGAAGCTTGGAGCTCAACACATTACATAATGTATTATGAAGTGAATGTACAAAGGTAAGTGAATCATTATGGTTATATGTGTATATACAAGCCAAGGGGAAAAAACCTCCTAAAGAGGTAAAAGTTTGCCCCACTAGTCCTAAGCATATTCACAAAGACACTACCAAAATATATCAACATTCATCCTTATAGACATCATTTCCTATGTACGTGCAAAGGTCCTCTCTTACCACTAGTTTAGTATGTTCCTTATTGTCATAAGCTATATCAAAAGTGATTTCTCACTCATGCATTTTCACCCAATGTCTTCTCTTCATCATCTCTTTTCCCTTTCCTCTCACACTTCTCCATTAATCTATATTGTGTACATATTATTACTATTGTTCCATTTGACATTTGTGCCCTCCACTTTCCTTTATTTCTTCACTCCTAGGGTTAGTTGAAGTTAGCACCTAGAGCTCAATGTCTCCCCTTCAAGATCTCAAGGACTTGGTAGATCCCTACTCAAAGGCCCCAACCTTGCTCTTCCTCTTGCCATGTAAGCTTGAATGATTTTATACCTCCGCAACTTCCAAAGCACAATACCAAATCCATTTTAATAGATCTTGGCCCTAAGGTCTTAGCTCATGAGATCTTGGGAGTCCCTCTTGTGAGCCCCGTAGAATCCCACACTAGAGACCCCACTTTCATCTCTTTTGCCTTGCCCACTTTATTTTCACTTTTTGTTTTTTCTATTTCTTTCTCTCTTCTTTACCAGCACCACTCTCTCTTGCTCTCACCTTCTTCTTTTCATCTCCTCACGTCTCTTCCTCCTCTCGCACTTCTCCATTAATCTATAGTCCACAAAATTTCTTGGTATTGTTCCAATTGACCTCTATGCCCTCCACTTTCCTTTCTTTCTTCACCCCTATGGTTGGTTGAAGTGAGCATATAGAGATAAAAAGTCTCCCTTTCATATTTGATGCATAAAATCAAAATTTTGTGACTCTCTTCCACATGTACATCAAAATTTTTGTCTATAAATACTCATTAAGTTTGTGAATCTCAATTTTCTTGGAGTTTGAGGTTTTTAGAAGGAAGAAGAAGAAGCTTGCAGCATAATAAACAATACTGGATGTATTACCAAGTGAATGTACAAAGATAAGTGACCCATAAGGTTTATATGCATGTATACAAGCCAGGGGGAAAAACCTCCTAAAGAGGGAAAAAAGTGCTTCGATGTCCGTAAGAGTGTTCACACATATCACTACCAAAATATATCAACAAATCCCCCGTGGGAGTGATGGGGTGAACAAGGAGCTGACAATCATGTATAAGGAAGTGCCCAACTATGTGGAATCAATCCACAAAAAGAAGTAAGCCCAAAGCTTTGCAGAAAGATTCAAACTTCTCCCTAGGCAAAGCCTTTGTGAAAAGGTCTGCAACATTCTCTTGTGTGGGCACCTATGCCAAATTGAACTTTCCAGTAGAGAACCTCTCCCTAACATAATGATAGTTAACCCCAATGTGCTTTGTATGAGCATGGAACATAGGGCTCCTTGCAATTGCCAATGCGCTCTGACTATTAGTGAAGATGGTGGTGGTAGAAGAGTGACCAACATCCAAATCAACTAAAAGGTGTCTAAGCCACACACACTCAACAACCATTGTGAAAGCTTCCCTATACTCAGCCTCACAACTAGAAGTGGCCATAGTAGGTTGCTTCTTGCTCAACCAAGATATGCATGAGCTACCAAGAATGAAGCAAAAATCATTGGTTGACATACGAGTAACATAGCAACTAGCCTAATAAGAGTCAAAACAATCATGTAAATTTGGTGACAGTGATCCCCCCTTGGGATATAACAATCTAAGTAGCCAAGTACCACTCAGGTAGCAAAAGATGCACTTAATTGCCTACTAATGCTTGATACATGGCAAATGCATAAGCCTTCTTATTTATAAGACAATAAACTAAAAATGAGACTGATTTATGCAAAATGAAATCAAGCATCCAACAAGTTGTTGATAGAGAACAACATCAAATGCATCTCTAGCATCATTAAGACTCAACCCTAAACCTGTTTCCATAGGAGTGGAAATAGTTTTGCAATCTTGAAGGCCAAAGCACTACAATAAGTGTCATTTTTTTTTGACACAAATCTATTCCACCATCAACTTGCATAGGTTGAATGCCCAAATAATGATGCAGATGCCCCAAATCTAACATCTCAAAAGGGGCATTGAAATCAACCTTAAAATCAACAATATGCTTCTCATTAGGACCACTAAGCAACATGTCATCAACATGGACAACAATGATCAAAAGAACATCATTTGCACAGTTAACATATAAGGTGCTCTCAGTTGGACTATTTTCAAAACCATGTGCAATCAAGTAGGCATGTATCTTTTCATACCAAACCATATAATTGAAAGAAGTGTGAGAAGCTTGGGGAGGCTTAGAAAGATGAGTTTTCAAGTGGTGAGGTTGGTCCAAAAAACCAACATAGGACCAACCCTAGCTCTTTGGATATGTAACATAGACCTTGTGGGCTTGTGATTAGGGCAAGAAAACCCAATAGATACTTTGGAACATCAACAAGAACAAGTTGATGCAAAACAGATAACTTGCACCATGACTAGCTCACAAGAACCTTCTAAAAATGGATGGAAGTTATGACTTCAAACACTGAGAGCAGCTAGCATAGTAAAAATAGGAAAACTTCCTCTTAAGGGAGTGTCATACATATATTTGGCTTGCTATAATACATAAAATCCCTAATTTATATGAACTATACAAGGAGCAATCACCTTAACACTAAACTGGTGACATCTCAAAATTTAAGGGAGTTGGAGAGAATGACCCTGAGACACAAAATCTTCAATATCTCTGAAAGTAATGAGACAAATTATTTGAAAATTTGTAGAAATAAATTTCACATTAATACCTTTCGAATGAAACATTAAACACTAGATTGTGAGTTCTCTAGAGAGAGGAGCACTCTCTGCAACTTGACTAGATCTGAGGAAAAAGGAGCAGTAAACTTAAGTGGCACCAAGCAATGAACAAGACGTATATGTATTGCTTCAAATCATCATTCTTATTATTGAAAAAATTTTGTGGAGTCTTTAGATAGACTCTTGAGTACATTTCCATGCCTCTCCTTCATCAATTTGAATTCAAATTCAGGAAGATTTGTTAGTTTAGATTGATTGGCATCTTTTCCTACAATCTAGGAAAAGGGAAATTTGAAATCACATCTACCTTTTGATTGATTGATTGAGAATCAATCCCAACCACTTCTAACTCATGGCTTCTAGGACTTTTACTTCAACCTTTTACTTCACTTACATAAGAGGCTAATCCTATGATCAAACTCTCAGTACAAGAAATGAATGCAAATAAAACTATACAAGAAGTATATGTGGCATCATTCCAATGATAAGTTTGATGAAGATCATGTCTACCTCAAGCATAATGAATTATTGTTGTTCCAATAGCTCCCCCTCAAGCTAAAGTACGCTTGAGTCTTCATTCTTTGATAGGTTGAATGCCTCCCATAGCTTTGAATCTACAAACCTTTATACCATCAAGTGCCTTTGTCATCATGTTTGCTATGTGCTTCTTAGTAGGAACAAATGAAATGTCAATTTCCTTTGTCGTAAACTTCTCTCTTAGAATGTGGTAGTGGACTTCTATGTGCTTTGTCCTTGCATGAAAAAATTGATTTGCAGCCAAATGTATGGAGCTTACATTATCTCCAAGTAGATGAGATTTGGAACTTACAAGTCCCAAATCTATATACAATGCTTTTAACCATATTGCCTCTTGAGTTGCTATGGTCAAACTTATGTACTTTGCTTCAGTTGAGGATAAAGCAACTGTTGGTTGCTTGGAACTCCATGACACTAGCTTTGAATGTGCAAATGCTAAGTATCTAGATGTACTTCTTCTATCATCTTTTGCTCCTGCCCAATCTACATCTGAATACATTTTGATATGAAAATCTGAAGATTAAGGATAGAATATAACTTTGTTGATTGTACCTTTGAGATACTTAAGTACTCTCTTAGCTACATCCATGTGTGGTGTTCTAGTTGATTGCATGAACTGACTAAGCACTTCCACACTATATGATATGTCTAGTCTTGTATGAGTAGTAGATATCAAGCTACCTACTAAGCTTTGATATTCTTTAATGTCTTCAATTTTCTCACCTTCATAAACACTAAGTTTATGATGGATCTCCAAAGGTGTACCTACAAGCTTTGTGTTCTCCATTTTGAACTTGAGAAGTAGGTCTTCAATGTATTTTCTCTGAGTTAGATATATTCCTTCATTTGTATAAATCACTTGCATACCAAGGAAATATGTGAGCTCACCTAACTCACTAATTTTGAACTCCACTTGCATGTGTCTCTTGATCCTTTCAATGCCATTCAGATCATCACCTATCATAATAATATCATCTACATATACACATAGATAGATAACCTCATTCTGGTCCCTTTTGATGAATAGAGAACGATCCGAGTTGCTAGGTTTGAACCCTTGATCTTGAAGGTATGTAACCAACCTATAATTCCAAGCTCTAGGAGCTTGTTTCAATCCATACAATTCTTTTTTAAGTATGCAAACATAAGATGCATGAATAGGGTTTTCAAAACCTAGAGGTTGTGACATGTATACCTCTTCATTTATCCAACCATTTAGAAATGCATTTTTTACATCTAATTGGAGGAGTCTCCAATTTCTTGAAGCACTTACACCTATCAATGTTCTGATTGTAGTCATCTTTGCAAGTGGTGAGAATGTTTTCTCATAGTCTATACCATGCATTTGTGAGCATAGTCTGGCAACTAATCTTGCCTTGTACTTGCAAACTGATCCATTTGAGTTTATTTTAACTTTATGTACCCATCACAGCCAATTACCTTTTGATTGGATGTCCTTGGAACCAAATCCCAAGTGTCCATCCCCTTTAATGCATATATTTCTTCTTTCATGACCTTTTCCAAATTAGGGTTTCCCTTTGCCTCTTCATAGGTTGAGGGTTCCTCTAAAATTGAGTCTTTTGCCAAGTAGATTGAATGCTTTGTAACAAATGTGGAATCATATTCATACTCTTCTTGTTGTTTCTTCTCTCTTGTTGATCTTCTAGGTGCTTTCTTGGAGCATTCTTCACACTCTTGCATCTTTGCTTTGCCTCTTGACATCTATAGTTTTTAATCCTTTTCTCTTTCACCTTGTTCATCATCTGTATCACATCTTGGATCATGGACCTATGTATCATGTTTGCTTCCTATTTGATGAGAATCAGAATCAAGATCATATGGTAGAGTTACCTTTTGTTTGTCTTCATCATACCAAGACCTGTGTTCTTCAAACACAACATCCCTACTTGTAGTGAATTGCTTGGTTGAAGGATTATAGATCCTGTAACCCATCTGAGTTGATTCATAGCCAGTAAACACTACCTTTGTTGCCATTTCATCTAGCTTACCTCTTAGCTTTGATGGTACATGAACATAAGCTAAACAACCAAACACCTTGCAATGTCCAAGACTAGGTTTTCTTCCATAGCATGCTTCATAAGGAGCCATACCTTGAAGTGATTTGGATGATAGTCTATTGACAAGGTACACAACAATTGAAATAGCCTCTACCCATAGATAATGTGGCAACCTCTTCTCTTCAAGCATTGTTCAGGTTGATCCAACCAATGTCTTGCTTCTCCTCTCTACAATTCCATTTAGTTGAGGAGAGTACCTGGTAATCACTTCCCTTTGAATACCTTTATCTTGCAAGAACTCATCAAACTCTTTGGAGAAGTATTCTCCCCCTCCATCAGATCAGAGCTTCTTCAGTGATCTACCTATATGATTCTCCACATGTGCTAGATACTTTTTAATCAATCAAACACTTCATTCTTACTCTTAATAAAGTACAAAATAGTCCATCTACTATGGTCATCAATAAATGAGACATAATACCTTGATCCTACCAATGAAGGTTCTTGACTTGGTCCCCATACATTTGTATGTACTAATTCCAATACGTTGTTGTGGATGTAGCCTTTGTGGTTGAATGGATGTCTTTGCTCCTTCCCAATTTAACATGCATCACATCTGTTGATCATGTGTTGCTTTGCTATGTTTGGTAGTCCTAGAATACTTTGATCCTTGCATATATCTTTCAAGGTTCTTTCATTTTCACATGAGCTAGCATCCTATGCCACACTTCAAGCTCACTTAGGGTTTGAGACCCAAAGTTGAATAGAGACATGTTTTTGGTTTGTCCTACTTTAAAAGTAAAGGGCCTACCATGCTTCGCACCTCTGGCTATCTTCTTGAAGCCTTGACATGGATCTCCCATAAAAGCATCATGTTGGGTGAACCTAACTTGCAAGCCTTTTTCAACTATTTGGCCTATACTTATTAGGTTTTTCGTGATAGTGGGAACATAGAGTACGTTGCTCAAAATATTTTTCCTGCCATTGGAAGCTTTGACATTACCAATCTTCTCCACACTATGCTTTGTATCATACCCTGTTTGAACTTCATGTCTATGCTTTGGACTTTCCAAATTTGATAAGAGAGCTATGTTTCCTACAACATGATTTGAGCATCTTGAATCTATGTGGAACAAATGATCATCTTTTTTACCTTCCTTGTGGCTTAGAATCATCAATAGAAATGATTCTTCATGTTGTTGATCTTCATAATAATTGTTGGTTATTGTTGAAGTCATGTCCACCTCTGCCTCTATCGTTGCCATATCTACCTATTCCACTTCCTTTTTGGTCTCCCCATTGAACCAACAATTTTGAGTGGTGTGGTTGGTCTTATCACAAATGGAAAAAGGTTGAACATTCTGGCCTTTGTTCTTGTCATGCTTTGGTCCTTTCTTCTTTCCTTTCCACTTGCTCTTGCCTGCAAAGTTGGCTTGGGAAGTCTCCTCTTCATCTTCTTCCTTCTTCTTGCCTTTTAGCTTCTTGTTCTTCTTATCTGCATATAGAGCACTAGATGAATTACCTTGATAAGAGTTTCCTTCTTTTATGCTATTGTTGGCCTCTCGATTGAAGAGTTGTCCAAGAAAGATATTGAAGTTTGGATTTTGCACATCCATGATGAGAAAAATCCAAGCAGCATAATTGTGTCTATCAAGATTCTCAATCATTGATGGAAAGCCATCTCCCATCTTCAAGTTGGTATGATACTACTGAAAGAAGTTGGAGAAGCTTAGAGAGGCTTAGGAAGATGAGTTGTCAAGTGGTGAAGTTGGTCTAGCAAACCAATATAGGAACAACCCTAGCTCTTTGGATATGTAAAATCTACCTTGTGGGCTTGTGGTTGGTGCAATAAAACCCAATACATAGATGATAACATTTGCTTCAGAACTATACCCAACAAAAATACATTTTAGTGCTTTATCATCCATTTTTTTGTGTTGTTGATCAGGCAGTAATGCATATGCCAAACAATCAAAGAAATGTAGATGAGAAGCAAATGGCTTCTGACCATGCCAAGCCTCATATGGAGTGATAGACTATATTGCTCTCGTGGGACACCTATTAAGTACACATGTGTTGGCTTATTGGGATGGCTCACATTTTCTCTTATGCATAGGCACCCTCTAATACTCATAAAAATACCCCTTTTTGTACAATGGAGGTATAGCCCACGCAAACACTCTCCTAAGGACTTTTTAATATTGCCCTTATGATATGGTGTGGAAGCCTCCTAAATAAATCCACCTTTTTTGCACACATATAGAAGCTCACACGTAAAGATCCCACGCATATCCTTTCTTGGGATTTGTTAGTTAGAGAAGGAATATTTGCAATATATCAAATTATATGTTAGTTATGCATGTACTCCCTTTTTTACTAGATAAGAGCCTCAAGACAAAAGCTATGTGGTAAAGCAGATGATGTAGAACTCAGCCCATGGCTTTCATACGGTCATGCAACTTAACTCTCCTATTGCACTTACATGTACGTGCATTCTATGTACATTTAGAAGTTCTTTTATAAGAAACTTACAATTAAGCTCTACGTTTCTAATCTTCATAAAGGGGGATTTCCATATTTGAATGATTGAGAACAAACTTCAGAAAACATCCATCGTTCTTTTAACACGAAGTTATTCCTATAAACCTTTCAAAGGAAATTATGTAGTCCTCTGTGTAAGCATCAACTTAAAATTCACCTATGACTTTCTGATGTTGCCCTTTGCCTCTATTATCACATTAAGGTCAACTCTGTGTAAGCATAAACAAGACTCACTCCACCAACCTCAAGCACCTCCGATCCCTTTCTGTCAAAATCTATAGCATGAGCTAATTCCTTATCTTTTGTTCTCTCCTCAAAGAAGTATGCAGAAAATCTCCATCGTCACGATACAATTGATTTTATCTCAACTTCAGATGATGCCAAAATAGTTGTGCTAAGTGTCTTTGACTTCACGCACATGTTGGAAAATTTACTCAAAATCAGCCATAACTAGATTTGAATCTATTGCCAATGCCACTAAATTAGAACAAACTTCACCATCTTGATCTGACTCTTCTTTTTAGGTAAAAGAGAAATTTTGTTGTCCTTCGTGAAAGGTGCAACCAACTTTGTAAGATCACCTTTTTACATATGCTTTTCATTTGATTCTCAAGTTCCTATGCATTGTTTAGGCATTAAAGAGGAAGGTGATGCTAGTTGTGAAAGATTATTTTTGTTGATGTGGTATTTAACTAACCAAACCACTAGCGTGAGCATGTAGATGCCAAGAGGCATTGAGATAGACCACTTCAGTATTGTCTTTGTGTAGCATCCTGAGACTGGGATTGATGGAATCAACCCACCCGATAGAACATATGTTCCTACTTCTTTTTTCCCAATGTACACCTACCTTTTTCACAACAGAATTCTCTCTTCCACATTGAGAAATGAATAGTTGCTTCAAACTAAGTCCAATTGAAGTTTGGACCCCTCAAAGTGGTCTAAGATAGGGCAAAAGGTTTCTTCATCAAGGGGTGGCCTTTGAAATTTGAAATGCTCCTTTATCTATGCATAATATCTAGAGATAGCTAGCCTCCTTACTTTAGTATTTTCCTATGCACAAGGATCAATATTCATCGCACAATAACTGTAAGTGCTTGATTAATAAGGATCACAAACTGGCATAATGATGAACCATCATATGTCATCTATTGATAATCTCCTTAAGTTCCCTTAATAGAGATAGTGTGATTGAGTCATTCTTATAGGTTGCGACTCTCCTAAATCACAAACATCATTGATGCATGCCATTCTCAAGTTTAGCAAGAGTGATTCTTTCAGATTCGCGATGTGAAAATACTCAGTTGAGGACCTCTGGTATTATCTAGGTTCCTCGTGTAAAAGGATTAGAGTCCTTTGAAACAACAAGCCTTTTGCTACATAGGATCTCAATCTAATCCCTCTTCATCAGTCTTTGGGAGCACTCCAGCACCCATAGAGAAAATCTGAATGAGCATTAATACATGTATAGCTATCTCCGCACAAGCCCTCCTAATGGCATATCTTCCTTCCTTTCATTCTAGTACATGGTTCATACGGATTCCAAGGACAATTTTCCTCTATTCTGTGTCCTCTTACACACTCTAGAGCAATCCCCATGAGACTTTAGGCCATCTTCTTGAGAACACTATTCGTTGGTGTTGCAAGGCAGAATCAATTTTGCTTTAGCATCCATTTGGATAGCGAAATATACATGACCTTCCCGATTTCAACATCTCAGGGCTGCTGGCCACCTCATTCGTACCATTCCAATGCAAGCTATCAAAGACACCTATAGTTCATATTTCATAGGATCATACACCATGTATACTCTTTGAGAAGCAAGCCGGTGTGACCCTTGAATCAGCCATCCAACACCTGATTCCTTGCAAGCATGATCTGATCTCTATATTATGTGGCTCTTGCATACGAATCTTCCATGCCACAAGATCTTTTTTCTAGCTCATAGAACCCTTTGTCAACGTGTAAAATAGAGTCTGATTGTCCAAGCTTCTGCTTTTTCCACGTTTCCCCCTTTCCTTTTTATTTGATTCAATTACTAGCTTAGAACTTGAATCTCGACCACAACGTCTATGTCTTTTGTTTCTCCATATTTAACTTCAGAGATTTTGAAGTTCCTATTCATAATCATTAATGAATGTTTGCATGCATTCGCTATTATATGCAATAAAAGTAGAAATATCACTTTTTTCTTGCAATGTAAGTTGAAATGGAACTCCTCTACATGATAATACCTCATCTATCAATTTTGAAGAAGACTCATTAGTCCACGCATGTGGAGATTCTTCATGAACTCTTTCAAGGTATTTCCTAATATAGTACATGCATTCCTCAAGCATCCATCCCTTTGCCATAGATCCTTCTCGTTTTTCTCTTTGTTGCACATAAACATTTAATATGCCCATAAATTGTTTGACCCAAAACATCCATCGAGTGTTTATAACTCTTGCGATCTCTATTTCATCCACAACATGGATCAATAAAAGAACAACACTATCCAAAAATGATGTTGGAAGCTCTTTCTCCATCAGACATAGTAGCACCTTGCATTTATGTTTCTTTTGTGGGATCCAATCTTTGTCAATCTCTTTTGATGTAATCCACCTATTATCTATGATAAATTAAATTATAAAGAAATTAATTTCTTTGAATAAGATATCAAATAGTCTTATATATTAAACATAAAAATATGATAATTACTTTACAAGTGATCCAAGACAATAGATCAGGTCTCGTACTCCTTTCATTGCACATCCATCGATAACAACAGGTAGAATATGCTTCAAAAAGTTATGCCAAACATGTATCTTTAACCTTGATAAGCTCTTGGCATACAAAGTAAACATGTTTTGGAAAGATGCTCCATATCTTGTAGGTGTTCGAATTGATTGAAACCGATAGTTGATAGTTTGCATCTCCCTTTTTGTAGATATTCAAGGAGTAGGTTCATAACTTGTTTCCTATCAATTTCTATAAAAAATTAATCATAAGTTTGGTTTTGAGTTTTGATCCTTTAATTCATTTCTTGATTTTTTTGTGTCTTTTAGTCCAAGAAGATGTTGCCATAATGAATAACCAACATTCTTTAATAAATGCACATGATTGAGAAGATGACATATCTTTAACTCTCTCCAATACTCTAGATAATACCATATTGTGATATTCTCTACTAGTGACAATTTTCCTTTACATCTAATCTTCACTTTCTCATCATCTTCATCATCATTGAAGATTTTAGATTTATATCTATAAGAGGCCCTTCTGTTCCTTTCCATTACCAATCCATGGGTGTCATTGGTTTTGGACACTGACCTATTTCAATCTTTCCATTCAAATGTATCACTTCTCTTTTGCATCATAATGGATAATCATTAGGCAAGAACCACCAATGTCAAAGATTAATATTTTTGTTGAGATTCTTACTATAAATTGATCTCAACCAATCACCAGAGTAAGGAGAAGTTTTATATCCCTTAGTAGATATTGTTGCATGCATGAAAACCATAAAAATATAATTAGATTAACTCATATACAATTCTATATATATTAACAAAAAGATTACATCATATGCTTGAAAATCGTGTATAGTCCAAGCCATGATTCCATGAACCATAATGTATCTTTGATTAATGCTTTTCGATACATCAATGAAATTAATACCTCTCCATAACTCTTCGAGATTGCGAATGAGAGGATAAATATTTACATTCGTGACTTTAACTTGTCTTTTTCCTGGGATTAAAAGTTTAAGCATTAAATGTTCTTTTTTAATGCAAACCTATGGTGAGAGATTGTATTTGATGATTGCCAATGGCCATGTTCACCATTTAATAGATTTCATTAAAAATGGATTAACCCCATCTAATGCATCACCTAACTTTAGATTGTGTGGCTCTTGTGCAAAATCAAGCCATCTAGAATCAATATGTTAAAAGAATGGGAGAAGCAAACTTATTTGGAAGATTCTAAGGGTTTCCAAATCAAGAATGGAAAAATATTCAATCTCAAAGAGCCAAAGAGGATTCTCTTCTCATAGTTGCCTTTTTATTTTTTTCCTATTCTATTATCTTAGGTACTTTTCTTACCTCTTAGGTTCTCCAAGGATTAATTATGATATGCTTGTAAAATTATTGATTTCTATCTTGTGTAGTTCAAGTCTCCTCTACCTATTGGTTGAAATGAATACATTCTCCAATTGATTGATGTTTTTTATTCTAGAGAATGTAAAATCTTGTTGGTTTTCCTTACATTTTCATCTATAGGATGCACAGATAGAAATTTTTCATTCAATATAGGACATGTGGAATGTGACTCGAGTCCCGAAACTCTTGGTATCTTTACCTCAAGAATACACAGTATAAACTGCATTAGGAGACCTTCTGGTAAAGCTATTTTGTCATTCTAAACTTCTTTCACCAAGAATCATTGCCTAAAGAGAAAATTTCAAGTGAATTGGGGGGACCCTTATTTTAACTCTTGGATCATTGATCACTTCATAGATATAGAAAGACATCCCATTTTTTATCATATATGTGTATGTGTATGTGTATATATAGTGTGTACGTGTATGTGTTTGTATGTATATGTGTGTATGTGTGTATGTGTGTATGTATATGTATGTATGTGTGTATCATATATTTATATTTGTATGTGTATATATGTATATATATATATATATAGATAGAAAAATAAACATATACCTTAATAGTGTCAAAATAGATACATCAACCCATCCAAAAGGATTTTTCAAGTTTCAGAATAGGTAAGCTTGCACTTAGTTGAGTCAAGCGACTTCCTTCATATATATGCTTTAGACATTCTTCTACAAGATATTTCTGATTCTTAGAAATATCAATGCTTTCAGTATCATTTTGATACAAATCCTCAATAAAATCTACCATGCCATCATCACCATAAAAAATCTCTTTTTTCTTTTGAATATAATTATTTCAATCTTGCATATTCTACACTATCACTTTTGTGTAGCCTCCTCATGGATGCTTCTGATAAATGAGGTATTAGTGGAAACTCTGAATGGTGTGGTGGAAGATCATCAATATCATAGATTGGACTCTATATACATGAATAAAATTCATTAGTATTCCATACATGAATGAAAAATAAACTTAAAACACAAATTTAAATATGTTAGTTACTTTGAAAAGAGTTTCAAATAATTAGAGGTTTCATAGGTGGACAAAAAGTTTTCATTGCTTTCTAAAGGTGCTCTTGGAGGTCTCCACCATCCATAGTTCATTAGTAATTCATCACCAGCACATACTGAAGTAATAGCATTGAAAACTATGTATCTTGCTACTTCTTTACTCATGTATGGTGTTTCATGAATATTTTCATGCTCTTCAAATGTGCAATTAGTCATTGAACAATTATATTCTTGACTATTGTTTATTAAACCTACTCTATTTCCATGCATGTAAGGTCTTCCATCAATATATAATCTTTCATTTTTTACATGTGTAATCCCTCTATTAGCAATAGAAGCTGCATTCAAGCATAATCCATAAGTACTCATGCTTTGAACATAACATGTAAGGTGATGAAATCTCGCCATCTATATATAGGACCAAAAAATAATATAAGAGTGACTTAGAGTTTCGAGGCACATACAAATCCTCTAAAATAAAGAGACCACAACTAGCACTGGTGATAGTGGAGGGAGCAATCATATAGTGATTACCCCTAAAGTAAAAAACCTCTCCATCTTAAGGAAGTGGTCCTCCATGCCATCCTCCATATCTTCTTCTATCATATGTTTGTACTAGAGGATTATTGTGAGCTAGTGTAATAAAGTGATAGGTTAGAGATGGTTGAACCACACACTTGACAGATAGGAGATGGTTGAACTACACCCTAAGAGAGAGGATTAGGAAGTAATCCTCAACCATGGCTTTTGGGGCAAGTGGTTAGCCCATCACATTCCTAACCAAGAGGTTGTGAGTTCAATTCCTTACAGCTGGCAATGGATAATCTCCAACCATGTTAATCTGTAAACTAGGAGATAGAGGATTTTGAAAAACCTTTGCGTGAAATTGATAAATGGCATGTTCGTGATGTGAAGGAGGAATATAAGCATTATTAGTTTGAGAATCATCATCATCATCAATGGTGGCATAGGCTCAAAAATACCATAATTTGCCTCATGTTCAATACATTCTAATCGTGGTCTTTGATACGTGCCCTAGAAAATATTACACCAACAAATAATATGATCTTGATAGTAAAAACAACATAATTCCTATCAGATGACACATGTGAAGTTGTTGCATGGGTAGGAGGTGGTGGAGTACCCTCTGATTGATCAAAATCTGATTACAAAATAACAATAAAAAAAATATATTAGTGATGTATGTGTCTATCAAATATTAGAATTAAGATTTTGATATACTTATAGTAAGTAGTCCTTGCACGCTTAGGAGATGGTGGTGGAGTTCCCTCTGATTGATCAAAATTTGATTTTGTATCAAAAAAAGGTACTGATATTTATAATCTGATTATTTACATACATACACATTCACATGTACACATTTACACATACACGCATATTCACATATACACATATACACATTTTGACATATAAATAGAAATACAAAATCATAAATTTAGGACATGTGTATGTATGTATGTATGTATATGTGTGTGTATGTGTATGCATTTGTGTGTATGTGTGTGTATATATGTCTATGTGTATGTTTTTGCATTTTGTATGTGTGATGCATGTGTACATGTATTTGTGTATATGTGTGTATACGTGTATGTTTTTTATTATAATTTATTAATTTTAATAATACTATAACATGAATGTTTTTATTCATTCTAGTAGCATTGACAACTAAGTATCTTCCTACATCTCTTGGTTTCTACTCTATACATCTGAAAACTAAGTATCTTCCTACATCTCTACTCATGTATGGTGATTCATGACTATTTTCATGCTCATGTATGTGTGTGTATGTATGTGTGTGTATGTATATGTGTGTATGTATATGTGTGTATGTGTATGTGTATGTATGTATGTGTAAGGCAATGTATGTATGTGTAATTGTATGTATGAGTGTATGCATGTTTATACATTTTACGTTTTTTTTAATACTAATTCTTTTTTTGTTTGAGATTAAAATAACAAAGATATTGTATGATAGAAAGAAATAAGAGAAAGGATGGCATACCACTTGAGATTTGGCGGTATTTTCATAGACAACTATGTCTTCACGAATCATTTCCTTAGCAGAAGATATGCAAAATAGTTTATATTACTATGAGTTTTAATTTTCATATGTTTTATAAATATTTTACATTTAATCTATGTACTTTTGTTCATTAAATAAACAGAGGCTACTACAAAAAAGAGAGTTGAATCAGGTCATACGTGGCACTTAGCCCTAATGGGCCATCATGGTTTTGTTGCTACATTTGTAAGTATATGTATTATTAAAACTATATTTTTTATTTAATTTAAAATACTAAGCATTAATATTTTTCATTGTAGCAAAAGTGTTATGGTCATTATCCTACAGAAAAGAAAATGGAATTTGCTATATATTGTGGATATAAGCATCTGAGTGAGAAGATAAAAGATCATTCAAATGATTTTGTGGGTATCATTGAATTTGGAATACTTTATTTTAACTTAATTGATGTTTTATATGTTTTATTTATTTATGTTTGTTATACGTAATATAGTAGTATTATGGAGAGCTTGATATGGATGACGTGGAGAGACACACACACGAGGGATGATATCAATCATCATAGGGTACTGACCCCTCTACCCATGATGCCTCTTCAAATACATCAATTCATGCAAATGATCATGATGATGTGGATGATCATGATCATGAAGGGGATTTAGATGATCGACACTTTACATTAGTTGTATTTTGTACATTGGCACACACACATGCACACAAACACACACACACACACACACACACACACACACACATATATATATATATATATATATATATATATATATATATATATATATATATATATATATATATATATATATATATATATATATATATATATATATATATATATATATATATATATATATATATATATATGTGTGTGTGTGTGTGTGTGTGTGTGTGTGTATGCGTGTGTATGTATGTATGTATCTATCTATCTATATATATATATATATATATATATATATATATATATATATATATATATATATATATATATATATATGTATGTGTTATATATATATATATATATATATATATATATATATATATATATATATATATATATATATATATATATATATATATATATATATATATATATATATATGTATATATATATATATATTCTCATATCTATTATGTGTTTTTATTTTTTCTTTGGTGTGAGTTCATAATTTCAATAATTTTAGAGTGTCTATGGTGTGAATTATATGATTGAATTATACTTATGATTTTATTATAGTTTATATTTAACATGTGATTTATTACTTTAATTGTATAATTCATTCATAGTATATGTGTGTTTGTGTGTGTAGTTTTGTGTGTATATATATGTAGGCACATGTAGATATATATCTACATGTATTTGTGAGTGTATGTGTGTGAATCTGTATGTGTATATGTATGTGTATAGGTAGGTGTATGTGTGTGTATATGTTTGTATGTGTATGTGTATGTGTGTATATGCATGTCTATGTGTATGTGTGTATATGCATGTGTACATGTATGAGCATGCATGTGCATATGGATGCATGTCCATGTGGATGCATGTCCATGTGGATGCATGTCCATGTGGATGCATGTCCATGTGGATGCATGTGCATGTGGAGACATGTATATGTGCATGCATGTACAAGCATGTGTATCTACATGTTTGTGCACGTGCATATGCATGTGTATATATATGTGCATGTGTGTGTATGTGCATATGCATTTGTGCATGTATAAGTATGTGTTTATGTGTGTGTGTATATGTATGTGCATGCATGTGCATGTAGATATGTTTGTGCATAAGCATGTGTATGTGTGTGCATGTGTAGGTGTATGTGTAAGTGTATGTGTGTATGTGTCTGTATGCACATGTTTATGTGTATGTGTGTATATGTGGGTATGTGCATGTGTGTGTGTATAAGTATGGGTATGTGTGTGTTTGTATATGTGCATGCATGTGCATGTATATGTGTTTACATGCATGTGAATGTGTAAGTGTGAGTACGTTAATTAATGAAAACAAAACAATTTAAATGATTAAAACAAGGAAAATTGTACTTACAATAATTACCCATATACTTTGCTTGGTGAAATTCTTGAATAACTTGCAATAAAAAAAGAGAGAGAGAAAGAGAGAGAGAGAGAGAGATTGAAAGAGAGAGAGAGAGAGAAGAAGAGAGAGATGTAGAAAGAGAGAGAGAGGTGTAACTCCTATGCACAACACAAATATGAATGTTGTATGGCTCTTCGATCAAATGCACACAAATGACAATCAAAGAGCCATGTGAGGAGATGGATACATAAGTTGTAGAGGTGAGGTGGTATTGCATAAAACGTACTCTTCACGTGCCAAGTTAACTCTAGGGATGCTTAATAGAACTATTTAGCTTCATAATAATGTATTTGAAACCACTAAGTGCTTTGGAGCATCATTCCCAAAATTTGTATCAAAGCAGATAACTTGCATGTACTAGAAGTGTGAAGAAACCTTCTATTTTGGGAATAAAAGTAGTCAATAATTTACTCAAAGCTTACAATTTGGTATGATTTGACCAAGAAAACGTTTGCACACATCTAGTTGGAGTGTGTAGCTAACTAAAGAAAGTTATTTCATCAGTTTATCCATAGCGTACATTAAAAAATGATTGTAACAAGTGAGGGGGGCCATCCCAACATTTTAGGATCTAGAGGGTATGTAGACATAGTCACCTCCATGATTCCTATCTCAAAATCCTCTAAACCAAATTTGATGAAAACAAATATGCACTTATTAGACATTTTATTCTAAAAAACCCAAGTTGAAGTATTAAAACTGAGAGGGTACATGTAGAGAAATCAATTCTAAAAAAATCACTATAATGATTAAGATGCAACAGAGATATACTTGAAGAAATGTATCAGAATGTAAATTCTTACAAACATAGGATACAAGGGAAGTATAGTGGAATACTCATGCATGCGATGAGTTCAATTTATGCTCGTTGAGGTAGCTCAATACCTCTCAGAGTGGCTCACTTGTCCTACGACTAAGAATGTGTATATTTATACACATGTTCTCACTTTGAATTTGAATTTTCCCTCACCTAAACGTGATCCTACACTTTAGGGATGATTTGAATTGATTCTTCCTACCACATGAGTCATGGGATCAGCTCCCTAACTTCATAAGATTCCTTGTTCTTTTGGCTTTACATTTATCCAAAGTAACTATGCCCGAAATGATTAGCTTAGGTTCACATGAAGTTCCTTCTTGTGAAGAGATAAAATGATGTGTAGTCCTAAATGATTAGCCAAGAACTTAGGCTTGCTAATTTCACAAAAAACTCCCCCTCAAGCCTAATATGCTTGAGTCTTCAATCCTTCATGATTTCTTGTAGCCCATTCATGGATTTGAACCTAAAATGTGATTCCATCCAATGATTTTGTCATCACATTTGCACATTGTTGATGTGTGGATACATATGAGAGTTGTATCTCCTTACTCATGATCTTTTCCTTGACATAATGATAATGAAATTCTATATGCTTGGTTGTGGCATGATAGATAGGGTTAGTAGCAAGATGTAATGAACTAATGCTCTCTCCAAATATGTGTGGAGTAGAAGTATTCAACCCTAAATCTGAATATAAGGTCGTAACCCACATAGCTCCTTGAATAGCATTTGCAAGTCATCTATATTCAGTTTCTATTGATGAAAGAGAAGTTGTAGGTTGCTTCTTGGAAGACCATGAAATCAATTTGGTACTTGCAAAAGTAAGATAACCTGAAGTGCTTCTCCTATCATCTTTTGAACCTGCTCAATCTACATTAGAAAATAGCCTGACATCTATATCAGATGTATATGGATAGTACAATCCTTCATTGATTGTACCCTTCAAATACTTCAATATTCTCTTGGCTGCTTCCATGTGAGGCTTCCTTGGAGTGTGCTTGAATTGACTTACCACACGTACACCATAGCAAATATCTACTCTAGCTAGAGTAGCATAATTCAAGCTTCCAATTAAGCTTTGATAGCTAGTAATAGCTTCAATTAACTCACCTTCATGAACATTTAGCTTCAAATTTACCTCCATGGGTGTACGAGCAACCTTTGTATTTCCATCTTGAATTTGGTAAGCATATCTCCAATGTACTTTTTCTGAGTTAGGAACGTACCTTTCTCTGTATATACTACTTCCAAACTTAGGAAGTATGTGAGAAGTCCAAGATCATTGATCTTGAACTCTTCCTTCAATTGAGCATTGATTCTTCTTATTCCATCTACATCACTTCCTATAATGATTATATCATCCACATATACACAAAGGTATATGACCTCTAAGTGGTTCCTCTTGATAAAGAGGGAAGGATATCTTTACCATAAAGCCTTTATCATGTAAGTAAGTGACAAGTCTATGCTCTAGGAGCTTGCTTCAAGCCATACAAGGCTTTTCTTAACCTGCATACATGTTCTAGATATTATTGATCTTCAGAGCTAGGAGGTTGATCCATGTATACCTCCTCTGAAATCCAACCATGTAGAAAAGAATTTGTAACATCCATTTGATATATCTTCCAATTCTTGGAAGATGCAACACTCATGAGTACTATAACTGTGGACATTTTTGCCATAGGTGAGAATGTCTCTTCATAATCCATACCTTGGGTTTGTGCAAACCCTTTGGCTATAGACCTTGCTTCATACCTATTAATTGAGCCATCAAAATTCATCTTTACCTTGTAACTCCACCTTGAGACAATGACTTTCATAGATGGTTTCTTGGGAATCGATTCTCAAGTATGATTTTCTTGTAGAGCTTCTCTCTCCTCTTCCATGGCATCTCTCTATTCTAGCTTCTTCTTGGCTTCTTCATATGTAGATGGTTATTATGAGTTTGTATCTTGTGCTATATAAATAGAATGCTTAGTGATCAAAGAAGTGTCATAACCATAACTTTCTGGCTTCCTTTTCTCTTTAGTAGACCTCCTTATAGTTTGTTGAGATGATTTTGCTACATCTCTCATTTCCTACACTTTGGCTTTGCCTTTGGAGTTCCAAGAGTTGATTTCCCTTCTTGGAGTCTTCAAGTCTTCTTAGAATCACTTGATTCTTCATGTGTATGCTCATTCCTCTTTGACAATTTTGGAAAGTCGTCCTCTAGGTCATAGGGAAGTCTGATTTTCCTGCAATCATTCTCAAACCAAGATTTGTTTTCATCAAACACAACAACTCTACTTAAAATGAAACCTTTATTTCTTGGATTATATAGCCTATAACGTTTTTGATTAAGGTCATAGCCAATGAATATGCATTTTTTTACCTTTGGATCTAATTTGCCTCTTATTTGTGAAGGTATGTGTGCATATGCAATGCACCCAAAGATCCCAGAATGATCAAGGCTAGGAAATCTTCCATTCCATGCTTCATAAGGTTTCATCCCATCGAATGCTTTTGATGGGAGTTTATTGATTAGATAAGTGGTTGTGGATACAACCTCTATTAATTCGAAAACTTCTCATTTAGCATTGGCCTTGTATTCTCCACTATGGTTCTATTTCTTCTATCTGTCAGTCCATTTTGCCTAGGGGTATACCTGATTGTAATCTCTCTTTTGATTCCTCGCTCTTGGAGATAAAAATCAAATTCATGGGAGAAATATTTTCCCCCTCCATCTGACATTAGCCTCTTCAAAGTCTTACCTATTTGATTTTCCACAAGTGCTAGATATTTGTTGAAACAATTAAACACTTCATCTTTATGCTTCATAAAATATAGTATTGTCCATTTGCTACAATCATCAATGAATGATACGTAATACCTAGATCACAAGTTTTATGGCTCCTTACTTGGCCCCCATACATCAGTATGGACTAGCTCCAATTGTTCTCCATGAATGTATCCCTTCTTTGTGAATGGTTGCATGTGAGACTTGCCAAATTGACAAGCACTACATTTGTAAATCATGTATTGTTTGGAGACATTTGGTAGAGGAGGCACACTCTAATCCCTACTGATTTGTTTTAGAACCCTTTCACCTATATGAGCTAACCTTCTGTGCCACATTTCCAATTTTGATAGGATTTGACTACCATATTTGAACAAAGCAATGTTTCTAGTATCTAGGAGCTCAAATGTGAATAATCAACCTGACTTTTCTCCTCTTTCTATCCTCTTGAATCCCTGATGTGGATCCTCAACAAATGCTCTGTTCTTTGTGAATCTAATCTGCAATCCCTTTTCAACAATCTGACCTACACTGATGAGGTTTCTGGTGATAGTTGCCACATACAATACCTTGCTCAATAGCTTCATATTACAATATGATGTCTTCACATTACCTATCTTCTCCATTTGATGCCTTGTGTCATCTCCTATTTGGACTTCATGTTGATTCCTTGGATCCTCCAAGTATGAAAGTAGAGCTACATTTCCTACTACATGATTTGAGCAAAGTGAGTCTATATAGAGTACATGTTCATCTACTTAACCTTGCTTCATGGTCATGCTCATCAGAAGTAATGATTCCTCTTGAGTTTGATCTTCTACATAGTTGTTGTAGTCTCTCCTTCCTCTGTATCCTCCTTGATAATTATTATTGTTGTATGAGATGTTGTTGTAACCATTGTTGTTTTTGAATCTACCTCTAAAGCTCCCATAGCTTCCTCTACTGTGACCTCTTCCTCTTTGATTTCTAGGATTCCTCAAACAGTTCTCATTAATGTGATTAGTTAAGCCACATATGGCACATGGAGAGGAATTTCGAGGTCTACCTCTGCCTTGTCTTCCTCCTCTGCCTCTTCCTCTTGAGCCTCTACCTCTACCTGCAAAGTTTTCTTGAGAGGTGTTTCCCTCATCATCATACTTTTTACCTTTATCTTTGCTATCTTTATTCTTTTTCTTATCTATATGTAGAGCAAAGGATTGATTACCTTTTAAGTTGCCTCCATTCTTCATAAGATTTGCCTTATGTGTGAACAATTGTCTCATGAGGGTGTTGAAATCAGGAACCTGCATGTCCATGTAGAGGTCCATGGTTGTGGTGAAGGCTTCCCATATGTCATCTACCTTTACTCCGTTGATAACTTGCCTTACTATGTGGTATTCATCAATGATCTCTCCAATGCTTCCAAGTTGATTTGCTAGGTCCTTCATTTTGGTGAGAAAATCAGTCCCACTTTGCTTGGGCATCTTCTTGAGTGTGGTGAACTCCATTTATAGTTGATTCTTTCTTGCCTTGGTACTTGATGAGAAAAATGCTTCAAGAGCATTCTAAGTCTCTTGTGAAGTCCTACAAATCTTGATGTGTGGAAGGAAAGAAATCAGAGATTGAGCTAAGAATACATGGCCTTGATAGAGCATCCTTTGAGCACCATGTGGTTAACCTCTTTTGTTCTTCTTGAGTTGGTTATCCTTTGCTTATGAGGATTGGCATCATCTCATCTCCAGAAATGTAACCATAGAGATTTATTCCTTGAAGATAAGCATCGATTTGAAGTGACCAGGTCGAGTATCTACCTTGATTCAATTTGTCTTTGGATGAAGGAAATTCATCTCCCATGTTGAGTTGTTATTGCTCTGATACCATTGTTAGGAGAGGGATAGGTAGGTCCCAAAGATGAGCTTGTGTTGCACAAAATGTGCCCTACACGTGCCAAGTTAACTCTAGGGATTCTTAATAGATTCCTTTAGCTTCACCATAATGTATTTGGAACCACTAAGTGCTTTGGAGCATCATTCCCAAATTTTCATATCAAAACATATAACTTGCATGTACTAGAAATGTGAAGAAACCTTCTATTTTGGAAATAGAAGTATTTAGTAATTTGCTCAGAGCTCACAATTGACCAAAGATCTTTTTCATACATTTGATTGGAGTGTGTAGCTAACTAAATCAATTTATTTCATCAATTTAGCCAACCATACACTGAGAAATAATTCTAATAATTCATGGGTCATCCTAACATTTCGGGATCTAGAAGGTGTGCAAACACTTCCACCTTCTATGATTTATATCTCAAGATCCTCTAAACTAAATCTAATGAAAATTTATACGCAAGTAGTAAAAACTTTACTCTAACTAATGCAAGTTAAAGTATTGAAAGTGAATGAGTACACACTAAGAAAATTATTCTACAAAATCAGTAATGATGAAAATGTAGTAGAGAACAGTAGGCAAAGATATACTTGAAGCAATGTAACAAAATGTAAATGTTAATGATCATATGATACAAGGGAATTGTAATGGACTACATGAGCACAATATGTGCTCATGGAAGTAGGTCAATACCTCTCAAAGTGCCTCACTTATCCTATGACAAAAAATGTGTGTATTTATACACATGTTCTCACTTTTTCATTGAATTTCCCCTCACCTAAAAGTGATCCTACACCTTAGGGATGAATTGAGTTGATTCTTCCTAGCACATGAGTCATGGGTTCAACTCCTTAACTTCACGAGATTCCTTATTTGTTGAAAATCAAGTCTCAATCATGCAAAAAGGCTCAACGATGAGTTTTGCAAGTGGACCAATAAAAAAAGAGGACCCAAAGTTGTGGAATAAAGTTAGAAGCTCGACCAAACTCAATAAAATTCAAATATCATCAAATCAGCCACCAAAAACTGCACCTACACTGATTGGTGGGTGGTTAGCTAGATTGTAGGAAAAGTAAAACTCTCTATAAGCATCATCCCACCTTTGTTTCTTGAGTTGTATGCATTCCACGTGTTTCCCACTTAGTTTAGTGAATTCATAAACTCTAGCAAGAAACCCCCTTGCTTGCTTACCTCATTTTCTCATGATTTTGCTCCTCTCTATCTAGAGGTATAGTTAGGCTTTTCCAAATCTCATTGTACCAGATTGCAGAGCATTGCTTGCTCTCTCATTGTACTTATTTTCATTGATTTCAAGCTTCATTGGTCTCGCATATTGTGCTCTGAAATTTTCCAAAGTTTCAAGTTATTTGAATGAGTGAGTTGTGAGAAATTTCCAACTTTGTGAAGGTATATCTTTGCACATAGGCAGAGAGTGTTGCAAACATGTAGCCTGTCTTGTAGAGGGTGGTTCTCCTAGATGGAATACCCATTTGGGATTATCTAAATCTTTTTCAGTAGCTCTTATAGTCTACTACAAGTTTGCAAAATTGCAATTTAAGTCTCTCTAATGGTGGAGAGAAAATTTTAGAACAATGAGCACATATCATTGCTTGTGGACCTAGTGGAGGGCAGCCATCTTCCATTTTTGCATTGGGGTGTTAGAAGCATCCCCCATCAGTGGTATCAAAGCCATTTTCGAGGCTTGGAGACATCCATGGCATCATATTGAAGACTTTAAGGGATCAAGACAACTCGTGGAAGCACAAGGAGGACTCATCAAAGCAAGAAGACATCGAAAGGGGGCTACGTCGATCGAGATCTCAACTAGTCGAAGGTTAACAAGGGAGAAGCTATCAAAAGGTAATATCCGCACCTTCTAAAGCATACAAACACTTGAGGAGAAGCTAGAGGAGCATCTTAGAGCTCAGTATGGTTGAGTATAATGAACAAATAGAGAAGTTAGAGAAAGGCAATTATCAACCATGGAAATTTAGAGTTAGCAACTACCTTATGGGCAAAGGATTGTGGGGATTAGTGAGCAGCACGGATCCAATGCCTCATATACATGATCCACCACTTCAAGGGTAGGTCAAGGCACATAATGAATGGATAGAAATCAGGCACCTGCAATCCAATGTGGATCCTTTGGACAATGCATGAATTGTGACAACACTCCCACTGCATAACTAAGATCAGGTCTTGTTAGTGTAGCATAAATCAAACTACCCACAAGAGATTGATACTTCCTCATATCTTTGTATTATGCACCATCATATTTACTGAGCTTGTGATTAACTTCAAGTGGAGTTGAAGCTTCTCTGCAATTTTCCATATCAAACTTCTTCAATAGATTCAGAAGATACCTTTCTTGTGATACATATATGCCATGATCTGTATAAGTGACTTCCATTCCAAGAAAGTATGACAACTTTCCTAGGTCACTGATCTTGAATTCTTTTTCAAGTAATCTCTTTACCTCCTTGATTCCTTCATCTGAAGTACCTGTGATTATAATGTCATCTACATAAATACAAATGTAGATTGTACCTTCCTCTGTTCTTTTGATAAGTAGACTTGGATCTGCTTTTGAACTTTGATATCCAAGATCATTTAGATACTTCACCAATCTATAGTTCCATGCTCTTGGAGCTTGCTTCAACCCATACAATGCTCTTCTCAACCTGCAAACAAAATTTGGATACCTGGAATCTATAAACCCTTGAGGTTGTTCCATGTATACCTCATCTGATATGTATCCATTCAAGAACGCATTCTTTATATCCAATGACTTAGGGTCCAGCCTTTTCAAGCTGCAATAGCAATGATTGTCCTTATAGTTGACATCTTAGCTACAGGACTAAATGTCTCATCATAATCTATGCCATAGGTTTGGGCATAGCCTTTCACTAGCAATCTAGCTTTGTATCTGGCTATACTTCCATCTGCAAGCTTCTTCACTTTATAAACCCATTTATTTCCAATTACTTTCTTACCATTTGGTTTAGGAACAAGTTCCCATGTCTTGTTCTCCTCTAGTGCATTGAATTCTTCCTTCATTGCTTCTTCCCATTGCTTCTTACCTTTAGCTTCATCATAGTTCTGAGGTTCTTCATCATCTTTGACCATATATGCATAGTTCTTCTGAGTTATGTAAGAAGTATCATAAGAATACCTTTTTGGTTGTCTTCTAGTCCTGCTTGACCTTCTTGGTTCACATTCTTCATAAGTATCTGGATACACCTCTTCATCAAATATAGGAGCTTCTTCATTCGTTCTTGTTAATCCACTTCTGGATGTACTTGCTTGCATATAGTCTTCATCTCTATTTACGTGCACAATTGATTTTCCTTTCTCACATCTTCTTACCTCTTCTTCAAACTCTTCAGCTGTATGACTTTGATCTGCATACCAACTTTTCTGTTCATCAAATGTAACATCTCTAGAAACAAGAAATTGTTTGGTTAGAGGATTCCACAACCTGTAACCCATCTGCTTTTCATCATAACCAATGAACACATATTTTTCTGCCTTTGGTTCAAGTTTATGCCTAAGCTGTGATGGCACATAAGCATATGCAATTGATCCAAACACTCTACAATGATCTAGTGTTGGTTTCTTACCCCACCAAGCTTCATATGGAGTCATTCCATTTAGAGCTGCACATGGTAATCTATTCACAAGATATGTAGCTGTATTTACAGCCTTAGCCCAAAGATAATTTGGACAATTCTTCTCCTTTAGCATAGCTCTAGAAAACTCAACCAAAGTCCTGTTCCTTCTTTCTGCTACACCATTTTGTTGTGGTGTATACCTGCAAGTTATTTCTCTCTTAATACCTGCATTCCAAAGATAATCATTGAACTCTTGGGAGAAGTATTCTCCCCCTCCATCAGACCTCAGTCTTTTAAGCTTTTGACATGTGACTCTCTCTGCATATGCATGAAAATGCTTGAAAGCTCCAAACACTTCTGATCTTTCCTTCAAAACATATAATGTTATCGATCTTGTAGCATCATCAATGAAAAGAACATAATACCTTGAGCCACTGATAGACCCTTCTTTTGTTGGTCCCCATACATCTGTATGAATGAGCTCTAGTAGTCCATCATGTTTGAATCCTTTCTTTTGAAATGGTAACGTGTGTGCTTTACCCATTTGACATGCTTCACATTTATAAACCATATGTTGACTCTGCACATTTGGTAGTCCTCGTACAGACTGATTAGCAACCATAGCTTTAATTCCTCTTTCATTGAAATGACCTAATCTCTTATGCCAGAGATCAAGTTCTGTAATCACTTCTTCACCATGTGTGAGCAAAGCTTGACCAATGTTCCCTTGCACTCTTAAAGTAAAGAGTCTACCTTCTTTCTTACCAGAGACAATCTGATTATATCCATTCTCTAGATCTTCAACAAATACTCCTTCATTTGTAAACCTAACTTGAAAACCTTTTTCAACTATCTGTCCCACACTAATCAAGTTTTTAGGTATTGTGGGAACATACAAAACATTGGTTAGCAAATCTGATCTATTCTTGCATTTCACTTTTCCAATTGAATGTACACTATGTCTGGTATTATCACCTGTTTGAACACTATGGCTAGAAATGCCTTTTTCCAATTCTGACATCAATTCTATGTTTCCTGACAAATGATTAGAACATCCAGAGTCAATGTAAAATACCTTTAGATCTTCTTTATCTGATGTGCTAATTGAATTCATCATCAATGATGTATGGCTTTCATTCTGTGTGTCATTTGCATAATTGTAGTAGGTGGTGTTGTAGGATTGATTCTATCCCCAACTTCTTCCTCCACCTCTACCATAGCCTCCTCTTTGACTTTGTCTACCTCTTTGAAAATTACTTTGATATCTTCCGCCTTGACTTCTGCTATTGTTGTTTTGATTCTAGTTTGATCCTTGTTGGTTGTGCCAATAGTCATGAGCCAAATGATTACTCAATCCACAGATCCAGCAAGCCTTCTTGTTGTTATTTTGATTACCTCTTCCTCTTCCAAAACCTCTTGCTCTTCCTCTGTGAGTGGCTTTACCTCTTGCATAATAAGCTTGAGAACTCGACTCCTCTTCATCCTTTGCTTTACCTTTATCTCCTTTCTTCTTGTCCTTCATGTACATTGCAAAACTTTGTCCTTTATCTCCATCTCCCTTCAAGTCTTGCTCATATGTGAGCATCAAACCAACTAATTGATTCAAATCTAGAACATAATGATTTAATGAAAGTTCTGTTGATAAAACAAAAGGTTTCCACCTTTCATCCCCTCTCAAACCTGCAAGTAGTTGAGCAATCAATCTGTGATCCTCAACATCTTCATCTATGGATCCAAGACTATCTGCTAGATCCTTCATCTTAGTGACATAATCACTAATACTTTGACTTGGCTTCTTCTTGAATGTTGTAAACTCTGACCATAGAATTGCTTTCCGTGCTTTAGTAGTGCTTTGGAAATGATACTCCAATGCATTCCATATATCTTCAGATGATTCCAATCCTCTGATGTGTGGTAGCAAATGATCAGAGATTGTATTGTAGATGTAGGATTTTGCACTTGCATCCTTCTTCTGCCAATGCTTTAAAGCATCTAGTTCTTCTTTCTTTGGTCGGCTTTCATCTTCAAATATTGGCTTCTCTTCTTCACCTGTAACATATATCATGAGATCCTTACTCATAAGTAAGGCTTCCATTCTCATTACCCATGCGGGGTAATTATCTCTGTCCAGTTTGTCAATGGAGATATGATCTGCCATACTCCTTTCCTTTTGCTGCAATCTGTGAGCTTAAAGGATAAAGGATAATACCTTTTGAAGTTCTTTGTGTATGAGAATACTTAGAAAGTAATCTTTTGATGCCTTGTGTCTTCAAATGCTTCACCTTTCGAACTTTAATGGAAAACTTTCCAAAACTTCTCGTACCTTTGCCGCCTTCTGCTCTTTAGGACCTTTCTGCTCTGATACCACTTGTTGATGTATAAAACACCACAAGAAATGAATTAATGTGACACTAGATGGTCACCATTAACTCATTGCCACTCCAAAGGTTGAGAAATGATAGCCGAAACCAAGAACTTTGCTTCTTCAGATTTTTCTAGTCACTGAAATGACATACCTTCATTATTTTGCTAATTTCTCTTAGCTCAACTATTATTTCTCCAAGATATTTTATAGGCTGAAACTAGAAGCGTAGAGCTTTCCAACAAGCTATCATATGCTTGAAACGGATCTCTAGAACTCAAGTTATGGCCTTCACAAGATCACCCTATATGAATTCCAAAAGTGGAGATTTTGCTTGTTTTAGTAATCTTGGGTGTCTAAAAATAAAAATTCGATGCCTAGCATCGACTTGCAACCAAAAGTCGATGCCGGGCATTGACTTTGAGCTTTTTCAGCCACTTTTTCTGCACCAAAAATAGCCTCTTGAACACACACATGAAGAAGACCACTTGTATGTAGGAAATCGATGTCGGGCATCGACTTTATGCTGAAACTCGATGCCAGGCATCGAGTTGGTCCACAAACCTCATGATTTTAAGAAGCTTCATCAATAGATAAAAGTGAGATATGAAGATAAGGACTTATCAGCTAGGATTTGATGCCAAGCATCGACTTCTCGCATAAAACACAACCTTTCAACATACATTCGATGCCAGGCATCGACTTGCTTGGAAAACTTCAACCTTTCAAATCATTACACTGAAGACAAACACTGGAGATGGAAGAAGAAGACTTATACATAGAACTTTAACTAGTTCTTGTTATAGCTATGAAAACTCAGAAATGCACAGGTGCTTTCTCACGCAGAGAAGCCCGACTATTTTCAGTCATATAAAATGAGTTCTAACTTACTCTCTCATTGTCTTCCCTTTATCGCGTCAGTTGATACAAACTAACTTATATAGTTTTTCTCTATCTCGTGACTTTTTAAAAAACTTCTAGAACTAAAGTGAACTAACTTTACAAGTATAATACACTTGTGAATTTGTCCCTTCACATAGGCATGTGGTTTTCTTCTAAAGCTTTGACCTTCAAATATATGTCCAATTATTGATTGTTTCTCCAACATATGTGAGGGATTCCCTACTAGAATTTGATCAATTAGTCACATTGATGGTGACCGAGGAGATGAACCAAGGAGGTTCACAATCAAAGGGTAGCCAAACCCAAGTTTTCTATGCAAGTAGAGGCAAAGGCAAAAGAGGTGGACAACACTCCCAAGGCAGAGGGAAAGGAAGGTCAAGCTCAAGCTCAAGCAACCAAGAAGGCTCCAACAAAATCTATGGATCAAGAGGAAGAGGAAGGAGTAGAGGAAGAGAGGAAGATCACATGGAAGAGAAGCATCCAATGGAGAATGCTACAATTTTGGAAAATCGGGCCATTATGCAAGAGAATGTTGGTCCAAAGGAGGAGGCAACCAAGGATACAAAAGTAACCAAGGTAATTATGCTAGTACTTCAACAAATTCAAAAAATGAGAACTTGGTTATGATGTATGGTTCAAGTGAAAGAGTCAATTCATATTTTACATGGTACATTGATAGTGGTTGTAGCAACCATATGAGTTGCAATAAAGATGTTTTCTTTAATTTACATTCACCCATCACTCAAGTACATGTAGAGAAAGGGGATGACACTGAGCACAAGATTACACATGTGGGAGATGTTGCATTGAATGGATCCCAAGGCTCCAAGGTGTTGAAGGATGTGTTGTATGTGCCAACCATCACAAAGAACTTGGTTTCGGTAGGTCAAATGGTTGAAAGAGGTTATGAGGTGAGGTTCAATGAGCAAGGATGTTTTTTTGAAGACCCCATGCAGGACTAAAAGCTCATAGCAAAAGGAAAGAAGCAAGGAAGAATCTTCACCATGGAGGTGAAGCAATCAACCCCTCACACTATCTACTTGTCAATTGGAAATAAACAGATTGCAGAAATCGGCTTATGGCATAAAAGAATTGGACACATAAACTTACAAAGGATGAAGGACATGCAAAGGAAGGGCTTGGTGGGTGGTCTACCTAATCTTACATCTCAAAATATGCAACATTTGAGCCATGCTTTTGGACTCAGAAAACAAAGCAGATTGCCATTCAAGAAGGGAGCACATGTGAGCAATGAAGTGTTGAATCTCATACACACAGATGTATGGGGACCTACAAGGGAGCGATCCATTGGAGGTAATACTTATTTTTTCACATTTATAGATGATCATTCAAGGTTTGTTTGGATATATTGCATGAAGTCAAAGTCAGAGGTGTTTTACCACTTCAAGAGGTTCAAAAACCTAGTGGAGAAGGGAACAAGAAAGTATATAAAGACCCTCAGATTGGATGGAGGGAGAGCACATTTTTCAAATGAATTTTTAGATTTTTCTACATGACCATGGCATCAAAAGGCAATTCACTTGCAAGTATACACCTCAACAAAATGGGATGGCAGAAAGGAAGAATAGATACATAGCAGAAGTGGCTAGATCTTTGTTAAATGAAATGAATGTTCCTAACTCTTATTGGGCTGATGCAACAAATATAGCCATATACATTATGGATAGGTGTCCAACCTCAGGAGCACATGGAGTTACACCTTATGAAGCTTGGTGTGGTAAGAAACCCAGCCTTTCACATCTCAAAGTATTTGGTTGTGTGTGTTATGCTCACATACCTCAAGAATTGAGAAACAAGTTAGACCCGAAGGCAGATAGGTGTATATTTCTTGGATATTCTTTAGAGCAAAAGGGTTTTAGATGCTATAACCCTTGCACCAAAGAGCTTAAGGTATCTAGGGATGTAATATTTAATGAGTTGCTGCCTTAGTATGGTAGCAAAGATGTGTTACAGGTTGACAATGCATATGAAGCCAAGAAGAAGTTCAAAGAGCAACAAAGCATACAGATAAGTGGTCCAACCACTTCAAGCACACCATCAAAAGAGACTAATACATCTGCTTGGCATGGGAGGAAAAGAAATGAAGCTCATTCAAGTGAAGGAAGTAGCAAACGAAAGGAACAGGCAAATGACGAAGACCATTGATGGGTAGACATAGAATCTACAAGTGATGAAGATATGGAAAAATTAGAAACTCTAGGATTTAAAGCATCTAAGCCAAGGATGAGGAGATTCCTACCACCTATTGGTGAGGTAAGGTCATCCAATAGGGTTAAATACTCTGTTCAAAGGTTAACGTATGATTCATTCATTGCAAGACACTATGCCTACATGAGTCAAGTTATAGCTTGTGAAGAACATAATTCTTTTGAAGAAGAAAATAAGCATAGGGAATGGATTGAAGCCATGGAGGAGGAAGTCAAACCACTTGAAGAAAATGATACTTGGTCATTGGTGCCAAGAACAAAGGACATGAAAGTCATTGGCAACAAATGGGTGTACAAGGTAAAGAGGCACGCAGATGGGAGCATCTCTAGGTATAAAGCAAGGTTGGTTGCCAAAAGTTTTTCTCAAGCCTATGGCATAGACTTTGAGGAAACATTCAGTCCAATAGCTAAGATGTCCACCATCAGAAGTTTGATTGCAATTTCAGCCTCAAAAGGTTGGAAGATGTACCAGTTGGATGTGAAGAATGCTTTCTTAAATGGAGACCTTGAAGAGGTAGTCTTCATGGACCAGCCCCAAGGCTTTGAAGATGAGAGGTTTCCACATCATGTATGCAGGCTAAAGACGGCTCTTTATGGACTCAAGAAAGCCCCAAGAGCTTGGAACACTGCTTGTGGACCTAGTGGAGGGTAGCCATCTTCCACTTTTGCATTGGGGTGTTAGAATCATCCCCCATCATTATTCTCTTGGCTTTTACATTTATCCAAAGTAACTATGCCCAAAATGATTGGCATAAGTTCACAGGAAGTTCCTTCTTGTAAGAGATAACATGGTGTGTAGTCCTGAATAATTAGTCTAGCACTTAGTTTGGCTAATTGCACCAACAAGCCAAGAAATTTTTTGGTCCAAGTGAGCATCGCATAAGTGATGTGCATGTGTCATATTTGCAATATTGTGAACCATTAAATATGCGATATTACTGAGTGTTGCATATGTAATGCTCCCAATCTGTTGTTGGAGATAAACATCTGCGGAAGCACGCAAATAGCACAAGGAAGGAGAAGAACCTTGGAGCACAATACACAATACTGAATGTATTACTAGAGAATGTACAAAGATAAGAAACCCATTAGGGCAATAGGCATATATACAAGCCGGGGGAAGAAAACCTTCTAAAGAGGGAAAAAAGTACCCCGGCGGTCCTAGTGTGTTCACACACATCACTACCTAAATATATCAACAAATCCCCCCTGGGTTTGATGCGGTGAACAAGGAGCTACCACTCATGTATAAGGAAGTGCAAAGCTATGTGGAAGTCATTCCACAAAAGGAAGCAAGCCCAAAGCTTTGCGGAAATCTTCAAACTTCTCCCTAGACAGAGCCTTCATGAAAAGGTCTGCAATGTTCTCCTGCATGGGCACATATGCCAAGCTGATCTCCCCAGCAGAGAACCTCTCCCTGACATAGTGATAATGCACCTCCAACGTCATGAAGACTCAATCGTAAACCTATCTCCATAGGAGTGGCAATAGGCTTACAGTCTTCAAGGCCAAAACATTGCAATGATGTGTCAATATATTTTGTTTGACACAAAGCCATTCCACCATGAACTTGCATAAATTGTGCCCAAATAGTGATGCAAATGCCCCAAATCAGACATCTCAAATGAGGCATGCAAATCAACCTTAAAATCAGCAATATGCTTCTCAATAGGACTAGTGAGCAGCATGTCATCAACATAGACAACAATGATTAGAAGCACATCATTAGCATGCTTAACATATAAGGTGCTTTCAGTTGGACTGTTCTCAAAACCATGTGCAATCACATAGGCATGTATCTTCTCATACTGATGTCCAACTGATGTACATTCCAACCATGATGAGCTCCAAGTGCATAGATGCCACAAAATGTAGTCATTCGGCAAGTACGTGCAAAGGTCTCATCAAAATCAATGCCTCTTTCCTATGCATAACCCTTTGCAACAAGTCTAGCCTTATACCTATCAAATGTACCATCAGGCTTACGCTTCACCTTGTTTACCCACTTAGTCCCAATGGCCTTCTTTCTAGAAGGCAAGTCACATAAAGACCAAGTACCATTCTTCATTATAACATCATATTCAGATTGCATAGCAGCCATCCAATTTTCTAAATTTTGTGCTTCATCAAACAAAATAGGCTCATTCTCATCATAGAGACTAGATGTAGCCATAGCATAGAAATCTGATGCAAAAGAGGCACTATGAGAGCCTGAACGAGTACGATATGACAGAGGTGCATCTAATTTGTTGTCAAGCCTTCACCAGCCATTTTGGCATAGTTTTTGCCTGCTCAATATCAACTCTCTCATCAACTTGTGCATCATGTAAATCTGCATCAGAAATGGAATGATCTACATCATCACATGAAACTTGCGAAGGCTGAGAAGTTGCCTCATTAGGACCAGCACTAGACTGCCCACCTCTAAAAAGAGGTAGAAAAGTATCAAACATGTCTTTGGAGCTAACAGATGTCTCCTTAGTACATGAAAGCAATGGCTGAATAGCATCTTCCACAAAAACACCATGGCTAACTAGAATGCGTTTAGTCTGTGGATGATATAGACAATAGCCTTTACTTTCAGAACTATACCCAACAAAAATACATTTTACTGCTTTATCATCCAATTTTTTGCGATGTTGTTCAGGCACTAATGCATATGCCAAACAACCAAAGACACGTAGATGAGCAAGAGATGGCTTGCGATCATGCCAAGCCTCATATGGAGTGATAGAGTGCAACGCTTTAGTGGGTCACCTGTTAAGTACATATGTTGCACACATGATAGCCTCAAGCCAGAAACTATGTGGTAAAGCCTGACTCTTGACCATACACCCACCATCTCCATGAGTGACCTGTTCTTTCATTCAGCAACTCCATTCTTTGAGGTGTACACGGCACTGTACATTGGTGTTTTATCCCACGTTCAGCTAGAAATGCATTAAAATCAGAAGACATATATTCCCCCCTTGATCTGAATGGAGGGTGCCCATTTTACATGCTGACAGATTTTCAACCAAAACAAAAAACTGATTGAAGCACATGAAGACTTCGCACTTTGCCTTCAATGGATATACCCATGCATGCCTTGAAAAATCATCAATGAAAGTCATGAAGTAAAGATAATTTCCAAAAGAAGGTGTCTGCATAGGACCACATACATCACTATGTACAAGCTGCAATTTTTTAGTAGCCCAAACTGAACCATCCTTTGGAAATGAGGAACGCTACATTTTTCCCAAAATATAGCCTTCACAAACATGTTTTCTAGGTGCCTCAAGTTTGGGCAAAGAGGACACCATTTTAGATTTCTGCAGGTGTAGCAAACTAACAAAATTCAGATGAACAAAGCGTGCATGCCAAAGCTTTGCATCTGACATAGCCTGAGAATCATGTACTGCACATGCCGAATCATTCAAAGATCTTTCATATTCTATCAGCTTATACAGCCCATGGCATAAAATGCCAGAAGCAATAATCACATCGCCATTTGACAAATCATGAACTATACATCTGTCATCAACAAATTTCACAACCATGCCAATCTTGGCTAATGCAAAAACTGATTATAGGTTTTCTTGATCCTTGGCACAAATAAAGCATCACAAAGTGAAAGAACTACCATCAGTAGTAGTCAAAATGATTTTACCAACTCCCATAACAGGATAAGAGGAGTTGTTGGCACATGTAACAGTATTCCCTGTAGGGGCAGGCTCGAGTGAAGAGAAGAAACTGTGCTGCAAGGTAATATGTTTGGTCGCCCCACTGTCAAAATACCAAACATCTGAGTCTACTACAGACATGCACTGCTCATGAGAAGATGGGTCAAAATTGCAGATAGTAGTAAACGTCCATTCTTCTTCTTGCACAAGATTATCAGACTCTGTTTTTGGTGTAAAGGCTTGTGCAACAACCATTCCAGCCTCTTTCTTCCTTGCCTCTTTAGCAGCCAGTTTTGGACAGTTCTTTATGATATGATCATACCCTTTACAATACTTGCAAAACAAATCCTACTTTTGTGATTTCTTCTCATCTTTATCTTCCTTCTTCAAATGTGCAGCATTTGCAGATTTCTGCTTACTAATTGAAGAGCTCCATTTTCCTTTGCCCTTCTGACTAGCCAGGAAAGCTTGATCTACAACACGCATAATGGACCTGTTTTGCCTGGACTAATCTTCCTGCAACAGAACAGAGACTAACTCTTCAAATGACAAGGCATTTGGATTGCCTTTCATCATTAACCGAAGAGTAGAAGCAAAACTCTAGTATGAATCAGGAAGACCATTCAGAACGGTTTGCACAAGTGAGCTATCTGGTATAACCACATCAGCAAAAATTAACTGTTCCTTCAAGTCTTTGATCTTTGTTAGAAAACTTTCCATAGAGTCAACTTCATTCATGTGCTCACTCTCCAACTGTTTTCAGAGGTAAGCAACACGAGCCTCATTCCTAGCTTGGTACAATGTGGTAAGTGTATCCCAAGCATCCTTAGCTGTCCTGATGTGAGGAATAATGGCAAGTTTGACAAACAAAGCTATCAATGCATGTGCTTGGGCATCTCTGCCATCCTCTTGAGAAAAGGGGAGCAACAAACCCTAACCGCCTCACATGGAAGTGAGAAGTTTCTCCAAGTTGGGGCAAAGAATGAGAGGAGAGGTTCACCCACGCTCATGGAGCAATGGCAACAATGGCCAACGTCACAAGGAGGAAAGGGGAACATCCTCCCAACCATGCACACACACATGCAAATCCATACACCAAGACCAACACCATTGCACACAAGGAGGCAAGAGAGTAACAAATGACACCTTCTTCCATTAACAAAAATGGAGGCCAAGGCCATGGCCAAGGGACCTCCCCTTTTACAAATGAGGCTCTTCTTTATATAGAGAAGAGAGGCATATGTGAATAAAAACATGTGGTCAAAAGACCACATGTGCTAAATCAAAAAGAGAATCTTTATGTGATATGGGACTAACCACCTAGAGAGAGAGAGAGCGCGTGAGATTTCTACGTGGGATTTTTGTGTTTGTTCAAAAAGGAGTTTTCAAAGAAAGGCTTCAATACCATAGACTAGAGGAAATATCAAAAAGGGGTTTTAGGAGAGTGTTTACTTGGACATCTCCTAATTACAAAAAAGGGGGTTTTTTATGAAGGAAAAAGGATGCCATAGCATGAGAAAAATTATGGGCAACCCTTAGAGCAACACTCCTCCCCCTCCTAGACTTTGTCGTCCTCGACAAAGCTAAGAGAAGAGCATACAAAGCTGAACCGACCCAAGGTAGAGTCTTTCAAGTCTAGAAATCTTCAAGTCTTCAAAATCTGCAATTCTTCAGTCTACAAAGCTTCAAGCTGCAAGTCTTCAGTCTTTAGAGCTGAGCGACACAATCCCCTTGGGGGGCAGTCTGCCCAGCATTCCTCCTACTGTGCAGTCTTTTCTAAGGCTGGAAATGCCTCCAGAAACTCCAAAACCTGAAATGACATACAAAAGAGCAAGTAGACTGCATCTAATAATGAGATAAACATACATTTCAGATTTAGTTTCCACTTCAGGGGACATTAAATCCTAGAGGACTCAAGTCCTTTATAATGAGCTTGTCGTTTCCTGTCAGACAGACACAAAACCTGAACTTTTTAACCAAGTGCACAACAATCCTCTCAAAACAAAGGAGGTGGAAATGAGGGCCACAATCCTAGGACTCATGATAAGTTTTTAATTAGTGTTTATCCCTGTACGGCTCATTCTAATCTCTTAACTCATAGAAGCATGGACCAACAGTTATCCCTAAGAATTAGGAGCCATAAATCCAAGCAAATTCTGAGCCAATGAATAAATGAGACCCGTCTGAGTATTGTGAAACCAGTGAGGGAATTTCCTGGCAAAAAACAATTACTCAATCCTTTGTGACTTCATGCTCAATTAAGTTTAGAACAAGTCAATTGAGTTTAATCATATTGCCTTTGTAGGGTGCAAGAGTGGGAGCATACTAACCCAGCATACAGTAAACATTTGATCCTTACTTCATTACATTAAACACTTATACCACCCTTCATCAAAACACTTGTATGAAGGCATTAATGAGAGTTTAAACTTGCATAACTCTTGATCTCTGCTTATCCTCCTACTCCCCTTGTAGGTAGTCATGTGAAAAATCTCCCAAGCTTGTCATAGTAAGACAGTTTTGGAGTATCAGTAGTTCTAGCCCCGCCTATCAAGAGAAGACCCACAAGCTTGAAACTTCAACAATAAGTGTAAATTGCCATGGCGCTATTTCACATGTAACTCTTTTAGCCCTAGTGCATTCTGTGAAAAGGGCGGACCAAAATGTGGAGTGTATAACTTAGTTTGTTTAGTGGGTACATATGAAACCATCAAGGAGAGGGGCCTTGCAGTGAGACACTAGAAAGAACAGCCAGGCGAACATCAAGAGACCGTGGATATGCACTTCAGTCTTGCACATTTGTCATTCTCATAATCAATTAATGGTGAACAATAATCCAAAAAATCATGTGGTTTCCACCGATCAAACATTAGAGTAATTGCAGGAGATGGGAACACAGGCCCTATGTGGCATTCACAAGTACACGAAGAATATCACTGCATTTTCACCTATCAAACATGTGAGATACCTGCTTACAACACACAGAACTTTCTGAAGCATAAGCATTATGCACTCAATCTCCCAACTTAAGTCATTGTCATGAAGTACATAGAGAGGACCACCCCAATTTAAATAGAAGCAAGTGTGTAAACAAGGTCAAACATTCACCCATTCAGTCTTAGGAACATCAAAGATATATGCCAACAGTAAATTTACAAACTTTTATAAGCAGAAAACATCTACACAGGTATGCTTGTCACGTAGGATGCAGGCTCCTCAAGTAGTTGGGCCTTCAGGTGCTTCGAAGAGAGTATCATACTTTCACCCAACCCATCAGGGATCTTGTCCGCCTTGAAGCCTCCTACCTAATACCAGTGATCTTTAGAATAGAACTGTGTGACCAACAGAGAGTCAATGGATGATTTCTTCTAGGCATCCGGACAATCAGGCCAGGAGATCAATCATAACCATCAGGACCACATCATCCTAACATTTCGTCCTTGACTAGCTTAAAAAAGGCCTTTAGTGGGGAGTTTTCGTAAGACGACAGTGATGAGAATCACTTGCTTCTTTGTCCAAACAGTCCTTTCTTGAGAACAGTTATCGATCTGTGATGTTGTGACACTCATCGCATCAATCCCCATCGTCATGGATGCTCAGCAAAGTGTCACAGGCCCGGAAGTAGATTGTTTGTCACCATATCTTTGGCAGTGCCATCACACCACCGAGTTGTCCCTTGTGTTGAATCTCCTAATTTTTAAGTGCAAAGGGCAAGAAACCATAAGTCGATCATGAACAGACAGGAGTCAGACATCATAAAACATATTGCATACACTCGTTTAGAGCAAGTCTCATCTGGTCATGAATCCATAGATGCAGAAGGTGCATCAGGATATGCACGCATAGACCCATGAGTGGTGACATTAGAACAAAAATCTATCATAGATACATGAAGAGGAGTGGTGTAGCAGAAAAAAGTTCGGTCAATCCCAGTGAACGGATGATAGATGTCTGCCCTCCAAAGGAAAAAGGTGGACATTAGAAGATGCCAACACGGATGATCATTCCCACAACCTTGAGGCCTTCAGAGTCCAAAGAGGGGAAAAGCACATGCAGATCATTTTGCACTTGAGAAAAGGAAACATTGCATTTCTTCCAAGGCAACGTTGGACACACAAGGGAGAATATAACCAGCCTCGCCAAGAAAACATGGATCGAGCAACCAGAGATAAGGTCGTAGGAGATCGAAATCGAGCACTAGAAGCGACATTCAATCCTACTATTGGGAACTGCACACCGAGCCTAGCCCCACATCTGTGTGTCAAGTAGGGATGAAGGAGAAGGAAGGAGAAGAAAAAATGATAGGACAATACAACACAACTTCTTCGACTGTTACCCTTGACAGAGACACATCTTCTGAGTTTGAAAATTTCCCTGAACAACAATGAAGTCGTGAAAAAAAAACCTTTCTAAACAGATAGCAGCATATCATGGACCAATATTCTATGAGCAGCCATGTCTACAACCACAAACTGTGGTTGAGGCAGGACACCAACAGCAAAACACAAAACAATTTATTTTCTTGGTCGTAACCAGCTTCCCGGCTCCTCTCGCTCGAGAAGAGTCTTCATGAAAAGCAGAGGGAAGGGGCAAACAACCATGAGGCCACTGTCATGACACAAAAGGAGAAAAAATGGAGCCACAAGGGGCAATCGGATCCGACACCAAGAGGGGCCAAGCAAGAATTAAATGCCAGGAAGGTCTGCGCCAGGTTCGAAGTGGGGAGCTGTCCCACATAGACTGCACCGAGCAAGCTGATCATCAAGCAACGAGGTGAGAGAGATGGCCTTCGACAGAAGCTGAACTCCTACCATAGGTGGTCGACTAAAGAACTCCAGGAAGGCTGGATTTCACCAATACTTTTGAGCTTGAGATTGCCAAGGAAACCCACGACATAACCCCAAAGACTGAGCAATGGAGACGAGCACAACACGAAGCTTGCTCCGAACTCAGGATAGTAAACAAGAGGATATCGCTCATCAGAGACCAAGAGGGAGCAAGGCTCGGCCTGTTGGGAGAGGAAGGATGGAGAAGAGGGTTGTGTACACCCCCCTTCCCGCTCAAACTGTGGAAACTCCCACGGAGAGTGTTAAAGGTTTACTCGTGCAAGTCATGCAAAGCTTACCAAACTATAGATGAGGGAGAAGGGTGATTAATGCGCACCCCCCACAAGCTATATGCACAATAGTCTGGACGCTCAAGCATTAAAAGATTTTAACAACTCTTTGGGAGTGGGTGAAGGCGAATATGTGAGAGAATAACCAACGTGAGAATTTGAAATGCATAAACAACAAAAACTTCATCGATTCATTTTACCAGAAATGAAGAGAGGGAGGGAAGAGAATTAGAATTACCATCCCTCCATTCAAGACCATCACTGAAAAAGAGGTGGCAGAGATGGAAAGTGTGCCACTCAGTGTGTGGGAGAATGTGTATGTGAGAGAGAAAGAGAGACAAGGGGGTTAGGGGATGTTTCTGTGCAACAAACAAAAATAAAGATCTAATCTACTCAAAAATTAAAAGAAGGGAGGTACCCAAGGCCAACCGAAGGCCACATGTATTCATCCTCCTCCAAGTGTCAAGGTGCATCTCACGAAGTATGGACACGCAAACTTGGAAAAACCAACGGCTAAAGGCCGATGTCCCCGGCAACGATGCCAAATTGTTGAGAAAAGGGGAGCAACAAACCCTAACCGCCTCACATGGAAGTGAGAAGTTTCTCCAAGTTGGGGCAAAGAATGAGAGGAGAGGTTCACCCACGCTCATGGAGCAATGGCAACAATGGCCAATGTCACAAGGAGCAAAGGGGAACATCCTCCCAACCATGCACACACACATGCAAATCCATACACCAAGACCAACGCCATTGCACACAAGGAGGCAAGAGAGTAAAAAATGACACCTTCTTCCATTAACAAAAATGGAGGCCAAGGCCATGGCCAAGGGACCTCCCCTTTTACAAATGAGGCTCTTCTTTATATAGAGAAGAGAGGCATATGTGAATAAAAACATGCGGTCAAAAGACCACATGTGCTAAATCAAAAAGAGAATCTTTATGTGATATGGGACTAACTACCTAGAGAGAGAGAGAGAGCGCGTGAGATTTCTACGTGGGATTTTTGTGTTTGTTCAAAAAGGAGTTTTCAAAGAAAGGCTTCAATACCATAGACTAGAGGAAATATCAAAAAGGGGTTTTAGGAGAGTGTTTACATGGACATCTCCTAATTACAAAAAAGGGGGTTTTTTATGAAGGAAAAAGGATGCCATAGCATGAGAAAAATTATGGGCAACCCTTAGAGCAACACATCCCAACGAATCTGCTCTATAGTAGGTGCAGCAGAAACCGCAGCACAAATAGGAATATGCACAATATCATCATCTTCGACACCTTCTACCTCAACTTCTGTACTTGTAGTTGTAATAGTTGTAGGTATGATAAGACATTTTTCAACATCCTGCATAATTTTCCACAGTCCTTTTGCAACCAATACATGTCGCATCATATAAGCCCATAACGGTTAGTTGGTACCATCCAACTTATCATCAACAGCCAACATACGGAATACATCACTACTTTCAGCCATGTCAAGTGACTAAAATACCTTGATGCAAAAAATTGACTGTATCTCAAAAAGTTGAACAAAAGTAGCCAGATGAATTCCACTAGACCTGTAGTAGACTTCGAGACGCTTATACTGGCGAACAGAAACTAGTATATACCTTTGGAACAAAAAGATGAAATAGCCTCCACAAGTGCTGCGATAGTGCGTTCGGAAGCTGAAATGAGCTCAGATCGCAAAAACATGTTGAGTATGCTCACCAAAATTTGTATGATTCTGAGACTAGAAACAGAGGAGTGTCGAGGGCGCCCTAGATGAAGCCATGACCTACTCTGATACCAATATTGTTGGAGATAGACATCTGCGGAAGCATGCGAACAACACAAGGAAGGAGAAGAAGCTTGGATCACAACACACAATACTGAATGTATTACTAGAGAATGTACAAAGATAAGAAGCCCATTAGGGTAATAGGCATATATACAAGTCGCAAGAAAAACACCTCCTAAAGAGGGAAAAAAGTGCCTCGGCAGTCCTAGTGTGTTCACACACATCACTACCTAAATATATCAACATCTACGACTCTCACATATACGACACTTGAATTAATGTCATTAGTAGCCACAAAAATAGCATCATTTAAACAACGGTGCGCACTCGATGCTCAATGTGATGGAATGTGCAATCACAAAGCGATGAAGTTGTGTCATGTAAACCATCACTACACCCATGTATTCCTTGTAATGAGATAATGTTAGATTATATATTTTTCCAACATTTTTGTATCTCTCGACTACATGTATCTATATGAACTCCCCTTGTGAAAGCTATATAAGCATGGTCCATGTTGAGCTTGATTTCTTGCAAACCAATCATCAATTTGAATTTGCTCATCTTGGTTCCATCCAAAGACATTGTGAGTATATCTGCACATTGTAAATGAGTTGATATATAGGATAGTTGAATATCCTTGCTAAGCGATTTTGCCCTTACATAATGATAGTGCATTTCAATGTGCTTAGTCCTTTCATGATATACAAGATTAACAACCAAATGAAGCGAACTAGTGTTATCTCCAAAGATTATTGGAGTGTAAGAGTGTAACCCCAAATTTGCACAGAGTTGCTTCAGCCACATAGCCTTTTATGTTGCATTTGCTAACTCTCTGTATTTAACTTCTATAGATGATAAAGCCATAGTTGGTTGATTTTTAGATGACGATGATATAAGCTTTGAATCTACAAAAGATAGGTACCCTGAGGTGCTCCTCCTATCATCCTTGGAGCCAACCCAATCTGCATCAGAATACATCTTTATATCTAAGTCAAAAGTGAGTGGATAAAACAACCCTTCATTTATGGTACCCTTTAGATACTTTAGCACCCTATTGGCAGCTTCCATGTGAGGCTTCCTTGGTCCATGCATAAATAACTTAATGTACTTACTCCATAGGAAATGTCTACTCTTGTTAGGGTAGCATAATTGAGACTCCCTACAAGTTTTTGATAACATGTAACATCCTCAAGGAGTTCTCCTTCATGAGAATGAAGCTTATGGTTGAGTCCCATGGGAGTACTTGGAATTTTGGTGTTCTCCATCTTACATTTTACCAACATATCATGAATATACTTTCTCTGAGTAATAAGTATATGAGAATCTGTATACACTATGTTAACAAACAAAGATCATTGATTTTAAACTCTTCCATTAGTTGAGCCTTGACCTGCTTGATGCCATTAGCGTCATTCCCTATAATGATAATTTCATCCACATAGACACATAAGTAGATAACTCCTGAGTTGGTCTTTGTTAGTGCAAGTTACAAGCCTACACATTTGGCTTGATGGATACCTTGAAGACCATTTACACATGGAGTAGCATAGGAAGATATGCTAGTGGTTAATTACCACTTTACTTGCTTGTAAAAGTCACATTTGACTTTGGAATCTTTGTAATCACCTACCTAAAGGAATTCATAAAAAGGGATAACTTTTATTGAAGGAGTATCTCCTAAGATATAGGAGCTTGATCATAGGGAGCCAAAAATTTGAATTTGAATTCAAATGTTTACTCAATCACTATAAAAGTGAACTTGAAAAACTCGTGGTTAGAACTCATCACTCCCGAGCTTCTCATTACTGATTCTGAGTGTGTGTGAGGCCTACACTCTAGCCCACACCTATCTACACCATTAGGCAATGTTATTCATGCCAATGGTATTGTATACAAGTGTTCATTAATACATACATACTCATTGTTCATTTCTGAGTTCTCTGTCATACTACTTGAAAGTCTGTCATCTTGTGGAGTGCATATCTCAGTCATGTCTCCACCAAATTCAAAGATCTAAAGCTTGTTGGAACCAGCTCAAAGTTATCTACGTGCTTTAAAAATTTGAAGAGATTCTATTCAGCCATTTCAGAGAAAAGCTCGTCGAGGTGATCACTGGTCAATTTCTGCAACAGTCCTAAAAATCGGGGGTAAAGATTCATTTGCTAAATTTATTTCTCTGAGCATAGTTGATCTTTTTGTATCATTACACTTGGAAAATTTAGCTTGCTAAGCTAGTTAGATACCCCTAAAAGGAAGTTTTCCAATTCCTACTGTGCTGGTCATACTGAGCAAAAGATCTAGTAGGTGTCAAGACATAAATATAAGGTTTTCTTGAGATCTTGAGGTTCAAAGTTATCTGTTTTGATTCAATCTTTATACACATCATTTTCAAAGTACATAGGCCATTTTATGGTGTCATTGGAGAGCTAAGGAGGTCCACTTATCAAGTCTGAAGCAAAAGAGGGTTGGTACAAAGCAGGTTCTTGGAGTGTCCATCCATCTTTCCCAACAGTGGTATCAGAGCAAACTAAGGTAAAATGGGAGATGGTTTTCCTTCATTTATTGATAAATTAGAGAGGAACAACTATCAGGCATGGTCTCTACGGATGAAGACCTACCTACAAGGAAGGAGTCTCTATGGATACATCTCAGGAGATGAGGAATTGCCCTCATTCAAAACAAGAGGATTGCCAACAAAGGAAGAACATGAAAAGCTCAACACATGGTGTGCAAAGGATGCATTAGCAAGGTCCTATTTACTCAAGTCCATCTCTTATTTTCTTTTGCCACATATTAGGAACTGTAAGACATCCCAAGAGACTTGGGAAACCTTGTCATCTTATTTCTCTTCCAACACAAGGGCTAGAAAAAATCAATTGTGGATTGAGTTCACCACATTAAGGAAGCAACCTAAGCAAGCTGTTTCAGAGTTTGTGACCAAAATTAAAGATGTAGTAGATCAGTTAGCAAGCATAGGAGAAGAGATTGAAGAAGAACAGATTGTGAGGCAAGTGATCAATGGGATCAAAGCTGATGACAAATGGAAAGCTTCACCACTTCCATGGACCTTTACATGGACATGCAAATTCCAGATCTTACAACTCTCATGGGACAATTGTTCACTCATGAACAAATCTCAACAAGAATGGAGACACATCCAAAGGTAATAACTCTTCTGCCCTATACATTGATAAAAGTAAGTCTAAAGATAAAGGTAAGAACAAGAAAGTGGAAGATGAAGGCTCTACCTCCCAAGCTAACTATGCAGGGAGAGGTAGATCATCAAGAGGAAGGGGCAGTGGAGGTAAGCAAGGTAGGGGGATATCCTATAACTCCTTGCCATGTAACATTTGTGGTTTATCAAATCATACTACAGATGAGTGTTTCAGGAATTACAAGAATCAGAGAGGAAGAGGATACCAAAGAGGTGGATACTCACAGTCAAGAGGTAGATTCAACCATCACCAAGGCTACAACAACAACTACAACAACAATTACAACAACAATTACAATGGCAACTACCAAGGAGGATTCAAATCCAGAAAGGACTACAACAACTATATAGAAGATCACGATGATTCTCTTCTAATCATGAACATGACTTCAAAATCAGGTACAAATCTCCCTATACTTATCCACATAGTCTTGAATGGTTTAGTACTTTTGAATAATGAAAAACCAAGTGTCTACTACTCTAGATCTCTTGTGAGGTGGTACAAAGTTGTTATAAAACAAGACTTTAAATTATTCCCATGTAGTGGGCTCTTTCTTGGCTTGTCCAATCTTGCGATACCACCTATAAGCTGAATCTTATGCCTATCATCCTTGATATGGCATAGCTGGAAGTACTAATCCCACTTGCCAAGCCACTACTCAATAACATCAGCAATTCGTGCACTAGTAGAGTTGTGATATCTTGGTAGCTTAAGATCCTGAAGTTGTCATCAGGCTTCTCTTACTAGAACACTCTTTCTAGTAACTTCTAGGGTTTGATGCTCTTCTAGAGTATCTAACTCTATTCTTGGAAGGTTGCTTTCTAGTGCTTCTTCTTCTTTCTTAGAGCTATGTATATGCTCTAAAATTTCCTAAAGTGTGCTCTCTAAGATGTCAGAAATCATGGTCTCTATGCCATCTGAGGGGTTATCAACCATGTGCATGTCATCCCTACGTGGTGAAGAAGGTCCTGAATCCATAACTACGAAAGAGTAAAAATTATTTTTCTGTTTTTCTTTTCAATTTATGTTTTTATGTACACCTAATGTGTAAAGTGGGAGCGTAAAGTAACTAGTGACAAGCCTATTTTTATAGGAAAATAAAAATAAAATAAACTGACTAAGTGCTATACACACACTTTCAAGAAAATGTGCCGGCAAGCACACAATAGACATCAGTCTGATCAAAGGTCACTACATGCCCTTGTATAAAACTCCCTGGTGCTTGGGGCATGGATAAAAGTGATAAGAGCACTGGTTAGAGAGACCTATGTGAAGACCTCCAAGATCATAGCTTTATGCCATATCAAGGTGTGATTACAAGGCACACATATGTATCAATAAGTCCTTGTATTTTAGAAGCAATATACTTTCATTTTCATGATCATTTGAGTTCATATTTCCATGTTCTTGTGAAGTGTACTACTCACTGCCATATCTCTCAGTTTTCTCAGTTAGATTGCAGAGATGGTTTCTCTCAGCTTCGTGCATCCTTTTTAGTGATTTAACTTGGTAAAGTTAGCTCTGTAAGTCTAATATTAGCTCACCAATTTTCATTTCATTTGGGTGTTTCAATCTTTAGTTATGTTTAGTTGAAGTCAACAGTGTCTGTTCATTTTCACTTCTTCGTCAGGTACCTGACTTTTTTACTCATCTAGTCAGAGCTGTTTCTCAGTGTGTACTTACCCACATTCAATGATTTAAAGCTTGTTGGATACATCATACTGTCTAATATAAGCATAAAACTTTTCATAATCATTGGATTCGTAAATCTGGAGTTATGTTTATTTTTCTGCTCACTGGTCTCAATACTATAGCAGCCCGTGAAAATCGAGATGATATCATCACTTGTTAAACATCTTTCTCACTGTGTGGTTCATTATTTTTTATGATATTAATCTTGAACGTTAGCTCTTTAAGTTAACTAGACTTGCCCAAGAGGAATTAAGCTAGAATTAAGCTAACTGCTGTTGTGCTCAGAGAATTATGCAAAACACTAGACGGGTGTATGAACCAAAATAGCAAGTTCTTCACCTTTGAGCTAACTCCAACTTATCTGTTTTGATCTATCTGTTTGAGAGTGATCTTCCAAGGTACATAGGTTCTCTAATATATCTATTGACAAGCTAAAAGGGCCCACCATATACTCCTAGAGTTCATTTGGCTGGTGTAGATCAAAGATTTTGCAACACCTCTTCATCTTCAAGCACATACCTATCCATCTCATTGTTGGTGCATTTTGCCCAAGCCTACATGCTTGATATGCTTGATATTATCCTCATTTGTAAGTCACATGAGTAGTCATGTGAACACCTCTTGTAAAAGAGTACATTTTATCTCTTGTAAATGGAAAAAGAAAAAAAGTAAAAGGATGGCTTACCTCATCCATGATGTAAAAGCAAATTCGTGGCTCCAACTACCAAAATCACGAATTTTTGAGCTGAGGGAATCTCTCCTAACTTTGGGGATCACTTTTAGGTGGAGCCATTCGAATTCGAATTCAAAACTCCCTCCAAGAATAGCTATAAAAGGAGCAAGAAGGAAGAGGCGATTAGCAAGCCTTGTACGTGACCACTTGATGTGATTTTGTAGAGATTGAAGAGCTTACTCCATAGCTCTATCATTCTACGCCCATTGTGCAAAGATTCATTGCCAATGTGGTTGTAATCATATGTGAATCTATACATTTATTATCATCTACCTCTCTGTTTTGTTCTCTGCTATACTCACTCAGAGCAGTAACTTCAGAAGGTCATATCTCGAGTTTTACTGAACATTTTTCAGTGTTTTAAAGTGCGTTGGATAGCTCTCACTGTCTAGTTTCTACCTATAAATTTTCAAGGTCATTGGATTTATACTTTTGGAGATATCTGCATTTTACTGCTTACTGGTCTATCTCTGCAGAGCCCCGAGAATTGTGGGAATGTTCCAGAACTTGATGAAACTTGTTCTCAGTGCTCAGTCCATCATTTGAAGTGTTTTAACTTGGAATAGGAAGCTTGCTAAGTCTATTTGCTATGCCCAAAAGGAATTTTTCTAATTCCTTCCAGGTTGAGAGCACTGTTCATTTTTTCCAGCAGGTGTATGTCCAAAAATAGCAAGTTTTGGGAGCTAGTCATTTCGCAACTAGCCTGTCTTGACTTAAACTTTTGGGATACATGTTCCAAAGTACTTGGCTGATATTTTGGTGGATTTAGGAAGCTCAAAGGGTCTACTAATCAACTCTGAAGTCTCAGTTGGCTGGTGTGAAGCTGGTTGTAGCGGCACCTACTCATCTTTGGATTGCATCCACCATCTCTCTTCACAGTGGTATCAGAGCATAGTCAAGCAACATGGGAGATGGATTTCCATCAACAATTGACAAATTGGATCGAAACAACTATCCGGCATGGTCTCTAAGGATGGAGGCTTACCTTCAAGGGAGGAATCTATATGGATTCATATCCGGAGATGAAGCAATGCCAACCATGAGGAACAAAGGGCAACCATCACATGAAGAAGTGGAAGGACTTTCGAATTGGTGTTCGAAGGATGCACTTGCAAGGTCCTATATTCTAAACTCAATCTCTGATTTTCTTTTACCTCATGTCAAGGGATGCAAGACATCAAGAGAAACCTGGAATGCACTTGCTTCTTTCTTCTCTTCCAACACTCGAGCAAGGAAGAACCAATTGTGGATGGAGTTCACAACAATGAAGAAAAGCCCGAAGCAAAATGTGACTGATTATGTCACAAAGATGAAGGAGATTTCCGACCAACTTGGAAGCATTGGAGAGGTAATTGAAGAGGAGCAAATCATAAGACAAATCATGAATGGAATCAAAGCAGACGACAAGTGGGAGTCATTCACAACAGCCATGGATTTATACATGGATATGCATGTACCCGACCTCAACACACTCATGGGCCAACTCTTCACTCATGAAGCAAAGATTAGCAAAGGTGGTGAGTCCTCAAGAGGTAATCAAACTTCTGCCTTATATTCTGATAAAGCTAAGGTCAAGGACAAGTCAAAGAATAGGAAGAATGAAGATGAAGGTAGCTCTTTCCAAGCAAACTTTGCAGGTAGAGGAAGAGCTAGAGGAAGAGGCAGAAGTGGAAAGCAAGGCAGGGGGAGATTCCAATCATCTCAACCTTGCAACATATGTGGCTTATCTAACCATACTACTGAAGAATGTTTCAGGAATCCAAGGAACTCAAGAGGAAGAGGATTCAATAGAGGTGGCTATGGATCAAATAGAGGCAGGTACAATGGAGGCTACAACAACAACTACTACAACAACAATTACAACAACAACAACAACTATCAAAGTGGCCATAGAGGAAGAAGAGATTACAATAACTATGCAGAGGACCAAAGTCAAGAAGATTCATTATTGATTATGAATCTATCAACAAAGAAGGGTAAGGATGATGATCACATATTTTACATTGATTCGGGATGCTCGAACCATGTAGCAGGAAATGTGGCTTTACTTTCTGATTTGGAAGATCCTCATAACAAGCATGAAGTGCAGACAGGAGATGACACAAAGCACTCAGTGGAGAAGATAGGTAATGTGAAGACATCAGATGGGAATATGAACCTCTTAAGCAAAGTCTTGTATGTCCCTACAATTACCAAAAATTTAATAAGTGTTGGACAGATTGTTGAAAAAGGATTGCAGGTTAGATTCAATCGATTTGGAGCATATGTTGAAGACCCAAGGCAAGGCTTTCGAAGGATTGCCAAAGGAGAAAAGACAGGAAGGCTTTTCACTTTTGAAGTGGAAGATACAAAGAACATAGCTTTGTTTAGCTATGGATCTCAAACTCTAACAGAGTTGGAGATATGGCACAAAAGGCTTGCTCACATTGGTGAGAGGACACTCAAACAGATTTGCAGGGACCAAAGTGTACTTGGTTTGCCTAATATCACAAGGCAACACATGATTTATAAGTGTGAAGCTTGTCAACTCGGCAAGGCTCATAGACAACCTTTCAATAAGAAAGGATATATGTATCAAAATCCTTTGGATCTAGTGCACACGGATGTGTGGGGTCCAAGTAAGGAGCCATCTATATCAGGCTCAAGATATTATGTGTCTTTCATAGATGATTGTAGCAGGTGGACCATTCTGTTTTTCATGAAGCACAAGGATGAAGTGTTTAATTGCTTTAAGAAGTATATTGCTCTTGTTGAAAATCAAACAGGTAGGACTTTGAAAAGACTCAGATCAGATGGTGGAGGAGAATACTTCTCTTCTGAATTTGATGCCTTCTTGCATGAAAGAGGCATTAAAAGGGAAGTCACTACAAGGTATACACCTGAACTCAATGGTGTAGCAGAGAGGAGGAATAGAGCTATCGTCGAAGCTGCAAGGTCCATGCTCAACGAAAAGGGATTGCCGAACTACCTATGGGCAGAGGCTGTGTCGACAGCCACATATCTCATAAATAGACTTCCATCTAAGTCACTAGATGGAACCACTCCATATGAAGTGTGGAATGGAAGAAGACCTAGTCTAGAGCATTGTAAAATCTTTGGATGCTTAGCCTATGCTCACATTCCTTCTCAAGTAAGAGGGAAATTGGATCCCAAGGCAGAGAAGTGTGTATTCATTGGTTATGATCAAAACCAAAAAGGATATAGATTGTACAATCCAACCAATAAAGGATTTTCTGTGAGTAGAGATGTAATTTTTGATGAAAACAAATCATGGTTTGATGATGACAGGAAAGTGAAGCTGCCATATGACTTGGATGAAGATTTTCCATCACTTCAACCAAAGGAGCCAAAGCAGATTGAAGAAAGTGATTCGGAGATTGACCTAGAAGACTTGGAAAGACTAAAGCTATGGAAGAACAAAGGTAAAGCAAAGATGCAGGATGCTACATATGGACCCGAGAGCTCACATCAACCACTTAGAAGGTCTTCGAGGGAGAAGAAGAAACCAGAGAGGTTTGGTTATGATACTTCTTTGGTCACCAAGCACTCAATCTACATTGCAAAGGATTCAACCAATGAAGAACCTACCACATTCGAAGAAGCACAAAGCAAGAAAGCTTGGAGAGATGCAATGGATGAAGAAATGGAAGCCTTGAAGGAGAATGACACTTGGGAGCTTGTACCTAACAAGCCATCTATGAAGATAATCGGATCTCGATGGATATACAAAATCAAGAAGAATCCAGATGGAAGTATAAATAGACACAAAGCAAGGTTAGTTGCTAAAGGGTTTGCTCAAACCCATGGTATTGATTATGAGGAGACTTTCTCTCCTGTTGCAAAAATGCCTACAATTAGGGTTCTCATTAGTCTTGCTGCATCTAGAAATTGGAATCTTTATCAACTTGATGTAAAGAATGCTTTCTTGAATGGATGGATTTCTGAGGAAGTGTATATGGCACAACCTCCTGGATATGAGGATGCACATCATCCTAACTATGTATGCAAACTAAAGAAAGCTTTGTATGGATTGAAGCAAGCTCCAAGAGCTTGGAATTTCAGATTGGTTACTTATTTGCAGGACCAAGGATTCAAAGCTAGCAAGGCGGATACCTCTTTGTTCATAAAGAGGAATGGATCTGAAGTGATCTATTTATGTGTGTATGTTGATGATATTATTATCACAGGCAATGATCTTGAAGGAATCAAACAGGTAAAGAGTCAAATGAAGGAGGAGTTCAAAATAAGTGACCTCGGACCACTCACTTATTTTCTTGGATTGGAGTTGATCTACACAGATTCAGGTATATACATCACACAAAGGAAGTATGTCCATGACATGCTCGTCAAGTTCAAGATGGAAAATACCAAGTGTGCAGGTACACCTATGGAGCAAAATCATAAGCTTAGTGCTTATGAAGGAGAGCCAATTGAAGACATCACAAGCTATCAAAGCTTGGTTGGAAGTTTGAACTATGCAACACTCACAAGGGTGGATATATGCTATAGTGTTAGCATATTGAGTCAGTTTATGCATAAGCCGAGAAGACCACATATGGAAGCGGCCAAGCGAGTCCTCAAGTACCTAAAGGGGACCATGAATGAAGGTTTGTTCTATTCATATACTTCAGATATTGAGCTAAAGGTCTACTCAGATGCAGATTGGGCCGGATCTAAAGATGATAGAAGAAGCACATCAGGGTATATATCATTTGCAGGTTCAAAAATCATTTCTTGGTCATCGAAGAAGCAACCAACCGTGGCATTATCTTCTACTGAAGCTGAATATAGAGGTTTGGCTAATGCAACTCAAGAAATCATGTGGTTAAAATCTTTGTACACAGATCTTGGACTTCATTCTTCAACACCTCACATTTTTGGTGACAACACAAGCTCACTACATCTAGCAGCTAATCCGGTATACCATGCTAGAACCAAGCATATTGAAGTCCACTACCATTATGTAAGGGAGAAGCTAATGAGCAAGGATATTCAACTATCCTACGTCTCTACAGATATGCAATGTGCAGACATGTTGACGAAAGCTCTTGATGGTACGAAATTAAGTAGATTCAAGTTGATGATTGGTTTGCAGGAAATCAAGGACAATTGAAGACTTATTTGGAGGCCAAGCATGTTAGGCTTGAGGGGGAGCTGTTGGTGCATTTTGCCCAAGCCTACATGCTTGATATGCTTGATATTATCCTCATTTGTAAGTCACATGAGTAGTCATGTGAACACCTCTTGTAAAAGAGTACATTTTATCTCTTGTAAATGGAAAAAGAAAAAAAGTAAAAGGATGGCTTACCTCATCCATGATGTAAAAGCAAATTCGTGGCTCCAACTACCAAAATCACGAATTTTTGAGCTGAGGGAATCTCTCCTAACTTTGGGGATCACTTTTAGGTGGAGCCATTCGAATTCGAATTCAAAACTCCCTCCAAGAATAGCTATAAAAGGAGCAAGAAGGAAGAGGCGATTAGCAAGCCTTGTACGTGACCACTTGATGTCATTTTGTAGAGATTGAAGAGCTTACTCCATAGCTCTATCATTCTACTCCCATTGTGCAAAGATTCATTGCCAATGTGGTTGTAATCATATGTGAATCTATACATTTATTATCATCTACCTCTCTGTTTTGTTCTCTGCTATACTCACTCAGAGCAGTAACTTCAGAAGGTCATATCTCGAGTTTTACTGAACATTTTTCAGTGTTTTAAAGTGCGTTGGATAGCTCTCACTGTCTAGTTTCTACCTATAAATTTTCAAGGTCATTGGATTTATACGTTTGGAGATATCTGCATTTTACTGCTTACTGGTCTATCTCTGCAGAGCCCCGAGAATTGTGGGAATGTTCCAGAACTTGATGAAACTTGTTCTCAGTGCTCAGTCCATCATTTGAAGTGTTTTAACTTGGAATAGGAAGCTTGCTAAGTCTATTTGCTATGCCCAAAAGGAATTTTTCTAATTCCTTCCAGGTTGAGAGCACTGTTCATTTTTTCCAGCAGGTGTATGTCCAAAAATAGCAAGTTTTGGGAGCTAGTCATTTCGCAACTAGCCTGTCTTGACTTAAACTTTTGGGATACATGTTCCAAAGTACTTGGCTGATATTTTGGTGGATTTAGGAAGCTCAAAGGGTCTACTAATCAACTCTGAAGTCTCAGTTGGCTGGTGTGAAGCTGGTTGTAGCGGCACCTACTCATCTTTGGATTGCATCCACCATCTCTCTTCACACTCATCACAGTGGTATCAGAGCAAGGTTGGACAACATGGCAGATGTATTTCCTTCATCATTGACAAATTGGACAGAGGTAACTACTCAGCTTGGTCATTAAGAATGGAAGCTTATCTCCAAGGTAGAAGTTTATATGGTTATGTGGCTGGAGATGAAGTTATGCCAAGTTTCAGGAACAAAAGTCAACCAACACAAGAAGAGCAAGAAAGATTGAGCACATGGTGCTCCAAGGATGCACTTGCAAGGTCTTATCTCCTCAGCTCTATCTCAGATTTTTTGTTGCCTCACATTAGAAGTTGTAAGACATCTTAGGAAGTGTGGGATGCACTTGAAGCTTTCTTCTCATCAAGTACTAAAGCTAGGAAGCATCAACTATGGCTGGATTTCACAACTCTCAAGAAGGCTCCCAAACAAAATGTGACTGATTTTGTCACAAAGCTCAAGGACATAGCAGATCAGTTGGGAAGCATTGGAGAGGTAATAGATGAAGAGCAAATTGTAAGGCAGGTCATCAATGGCTTGAAGGCAGATGACGAGTGGGAAGCATTCACCACAGCTATGGATTTGTACATGGACATGCATGTACCTGATTTCAATACACTCATTGGACAACTACTTACTCAAGAGGCAAAGCTTATCAAAAATGGAGAAAGCTCTAAGGGTAATCAATCTTCAGCTTTATACATTAATAAAAGAAACTCCAAAGATAACAAAGGAAAGGCAAAGAAAGTGGATGATGAAGCAGGTACATATCAAGCTAACTATGGAGGTAGAGGAAGACATGGCAGAGGTAGAGGAAGAGGAGGTAGACAAGGCAGGGGGAGATCCCAAGACTCCAACTCATGTTCTATTTCTGGACTAATTAATCATACAACTGAAAATTACTTTAGGAATTCCAAGAATCAAAGAGGCAGAGGATACAATAGAGGAAGTTATGGCTACTCAAGAGGAAGGTTCAACAATTATCATGGCAACTACAACAACTACAATCATTCAAACTATCAAGGAGGCTACAAAGGAAGGAGAGACTACAATAACTACACAGAAGACTCAAACAAAGAGGATTCATTATTGATCATGAACATGGCTATGCCACAAGCTAAATGTGATGAGCATGTTTTCTACATAGATCCACGTTGTTCAAATCATGTGGCAGGAAATGTGGCACTCCTATCAGATTTAGAAGATCCAAGGAATAAGCATGAGGTACAAACAGGAGATGATACAAAACATCCTGTGGAGAAAATAGGCAATGTCAAAGCACCTGATGGAAAATCAACCTACTTAGTAAGGTACTCTATGTCCCTACCATTACAAAGAATTTGATAACTGTTGGGAAGATAGAAGACTCAAACAAAGAGGATTCATTATTTATCATGAGCATGGCTATGCCAAAAGGTAAATCTGATGAGCATATTTTCTACATAGATTCAGGTTGTTCAAATCATGTGGCAGGAAATGTGGCACTCCTATCAGATTTAGAAGATCCAAGGAATAAGCATGAGGTACAAACAGGAGATGACACAAAACATCTTGTGGAGAAAATAGGCAATGTCAAAGCACCTGATGGAAACATCAACCTACTCAATAACCTACGCTATGTTCCTACCATTACAAAGAATTTGATAAGTGTTGGCCAGATAGTAGAGAAAGGGTTGCAAGTCAGGTTCACAAAAGCAGGAGCATTTGTTGAAGATCCAAGTCAAGGATTTAGAAGAGTTGCAAAAGGTGAAAAGGAAGGTTGATTGTTCACATTTGAATTACAAGACACTAGAAATATTGCTCCCTTTAATTATGGTAGTCAGACACTCACAGAATTGGAAGTATGGCACAAAAGGTTAGGACATATTGGTGAAAGGTCCCTAAAGCAAATTTGCAGGGACCAAAGTGCACTTGGACTCCCTAATTTGTCAAAACAACATATGATTTATAAGTGTAGTGCATGTCAATTTGGAAAGTCTCACAGGTTACCATTCATGAAGAAAGGTTATATGCATGGAGATCTCTTGGAGTTGGTTCATACAAATGTATGGGGACCTAGCAAGGAAGCTTCAATATCTGGATCAAGGTATTATGTCTCCTTTATTGATGATTGCAGCAGATGGACTATCCTATTCTTTATGAAACACAAAGATGAAGTTTTTTCATGTTTCAAAAGATATTTGGCTCTTGTGGAGAATCAAACAAGTAAATCTCTAAAAAGGCTAAGGTCAAAAGGAGGGGGAGAATACTTCTCCCATGAGTTTGATTCTTTTCTTCAAGAAAGAGGAATCAAAAGAGAGGTAACTACAAGGTACACTCCTGAGCAAAATGGAGTGGCAGAAAGGAGGAATAGGACAATTGTTGAAGCTACAAGGTCCATGTTAAATGAAAAACATTTACCTAATTATCTATGGGCTGAGGCTGTATCTACTGCCACTTACTTGGTTAACAGGTTGCCTTCAAAATCCCTTGATGGGATGACTCCATATGAGGCTTGGAATGGAAGAAGACCAAGCTTAGATCATTGTAAAATTTTTGGATGTATTTCTTTTGCTCATGTTCCTTCACAAGTTAGAGGCAAGATGGATCCAAAGGCAGAAAGGTGTGTATTTATTGGATATGACAACAATCAAAAGGGCTACAGGTTATACAACCCTACCAACAAAGGATTCTTGGTAAGCAGAGATGTAGTTTTTTATGAAAACAATTCATGGTATGAAGATTCATGCAGGAAGGTCAATTTACCATATGATCTTGAAGAAGATTTTCCAAAGCTTGGTAGAGAACAACCGAAGATTGAAGAACAAGACACCTCAGAGGATGATGAAGAATCTCAGATGGAAAAGATCAAAGCATGGAAGTCTAAAGGTAAAGCAAAATTGCAGGAACTTGGACATGAGGCGGAATCATCACATCATGGCCTAAGAAGATCTATGAGGGAAAAGAAAAAACCAGAAGGGTATGGGTTTGACACCTCATTAGTAACTAAACATTCTATCTACATAGCACACGACATAAACCAAGAGGAGCCATCATCTTTTGAAGAGGCCAAAGCAAAATCAGAATGGAAGCATGCAATGAAGGAAGAGATTGAAGCACTTGAGGAAAACAACACTTGGGATTTGGTGCCCAAGAATTCATCCATGAAGGTAACAGGCTCAAGATGGGTCTATAAACTTAAGAAGAATTCTGATGGTTCCATTAACAGGTATAAGGCAAGGCTTGTAGCAAAAGGCTTTGCACAAACTCAGGGAATTGATTATGAGGAGACCTTCTCTCTTGTGGCAAATATGCCTACTATTAGGGTTTTGCTTTGTATTGCCTCTTCCAAGAATTGGAAGATACTTCAACTAGATGTAAAGAATGCATTCTTGAATGGTTAGATAACAAAAGAGGTATATATGGCACAACCACCTGGTTTTGAGAATCACGTTTATCCTGATTATGTGTGTAAACTTAAAAAAGCATTGTATGGTCTCAAGCAAGCCCCAAGAGCTTGGAATTTCAGACTTATTTCATTCTTGCAGGACAAAGGCTTTCAACCAAGCAAGGCAGATCCTAAGCTCTTTATTAAAAAGAGTAATTCTGAGATCATCTACCTATGTGTATATGTAGATGATATTATATTGATAGGAAATGATGCAGATGGTATGAAGAAGATCAAAGATCAAATGAGAGAAGAGTTCAAGATAAGTGATTTGGGTTCACTTACCTACTTCCTAGGTTTGGAAGTTGTCTACAAAGATCATGGCTTGTTTCTCACTCAAAGAAACTACATTAAGGATATTTTGGCAAAATTCAAGATGCAAGCTTGTAAGATTGCAGGTACTCCAATGGAGGTCAATCACAAATTGAGCTCACATGAAGGTGAACTCATACAGGACATCACATCATATCAAAGTCTAGTGGGTAGTCTCAACTATGCCACATTGACAAGAGTAGATATATGTTACAGTGTGAGTGTGCTAAGTCAATTTATGCACACACCAAGGAAACCACGCATGGATGCTACCAAAAGGATTCTCAAGTATCTCAAAGGAACCATAAATGAAGGACTTTATTATCCTTATGTATCTGATTTAGGTTTGAAGCTATTTTCTGATGCAGATTGGGCTAGCTCCAAAGAAGATATAAGGAGCACTTCAAGTTATCTTACCTTTGCAGGTTCAAAGCTTATTTCATGGTCATCCAAGAAGCAACCCACAGTTGCTCTCTCTTCTACAGAAGCTGAATATAGAGGTCTTGCCATAGCTACACAAGAAGCTATGTGGATGAAGACATTATTCAAAGATCTTGGATTGGAGTTTGGAACTCCAACTATTTTTGGTGCATGGACCAAACATATTAAGGTGCATTTTCACTATGTGAGAGAGCGCCTCCATGCAAGAGATATTGATTTGGTATATGTGCCTACACAAGATAATGTGGCAGACATATTCACCAAAGATCTTCCACGAGAAAAGTTTGAAGCTTTTTGCAAGCTTTGTCCTCAACTCATTTGGAACATGTACATATGCAATACAACCAAATATCTTCATACGTGATAAGTTTGGCTTTTTACCTATAAACTTCTCTTCAAGTGTAACTTGATGTACAATAGCAGTCGGAGTTCTACTCATGATGTATACAACAATATGCACAAATTTTGCCCAATAAAAATGAGGCATATTCTTCTCAGCCATTAAAGCTCTTGCTATTTCTACAATATGTATATTTTTGCATTCGGCAACGCCATTCTATTGTGGTGTGTACCTACATGAAAACTAACATCGAATTCCATGATTTTTAAGAAAGTTGTTGGACTCATTTGACATGTATTCACCTGCCCCATCAGACCTTAATGTCTAAATATACTTCCCTATCTACTTTTCAGCCATGGCCTTAAAATTCTGGAAGTGAGTGAACACCTAACTCTTCTCTTTCATGAAATATACCCATGCTTTTTGTGTATGGTCATCAATGAAAGTAACATGAAATCTACAACCACCCATAGATGTGTTCTTTGCAGTTGCCCATACATTTGTATGTACTATTTCTAGTACATTCTCACCAACATGCTTGTCATGCGAAAATGATGCTCTTGACTATTTACCAAATTGACATGTTGCACATACCTTTTGCATTTTTGCAACTTTGAAATTTGCTAGTCCATTGAAAATCTCCTTTGACTGCATCAATTTGAGCCTCTGTAAGTTTGCATGTCCAATTCGTTTTGTGCCAGATCTCTATTGTTGGGCCCATTAAAGTCATATTGGTCAAAGCCAACCATAGTCAAAGTCAAAAGGTCAAAGTCAAACCGATCAAAGTCAACTAGGTCAAGGTCAAATACAATAGGGGCAAAGTCAAAGTGTTTGAAATTTAGGTGTCAAGGTGCACAGGTAGTGCACAAGTAATTGTCCACAAAGGGTGAATTGGAGAAAGTGGTTGCAAGTTGCAGAGGTATTTCTCTAATTTCCCTAAGGTTCAAAGTGCTTTGGAAGGTTCAGGTGAACCCCATCTTTGGTGCACAAGTGAAGACTTTAAAGGAAAATGTGAAGGTAGTGAAGCAGCAGCGTACGCAGAAGTGAAAATATGTGAAGGTATGTGAAGTGGCAGCGTATGCAGAAGGAAAATGTGAAGGTATGTGCCGACAAAAGGTGTCCAATCTCTTCCCCTTATTGGAAGCTTGGTGCAAGGTGTGCACAAGTGCAGGCTTGGAGAAGGTGGAGGTCTGGTGCAGAGGAGGCCGGCAGCAACAAGACCTTGGGTATTTGGTATTTTGTAATTGCACACTCTATGGGATTTTGCACAGAAGCATTGGATCGTATTGTGCATCACCATTGTATTTGTCTTATTATAATCAATCGACAGAGGTTTCTAGTGTGTATCTTTCTTCTTGTCTTTCCGTTTTCTCCTACAAACACTCAAATCCCTTCTTGTCCAAGAATCCCCCAACATCTATATATGAGAATCTCAATATCAACAATAACTCTTGCACCTTTTGTAAACATGGCACATTCATTTCAAGAATTTTCACATTTAAGGTGAACATGCTATGCACTTTGTTTCCTTTGGAAATCAATCTTCCATCCTGTTTGTACTCTTCTACATAAAGCCCATCACCATTGAACCTCACTTGTAATCCCTAGTCAACCATATGTCCAACAGAAACCTGATTCTTTGTTATTTTTGGAACATGAAGCACATCAGCATGATGTTTTACCTTTCCATCCTCCATAGGCAATGCTATGTTTCTTGTATGCTTGATAGGGTGTGATGTGTCAGCACCTGTTTCAACATATCCAAGAACTGGAAATTTTTGCAAAGTACCAAACCATTCTACATGACTAGTCATGTGGTTTGAAGAACCTGAATCAACATATCAGACATTATCATTTGATTTTGAAACATCAACATACATCGTATTCATCATGTGATGTTGAACCATGTACAACTTCTCATAATCATCTGCACTTCTAGATGCATAGTTATTTTGCTGCCTTCTGTTATTTTCATTCTTCAAATTGCAATCACATTCAAAATGTCCAGGTTTACCACAATTCCAACATCCTTTACTCTCATTTCTGCGGCCTCTTTGGCTCCCCTTGCCTTGAAACTTTCCTCTACTACTTCTTGCATGATTCTGTTGTTGACCTTGGTCTTGGTTATTGTGTCCTCTTCCAACTTCCAAAGCCTCTACCTCTACCTCTTCCTCTACCAGAGTAGAATACCTACTTAGAACTAGGTTTTACTTGGGAGTTCGAGTCCTCACCAAGGTTCTTTTCTTCAATAATCAACATGGACACCAGATCAGCAAAATTGAGAATATTTGAAAAGATGTTTTGAACTACTTATATGCAGCTCCTAAACCACGAAGGCATACCTCCACCTTATCATCATCATCTACATTCACACCAATAGATGCAAGTGACTCACATATGCTTTTGATTTTGAGGGTGTAGTCACTTACCAACCTGCCCATTTTCTCCAGTGCATGCATCTCGTTCTTGAGTTGCAATTTCCATGCCTTTGTATTGATTTCAAAATGTAACCAAACTGTTCCAAGCCTATTTCAGAGTCTTGGCATCCTATATGTGCCCAATCATGCTATCCTGTATGCTAACAGATAGCAAATACATTAACTTTTTTCGTGCTCCTTGATTCCATTCTTCATACGCCCTTAAGTGGTCTATAGTCTAGTTCCTCTCGGGTAACTGTGGAGCATTTTCGTTCTCTCCCTCGATGTACTTCACGTAGCCTTTTCCCATCAGGAAATTCATCATTTTGAATCTCCAAGCATGGAAGTTGTTCTTGTCGAGCTTATCACTCATAAGCTGACTCATTCTATCTACATTTGCCATTTCTACATCAATTCACACACTGCAAAAACACTACAAGTAGTACTTCTGCTTGAACACTATTGCACCTGGACGTGACAGTTCAATCTACAAAAAAAAAAGAAATTTTCGTGCATCAGCTGTACAAAAAATCACTTGAGATTCTAGATCTGGAGTAATGAGTGTTTTTGAATAGGATGCAAGTTACAATTTTGCAAATTGACCTGATTTTTCTATGGGCCCAACCTTGTGGGCTCAAAACAAAGGTGGAGATGGCTCCAAAACTCTGATCTAACAAAAACAAGTGACCCTAAAGGGATAACTATTGAAAATATTTTGAGGTCTTCTATCTTCACACCAATTTTTGTAGTAATCTGAGGTCGTTTGTGAATCACACTTTGTCCATGCCTTCTCGCATACTCTTCACTATCAGCCTTCTCCATGAGCTCTCTATAGCCACACTGGCTCTAATACCATGTCACAAGGAAGGAGATAAGGAAGAGAGCTCACACATACTCTCACAATCAAAGAGAAGCACGCACATAGATTGAGGCAAGGAAGAATGATCTTCTTCTTCTTCTTCTATTGCATAAAAGGAATGCACAAGAACGACCAAAAAACAACAGTATAGAAAAGTGCCATATATAAATAAAAGTACATGGGGAAAATCCTAATGTCCAAGAATGAGTGAGCTGGGAAGAAACAAATGTGCCATCATCTCGGTAGATAAATCTAGTAAGATCAATGAAGTATCCCTGACATATACCGGTGTGACCACTATACATGTCAGATAAATGAAAAACTAATACATGTCATCCTGGATCATCACATGTTGAGAAGTTGATATCTCAACACCTAGCACCACACATGATACTCCACACAGAGGTAGCAGAATACACAAAAAAAACACACTACAGAGGGAGGACGAACATAGACTTCTTAGGTGTTACAAATGCAATCGAACTTACAGTATGTGGTTGACCACACCACTATATGGTTTCTTAAAGAGCATATACAAAAGTGTCCCATTGTTAGGAAGTATTGGTTTGCTTGGATCATGGATCAAGTCATCCGCCAATTCGGTCGGCACACGTTGGGTGTTTGGAGCAAGCTCACGTAAGTTAAGTATACTTGATGACTAGGGTAAATGAAGTTTCAAATAACTCTAATTGCTTATGTTATCAAAGAAGTAATAAATATGTGAAATTAACTAATGAGGAATGCTTAACAATCTATGCATTTATTGATCGTATGGTTGAGTTGCTCTATACCTAGAAATAACATCTTGATATGATTGTAAAATTAATGATTCATCCGTTATACGTTCTTAAATAATCTTATCTACTTTGTTTTCAATTTGCTTTGGTTGAGTATGTCTATGAGGTGGCAGAAATAAAGTTTCACTACTCTAAGGTTCGGGAGATACAGTAGAAAATAAAGTTAAAAACCTAGTTAAACAATGATCATATGATAAGAAAATTAAAGATTCTTGCATAATTTGGTCCGTAATGACTTCTTCTATTGCTACTTCTTCAGACTCAATTCTTGCTTCAATACTTTCACACACAAATAAAGGCTCTTTGGACATCGAAAATATAGACTAATGGAAAAAATTAAATGAATTAATGAATGTGAAAAGAATAGGTAACAACAATAGTACTGCTAATGCTAAACCTTTCTAAGTGATAAACTTTGCTAAAATGATGTAGAATTCTAACCAAACCTATACAAAGATAATGTTGCAAATAGCTAGTTCAAAAGTAAGCTTCAATGGGTTTTTCTAAGGTAGATGAAACATTGCATAAGCTGCTCAATCTTGCAACATGTAACTGTCAAAAATCTTCACTCTTTGGCAATGCTCTTTTGATACTCTTTTCTTCAATGTCTGCAAAAGATATTAGCAACATAAGTATATCTCAATAAATAATTTACATTCAAATATGCATGCTAAAAATATTCATACATATGTTACACATGCCTATATGTTCATGCTAACATACACTTACTTGGATACTAACACACACTCTAATGCATGTTAACACACATGCAAATATGTTAACACACACACTTTCATATGGACATGTTAACATTAGGTTCATGCATACAAACATGCATTTGCCCACATACTTACTCATGCATCTATTATTCATATGCACATGCTATCATACACATGCAAGTTAACATACATTCTTATGCAAATGCACATGCAAGCACACTTAAGGTCCTGAGTTCGACTCTCAGTGGTAGAGCAATCGGCTATGCACATATCATGCTCACATGCACACATACATATTAATGCATCCATTTTAGTTATCATTTTAATTTAATTGTTTTTAATTTTAATAATTCATTAATACTTTAAATTTAAGTTTACACTAAGGTACAATTTAATTAAATACTTTAATAATGATATACACACATACTATTAAAATAGCTTACATTTAATTTATATTAATTAAATGTATAAAGTATAAAATATTTTAATTAACTTTAAATATATAATTATTAATTCAAATATTTTCACACATCATAATTATGCTAATTATGCTAATCATCATAATTACATGCGTACCCTTTAAAACCCTCATAAATACTCTTACATATACTTTCGTACCCATTTATTTACCTAAAACTATAAGTTTCTACCCATAGCCCTACATACTAGGATACATTCACACATTAAAATGGCTTTTTAGGGTAAAACCCTAGCATGGACACATATAAGCTTTAGTAATTTATACCGACAGGCACTTTCAGAGGAAATAGGTCAAATCAAAGAAATTTATCAATAATGTAATAGAGGGGTTTAGATATCACCAATCAAAAATATTTTTATTTCCTTGAATATCAACTTGAAGATGGAAATCTTTCTGACATTTGCCCCCACCAAATCTGCACATCGTCCCGATGATCCAATCTGCAGATCGAGGGAAGCAGCATTGTGATGATCATCTTGAAAGCCAATCATAGCACAACATCAATTCTTTTATAAATTAATTGCAAATTTTTCAAATATAACAATCCTTTATGCAAAATGCTCATGAGTTCTTTTTGAAGTTTAATCTAGTAATGAAAACATATTAAATTATAAAGTTAAGCTATCAACTAGGTCAGTCAACAAAACATTAATCTAAATTTCATTCATTTTTAAAATTTTTAAAGATCATTATAAAAGAGAAGTCCTCTTCATCCACACAAAATCCGGTTTTGTCATATACATGCATTTACATATAGGCAATCATGGCAAATAAATCAACTAAATCTACTCTTACAGACATCCGCCTTGTTTGCCCAATTTTATTCGCTAGATGTGTTTTCCACAACTAGCTTTCTTCATCTTCGGTTTCATGCAAATATGATGTAAAATTGTCATATAGGTGATACCTTTTTGGGGTGAAAGAAGGTATAACTTCCATTCATCATATATCTTTTTCTTTTCTTTTCTCTTTTTTTTTTCTATTTTTACATTTGCAACTTTTTTGTTTTGAAGGGGAAAGGCTTAACCCCTTATTTCAAGCTAAGGTTCTAGATGCATGTATAAGAAAGACCTAAGATCTCACAGACATGGATCATGAATCTATATGCTTCTACATATATAGAATTACTTCCATTATTTGAAATGAACTACAAATCCTTTTGCCCATAATGCAAATCCTCACTCAATTCATAAACAGAGAAACCTAAATCATGTTTGTTTTCCTACTGTGGTTAAATAGATTCTCTTTATAATGTGATAATCCTCATCCCAGATTTTATGATTATATTTGTTATTATGAATGCAATGATCTACATAAAAACATAAAGAATCTTAGAACATAGAGAAATACATTAACCTCAAATTAAGTTCTTCTTCAATCACCTCATCTTCAACTTTATTACACATGTGCCATAAACAATCTTTAATTTATTTGCTCAAAATCATCTGCAAAGTCCTGCTAAAAATCATCAACATCTAGACTCACAGACAAAATTAGTTTTCATAACTAAACTTTTATCTTCATACTTGTAAAAAAAAAATCACATTAAAAGAAAATCCATACATACTTCCTATCAATCAAAATTCATTCATTCTTCACAATCTTCATCATACACTAAGTCATAATTTTCTTCATTCCTTTGTTTGAACAATTTGACTGTTTTACCTACAAAAGGAACTTTAAAAACAGTTTTATCCATTTCCATCAAAACATAAGTGTTATTATCATTTACTTTAAACACTATGTACGGTCCAAACCAACATTTCATTAATTTTTTTCTTGCCTCATATTGAGTATCAAATGAACTATCATAAACTAACACCCAATCTCCCTCTTGTATCTTTATTGGATGTAATCAGTGTCTTTTATCAAAATATTTTTTTTTTCTAATTCTTGATTCTTTTAACTTTTGTACTAGTTCATCTAATCTTTGAGTTCCTAGCTCTAATTGTTGTAAGCGTATACTTAACAATTCCTCTCTCTTCATATTAGCATTCCAAGGAAGTGATGTCCAAGAGAAGATTTGCGAATGAATGGGAAAAATAGGCTTTTGGCATACATTAACTCTGCAGGCATGTAACCTGACAAGTCATCCTATCTGCCCAAAGTGCAAATGGTAAGTACCTAGGCCATTGTTTAATATCCCCATTGTATGCTTTAGCTAGAGCTTTATTAATAGACCGATGTCCACTCTCTATTTTACCATTAGCTTTAGGATTGTATGCTGTAATCAAGGACAAACGTATACCATGATGTTCAAAAAACTATGTAGCTTCTTTAGCATTTAGATCTGCACAATCGGCAACTACTTTTTATATATACCCAAATCGACTTATAACATCCTCTAACAAAAACTTACATTGTATGTAGTTTTAGTGTGTAGTGCACGAGCTTCTGCATGACTGCTTAAATCTTCCCTTGCAAGCACGATATAGCGCATTTTATCAAGTCCATCAGGCATGGTTACTAAATCTACTACCCACTTGTAATGTATACAAGGTGGATAAGTAGGATGTAGTGGATCCCTATGTTTAACCAAAGAATGAAGTTGAGAAACAGAACATGTAGATACATAACTATTAATATCAACATACAATCTAGGCCAAAAATAGGTAGATCTAATTTTTTTCATACGTATCGTAAAAGCCTTTATGTCCAGGCCATAATGACTCATGCATTGATTTCATTACTTGCAATTGAAGATCTTTTCTTCCTAGAACTCATTGTGGAGTTTTGACCTTATCTTTAGCATATCTCCAAAGATAACCATATCATAAGAAGAAATTATAAGCTTGTTTTCTAATATTATGAAATTTTGGGTAGATCAGCTTGGTAATGGTTTCAATATGCTCAGATCCTTGCCTATATTTTTCCATTCATCATCGTATTCTAACTCATGAAATTGCTCATACACATAAACTTGTGGATCATATTTACAAAAAATCACATTTTTTGTTAGTTCATCTTCAAGATTATTTTCATATCTAGCTCTAGATAGCATATCACCTACTACATTGAATTTTCTTGAAATATGAACTAACTCCAGATCAATATACTTTATATATGAAATCCACCTAAGCATAGCTATATCTGGGGATGAACAATTTGCTATGAGTCCTATGAGAGGTAAGCAGTCAGTTTCAACTTTAACATTGGCACCTATAAAGTACTCTTTATCAGTCTTTGAAGTCATTACCATACCCCATAGTTCCCTTTTAATTTGAGGATACTGACGTTGCATTTCATGTAAAATTTCTACCCCAAATCTAGTCGCATATCTATTTCCATCACTATCTTCTTGACTTATGACCCAACCTATCCCAATAGGGCTAGTATCAATAGTCAATATGATCGGCTTATTTCCTGAATAATCTACATGCTTAAGAATCAGAGCTTCTTGCAACAACTTCTTTAACTTACGCATCGCATGAGTATGTTTCTTAGTCCATAAAAATTTCCATTTCTTTCTTAAAAATTCATAGAGACACTCAAATACATGCACAAAATATGGTATCCAAATCACATAAAAGATGCAAGCACCTAAGAATCTACAAACCTCACTCGCATTTTGACATGTTTTTGAAATCTTACTAATGGCGTCAATTTTCTAAGGATATGGCTTCCGTCCATAATGTCCACAAAGATGACCAACAATAAGAACCTCATTAACACCAAAAATAGATTTCTCTATAGACAGGGTTAAGCAAACTTGAATAGACTTCTCAAAGATCTCTTGGCAATAAAAGATATGAGCTTTCACAAATCTACGACATCCATCATCATCGAGAGTGCTATCTTTCTCTTCTTCCAACCAACCCTTAATGGGAATATCATCTATAAAGGACATAATAATGTGAGGAATGAAGTTTGCAAAACAAAATTCATGGCACTCATCATGTTAGCTACAGAATTGGTTGCACCTTGTGGTAACATACACATCCTAAGCAATCCCAGAGGTGTCTTCATTGTAGTAATGTCTCTACTTTCTAGTGCCAATTGGAACTAGTCATAACCATAGTAGAGATCACCCATTGAAAAAATAGCATTGCCTGTAAATGCTTTTGCAAATTCAGCCATAATTGTACCTGTACCCACATTTCTAATGGTCACTTTATTAACCGACTAAATATCTTGGATAAACCAAAGTTTTCCATTCTTCTTGGGCACAGTAAACCAATGGTTTGAATAGGGATCTGAAGAAGATTCTAAAATATGCATATTGATTTTCTCTTTAAGCAATCTAATCAGCTCTGGAAGATGAGCTTTAGGTACTAGAATAGTGTTCAAATTCCAAGGAATATGGGGAATAGTAAAAATAATCATCAAAGAAACTATCCTAGGATCTGCGCATGCTATCTCAATAGGCTCAAGAGAAAATGCTCTTCCATGTTGCTCAATAATCTTCAGAAAATACTCTTTTTGTGTTGGAAGAAGGAAACCACTAGCATCTAACTTAATTTGTTTTAATGATTCTTTAGTAAATACATGGCCAATATTTGTCGGATCTCTAAGGATTGGCTCATGACTTACATTTCTTATAATTTCATCACTAAGTTTAGGCAGTGGATGTGCTACTGGTTTAACCTTCTTACTAATAGTTTTATATTTTCTGTCCACTAAATCTTCATATTCTTTATCAATATTAAAGACATATTCATGAATTAATGCATGCTCATCAAGTGAAGATAGGAGAATATGAGAATTAGAATTATTGTGACAACATATTTCTAGTTCTTCAAGTGTTGAGAAACAATGAGTCGATTCAATAACATGTTCAATGTTTTCATGTGATAATAGATACCCTTTGTTTTTTAAATGTTTTCCATATGTTTTTATGAGTTTTTCAAGAATTTGTTTAAAATGAAAAATATTCAAAGCATTAGATGGAAAATAAACAGACATCTTATCTAAATTATGTATAAGGGTTTGCAAGATGTCGAACCAAAGTCCACTGTCATCTCGCTCAACAATGGCATTCACTCAAAATCTTGATCTAAATGTGTCAAAGGGGTCTTCCTTAAAGACCTACGATTATGAGGATGATTAATGAAAATCTTCATAAATTGAACAGATTTTAGACCATGAGGAGAATGAATTCTAGAGAAAGCACTACCATCATCAAGAATTTTGGTTTCCATTTTCTGTTCACAGATGAATGGCTGTCCCAAAATAATTGGGTATGAGCAATCATCATGAACAAAGAAATTATACTCCTCTCATGTTGAAAATCAAGTCTCAATCATGCAAAAAGGCTCAATGTGTACCTAAGTCACGAAGTCTTAGGGACTTGTGTCAAAGAGACTAAATCTCATTCGCCCCACAAGTGCATATAGTGGTGGATCGATATATGTTTAATTATCAATCCGAAGAACCACATGAACCAAGTGTATGAGGACATGTGCACACATGATGGAAAGTGAAGTGGCTGAGCTACAATGCATGTGAAAATAGTAACTACCTCTCCAACTCACTATATTTCTGGAAATGTCTGCCGTAATACCACTTATAGTAGTAAGCACAAATTCAAATGTTTCTCCTAGCTCCGCACTCTGAATATGGGCAGGTTCATTTTGAAGCTCTCAATGAGATGCATCTATTGGTGGTAATTCCACTTGAATCTCACAACCGCTCTTCAAGTTATGGCCAAAACAGTGAATGGCAAGAAACACCTACACTCACTCCATAACTCGTATTGGTTACACACACATTACAGTAGTTCAAAAGTGATGGGGAGGGATAGACAACAGTCCTACACACACATTTCAAGCATTACACACACACAAAAGATTGTAGAGAAGATGGGAATTAGCAGGAAAGAAGCGAATTCGAAATTTCAGTTCTCCTTCTTCACAATGGCCAAAAAGTTTTTATAAAGAGTCACAAAGTGACTTATATACATGTGCCCTAAAAATGGTCCTTTCACACACGAGAGCGGCACTTTATTGACTAATTTCTAATTTCCTGCTACTTTACAAGAATTATGTTACAATGATTTGGGCTTATGCATCTAGAGGACTTCTCTAGAGCATTTACATAGTTTCGAGGAATCTCCTAGAATTTTGAAGAAGAAATTTATGCCCATTAATTTGAAAATTTTGGGGCTCCTATTTTGTGCCTCTTTTCTCTGCAACACTCTCCCCCTCTTTGTCTCTGTCGTCCCTTGACAGGCTTTTCTTTTTGTCTGCAGCTTGTCTGTGGCTCCTGAATACACGCACCCAGTGGTTGAAGAAGCGATAAGGTTTGTCAGACAATTTGTTACTTTATCCGAAATTATTCCTTTGCTTCTGTAATCCCCTTGGTATTCCATACATTCATAAATTTGGGTTGCTATATTAAATTGGGTTGCCATGCATGCCATCAGTGGCTAAGAATGTGATATTCTTAGTCACTCTCTTCAACTTTTCAGCCTCTCCCCTTTCTAAATTTTGGTCTTCTGATATGTCTTTGTCTTCACACATTTGACCTTGTTGTATTGCTTGGAGCCTGTTTACTTTTTTCCGTTGCACACCTTACTTTGCAGGCCTTTGCTCTCTTCTAAGTTAGCATTATGTTTCAAAGGCCCTGTTCTTAAATCTTTTTTGTCATCCTCTAGGACCTGGTGCATTTCTTTCCATTGTACGCATCAAGTAGAGGGAGGAGCATCTAGAATTCTCAGGCAATTGGTTATCTTATCCGATGAAGAATCCTTTGCATACTATCTCCCTTCACTAGAGCCTAGTTGTAATTCTTTTGTTTCCATTCTTCGGGCCCTAGTCCTTTTGTTGCTCTACCACAATGGTGAGAACCACGTTAAGAAGCTCCACCTCCTTAATGTCAATCCGCGGAAGAGATAGGAGTGATATGAAGATCGTGAATGTGAGATGAAGTGAGAGTGAAGGTGAGAAGCATAGAAATGCACACACACATACACACACACTACGAAGAGACAAGCAAGACACAATGGAAGGTGAGAAATCAACTCTATTACTCAAGATCACTCTTACAATCTCAAAATAGCTCTAAGCTCTTCTCTACTCAAACAAGCTAACACTAAGTAACCTCAAAAATGAGCTCTCTAGCTCTTTTTATAGATTGTAGACTAGTTTTGACCGGTTTCACATCTAGTGACCGGCATAGTTAAAAAATTGGTCCTAGATGCTATTTGAATGGGTAAACGGTATCTAAAAATAAACAAAATTGATACGCTCATTCTACCTAAGGTCCTCAAGCTCGAGGACTCCTCGGCTTGCACAAAATGGAGCTATCAATTAAGAAAAGGGGTTTTCTATGTTACATATGTTACAAAAGTGATGAAAATCACTGTTAGAGGTTTTGAAAGGTATTTATCAAACATAATTCTTTGAAAATATGATTCGACTGACTCCCTGCTCTGTCTTTACATGCTTCTACGTCTTCTATGCCTCTGGCTACTGCCAACACCCCCCTCCCTCTCGCTTCTGTCGTCCTCAACAGAACCTTGTTGTGCGGTCTGTCGGATATAGTTTTGTAGGAGGTCTTGAGCGAGGGTGTGCTCTGATATTCGAATGCCTTGGGCCAGATCTGCCTCGAGTTTCTCCCAATCAATTGGCTGCGGTTCATCTGATGGCAGGAGTCGATAGTGCGTGGAATATACCATCTGTTCACAGGCGAATAATTGAAGCAAATTTGTGGGCCTGCTGATGAACACTTCTGAATGGTATTCCCAAAAACCGGTTTTGAACATTTCTTTGAAGGTTTGCTTGTAGCATGCTGGTAAGTATTTGATTCTGCAATGTCAGGCGTAACACACCCGTAGCGATGGCGTTGTACTCATATCATATGCAAGATCGAGATTGCCATGCTCTAAGCCCGGGGTGTTTACATGTGGTGCCTTGACGCGTCTGAAGACTTTAAAAACCATCTGCATCATGTCAAATATCTTGACAGTCATGTGCGCTGCTATATCGTCCATATGTTTCAAGTGAGGGAGCTAGTGAAGAATCGTGGCCATCATGTATCCAATTGTAGGTGGTCCTGTTGGTGGCCTGAAATATGGATAATTTAACCAATCCTGGCATTGCTTGTTGTTCTGTACTTTAATAGCAAAGGCCTTCCAGGATCGGCGACGTGGCACTGGTCCCAAACATGGGTTGTATTTTAAGTGTAGTGGTGCCTTGGCCCATGTACTCATCATCTCTGGATAATTCTGTAAGAGATCCTTGCGCCATTCTGGTTGATAGATCTCTCCTTGTTGTGCATCCAGTGGCAAAGCTTTCGGCTCAAATTGAGTAGCATGAGATGGTTTCTTGCCTGTTTCTTTCTCTATGGCCAACTGATATTCTGCCATTAACATAAAATAAGGTTTTACTGTAGCTCATGCCCAGATATGTATCTGCGAGGGGCCAAGTGAGCAAAGTAGGGCGACTACAAAATTCTTTCCTCAATCATTGCCATTCCGTGCAATTGCACCTCTACCCTTGCTGAGTGGGTTGTCCCAAGTTCCTCAATCGTCTTCATCCACGCGGGAGTTGGAAGGTCGAAAGTCTTCTGGCCTTCAACCGTGACGCATCCGCCTGGGATGGGTTGGGGCTCATAGGCTTCTTCAAAAGTTTCCTCCACTAGAATAGTCACTGTTTCTTCCTCTGTTGGTAGGTCCGGTGGGGAGTCTGGTCTGGGTGGTGCTTCATATACTTCTATCCGTGATTGAAGAGTAGATACCTGGGCCCGTAATGCGTTGAGTTCCTCTAGGATGTTAGGAGGTGGGTCCGTAGGAGCTGGTAGACCTTGTTGTATTGGTGCTTTGAGTTGGAGTAATTTATGATCTTCTTTGAGCTTCTGTAACTCCTCGTTCATATTGTCATAGTCATCTAGCAGTCTAACATGATCTTCTAACAACATTTTCATTGATTCTGAGGGCACGGCCTTAAAGCGACTAGGGCTTAATGGTTGGTCAGGTTGATCAAGGGAAGCTTCTAAATTTTCTATGTTTTGCTCTTTAAGCACTGGTTTTCTTCTTTTGCTACTACCAAGTGTCATATGAGTAAGCCCATGTTCCGTGTAAGCGTCACATTGCGAATTGTCTGGGCCCTTAACAAATTATCAAGATCAGCAGTGGCTTTTTTGGTTTTCTCTTCACTTTCTAGTTCTAGTTTATGATATGCCTCTCGTAGTTCTTGGTAGCGAGTATTCAATGAGGCATTCTCGACCGACAATGAATTAAGCTGCGACTATAAGTCGTTGGTTGTCCTCTGTAGCATCTGATAATTATTCCCAAGAGATGTGAATTCATCTCTTACTTGAGTCATACATGTGAACATGTGTCGGAATGTAGTATCTACAGTGGGTGATAATATTAACGATGCGCTAAGCGAAGATGCAGTAGGTGTAGATGCAAAGGGAATGGGGAATGGGGGTGGGAAAGTGGATGCTGTGGTGATTGTGGAAAATTGTGGTGTGCTTAAATATTGTGGTGCCACAAATGAAGTGAGTGGAGGTGCAGTGTGATGGAGAATGTTAATCTCCAAAAGAACAACTTACTCTTGTGATTAGAGCACCTCTATACCAAGAGTAAGTCAAACACTTCACTAATTTAGAGGATCAATTGCTAACTTATCAGAAATTAACAAATCTGTGAAGAAGATGATACACAGAAAAGTCTGCTGCATTGTTCATTCACATTGACCTATCAAATCTGTAAAGTTTTTGATAAAACTTTGTACAAATCATCTCCTAGAGATTGCGCAACTATTCCAAGTTGAATTACTCCAAAAGATTAAGTATAACTTGAGAAATTGATTTCACAAGTTACCTATGTCAGAAACTGTTACTCAGAACAGTCGACTTTACACCTGTAACTTTTAAGACTTGGTTCTCCTTGAATAGAACCCGTTTTACAAAATGCTTCTAGACATAAGTAGCTTATCTTCCAACTTAAAGATTAAGCCCTCACTCATGCAAAACTTTAAACTGTGCTGGGAGAAATGACCAAAACATTGACTTCGAAATATGCGCCTGTTTTAGGAACCTGTGAATACACTTCACATATGAATGTTCCTACACTTAATTCACTCAGCCTGATTACAATTGGAAGCTAAAACTTTGCACAGAGGTCAAGCAACTCTCAACTTAGACTTGTACAAAAGCATTCCTCAACTGATCTACTATAGAAGGAGAACACGCAGAAACATCGGGCGCAAAATTTTTCATTTACTCAGAGAAAATACAACTGAGTGATGAGAGCTAACACACATTCACTTTCCTCTATCTTATGACTTCTATCTCCCTCATTCTTGACTTCTCACTAATGTCACATAAGCTCTAATGTGCTCTCATACATGCCCCGACTTTTCTCAAGGTATTTATAGATAATTTGTACATAATTCTTACTGAACAAAAGATCTAAGTCATCTATGACTATGCTAATGTACATATGTGTACACTTCTCTTGTCCTCTGATTGTGATCTTCTTCCACACTTTAGGAATTGATTCTTCCTTCATCATTTGATCTTCCAAGCCTTCAATTGGTGATTGGTATGCACCAACAGCTCCCCCTCAATCATCAATTGAGGTTTTCTCTGTCTTCTTTATACTTGCCATGTCTTTGAACCTTTGTAACTTAGGTCCATCCAAACTCTTTGTCATCATATCTGCCACCTGTTCTTTTGTTGGAGTGTACATCACTTCAATCTCTTTATCAAGTACCTTTTCCCTCAAGAAATGATACTGAATCTCTATATGCTTAGTCCTGGCATGGAAAACAGGGTTAGCTGCCAAATACAAAGAACTCATATTGTCTCCAAAAATTATTGGAGTACTATGATCAAACTCAAAACTTTTCATCAAAGTCTTCAACCATATCACTTCTTTTGCAGCTTCTACCATTCCCTTATACTCAGCTTCTGTGGATGATAAAGCAACTGTATGTTGCTTCTTTGAACACCAAGACACTAACTTGTCTCCAACATAACATAGATATCCATGAGTAGACCTTCTATCATCTGAGTCACCTGCCCAATCTGCATCACTAAACACTTTGATTCTTGTGTCAGAAGTGAAACCATAATACAAACCTTCACTTAGGGTTCCCTTGATATATCTGAGTACCCTTTGGGCTGCAATCCAATGAGTCTTCTTTGGACAATGCATAAATTGTGATAACACACCTACTGCATATGATAGATCTGGCCTTGTCAAGGTAGCATAGATTAGACTACCTACCAAACTCTGATATTTCTTCATGTCATTGAACTCTTCACCTCCATACCTGCTTAATTTATGATTTACCTCCAATGGTGTAGTTGAGGTCCTGCAATCTTCCATGTTAAACTTGACTAGAAGATTCTTCAAGTATCTCTCTTGTGAAACATATACTCCATGTTGAGTATACACAATCTGCATTCCTAGAAAATATGATAAGTTTCCCAAATCACTTATCTTAAACTCCTTCTCTATTTGCTTCTTGAGTTCATTGATTCCTTGAGCATCTGTTCCTGTAACAATAATATCATCAACATAAATGCACATGTAAATATATCCATTTTCACTTGCCTTCACTAGCAAGCTACTATCTGCCTTTGATGCTTGAAAACCACATTCATTCAAGAACTTGACCAATCTGTAATTCCAAGCTCTTGGGGCTTGCTTCAACCCATATAAAGCTCTCTTGAGCTTACACACATAATCTGATCCAGTTGATTCCATAAAGCCTTCTGGTTGCTCCATATACACTTCATCTGCAATGTAACCATTAAGAAATGCATTCTTCACATCCAATTGTGATAATTTCCATCCCTTGCAAGTAGCAATAGCAATCAATGTCCTAATTGTAGACATCTTAGCAACAGGACTAAAGGTTTCATCATAATCTATCCCATAAGTTTGGGCATAACCTTTAACCACAAGTCTAGCCTTATATCTAGACACCTTACCATCTGCAAACCTCTTTGTTTTATATACCCACTTGCATCCAATGACTTTCTGATTCTTTGGTCTTGGTACTAATTCCCAAGTTTCATTTTCAAGTAGAGCATCATACTCTTCTTGCATTGCCTTCTCCCAATTCTGTTTACCTTTGGCTTCTTCATAAGTGGTTGGATCTTCTTCTGTTTTCACAATGTAGGCATAATCTTTTGTTGTTAGGAAAGATGTATCATAACTATACCTTATAGGCTCTTTCCTTTCTCTTGTAGATCTCCTGATTTCTGCACTTCTTGAAGTTTCAGCCTCATTTGATTCTGGATCAAATCTTGGCCCTTCTTCTACATGATCCTGCACTCTACATCTAGAGTCAACTTCATCAACAATTTCTTCACATACTTTTACCTTTGCCTTTCCTTTCCTTTGAATTTCTTCAACACCTGTATACTCATTTGGTGATCCTGTATACCACACATTTTGCTCATCAAATGTCACATCTTTAGTAACAAGAAATTGCTTTGTGGATGGACTCCACAACCTGTAACCCATCTGTCTATCATCATATCCAATAAACACATACTTCTCTGCTTTTGGTTCTAGCTTATGTCTTAATTGTGAAGGAACATAAGCATATGCAATACATCCAAATACTTTGCAATGATCAAGACTAGGCTTCTTACCCCACCATGCTTCATAAGGGGTTCCTCCATCCAAAGCTTTGCAAGGCAACCTATTCACAAGGTATGTTGCAGTGTTAATGGCCTCTGCCCATAAGTAATTTGGACAATTCTTTTCCTTCATCATGGCTCTTGCAAACTCTACAAGAGTCCTATTCCTCCTTTCTGCTACTCCATTTTGTTGAGGGGAGTACCTGCAAGTCACTTCTCTTTTGATACCTGCATTCCACAAATAATCATCAAACTCTTTTGAGAAATACTCTCCCCCTCCATCTGATCTTAACCTCTTTAGCTTTTGTCCTGTGATCCTTTCTGCATAAGCATGGAAATGTTTGAATGTCTTGAAGACTTCTGATTTGTCCTTGATTACATACAAAGTAATCCACCTGGTTGCATCATCAACAAACAACACATAATATCTGGATCCATTTATGCTATAGTCCCTTGAGGGACCCCATACATCTGTATGAACCAATTCAAGCATGTTTGAATACTTGTACCCTGATTTGTTATAAGAACTCTTATGTGCTTTACCTAATTGACAAGCTTCACACTTGTACACCATATGTTGCCCTTCAATGTTTGGCAATCCAAGCACCACCTGATTCTTTGACATCTCCTTTATAGCTCTCTCATTGAAATGACCTAGCCTTTTATGCCATAGGTCTAATTCAGACACCTTTTGACCTCCATAGGTAAACAATGCATGTCCCACATTACCTTGGACTTTGAGAGTAAACAATCTTCCTTCCTTTTTACCTGCAATTATGGCTCTATATCCCTGATTTGGATCTTGTACATAAACACCATCATTTGTGAATCTTACCTCATATCCTTTCTCCACAATTTGCCCTACACTTATCAAATTTTTAGGAATAGTAGGAACATAAAGTACCTTGCTCAGAAGTGTACTTCCACTTTTTGTCTTCACTGATCCAATGCTCTCCACTTTATGTTTGGTATTATCACCTGTTTGAACTGTATGTCCATTCACCCTTGCTTCCATATCAGTCATCAAGGATAGATTCCCACTCAGATGGTTGCTGCACCCTGAGTCAATATAAAACACTCTTTGATCTTCTCCCATTGATTCATGAGTTGCATTCAAGATAAGAGTCATGTCATCCTTCTGATCTGATGCATAATTGTAATAATTATTGTTGTAGGACTGAGATTGGAAGTTTCTTCCACCTCCTCTACCATATGATGTCCTACCACCTCTTCCTCTGAAATTGCCTCTTTGGTTTCTGCCTCCTCTACCTCTTTGACTATAACTCTGATTGTTGTATCCTCCACTTTGATTATTATACCAACAATCATTTGCCAAATGATTTGTTCTGCCACAAATCCAACAAGCTTTAGCATTATCTTTGTTCTTACCTCCTCTTCCTTTACCTCTGAAATTTGTCTTCCCTTTTGTGAAGTTGGCTTGATTTGAATTCCCTTCATCATCATTTGATTGCTTTCCCTTGCCATTCTTTTTCTTGTCTTTGGAGTACATAGCTTGACTTGTACTTCTATCATTGTCTCCTTTAAGATCCTGCTCAAAGGTTAGCATGTGTCCTAGCAATTGATTAAGGTCAGGAGTAAAGTGATCAAGTGACAACTCTATGGACAAGATAAAAGGCTTCCACTTCTCATCACCTCTTAGACCTGTAAGTATTTGTCTTACCAACTTTTCTTCTTCAATATCTTCATCCACTGCTCCCAAGCTATCTGCAATATCTTTCATCCTTGCCACATAATTTGAAATTGATTGTGAGCTCTTCTTCTTGAAGGTTGTGAACTCAGCCCATAGTGAGGACTTCCTTGACTTAGTTGTATTTTGGAAATGCTCTTCCAAGGCATTCCAAACATCTGTAGCACTTTCTAAACCTCTGATGTGAGGTAGAAGGTAATCATTTACAGCCATGTAGATGATACTCCTTGCTTGAGCATCCTTTCTCATCCAAGTCTTCAACATTGCAAGTTCTTCCCTAGTAGGAATACTTGGATCTGCAAATTCTGGTTTTTCTTCATCTCCTGTAATAAATGATATAAGATCTTTGCTCATGAGGTGTGCTTCCATCCTCATGGACCATGCTGGATAGTTCTCCCTATCTAGCTTATCAATCTGCAAGCTTTCTCCCATCTTGTATCCACCTGTATATTGAAATCTTCAAGCTTTACAAACAATGTATGTACCTTTACTTCGAATTAAACTCCTTTTGCCTTTCTTGATGTCAAATAGTCTTCTCCTCGAGCTTTGACTCCAAGCTTTCACTTCTTAATCCTTCAAGTGTTGAATCTCTTGAATCTGCAGCAGTCGGGATCCTCCTTTTCTTCAAAATTGATGTCTCCTGCTCTGATACCACTGATGGAGAATGTTAATCTCCAAAAGAACAACTTACTCTTGTGATTAGAGCACCTCTATACCAAGAGTAAGTCAAACACTTCACTAATTTAGAGGATCAATTGCTAACTTATCAGAAATTAACAAATCTGTGAAGAAGATGATACACAGAAAAGTCTGCTGCATTGTTCATTCACATTGACCTATCAAATCTGTAAAGTTTTTGATAAAACTTTGTACGAATCATCTCCTAGAGATTGCGCAACTATTCCAAGTTGAATTACTCCAAAAGATTAAGTATAACTTGAGAAATTGATTTCACAAGTTACCTATGTCAGAAACTGTTACTCAGAACAGTCGACTTTACACCTGTAACTTTTAAGACTTGGTTCTCCTTGAATAGAACCCGTTTTACAAAATGCTTCTAGACATAAGTAGCTTATCTTCCAACTTAAAGATTAAGCCCTCACTCATGCAAAACTTTAAACTGTGCTGGGAGAAATGACCAAAACATTGACTTCGAAATATGCGCCTGTTTTAGGAACCTGTGAATACACTTCACATATGAATGTTCCTACACTTAATTCACTCAGCCTGATTACAATTGGAAGCTAAAACTTTGCACAGAGGTCAAGCAACTCTCAACTTAGACTTGTACAAAAGCATTCCTCAACTGATCTACTGTAGAAGGAGAACACGCAGAAACATCGGGCGCAAAATTTTTCATTTACTCAGAGAAAATACAACTGAGTGATGAGAGCTAACACACATTCACTTTCCTCTATCTTATGACTTCTATCTCCCTCATTCTTGACTTCTCACTAATGTCACATAAGCTCTAATGTGCTCTCATACATGCCCCGACTTTTCTCAAGGTATTTATAGATAATTTGTACATAATTCTTACTGAACAAAAGATCTAAGTCATCTATGACTATGCTAATGTACATATGTGTACACTTCTCTTGTCCTCTGATTGTGATCTTCTTCCACACTTTAGGAATTGATTCTTCCTTCATCATTTGATCTTCCAAGCCTTCAATTGGTGATTGGTATGCACCAACACAGTGGGTGGTGATATATCCATATCGCTGGATGTGGTGTCGAGTGTAGTGACTGTGAATAGTGGTGTGATCGTGGGTAAGTGTGTGGGTGTAAATACAGGATTTACAAAGGTTGAAGAGTAATTTACAGAGGGGTTGTCTTGGACGGCTTGGTGGAAAGGGGAAAGAGGAGTTACGATGGGTCGGGGAGGTGAGACTGGGCAGAAGGTTAATGGAGGTGGGAATGGGAAAAGGGGTCTTGGAGGTGTGGGGAAGGACAGGAAGGATGGATGGAGAAATGGGTTGGATAGAAAGGTGGATGTGTTAGGGGGTAGACTAGGTTGAGTGGGTGTGGACATGGTGAGAGGAATGGATGTTACAAGGGCTTCTGCTACTTTGCCATAGAAGAATGTGGAAGGTTTGGGAGAGATCGGATGTACAGGGGATACAGGATGGATGGGAGGTGAAAGAGGAGCGGTGGGGGTGGTAGGTACTTCGACAACTGTGGTGGTATGTACAACAGTAGTACGAGGTGGGGAGTCGATGATAACGGTGTCTTCTGCCAATGAGCCTTCAGAGACGAGACGCGCTTCCTTGGCCTGTTCTGAAGATTGACCACCGGTGGGTACCTGAATGTATTCACCAGGTTTGGTTAGTAGACGGACTCTGCGAGGGTCATACTGTGGTAACGGTTTCCTCTGCAAATATCGTAAGGCTTCTGTGGATCCCACTGATTTGACAAGTTCTCGGAAGCCTCTGATGTATACTTCTTCGAATCCGCCTGAGACAAGTTCCTGTTCTATAAGTGCTTGGCTCTCTTCCTCAGTTAACTTTTTACGCGCCCAAACTTTCTCCATGGTGTGATACAATTTTTTGATGGCTAGCGTATAATCTGCTGCTTCAAAGGTTTCATCTTCATGCATACTGGTATCTCCCTCGGTGTCGGTGTGCTGTCCTTGTTCATCTGTCTGTCTATGCTCTTGGGATTCGTGAGTGCCCTGGCTGGCTTCGTCATCGCCTTCATCTTCATCGGTTTCTGTTCTTTTTTCCTCAGAACTAGACACTACTTGTCCTTGTGGTTGATCTCGCGGTGTGGTAGGGTAGCTGGGCCGTTCATATTTCTGAGAGAAAATCTAGCCTTCTGAAAATTGAAATTCATTGGAGAAAGCATCCTGCATTTCAAAATTAAAGGTTGTGTCTAGTGGCTCTGCTTCCATGTGTGGTATCGGAAAAGAAAAAGCTTCCGCACCAATAGTGGTGGGAACTTCTGCTGTAGTGGTGGTCGGTTCCTGAACTGATGTTGGTTGTGAGGTAACTGCACTGGTAGTGCCTTCCCTTACAACTGGTCTAGATAATCGTATGCGAATAGGTTGTACCGTTGGAGTGGCTTCTGTCGGAGACTGCTCTGAGGGTTGTGGTGAGGGTGATTCTGGCACCTGAAGGCAGGGGATAGTCCCTCTCATGCGCTTTCCTGCTCGTCCTTTGCTAGGCTTCCTAGCTTTCTTCGTTGTTCCTTTAAATGCTTTCAGCTCCTCATTTGTCATTGCATGCTCGATAGGTAAATCGTATGCTAAGCACATATATACAATTCTAGTCAGCACGCAGCATCCATTGATGACCTTCTTTCTTTCCCATCTATGTTGTGCTAAGTAGAGCTGATCAATGATCTAGCTTGCTAGATCAACTGTCTAGGGTCAAGTACATGCTAAATATAATCCAAACCAGATACGTTTGTGGGGCATGGTGAATCTATCCTGAGTGGGGAAAGCAAAATGCTACATTTTTAATCCTCAACGGTTTTGAGAGCTGTGGTGTGATTGCTGAAATGTCCTCCCACTTAGTAACATCTCCACATTTCATTGGCTCTGGAACCAGCCTTTCACATTCTATTGGAGTGTGTGTACCATGGATCTTGATTGCAGTGTGAATCAAATCTTTAGAAAGGTAAAACCTCTTATATGGCGGATCATTTACTAATGACGGCAAAAGGAATGTTCCTGGTAGATCCTTGTTCTCCGAAGCTATCAAAGTGGTGATTAAGTAATAGCATCTGTAGAAGTCGGGTTTAGGCAACGGATCACTGAAATATTATGTAAAGTGTGCTCTTGCCCAAACATGCGTTAAATCTTCTGTGTTATGTAGTCCTTCAAATTCTCTTGAGAAGAATTGATACTTGCCCCAGGTACAGTCATCAAAAGTCAAATTAGCCTCAAATATAAAATCAGCATCCGCCAATGGTCCTGCTTATCCTTGGAACTAGTGAGAATTGCGATGAATCTTTTCAGTATATCCCCTGGGAGGGTCGTCAATCGGCATGGGTCTTGGAAATCCCTAGAATTCTGGTGGTTGAGCCGTAGGATGGGGCTCCGCTAGTAGTTCTCCAATATTGGTCATGGGCACACCGGGGCCAGCTTCTGATGGTCCTTCTGCCTGCATGATGATTGATGCGAATGTGTAGTAGATCTGCTACATAAGATTAACACATTAGTATGAAAATTAATTATGATCCCATTAAAGTGAGACCGCAATCCCTTTCCATAACCGATGTGTAACCCGTGTAGCCGAGTGTCGTGATGTGGTTTATGGAATGATTGTTGCAAAACTAATGCAGGTCTCTAGACACCTACATGCTTCAGATGATGCATACATTTCTTGATGAGATGTTATTACAGGTGATGTTGGGTTATAGTGTGTGGATTTATACAAGGTTCAGTCGTGAATGAGTTATTACAAGGTTGTAGATTAGTCGCGGTGGGAGTAATGTTAGATAAGGGGGTCGGAGAAGACGTTTGGATACGTTTCGGTATCCACTTCCTAAGAGTCCGTGTGCGGGTGATAGGCTTCTGTTGAGGGACAAAAGATGAGATCGGTTGTGATGGTATTGAGAGGTGAAGAGATTTTTGAGGGGTATATATTACATGGCTTGAGGGTTGAGCTATAATACACTATTTGGGTACCCAAATCTGCGTAGGTGTGGGTCGGTTCATAAGGTACTTCGTGGCGATCCAAATCTATCGAATATTTGTACTCGTAGAAGAAGGTCGAAAAGATGTTGGATATTGACTCTGATTTTGCTGAAACTTCTTCTTGTCATTGTCTGCATTGTTGAAACTTGTCGGTGGTTTCTGTCCTTTTGGCACCCATATTTGTTTCATGCCCCTTATTCTGTGGTGATGATACTGCAACTTTCTTCCTTGTGTCATCTGATATTGTCGTCGGTCTGGGTTCCTTCGTTGTGGTTGACTCTTTTGTGGTTGAGGTTGAGAGGTCGGATGGACACTCTGCTTTGGAAAAGAAGGGAGGTCCAACACTTGCGAAACCTGCCCATTAGGAAGTGCTCCATTTTGTACTTTTAACCTAGGCCAGTCCGCAATAAGTGTGGAAGGATGAGCACCGCAGGGTGTTTTGCCCATGTGGACGTTGATGAAGTCCACCTGACCGCTGATGTAACCCACCTGACCGCTGATGGTGTCCATTTGACCAAGCGATTGGGTGGTTGACCCTTCTAATTTGCAGGAAGCCCAAAGGAAAATCTCCTGGCGTCCTTGTGATTGACAATTGTCCATAGCCAAGCCCGCATGGGTTGGTGTAGAATTAACGTGACTGATCTGACCAAAGATCTTTCGGTCTTCCGTCGCGTGTTGTTCATAGGGTCTAGGGTCACGTACTTCAGGCGAACAACCGTTAGGGAAGTCAAGCGGTATCACTCGCTTCTGATCTAAGGTTCCAATCTGTAAGGAGCCTTGTCTAAGATTTAGGTCCACTGAGTGATCGTATAGCCAATCTTGACCAAGGATTAGGGGTTCTATTAGGTCCTCGTCATGGCACACTAGTAGTTTGGCTGTGATGGTCACATCATGTATGAGGATAGGAAGATCCACCTCACCCATGCAAGGGGTTTCCATGCCTCTTAGCCCTATGAGGTATGCCTCAATTGGCCGCATTTCTATTCGTGAGTCCTTATAGTGGGACCATCTAATCGTGCTAGGCGCAGCACTTGAGTCAATTAAAGCCCTAAGCTCTTGGCAAGGGTTGCCGTGCTCTAGCCTGACTGTAATGAATGGTCTCGTGTCCACTATGCTAGGATGAGTGGTTGACTTTACTTGACACATGGCCATGGGGTATCTGAGTGTTGTTTCCAGATGGTTGTAATGTTCTCTCCCTAGTCCTTGTCTTCTTAACTTCATGCGCTTAATGCGTTCTATAGCTTCTGCCTGAGCTTCAGCTCGTATTCTATTTTCTTCCTCCTTATGCTTCTTTGCCAACGTGAGTCCTCTAAGCATGTCCTCAGTAAGAGGTTCTTGGTATAGCCTGACTCTATAGCCACTAATGTAATTAGGCATTATGTCTCCTTCTAAGGTGGTTAATTGTACTGCTCCACTTGTTGAGAGTCTGTTAATGATCATAGGTCCATAACCTTGCTTTTCTAACTTCCGTGCATGTTGTTTCAGCATATATACTAGGACTAAATCTCCTTCTTTCAAACCTTTATCTTTCACATGTGCATCAAAATATGCTTTTTGTCGCTTCTTAGCTACATATATGCTTGCTGCCGCTTTCAGCCTGGTTTCTCCTAATCGTTCCAAGTCCATTATTTTTGCTGATAATTCATGGCTGATCCACTGATGTTCTTGTGCAACCTTAAGGGTCGGTATCAAGAAGTCCAAAGGAAGCACAACATTTTGACCAAAAACCATTTGAAATGGAGTTGCATTGAGTACGGTCTTGTAGGCCACTCGATATGCCCAAACAGCGTGGTGTAATTGTTTGTCCCAATCTGATCGTTTGTTGTTCATGAGTTTTGTCAGTACGTTACAAAGGATCTTGTTAGTGCTTTCAGCTTGACCATTGGCCTGAGGATGATATGGTGCGGATTTCTTGTGAATCACCATAAAATCCTGTAACAAATATTCAATGACGTGGTTTAGAAAGTTAGTTCCTCGATCGCTCACTAACTCTATAGGCAATCCATATCTTGTAAAGACATTTTCAAATAAGAATTTTGCAGTCGTGTGTGCATCATTCTTTTGTGGCTTTTGCCTCTACCCATTTGGTAAGATAATCTGTCGCAACAATAATGTATTCAGCATGTGTACCTTTTGTAGGGGGGTTAATGGGTCCTACAAAGTCTATACCCCACTTAGAAAATGCACGTCCGCCCATCATGGGTTTCAATGGCATTTCATCTCTACGAGTAGGAAACTGAGTTCTTTGGCACACATCACATCTCTTTACATAGGTACGCACATCTATGTGAAGAGTGGGCCACCATAATCCTGCGAAGAGGATGGCTTTGATTATCCTATCGGGTCCAAAATGACCTCCTGCAACACCTTGGTGTGCAGTCTCTAGTATGCTCAAATAATCGCTTTCATGAACGCATTGTCTTAAGTATCCATCTCGTCCTCGTTTGTATAGATTATTGCCAATAAGTGAATAGTCTTGAGCTTCCTGCTCTAGACTTCGTTGTCGTGCTAAAGTCATTCCTTGAGGGAATTTGTTCGTCCTCAAGTATGTCACTAAAGGCTCACTCCAGTCTGGTGTGAGAGACACATGATATAATGTAGCATGTTCTACTGGTGGTCTTTCACAACAATCAGGGCATTCTTTACACAATTTGTAGACATCTGCTTCCATTGAAGGCCAATATACTCCTAGTCTATGCAGAGTCTGCAATGTATGATGTTTCGAATGATGTTGCTCTAATGCACCTATATGTGCTAATTGCAACCAATTCACATGTTTTGATTCATCTACGCAACAAGCAAGAATCTTTTGATTGTCTTGTTTATATATACTTCCTGCTATGATTTGATATCTTTGAGACTTTGTAATCTCTCCTTCTTTGATCCTTACCCTAGGATTCTTGGGTCCATAGGCGAGAATAGGGACTATCGACTTAGCCAATTCTAGTGCTATCTCAAGGTTAAACAAATATGCATCTGGTAATTCATCCGCTATCCCTTGAGGAGCTTCTCCTGAGGTTAGTCTCGAGAGGTGGTCAGCTCTAAGATGGGTCTTTCCTTTCCTGACTACTACTTCAAAATCATACTCCATGAGTAATAGAAACCAACGTATTAATCGTCCCGTGTTACATGGCTTGTTGACTAAGTACAGTAATGCTTGATGATCTGTAAAGAATTTGAACTTGCTTGCCAACAAATAATGCCTGAATTTCTTTACTGCGTAGATCATTCCTAATCCTTCTCGTTCCGTAGTGGTGTAATTTCTTTCTGCTGCGTTCAATTGTTTGCTCGCGTAAGCTATGGGAAGATCTATATTACCTTCAGTCGTGGGTTGTGCTAACACACATCCTATGGCATAGTTGGATGCATCCCCATGTACATGGAATGGCTTACTCCAATCCGGGGTTGTCAATATAGGTGCTGAGAAAAAACGTCATTTGAGTTCATTGAATGAATTCTCACACTCATCTGTCCATTCAAAATTGGTCAAAAGAGAGTACAAAGGCTTGGCTATGATTGCATACATGTGTATGAATCGTCTATAATAACCACAATGGCCCAAAAATGCTTGTACCTCTTTTACGTTGTTTGACCTAGGTAGCTCTGCAATTACTTTCACTTTTTCTTCATCTGTCAAAATTCCATTCTTTGACACAATGTGTCCTAGAATTTTGCCTTGTCTGACCATGAAAACACATTTTTCTCGGTTCAAACAAACCTGATATTCTCGACATTTGTCAAATACTTGTCTTAACTCTGGGATATGTGTATGTCTTACATTTGAATGAGCACATAGCTCATCGACATAGGCTTCCAAATTCTTGCATAAGAATTCCTTAAAAACATGACACATGAGTCGCTAGAAAGTGGCGGGTGCATTTGTTAAGCCAAATGGCATCACACGAAATGCAAATATGCCCCATCCTGTGGCAAAAGCCGTCTTGTGTTGATCTTCTGAGCAATGGCTACTTGATTATAGCCTGAAATCCATCAAGAAAGCTGTAAACTTCCTTGCCCGCGACTCTTTCTAATAGATGTTCCGTGATAGGAAGAGGATAACTATCTCTAATCGTGGCGGCATTAACTTTTTTAAGGTTAATACAAACACGCAATTTTCCATTCTTCTTGGGCACAACCACAATGGGGGATACCCATTCATTATGCTCAATTTCGTATATGAATCCTGCTTCTATCAATCAATCTATCTCCTCTTTAATCTTTGCAGTGTAGTTATCATTGTACGTGTATGGTTTTTGTTTTGTGGATTTTGCATCTGGAGTCATAAGAATTCTATGAGAACATATATCAGGATCTACTCCTTTCAAATCTTTGTAATTCCAAGCGAACACATCTCTATATTCGCGCAATAGGGCAACTAATTCTTCTTCTTCTTCCTTTGTCAAATCATGCCCTGTGTAGGTACACTTTTCTTCTTCTCCTTCTATGGCAACTATTATTTTCTTGGTTTTCTCTCGGTTATTATATACTTCTCCAATGTCAGCTTTTTTGTTAGGCATTCGTACCATGATTCGTATGTCTTCTATTTCATACTTCTTGAAGCTCTCGGGTACTTCAAATAAAGATTCTTCTTCTTCCGACATGGTTTCTTTCTTCTTTCTCTTCTTGCCTTCACTCTTGACAGTCACTTGTGTGGTTAATCTCACCTTATTCGTAATTCCTTCATGTTTCTGAGGGTGAGTCTCTACCTCATAGAAATATTCTTCCTCTGATGCAAAGGGTGGGTCCATAATAATTGACTCTAGATCGAAGTCACTTGCATCCTCGAATGTATCCATGCTAGGTTCACATTCTTCTAGAATTGAATCACACATGATTGGCTCTATTGTAAAGATTGATATGTCATAGCCATCCTCATCATAGTGGGGTGTCCATTGTTCTTCATTGATGGCTATATCCATGGTTGCTAGGATTTTTGCCCAACCATGGGGTTCGAATTCCTCATCTGGAAACACTATAGGTGCGTACGCTGGGTCTTGAAGGGTTCGTGGATGTTGTTCTGCACCTAAAGTCCTAGCTTCTAACCATTCTTCCTCTTGGTTTGCTACCTTACACATCCATAAATGAGTGTCCTCGTGCAACCATGAGGGGTCTGACTCCAAAGAGTGTACTGATTCTGTTTCTACCTGTGTCTTATGGATGGTGTTCCATTGTATTGGGGGTACATCTCGATGTGAATAGTATTTAAGATTGACTTTAGTAGTCACTCCTAAATGTTGCAAGTACAAAGAATTAGTTCCCCAATCTTGTACTATTTGCAATTGACGCATGAATGGTCATCCTAAAATCATCTCATAAGCATGATTTTTCGCAAAATCACAAATGGTGAAAGTATGCTCAAATTCCACACCACAAGTGGTGAGAGATATGCCTTCTAGTAAGCCTAAGGGTTTTTCTATATGTCCATCAGCCATTTGTAGCTTCATCCTGGTAGGTCTTAATGCTGGCTTACCCCAACGTTTCCATAAAGCGGTGGTAGCTATGGCTACTTTGGCTCCTGAATCTAAGATGGCTTTCATGGTGTAGCCCTGATGGGTTATTGGAAGATAAGTGGTACCTTCCTCTCCTTTGCTTACATCTCTGATCTTTTCTACTGGTATCTCTGGTACCTTCTTGGGTGTTCCCATCTGAGAGGGAGTAGTAGCATGCTCAGGGAATTGATTTGCTACATGTTTCCACAGTTCTGGTTTTACCTTTAATAATTCTTCTAGGGTGAGATTACACTGTACTTTGGTGTTCTTGATCACTTCCGTGTTTCTAGGGATCACTGATTCTTCATTCCTCACTATTATCGTGGGCGCTCTCATGCTAATAGACTTATCTTCCCAAGGTCGTGTGAACTGAGGTAATTCTTGCAAAGAATTGGATTCAAAACCTGTGTGTTCACTCAGTTGTTCTTCCTCTACATCATCGTAAATAGAGGGGATGTCTTGGGGAAATTGCTCCTGCAAGTCGTCTATTTCTTGAATAGGAGGATGGGTGTAGCTCAATGATGAGTAGCACCTCCTTTAATGTCAATCCGAGAAGACGTGAGGATGGTATGAAGACCTCGAGCAAGTGGCGGCACAAGTGCGTGAGTGAGAAGCACACTAGCATGCACACACATACACACACACGCGCATACACGGCAAGACAAAGAGTGAGAATCAATGGAGTTCTTCCATTACTTTCAAAATGCTCTTACAAGTTCGTTTCAATTACAATCTAGCCTCAAAAATGAGCTCTCTAGCTCTTTTTATAGTTTTTGACTAGGTTTTGGCCCTGTCCAGACCTAGTGTCCGGCCTAGTTAAAAATTAGGTTCCAGGGCCAATTTGAGGGCTTAAACGGAGTCTAAAAAATACGAAAATTGATATGTAGGTGCTTCTAAGGCTCCTCAAGCTCAAGGACTCCTTGGCTTGCACAAAATGGAGCTACAAAAATATGAAATGGTATTTACAATGATTGTTAGTGATAAGAATCACTGTTAAAAGATGTTGATTTGGGAAAAATTGAAGGGCCTATCTGCCAGATTTGCGTCGACTGCTTTGTCTACTTACTCCTTCACCTTGTTCTGACTCTCTCCGCTGGCTTCCTTGTCTAGTCCGTCCTTGGGTGCCCATACTGCTCTCAACACCCCCCCTCTCTCTCGTCTGTCGTCCCTGACAGACCCTTGTTGCTGGGAGTGTTGGATGTAATATTCCACAACCTGAGTGGCAAGCTGATGTTCTTGTATGCGTAGTCCTCTGGCCAAATCTGTCATCATACGATCCCAATCGATTGGTCCTGGAATGTCCGGATGTGGCAGACGTAACTGATCTGCATGGATCGCTTGTTCTACTACGAATAGATGTAGCAAATGTGTGGGTCTGGGAATGAAAATTTCGGAATGGTATTCCCAGAATCCCGTAGAGAACATTTCCTCAAATGTCTGCTTGAAGCATGCGGGCAAGTACTTTATTCGTGCATGCCAAGCAAAGATGATAGTGACCGAGGGGGTTTGGCTCATGTGGTAGACTAGATGCTTGTTGCCTTGAGAGAATCCAGGGGCAGAGATGTATGGAGCTTGGACATTCCGAAAGGTTTTGAAGACAATGGTCATGAGCTCGAATATCTTCATACACATTTTCGCTGCTATGTCGGGTACATTATTTAGGCGTGTGGACCAGTGCCAAATTGTTGATATCATGTAAGCTACGGTTGGGGTCCCCCGAGGCGGAGCAAAATATGGATAGTTGATCCAAGCCGAGCATTCTTTATTGTTGCGTACCTTGATTGCAAATGCTTGCCAGGATCTGCGACGTACCACTGGACAATAGCATGGATTATACTTGATATATAGTGGCATGGTTGCCCAAGTACTCATCATCTCTGGGTAATCGGTGAGTAGACGTGCACGCCAATTAGGTTGGAAGATCGAGCCAGCACGTGCATCTGTTGGTAAATCCCCTATCTCAAATTGAGTGGCGAATGTGGGCTCCTTCCCTGTATGTCTTTTGACTTCTGCATTATAATCATGTAGTAAGACAAAATAAGGCATGTATTGCGATTCTGATGTTGTGATTAACCGTTGATGGGATAAATTTTGAAAGTAGGAAGACCGAAGGACAGTTTCTTCCAGATTTGTGAGAGATTGCATTTGCACGGCCACACGATCATCATGTGTCTTACCCACTTTCTCGACCCTTTTGACCCAATCTGGAACTTGAATTTCTAACGTGTCTTGTCCTTCTTCCGTAGTTCGACCACCAGGCGTCGGCATAGGCTTGTATGGCTCTTCATAGCTGTCATCGACGGGGATTTCCACTACTGTTTCAGGTTCTGGTTCTTCAATGGGCGAGGGTGGTCGTTCATATGGGAGGAGGCGTGCTTGGAGTTCTGCCACCTGTTTTCGGAGGGTCTCCATTTCTTCTGTAGAGTGCTGCAAGATTACCGGCTCCTGTTGAGCTGTGGGCACACTGGCAATCTGTTTCTTGAGATCTGCACATTCAGTCTCTAGCTTTTCATACGACTCCAAGAAATTTGCATGCTCCTCAAGTAAGATGCGAATGTCTTCCGATGGGACTGCTCTATATCTGGTCGGGCTAACGGTTGCTCCTACGGTTCCTTCCATAGCCGCTTCAAAGTTGTCTTGGTTTTGTTGTTGAAGTCGTTTGTTCTCTTCTAGTGATGCGGCCATATGCTTCCTTAATAGCCCAATGTTGCGTCTGAGTGTAGCGTTAGAGATCATTTGCGCTTGAAGCACTGTTTCTAGTTCTTTGACTGCTTGGTCATCTACTGTTGATGTCTTTGATTCCAGTTCGGAGTGAGCCTGCTGTAGGGTGGTATGCTCGGCTAGGAGCGTCTGGTAGTCAGCTTCAAGAGTGGTGACTCTAGCTTGTAGACGTTGAGATTCTGCTTGGAGTGCCGTAGTGCGTTCCTCCAATTGATGGTACTTTTGTTGCAGTTGATGTGCACACTGAAGTAAGGTGTTGAACGTGCTATTTACATTATGAGATGCAAGGGGAAACGTTTGAAATGCAGGGGAGGTGGGATTGGGTAGGGGGGTAGTGAATGTTGTGTGTGCCAATGATGTGAGTGGTGAGGTGGGGGGCAAGGGGGGGGAAGATGGTGGAATTGTGGGGAGAGGTGCTGTGGTTGGTGAAATGTCCATTGGGTCAGACAAGGTGGTGTGTACAGGGGCTACCATGTAGGTGGGTATGGTAGGTGAAGTGAGTGTGGTGTTCGTGTAAATTGATGTCGTTGCGAACATCGGAGAAATGTGCCTCGGAAACATTGGAGAGCGGGTGAACTGCTCCACAACGGACGGGTATTGGGGTGGCGCGGTCAGGTTGAAAGAGGTGTAGGGGCCAGATGGGAAGTGGGGGTCATGGAATGGAGGTACCCGTATTGGGGGATAGGTTGGGAAACACAGGGTGCCTTCTGTGGGTGCTGGGTTTCCAACTACACTTGGAATTATGGGATGGCCAGTCATGGGTTCAGAGGATAGACGGGACGAAGTGTACAAGGGATTGGTGACGAAGGAGAAGAGGGTGTCTTGTGAGGTGGGTTCTCGAAATGAGAATGATTTGAATGAGGATGGGTTATAAATGAAGGTAGAGGTGATGACTGTCGTTTCTTCCAAGGTGGGAGGTGGTGGTGGGGGTGGAGAAGGTGGTGATGGAGGATGCTGGGGTGAGATGGGTGATGTCTGAACGAAGGTTTCGGCGGAGAGGTCAGTGGTGGTTGTGGGGGTGGCTGTGGTCTCAATGGGTACTTCTGGTTCTGTGACGGGTATCCTGATAGTCTTACCTGCTCGTGGTAACGTGTCCACTCTGCGTTTGTCATACCTTACGGACTGGCGGACTGCGGTGTGGACAGCCTCCGGAACTCCTAAAGAGTCTGACACTAATTTGAGGGTGTCAATGAAGTGTTGGTCCACCCCTTCATCTGATAGCATTTCTTGCATCAAAGCTTGACCTGATACCAGAGAGAGTTGATGCCTTTCTTGTACTGCTTTGATAGTGTCGTATAGCCTTCGTAGTTGAGCTGTATATGCTGGTGCACCTACAAGTTCTGGCACTTCTTGTTGCTCCTCTTGGTGCTCTTGATCATACTCCTCCTCATCATCCTCCTGTTCTTCATCTCCGTCATCCTCGACATCCACTTCAACAGGTGTGACAGGTGCTTGGGAGGTTGTGGCCTGCGTTTGCACGTTTTCCGCTTGTTGTGCCTCTTCTGCCTCCAACTCTACATCTTGTAATAATTGCTCGAAATCTTCATTAGTGAGTTCTTCCAAAGGTGCACCACTAGGAAATTCAAGATCGGTTGGAATGGGAGGGAATATCAAGGTGGAACCATCGGTGCTGCGTCTTGGAAGTCGGAGTGTGAATGGTCGGACTCTTCGGGGTGACGTCGGGTGTTAGGGTGGCTCCACGTGGTTGAGCACATGGGACTTGGACAGTGCCTCTCATCTTCTTAGAAGGGGGTCCAGTGGATGTCCTGCCTCTAAACTGCTCTACCCAATTCCACATTAGGGCCCGTTGGATCGGAATGTCATAAGCCAAACACCTATAAATGATTCTTGTCAGAGCACAGCAACCATATAAAACCTGTTTCCGCGGCCATCGTTTGTGAGCTAGGTGTATCTGATCAATTATCCAGTGGGGTAGGTTGATGGTGAGGCTCTGTGTCTCTGCCAGATACAAGCTAAACCAAATCTTTTTGGGCGGCATGGTGAATCTATCCTGCGCCGGGAAAGCAAAGTGTTGCATGCACATGCGAAGGTGTATTGCAATATTAGGCGTCATGGATACCATGTCCTTGAGTTTGGTGAGACTTCGATTCTTCATGTAATCCAGTACTAGGGTTTCCTTTTCTGTAGGAATATGCATTCCGCGCATATCTAGAGCTTCTCTCACCAAATTGTTTGATAGCCTGAACCTCTTGAGCTCATTCCCCTTTGTCAGAGATGGAATCACAAATGAGCTTGCACCTTTTGGGTTCTGGTTTGGAGTCAAGGTGTTGATGAGATAGTAGCATCGCATGAAGTCCGGTTTTGGGAGTCGGGCACTGAAATAGGCGCTCAATCCTGCCTTTTCCCATATCAGACGTAGACCTTCTGCATTTTGTAATTTCTCAAATTCTCTTGTAAAGAAATGGTATCTGCCTTGCTTCCCATTGAAGTCCAACTCTGATTCCCATAGGTACGTTCCTTCACCCAAGGGTCCTGCCACCTCGGTAAACCAGTGGGAAGTCTTTCCCACAGGCATGGTGTGGCCACGCGGAGGGTCCGCAATAGGTATGATTTTGACGGCCTGCAATTCTTCTGGTCTTTCAATTGTCTCAGGCAAAACGGGTAAACTGTCTAAGTCCACCACTTGCGGGCTTGTTTCTGTGTGAGAGCTAGTTCCTGCTGCCTCAGCCATGTTGAAAACTTCGCAGCTGGTTCTGTGAGAATATATGAATAAACGTTAACATTGCAATGGACACAAAAATGACATGGTGTCCCTTGTTACAACATTAACTTAAAGTTCGGGAGTGGTTAGGGGTTAATAAGTGCTCGGTGCTGGTGTGTGTAGTTAGGAGTTAGGTAGACCTAAGAGCTAAGCGAAATGATGTGATGTGAGAGTGAAGCGGTTAGTAGGTGGTCATGGATTTACAATCGGGGTCCGGGGGTTTGTTACAAGTCTTGGGCTGCCAAATGCAGTGGATGGGTTTTGCTCGTGGTTCCGTAGAGATTCTCGAGAGCTTTATAGGTGTGTCAGCTTGAACATGAGGCCTTTTAGGTACCCATTTACAACTGATTCTGTTCGTGCTCATGTGCCTTGGTGTTGAAAATGAGTGGATGTAGGCTGTGCGAGTGAATGGATCATGCTGTGTAGGGTGTGTTCTTGGTGTAGCTATTTGAGCCCGCAAACAAGCCTTAGGCACCCAAATTTGTCTTGATTGTGGGCTAGCCTTCATCGACTTTTTGGGCACCCAAATAGATTTCACGTTAGCAGAAGAATTTCCGAAAGACCTCTTATTAGTGACGTGTTGTTGGTTACTAATAAGAGGCTTTGCCCGTGCGGTTGGCGTGAGTGCAACCGGGTGTTCGCCTTTTCGCACCCACACTTGGTTCACTTGTTGAGACATTCTGCTGCGCAGGTTCTTTTGATTTCCGGCATAGGTAGTACTCTGCTTCTTCTGCCTTTGAGCCACCTTTGGTTGTTGCCTCCTTCTGACTTTTGGAAAAGAAGGGAGTTCCGTTGCATCCCTGACTCCTTTTTTGTGCATAGCATTCCTCTGCAACACATAGTTTTGGACAAGAACAACATGATCATCTTCATGTGTACTCCTGGAAGGACCAGGAGTATGTGCCTTTCCTAGTTCTTTGAGTGCTCCATTATCCAACTCTACTGTAATTCGACTATGATTGACCCATACCTGAAGAAGTCCACTTCTTAGGTTCAAGTTGACTGCTTGGTCATAGATCCAGTCTTGACCCAAGACGAGGGGTTCCGTGAGGTCCTCATCCTGACACACTAGTACTTTAACTGTCATTGCCTCATCATGAATGTAGAGGGGAAGTTCCACCTCGCCCACGCAAGGGGTTTCCACGCCTCCCAATCCTATGAGATACGCTTCCACAGGATTGACAGTTAACTGCAACTCTTGACAGTAAGACAATTTAACCGCACTAGTGGCTGCACCTGAGTCAATCAAGGCTCTTACGGTCCTTGCACTCGTTCCTTGTCCTATATCTAGGGTTATGAAAGGACGTCGATCAATTATCCTATGCGAGCTTGTTCCTGCGACTTCACACATGGCCATAGGATATCCTTGATCTGCATAGTCATCTGTTCTAGTCTGATCTCGGCCTTGCCTTCGTAACTTCATCCTTCTTATGCGTTCTAAAGCTTCTGCTTGAGCTTCTTCTCAAATTCGCTTTTCTTCCTCTTTGCGTTTCTTAGCAGTGTTGAGTCGGCTGAGCATTTCCTCCGTGAGGGGTTCCTGATACAACTTGACTCTACAACCGCTAATATAGTTTGGGAGAACATCACCCTCTAACGTGGCTAGTTGTACTGCTCCGCTCGTGGAGATCCTATTGATGATCATAGGTCCGTAGCCTCTCTTTTCTAGCTTCCTTGCGTGTTGTTTCAGTGTATAGACTAAAACTAGATCTCCTGCTTTCAAACCCTTATCCTTCACGTGGGCATCAAAGTATGCCTTCTGTCTCTTCTTGGCTGCATATATTCTTGCAGCGGCTCTCAGTCTTGTTTCTCCTAATCGTTCAAGGTCAAAGATCCTAGAGGAGAGCTCATGACCTGTCCATTCATGCTCTTGGGCTACTCTCAATGTAGGGATCAAGAAGTCCAAGGGTAACACAACATTTTGGCCGAATACCATCTGAAAGGGGGTGGCTTGGAGTACCGTTTTGTAGGCAACTCAGTATGCCCAAACAGCATGGTGTAGCTGTTTGTCCCAATCAGAGCGTTTAGTGTTCACTAATTTTGTCAGTACATTGCATAAGATCTTATTGGTGCTCTCAGCTTGTCCATTAGCTTGAGGGTGATAGGGGGCAGACTTCTTGTGTATTACCAAGAATTCTTGGAGTAGATTTTCAATCAGTTCGTTCAAGAAATGAGTGCCTCTATCACTTACAAGCTCTATAGGTAGCCCATATCTCGTGAATACACTCTCAAACAAGAATTTAGCAGTTGTTTGAGCATCATTCTTTGTCGTAGCCCTTACCTCTACCCACTTAGTTAGATAATCTGTCGCAACAATGATGTATTCCGCATGAGAACCTTTAGCTGGGGGATTAATAGGACCTACAAAGTCTATTCCCCACTTAGAGAATGCACGTCCACCCATCATAGGTTTCAATGGCATCTCATCTTTGCGTATAGGATACTGAGTCCTCTGACAGACATCACACCGTTTCACATAGGTATGTGCATCCATGTGAAGGGTAGGCCACCAGAAGCCCGCAAATAGTATTGCCTTGATCACCCGATCCGGTCCAAAGTGACCTCCTGCTACACCTTGGTGAGCAGTTTCTACACCTTAAGATATTCACTTTCATGGACACATAGCCTCAGGTAACCATCTTTACCACGCTTGTATAGATTATCACCAATGAGTGAGTAATCCAGGGCTTCTTGTGCTAAACTCCTTTTCCTAGCCAGAGTCATGTCTGGAGGGAATGCTTTCGTCCTTAGGAAGGATATTAGTGGTTCACTCCAATCTGGCTCAATGGATACTTGATAAAGAGTGGCGTGTTCCACAAGTGGCTTAGTGCAACAGATTGGGCATTCCTTGCACAACTTTTGGACATCAGCTTCCATAGTTGGCCAATGTACTCCGAGTCTCTTTAGGGTCTGTAAAGTTCGTTGCTTTGAATGGTGTTGCTCTAGTGCACCTACATGTGCTAATTGCAACCATTTAGAGTACTCATCCTCTTCTACGCAACAAGCCAAGATCCCTTGATCTGTGTGCTTGTACATACTTCCTGCCATGATGTGGTACTTTTGGGCTTTTACAACCTCTCTATTCCGTGTGTTTACCACTCGATGATTAGGCCCGTATGTCAATACTCGTACCAATGGCTTAGCCCACTGCGGCACCACTTCCAGATTAAACAAGTAAGCATCAGGAAGGTCATCTGATACTCCTTGTGGGGCTTCTCCCGATGTGAGCCTAGAAAGATGATCAGCTCTCAAATGGGTCCTCCCTTTTCTTACCACAACCTCAAAATCATATTCCATTAGCAAGAGAAACCATCTTACTAATCTTCCTGTATTGCATGGCTTGTTTACGAGATATAACAATGCCTGATGATCAGTAAAAAATTTAAACTTATTTGCAAGCAAATAGTGTCTAAATTTCTTAACTGCATATACCATGCCTAATCCTTCTCGCTCTGTAGTGGTGTAATTCCGTTCAGCCGCATTCAATTGTCTACTGGCATAGGCAATTGGAAGATCCATATTACCTTCACCAGTAGGTTGTGCAAGCACACATCCAATAGCATAATTGGATGCATCAACATGAACATGGAATGGCTTATTCCAATCTGGTGTGGTCAAGATTGGTGCTGAACACAATCTTTGTTTAAGCTCCTGGAAGGAATTCTCACATTCATCCGTCCACTCAAAGTTAGTCAGAAGTCCGTACATGGGCTTTGCAATGACAGCATACATGTGTATAAATCGTCGGTAATAACCACAGTGCCCCATGAAAGCTTGTACTTCCTTGACATTCTTTGGCCTAGGTAGCTCTGCTATGGCTCTCACTTTTTCTTCGTCGGTAGATATGCCATTCTTTGACACTATGTGTCCTAGAATCTTGCCTTGCCTGACCATAAAAACGCACTTTTCTGGGTTCAGGCAGACTTGATATTCTCTACATTTGTCAAAGATTTGTCTGAGTTCAGGAATATGGGTTTGTCTAATATTGGAATGAGCACAAAGATCATCAACATAGACTTCTAAACTCTTCCTCAGGAACTCCTTAAACACATGGCACATCAGCCTCTGGAAGGTAGCTGGTGCATTGGTAAGCCCAAATGGCATTACTCTAAAGGCAAAAATGCCCCATTCTGTGGCAAAGGCTGTCTTATGCTGATCCTCTGGAGCTATGGCTACTTGATTGTAACCCGAAAATCCATCAAGGAAGCTGTACACTTCCTTGCCGGCCACTCTTTCTAAGAGATGTTCTGTGATGGGAAGCGGATAGTTATCTCGAATAGTGGTTGCATTAACCTTCTTCAAGTTAATGCACACGCGCAGTTTGCCATTCTTCTTGGGCACCACTACGATGGGTGATACCCACTCAGTGTGCTCAATTTCATAGATAAATCCAGCTTCGACCAGTCTATCTATCTCTTCTTTGATCTTAGCAGCGTAATTATCGTTATATGTATAAGGCTTTTGCTTAGAGGGTTTGGCATCTGAAGTCATGGGGATGGTGTGCGAGCATATGTCCGGGTCAACCCCTTTCAAATCCTTGTAACTCCAAGCGAATACATCTCTGTATTCTCTTAGCAAGGCAATCAATTCATGCTGTTCTTCTTCTGTCAGGTCATGGCCTATATACGTGCATCTCTCCTCTCCTTCTTCTATGGCCACTACTATTTTCTTGGTGGTTTCTTTGTTATCATAGGCCTCTCCTGATTGTGCCTCTCGTTTAGGCATTCTAATCATGACTCTCCTATCATCTATCTCATACTTCTTAAAATTTTCTGGGACCTCAAACAAAGATTCTTCCTCTTCTGGTGAGACTTCTCTCTTTTTTCGTTTCTTTCCTTCTTCCTTTGGGCTCACATGTGTTGCTAATCTTACATCATTTGTAAGCTCTCCATGCCTCTGGGGTTGAAATTCTACTTCATGGAAGTATTCTTCATCTGATGCAAATGGTGGGTCCATAATGATAGACTCGAAATTGGAGTCACTTGCATCCTCATATGCATCAGGGCTAGGTTCGCATTCTTCTAGAACTGCCTCTCCCATGATTGGCTCTATGGAGAAGACTGAAATGTCATAGCCATCCTCATCACAGTGAGGTGTCCATTGTTCTTCATTGATGGCTACATCCATTGTTGCTAAAATTTCTGCCCAGCCATGGGGTTCGAATCCCTCATCAGGAAAAACTACAGGTGCATAGGCTGGGTCTTGAATTGCTCTATGTGTTTCTTTTGCACCTATTTCTCTGGCCTTTTCTCTCTTCTCTTCCTCTACTGCTACTTTGCACATCCATAAGTGGGTGTCTTCATGCATCCAAGAGGATCCTGACCCTATGGAATGCACAGATTCCGTATCATCTTTGGCTCTATGGATGGGATTCCACTGGATGGGAGGGACATCTCTATGAGAGTAATCTTTGAGATTTACTTTGGTTGTAACGCCTAAGTGTTGCAAATACAAGGAGTTGGTGCCCCAGTCCTGTACCACTTGCAACTGTCGCATAAATGGTCTTCCCAAAATCATCTCATAGGCATGATTTTTGCTGAAGTCACATATAGCAAATGTATGCTCAAACTCGACACCACAAGTGGTGAGAGTTATTCCTTCTAGCAATCCTAAGGGTCTCTCAATATGACCATCGGCCATCTGTAATTTCATCCTCGTTGGCCTGAGTGCTGGCTTTCCCCAACGCTTCCATAAGGAGGTGGTGGCCGCAATTGCAACTCCTGCACCTGAGTCCAAAATTGCCTTGGTGGTGTACTCCTGGTAGGTGATGGGAAGATAGGTGTTCCCTTCTTCACCTTCACACATATCTCCTATCTTATCCAAGGGAATTTCTGGCACTGTCCTATGGGACCCTACCCGGGAACGAGGTTCTGCAACTTCAGTTACTTGACTGGCTACATATTTTCGCACTTTTGGTCTATTCTTAGGCAGTTCTTCCAAAGTGAGATCGTGTTGCGCCTTGGTGTTCTTTACGACCTCCGTATTCCTTGATATGACTGAGTCGTCGTTCCTTACCATGACTGTGGGTGCTCTCATACACGTGGACTTTGCTTCCCATGGGCCTGTGAAGTGGGGTAGCTCTTGTATGGAATTAGACTCAAAGTCCAATCTCTCGTGAGACTGAGTACTCTCATGTTCCCCGTAAATAGATGGGATGTCTTGTGGGAATTGGTCGTGTGCATCATCCACAAGTTCAAAGGGAGGGGCGACTTCACTTTCGTTATCCCATTTGTCTTCTTGAATCTCTCGTAGGAAGTCTGGTGCAAACCGATTCATAGAAGAAGAAGTGTCTGGCTCCGTAGAATTAGGCACATAAGCAACCTGGGAAGGAGGGCTTATTCTATCATTGACTCTCTCCTTGTTCTCATAGATGGCTGGAGCACAAGCTTCCTGGGGAGGATTACTTATTCCATTACTCTTCTGATCAGGCTCATACACGCCCTGAGAAGGAATGTAGGCAACCTGTGGAGGTACGTAAGCTTTCAAGGGAGGCTCATCTGCCTTTTGGGGGGAAAGATAAGCTTCTTGAGGAGGCACAGGGGCTTCCTGAGGAGGCTGGCTTATCCGTTCTCTTGCCCTGTCCTTTCTTTGAGGGACAGGTTCCTTTTCTGATTGTGCAATTAGCCTCTCTATTCTTTCCAGCAGTCCATCAAAATGTAACTGCGTCTTAGCTGAGCTAGAGATGTTAAAGAGGTGGCTAGCTTCGAACATGGCTTGAGCCAATTCCACCATTTTGGCACAAATTTGGTTCGTTCTAACTCTAGTTCTGCTCTAGGGTAGCACTTTTCATGATCAGTTACGTTTGGCCCTTCTTGGACTCTGGCCTGATATGCTTTAAGCATCATATTAGGGTCCTCGGGAGTGGGATCAGCTAATACTGATCCTACTCGGGGTGGTGGGTGGGTTACGTGAGGTGTATTAGGGGGTGGAGGGACAGAGGGTGATGGGGATGGTAGCGGTGGGAGTGTGTGAGAGTGCGGTTGGGATGTGATCTCTATGATTTTGGCCTTGGTTTCTCGTAGACTTTCCTCAAGTTCACTCATCTTCTTTGCCCATTGCCTTTTCATACGTTCACGGCTATCTCTCCAAACTCTAGTCCTTTTCTTGGTTATGCTCTCAGTTTCACTAGCTGTTGGGCTCTTTTCCTGGTCTACCCCTTGGTTTTGCTGCAATGCTTGAGCTCTAGTGACTACCTGTACGGGAGCAGTGAAGTGACACTTCCTGTGGAATCTACTACTAACCCAATAACGTTGATAGGCGTGATTTTTGGCATATTATTGGGGTTCTTTGGGCAATCTCGTAAGAGATGCTCTTTTCCACAATCTTGGCAAAAGCCTTGGATCGTCACTGACTGGGGTTGTGTAGGTGGAGGTAAGGGACAATCACGAATGAGGTGATCTCCTTGGCATCTGTAGCACGGTCCTCTTGGGAATGGAGGTCTTACTTGTCTAGGTTGAGGCCTAGGGTTGGGGTTTGCATACATGACGTTTGTATAATCTGACTCCCAACTAGGTTCATTTGGCTCTTCGCTGTAATAGGACTCACCATGTTCTGGGGACTGCATGTAGTATGCCTGGGGACTATCAACATGTGTAGAATCAAAGCTATGGTCATTGAGGTCATTTTCAGAAAGCAAGGATGTTACCGGGACTAAGGCTCTATTCATGTTCTCTTCTGCAGCAGTATACTTTACCGGGATCACATTGGCTCGAGCTGGGGGTTGTTGTGCTAGCACCGGTTGAGGTCTTTGTTGGTTTTGATATTGTGGTTGATAATTTTGTTGTGGTCTGCCATATGGCTGTGGAGGGTACTGGTTCTGGTATCTTCCCTGTGGTGGATAGGGTTGAGGATAGGTTTGCCTAACTGTTTGCTTATTGTAGGGGCAATCTTGTGCGGTGTGATTGGTGTACCTCCGTTCTATGGTGCAGTACTGGCTACTAGGATTTACTTGGGGCTGAGCCATAATGGGGTACATGTTTGCCATATGGTCACCACCGCATGTATAGCACCTCTTCGCTGGGGTAAACCTCGGAATTTGTTTGCTAGAGACGCCTAGTTTTTGGGCCACTTTCTCTGCGAGTTCCTCAATTGATGTGGATTGCGTGGCAGAGTGACTCGAAGAACTATCTGAATCTTTGTAGATTTTGGAAAGCTCTAGTTCTTCCCCTAGGTTATCTTCAATGTCAATGCACATGCGTACACACTCTTCTATAGTCCTAGGGTCCTTCAGATACACGTAGGATCTCAATTTCGTACTCAACAATCCATCAAGGAATAAGGCTACTTGTTTTGCAGGTGTGGGTAGCTCCGAAACAGGGCACCTTTCAAGATATTGTCTAAATCTTCTTCCTGCCAATCTGACAGTCTCTTGGGGAGTCTGTTTGAAGCTGTGAATCAATGATGAGGTATTGTGTCTTATGCCACTCTTAGAGAACTCTACAATGAAAGCCTCTAGGAGTTGGTCTATGCTCCTGAACTGTCGCTCATCCAATGGCTGAAACCATGTAAGTGCTGTGTTCCTAAGGGTTAGACCGAAGGCATTGTACTGCGTGAATAGATCCTCCACTTGTTCAGCTCTCAAGACTTGCTTGAACTCTGCCACATGATCATAGGGATCTCCTGTGCCATCAAAGTAATTCTTCATGGATTTAACTAGCTGGGTCGGTCTCAAAGTTCTTGTGTGCTCTCTAGGTCTCGGCAGAGGGAATCCATCCACATTTCTTTGGTTCCTGTGAGCTCTAAGCGTCTCAGGTTCTACCCTATTCGTCTCCGTCCTCGTTCTTTCTCTGCCCACTGGGTTGGCAAAGCTTACTTCTGGTCTATCTCTGCTTCTGTCTCTTTGAGTTCCATGAGCTTGGGATGTTCCAGCTCCCGGGTGACCATAGGATACATTCGATCTTGGTTGGGGGAAAATGAATTCACCCTTCCAAGTGTAAGCATGCCTATCATTTTCTGTCACCACAAAGATCCTTTCCGAAGTGTGATCTAAGTAGGTCACTCTACCTGGACTATCCGGATCCTTAAACTCATAGATCATGATAGTTCCTATATCATTTGGCTGATTAGCTTTATACCTCCAAAAGGCTTCTTCAGTTTCTTGATTGAGGAGCAACTCTATGCTCTTATTATCCAGGGGAATCCATTCCGGTGTGATAATCCTAGTGAGAACTGATTTACCTCGAGGGGTTCTAGGTTCCGCACCCATGTTCCCTTGTTCCAAGTCACCTAAATCCGCCTCTGAGATTACATTCCCAAATTCATCTGTCCTGTCTGGGTGACTGGTGACTACGTATATGGTTCCTTCTTTGTCCAGGTATGCACCGTTTTCAAACTTGACTGCTGGGTGCTCGAGTCCAATGGATTGATCAGGATTCTTAATCTGTATCACAGATCTTCGTAAGCCGTCCTCATAGATGCTGGCACCTAATCGGTTGGTCCTAAGGTACTCCAACTGTGTTTTGTAAGGGCCTTCCACCCTGTACAAGTAAGGCACTCCTGAACTTCCCGTAGGTCTGTCCATGCCTTGAGACATCTCGGACTCACTGGTCTCAGAGCTAGGGTAGTACGAGTGGTGGCTCAACTGCTGGGCCCAAGACCTAGCAGTGTGGTTAACGCTAGCCTCTGAAGACCTAAGCCTTTGTCTCTCCCTTACAAGATGTCGTCCTGATCTAAGGTTCATATGCCTATCTAAGTAGCCCAATTCTTTGCCCAGAGTACAACCTCGTTACTGGTTACTTTATATTAGTCACTTGATTCTTTTTAGTTATTTCTCGTGTTTAAGGTCTTGTCTGATATTACGTCGTCAGGAATACTTGAATGTTCTTCGTGCTTTTAGGTTGATCGTTCCACGTTAGGTTCTTTTCCTTTATGTTACCGACAGTACAGAGATTAGGTTTTTAGCTTGAACTTGAGTTTTTAGGTGGTCTTCAACTTGATACCTGCTTATCGTCGCTCTGACTTACTCCTACCTCTCGTCGTTCTTAGCCTAAGCTAGGAATTGATAGAGGGAGTTGAGAATTTCCAACCTTTTGTTTCCTTCTTGGTTGCCTTGACTGCCCAGGAAGTGTGTTCCCAAGCCTGCACTTACTCTTGCTTAGAACGCCTTTCGATGCTCTCAAAGGATCTGTAAAAGTTCCAAAGTTAGCTTAAAGATTTAAATTCCAAAGACAGAACCAATGATTTTCATTCCTGTAGCACACACACTAGCTTGCATAGTGATTTTTAAGAGAACAATTCTAAAGACCCCTGACTTTGATCCCCCTGGGTATGGTCAACTTCAAAATACCCTATCTGAAAATCAATGCGTTATCTTCATAAAAAACAGTTGAGGGCGTGTAGTATATGCCACAAGCTCTCCAACAAGCCCTAGAGCTCAAAAAATGGATTTCGTATGAAAAAGTTGTAACCGTTCAGGGTTCTAGGGTTACGACAGGGTTCAAACAGGATCACTGTGCAACAGGTTTTCCCCAAGTTGCTTTCCTAAGGCTTCCTCATGTGCTCAAGAGTAAAATATTTGTGCCCAAAATTAGCCCAACTCTTCAATTAACAATCCCTAAAAAATTTGGCTAAAATTGGCTGTCAATCGCGATGGACAGGGCTGTCAATCGCGATGGACACTCAGTCAATCGCGATGGACAGAGAGTTCAGTCAATCGCGATGGACACTCAATCAATCGCGATGGACAGAGGGTTCAGTCAATCGCGATGGACACTCAATCAGTCGCGATGGACAGGAGTTCAGTCAGTCGCGATGGACAGAGGTTCAGTCAATCGCGATGGACAGGCAGTCAGTCGCGATGGACAGGCAGTCAGTCGCGATGGACAGGCAGTCAGTCGCGATGGACAGAGGTTCAGTCAATCGCGATGGGCAGGCAGTCAGTCGCGATGGACAGAGGTTCAGTCAATCGCGATGGACAGGCAGTCAGTCGCGATGGACAGAGGTTCAGTCAATCGCGATGGACAGGCAGCCAGTCGCGATGGACAAAGCTGTCAATCGCGATGGACTGAAATTTTGCCAGATTTTCAAAAATTTTGGTGGAAAGGTGGTGTGCAGGGTCTCTAGTCCACTGTGGTGCACTCAGATTTACCAACAAGTGAAAATTTCTGTCAATCGCGATGGACAGAAGGCGGTAGTTTCGACGAGTTTCGTACCTGCGCAGGAAGCTGGGGATGGTGATTCAGCAAGGTCCTGCAAAAAGCTCAAGAAACATGCAAGAAAACACACACGCAATATCGCTCTCTCGCTCTCTCTCACAAGTGAAATGAGGGAAATGAGGTGGAGATGGGGATATAGTCAAAAAACTGAAATTTTCGCGATGATGAAAATGGAGGTGGAAGATGGTGAAGATGATGATGGTGATGTGGTGGTGAAGTAAGAAAGAGGAAAAATAGGAAAAGTAGAAAATTTACCTACAACGCCAACGTCTACAATCTACGTCTTACCATCACACGCTCGTCCTCAAAGCTCGATCCCCGGCAACGGCGCCAAAATTTGGTGTAGCTCAATGATGAGTAGCACCTCCTTTAATGTCAATCCGGGAAGACGTGAGGAGGGTATGAAGACCTCGAGCAAGTGGCGGCACAAGTGCGTGAGTGAGAAGCACACTAGCATGCACACACATACACACACACACGCACACACGGCAAGACAAAGAGTGAGAATCAATGGAGTTCTTCCATTACTTTCAAAATGCTCTTACAAGTTCGTTTCAATTACAATCTAACCTCAAAAATGAGCTCTCTAGCTCTTTTTATAGTTTTTGACTAGGTTTTGGCCCTGTCCAGACCTAGTGTCCGGCCTAGTTAAAAATTAGGTTCCAGGGCCAATTTGAGGGCTTAAACGGAGTCTAAAAAATACGAAAATTGATATGTAGGTGCTTCTAAGGCTCCTCAAGCTCAAGGATTCCTTGGCTTGCACAAAATGGAGCTACAAAAATATGAAATGGTATTTACAATGATGATGGTGTATTCCTTTCCTGTGTCTCTGAGGCAATAGGGTTTCTTGAATAGGAGGATGGGTTCCTTGTTCTTTTCTCCACTTCTCTTCTTGGATCTCTCTTAGAAATTCATGTGAATATCTATGTATGGAAGATAGGTTGTCTTCACCCTCGGTGTTTGGTACTTGAGACAGGGATGGTGTATTCCTTTCCTGTGTCTCTGAGGCTATCTATCAAATGTTCTAGCCTCTCCATTAATCCTTGAAAGTGTAATTCAGGTTTTGCCATGTTATTCCAATTAAGATATCTAGAGGCTTCGAACATTGCTTGTGCTAATTCTACCATCTTCATGCAAAGTTTAGTTCTCTCAATTTCTAAGTCTGCTCGAGGATAGTTCTTACTCATTTTTGCTATCTGGGGTCCTTCTTTTAATCTTGCCTGATATGCACAAAACATCATGTCTAGGTTTTCAGGTATGGGTTCCACTAGAACTGATCCTGATTTCTGAGCTAGGTTTTCTTGATTCAATTCTTGAGAGGTCAACTCTAGGATTTTAGCTCTAGATTCCTTGAGACTTCCTTCCAACTTAGTTATCTTTTTACTCCACTTTCTCTTGATTCTCTCTCTGGAGTCTTTCCAAGATTTAGTCTTTTTACTCCTAGACTCTCCGACTTCACTATCGACGGATCTCTGACAGAAAGTGAAATTTTACCTTTTCCAAGCTTTCCTGATGCACTGGAGCTCTGTACCTGCAAGAAAAATCAAAAACACAGTAGCACATGCAAGCACAAAAGCTCTCTCTCTCTCTCTCTCTCGCACATGCACAAATGACGGGAAATGAGGAGAATGGGTGGATATGGTGAATTTTTTGATTTTTTTGGAGTTGAAGAATAAGTACAGTGTTGCACGGTGGAAATCAATGTAATAGAGGAAGAAGTTGCAGATGAAGGAGTTGCAAGAAAAGGCCATGAAATTCACAAAGAGTTGGAGAATGAGAGTTTGTAGGAGAATACAAACTTTGAAGGGGCAACAAATATAGAAGTATCAGGGAAGGAAAGTTATGAGGCTGAATGCAGAGAGATCTTCCCTTTTCAGATATACCTCAAGGGTGGACCAGAGAACATATTGTAGAGTATAAGCTAAATTCCACTCCTGCATACAGTGGAGATGATTTCTCAAGCAAGACTAGTCCTGAAACACTTGTTCAAGAAGTAAATCTAGGAGATGAAGAAAACCCTCAAGTAGTCCACTTGGCCTCTTAGCTATGGCATTATTCCCCTTTACTATAGAAGGTAACTTCTTTCCTTTTTGCTTATAAAAACTTCTTCGCATGGTCTTACAAAGATTTAACAGGGATACCAGAGGAACTTGGATTACACCGAATACCCTTAGTTGAACAAGCCGTTCTTGCAAGAAGTAGGCCGTATCGACTCAATCCAAAGTATGCAGAGACAGTAAAGTTGGAAATTACAAAACTAGAAGAAGCAGGTATAACTGTTCGAGTAGAACATTCCATTTCCTCTATGGTTATTGTACCCAAGGAAAATAGTGGAAAAATAAGAGTTTGCATCGATTTTCATGCCTTGAAAAAGGTAACTGTTCAAGATGGATTTCCTCAACCCTTCACAGAGCAAGTACTTGAGGAAGTAGCCGGACACACTTTGTATAGCTTTCTGGATGGTTTTTGTGGCTACAATCAGATAGTGATCCATCCTGATGATACGGACAAGATAGCCTTTGTTACTCCATGGGGCACTTATGTCTATACTCGCATGGCTTTCAGCTTGAAAAATGCACGAGCTTCATTTAATAGAACAATGTATCTGATATTGGGCAAGTGGTTAACAACTTTTCTACGCATTTTCATAGATGACTTTTTAGTGTTTTTAGGCAGAGATAGAAGAGCAGCAGTTTAAGATTTCCATGATCATTTGGAAAATCTAAAGGAAATCTTTGAGCAATGTCTCAGAACAGGTTTGAAGCTAAATCTTGCTAAATGTCACTTTTTGGTCACTAAGGGCACTCTCCTTGGTCACATAGTATCTGTTGAGGGATAACGGTTGACCCTACAAAAGTTACTGCTATCCTTTCTATGCCTATTCCACAAACCCCAAAGGAAGTGCAAAGTTTTTTGGATCATGCAGGATACCATATAAAATTTATACGAATGTTCTCAGAAATAGCTAAACCCTTGTCAAGGCTTACTAGTAAAAAGGTCCCTTTCTCATGGAGTCTTGAAGCTGAGAAATCATTTTGTGAACTAAAATTGAGGTTATGTACTGCTCCACTTTTAAGTGTTCCTAATTGGTCATTGGAGTTTCATGTGCATACAGATGCCAATCTTCATGCTGTTGGTGCTGTTTTGGCTCAACCATCATCACACAAGATTGATAGACCTATCTCCTATGCCAGTAGGCTTCTTACCAAGGAAGAAAGGAACTATAGTATGACCGAAAGGGAAGGTTTGGCTATTGTATTTGCTCCTCAAAAGTTTCGGCATTACCTTCTTGGTGTACATTTTATAGTCATATCTGACCATCAGCCCTTGAAGTACTTGATAAACAAGCCTAGAGCGGCTAGAAGGGTCTGGTGATGGTTACTCCTCTTTCAGGAATTCAACTTTGATATTCATATTAAGCCAAGAAGAGAGCACTACATGGTAGATCAAGTATCCAGGACTGCAATGAGCAAGAAGGCAACAAGTATTAATGATGAATTGTTGGATAGTAATCTCTTCCTAGTAGCAACTCAGGCTGAATGGTATGATGGAATTCTCCATTGTATCACTATTGGAAAACTCCGAGAACAATTAACACCTATAGAAAAGAGAAGATTACTCCTCAAAACCAACGCATACTCACTTATAAATGGGGATTTTTATAAATATTGTCAAGATGGTATCTTGTGTGTTTATCTAGAGGAGGTAAATCTTTTGTTGGAGGCAGCACACAGTGAAGGATATCAAAAGGGGGAAGAATTGGCTCACGGAATCATACAAAAAGGACTATGGTGGCCTCATATCTACAAGGATGCGATCAAGTTTTCTAAAGAATGCCACATTTGCGAGAGATGTGCTCCTATGCCAACAAGATTGAATTTCCAACCATTAGTCATATCTACAGGATGTCTCCCATTTGAATGATGGGGTCTTGATTTCATAGGACCAATTAGTCCAATTGGTCAACTTGGGGTCAAGAAGTATATTTTGATGGCCACATGTTATGCAACTAAATGGATAGAGGCTAAAGCTACTATGGACAGCATGGCTTTAACAGTAGCTAAGTTTTTGTATAAACGTATTTTCTTAAGATTTGGTTGCCCACTGGAAATCACTAGTGATAGAGGCACACATTTTGTAAATCAATTGCTCCAATTTATATTTGACAGGTACAAGGTTTTTCATAAAAAGTGGTGTGGCTACTATCCAAGGGCAAATGGCCAAGCAAAAAGCTCTAATAAGATTTTGATTGGGCTGCTGTGCAAATTATCTTTTGATCATCAAAGCTTTTGGCCACAAACATTGATCGGTGCAATTTGGGCTTTCAGAACTACAAGAAGGGGAACCACTGGAGAGAGTCCATTTCGCTTAGTATAGGGAAAAGAGGCATTAGCACCGTTGGAATTTATCATCAAAAGAGAAATTAGAGCCAAAACCATTGGAATTGAACCTCCCATTAGGAGACTGGTGGCATTAGAAGAATATAGAGAAGGAGCAATTCAAAAACTTCAGGTCACACAAGAAGAGCGCAAAAGACTGCATGACAGGTATCTTAGGTCCAATGAAGTACAAGAAGGATCCATGGATTTGGTGCATCAGATCCCAAGAATTTCAACCAAATTGGCACCCAAATCGATAGGACCATACAGGGTGGTAAAGATATTACCACATGGAGCAGTACATCTGGAGGATTTGTAGGGTAAGTGGATACCCCTCGTTAATATCTCCAAGGTGAAGAATTACCTGCATTAAGTCAAGATGGAAGAACTTCATTCACTATACATACCACATTTCATTCAGTGTTTACAGTTATTTTGTTCTATTCAAATAAGCGAATGAAGGAAAAGTTGCACCGAGACAGTGCAAAAGCTTGATGTGGGGTCTGTAGGGTGACAAAATTCTCACACCCCCTCTCTCTCTCTCTCCCTCTCCTTCCCCCATAGCGCCCACCCTCACTCCCCTCGTAGCCCCCTCAGCCCACCCCTCACCACCCCTCTCCCTCTCTCTCTCTCTCTCTCTCTCTCTCTCTCTCTCTCTCCCCCTCCCCCGTAGCCCCCACCCTCACTCCCCAGCCCCCTCAGCCCACCCCTCTGCCCCCTCATCTTTCCCCCTGTGGCCCCCTCAGCCCACTCCCCCCGTCTCTCTCTCTCTCTCTCTCTCTCTCTCTCTCTCTCCCCTCCCCTCCCTCCCTCCCTCCCCAAAGCCCCCTCAGCCCACCCCTCCGTCCCCTCATCTTTTCCCCCACGGCCCCCTCAGCCCACTCCCCCCCTCTCCCCCTCTCTCTCTCTATTTCTCTCTCTCTCTCTCTCTCTCTCTCTCTCTCTCTCTCTCTCTCTCTCTCTCTCTCTCTCTCTCTCTCTCTCTCTCTCTCTCCCCCCCCCCCCGCCACCCCCTCTCTTCTCTCTCTCTCTCTCTCTCTCTCTCTCTCTCTCTCTCTCTCTCTCCCCTCTGCCATAGCCCCCACCCTCACTTCCCCCGAGCCCCCTCAGCCCACCCCTCCACCCCCTCATCTTTCCCCCCATGGCCCCCTCATCCCACTTCCCCTGCCACCCCCTTTCCCTCTCTCTCTCTCTCTTTGTCTCTCTGTCTCTCTCTCTGTCTCTCTCTCTCTCTCTCTCTGTCTATCTCTCTCTCCCTCCCTCATAGCCCCCACCCTCACTCCCCCCGTAGCCACCTCAGCCCACCCCTCCGCCCCCTCATATTTCCCCCCGCGACCCCCTCAACCCACTCCCCCCGCCACCCCCTCTCCCCTCTCTCTCTCTCTCTCTCTCTCTCTCTCTCTCTCTCTCTCTCTCTCTCTCTCTCTCTCTCTCTCTCTCTCTCTCTCTCTCTCTCCCGTAGTCGCCTTAGCCTCCCCCTGCCCCCCTCTCCCCTCCTCTCTCTCTCTCTCCCTCTCTCTCTCTCTCTCTCTCTCTCTCTCTCTCTCTCTCTCCCTCCCTCCCCCACAGCCCCCACCCTCACTCCCTCTGCAGCCCCCTTAGCCCACCCCTCCGCCCCCTCATCTTTCCCCCCATGGCCCCCTCATCCCACTCCCCCTGCCACCCCCTCTCCATCTCTCTCTCTCTCTCTCTCTATCTCTCTCTCTCTCTCTCTCTCTCTCTCTCTCTCTCTCTCTCTCTCTCTCTCTCTCTCTCTCTCTCTCTCTCTCTCTCTCTCTCTCTCTCTCTCTCTCTCTCTCTCTCTCTCTCTCTCTCTCTCTCTCTCTCTCTCCCCTCCGCCCCCCCAGCCCACCTCTCCGCCCCCTCAGCCCACTTCCCCCGCCACCCCCTCCATCTCTCTCTCTCTCTCTCTCTCTCTCTCTCTCTCTCTCTCTCTCTCTCTCTCTCTCTCTCTCTCTCTCTCTCTCTCTCTCTCTCTCTCTCTCTCTCTCTCTCCCCGACCACCCCTTGTCCCCTCTCTCTCTCTCTCTCCTCTCTCTCTCTCTCTCTGTCTCTCTCTCTCTCTCTCCCCCCCTCTCTCTCTCCCTCCCCCCCATAGCCCCCTCAACCCAGCCCTCTACCCCCGCGGCCTCCGCAACCCACTCCCCCCGCCACCCCCTTCTCCCTCCCCCCCCCTCTCTCTCTCTCTGTTTCTTTCGTGCGCCCCCCACCTCACCACTCCCCAAACTCCCCCACTCCACCCTCAGCCTCCCTCCACCCCCCGCTCACCACCACCTCTCAACTGTACCCACTCCACCCCCAACTCCATGCTTGTTGTAGTATGTAGAAGAAGACTCTCCCGAGAGAATAAAATTGACTCCTCACGTTTTGATTCGAGTACAGATAACCAAGAACATGAATTAGCTCTCTAATCATGCCTTCCATATCGTGCATGCTTTGACAAGTTCTTGATCTTCTGATGTTGTTAACATTGATGCTTTTGACTCTTCCAGTTAGGGAATTCTTTGGGCTCTTTGAATTATGGAGTTAGAATGAACCCTCCATCCCTCCACCCACACCATCCGCCACCTCCCCCACTCAATATGTAAGGGTCAAAAACTAGTACAAGAGTTAGGTGCATTATGTGAACGAGGAGTTCTGAGGGCATTACAATATCATGGGCAACACATAATGAGATCTCAACTTTCGTTCAAAAGTGATAGTAAAAGTATAAGTGGTAAAAGTGAAAGAAGATAAAATGACTGTTGCCGCCAACCACTCATGACGATTGCCTATTTTTGAGGATCCAATTCAAGATTGGTGGCATATTTGATCTACCCCTCCAATTTTGGGACAATCAATCAGTGCATATTCATGGAACGTGAGGAATCGGCAAGGCCCTCTTGGCCTATTGGAGCCTATAAAAGCAATGGACTAGTACTCATTGGGGATATATACACCTAGAGATATACATTCAGGGCTTATCTCCAGCATCTCTTGGAGGTCCTATCTTTGCACTCTATGGCTAGAAGCCTACTATAGGAAGTCACTCTGTGGTGAGGATACAGAGTGTGGCTTCCCAGTGGAGGGTTAATAGCACCATAGTGCAAAGAAAGTGGCTTGGTTTTGTCATTCAGTGTGAGACAATGGTATTTTCGTTGCTCTTCCCCTTAGAGCAAATCTTCATACCTCTATATTGAGCAGTATCAGTCTGCATCTAGTTGTATTCATTGTATGTACTGGATGGATCTCTTGTATTGATTCTAATCTGGAATGACACGTTAGTCGAGAGTATCAACTTTTAGAGCATTCCTTTTTCTTATATTGTAATCACGTGTTCGAACTAAGGAGTGGTTTCAACCTTCACTATTGTCATTTTTCAGTAATCTTCTTTCTGAGTATTTACAATATTGTGCAATTATTGTTATCTGCCTGCTCACAAAAGTGTTAAAGGGTATATTTCCCTAAGGAGAACCTCCCTTGAGTAGGCGAAGTACTGGAAGTGCATGTTGCATGCTCCTACTAAAAGTAGATACCCCAGTACCTCCTCTACAGTATGTATGTACTCCTATGATGGATGTGTCATGAGAGAATCCAAAAACGGCTATGTGTTGATTTTTAGCTCGAAGCCCTATGGGTTTAACCTATAGGCAATAGATGATGAACCTCTTGTTTTTCTTTAGCTTGTGGAGAATTAGCTATAAGTGGCACCACCCTAGTTGCTAGTCTATGCAGCTTTGGTATCTCCTTCTAACAAGCATATACTTCTCAGATTTTTGTACTATTGAGAGCTATGCCTTCTTGACGATACCAAGGGAGTTGGAACCCCAAGGTTTCTTTTCAAGTACTTGTAAATGGTCTACTAGAGAAGGTCTTAAGTGCAACTGATTAAGTGCCAAGATCTTGGGTAATTTTGGTAGTCTCCCCTAGGGAAAGCACTTTAGCCCATGAGCACCTAGAGAAGGCCTAGATGGATATGAGGCCCCCTTGGCCTTCCTGTATTTGAGACAAATTTCTAGTTCCTCCTTCTTTTAGGGAGTTAGTCAAATTCCCTTGAGCCTAAAGTTAGTATCTTCAAGCTAGGGATTCAGGATCTGTTTACACCGCAATACCCCATAAGAGCTCTACTTGAGAGCCCTTATCGAGATATCTTCTCTTTATAATCAATAAGGACAGACTTAAAGGTTTAAGTTCTATGGGAAAATTCCTTTCCCATTTACCGTGCATGGCTAACTAGAGAGCTTTTGCACACTTAACTTAGAACTTATGCCCTTCGCAAGAATCCTATTATATTTTAAAACAATTCATTTCACAAATAGAATCAAAGCCTGAAAAACTCTACTTAATTTATACATAGAGAAGTGTGCATAAACATATATGTTCACTCCTAAAAGTGTTTGTCAGACTGATGTGGAGTTAGAATAGGATACTTGAGGCCAGCATTGCATGAATACAATAGATTTAAAATAAGCTACATATCATTGAAAATGGATGTCATATAAAGGTTAAGCCATGTTAAAAAATAAAACAAAAAGAGACTACACTCCTAGGAACAAGAAGAGATTTGGCGTTAGAGACTATAATAAAGTAGGGAAGGGTTTAGATTAAGCGAAAGGATTGCTTGCTTTTACTCGATCACTAATTATATAATCTAATGAATTAAGAAACACGTGGGATAATTGCACCTTGTAATGGATCATGTATATATATACAAGAATTGAGACGTTTATGCTATAAAATTTAGGATTACGTTTCCTTAACTATCCTCCTTCACTAAACTCTACACTTCACTCCATTTCTGTATTGTCTTTGTCATCTTCAACTGGACTTGACTATCTTTAACAAAGAATATGATTTCGATGTATCGTTTTATTGTAGTTATTTGAATCCAATAATCAAACTATTGAAATTGAGATATCGCTTATATCAAAGTAGCCCCAATCACGTTAGAATTGTATGTATTTCAACTTCTAAATGTTTTCACCAACGCAACACTACTTTTAAACTTCTCATTAACACTTCCTATTTTCCCTCGATATCTCGAAAGACAATATGATTTATGGCATATCCGTTTTAGAAGAAAAAAAATTGGAAGAAGGTTTCAAAGAGACAAAAAAGTTAAACTGAGATTGTAGGACTTATTTTGTTCGTTATGCCAACTATGACAAGGTATTCTGTATATTATCACAAGTTATGTTTTAGTATATCAGTAGTTATGTTTTAGTTATTCCTAGTTATACAGACACATACATGCACACATGCTGCCATACATACATACATACATACATACATACATACATACATACATACATATACACATGCATACATACGTACATACATACGTGCAAACATACATACATACACACATACATGCATGTATACATACATACATACATTCATGCATACATACACACATGCATGCACACACACACATATATATATATATATATATACATATATATATATATATATACATACATGGATGTATGCAAGCATACATAATCACATCCATATGTACAAACATACATGTGGTAGCGCAAAGCAATGGTGCTATTGTGTGTGTGCAGAGACGACGACAGAGAGTAGAGAGAAAGAGTTCTAAAAAACGCACGTGGGCAGCAGTGGTAATCCATTTTTTTCATTATACGTGGTTTTTGTTTTTACAATCTAATTAATGAGACATCATCAAATCTCCCCCTCAATCTTAGAATGAGCTTGAATACAAAATGAAAGAAATACATATGTCCATAGAAGATGAAATAACATGAAATGGAATCTAAATACAACTAAAGCTTTCTAACTCCTAAAGCGCTTTAAATATTTCCAATGAACCATCACTTTTGCACTTCACTTTGTATACCCATTTGCATCCAATAACTTTCTTATTCGATGGAAATTTCACTAATTCCCATGTATCATTCTTCTTCAAAGCAGTCATCTCATCATCCATTGCTTTGCACCAATCTTCACTTTATGATGCATCATGAAAATTCTTTGGTTTCTCATGCTTGATTCTCTGTGTCATGTATGCATAATGAAGCTTCATAGATTTATTGTATAGATTCATTCTATCCATAGGATGTCTTACTCTCGTAGATTGTCTCAAAGGTGTTTCTTCATCTGATCTTGAACGTTTCTCTTTCCTTGCGTGTGGGAGAACATATTTCTCCTTCATATTTTTCAGCATGCAAGGCATAACTATCTCATCATCAATATCTGAATCAGACATGTAAGTATCTTTCCCTTTCTTCTTTCTTCTTGCATGGTCCTTTGCATTTTCACTCCATGACATTTCAGGTGTAGGAAATTCATATCAACCATAGTATTGGCTTTCACTACAACAGATCGGCCGTATACCGAGGTTTTTATCAAGGAAAATGAACGCGCGTATTTTTGCCCTGACGTCAGTGTCGGTGTCAGTATGCGCGTCGGTATTAAAGCACCAGTATGGGTGTCAATATAAGCATCGGTATGAGTGTCGGTATAAGCATCAGTATAAACATCGGTATTATCGATGACCATATCGACGCCCTAACCGACCCCTCTACTAGGTGTACCGTCGCGTATACCAGCGCCCGCTTGGTGTACTGATGCTTATTCCGATGAAATTACGGGGAGTACCATAGCTTATACCGACAACCATATCTGCAAAATTATTTTTGGGCAGAGTGTGTTGTTATTTGCTACAGCAACATTACCATGATGTTCCTTAGCAAAAGACAATACACTCTGCCCAAAAAAAAAACCGAATACATGTGATGTGTACTCTAATGTCAACCAAAATATGATTTCATAAAACATAATATTATTGGACACAAAAGAGATAATCAGAATGAAGAATGAGCCATGAACCATGAACCATGTACAAAAAGAGTTATATATTTCATAAATGAAGCATGTACAAGAGTGTGGCAAACCACTATCATATATGATGATTTTACAAAATGTGGCAAAGCAATGCATTGCTATATAAAAATCAAATACAAAATTTTGGTGTGCCACTGCCATACACATGCAAAGAACGTTCCATATCAACAGTTCTGCAACAAATAACAATAATGAAATGAGATAAATTCACATGAAATTTACAAATAACAAGTAAAAACCAAGTTTATAAATTAATCACCTCATCGCAAATGCTCCCATGAAACAACCACACCACGTCCCTCCAAGTCCTCCAATAGTGCAGTCAATCCAGGATGATATCCATAAGCCTCCTCCGTTTGTGTTGGAGGACGACCCATTGCCAGCTCCTACAATAAATATACAAAACATCAGAGGAACATACATTTGTCATCTTTGTGTGTGCTTCTCGTGTGTCTCTCGCACTTCTACACACACCCAATAGTGGTATCAGAGCAAGTTCAGCTCCTTCTCAAGTTTTAGTTTTTTGCGTCGCGACACGTGTGCACTTCTAATAGTGCAAATCGACTTCGGAGCATAGAACTATGAATTTCAGTAGCCAAGAAACATTCAATCCCGGTGCGTTGGGCTTTTACCCCCATTTCAAAGTGATTCGAGCAGTCAGAATTGTCATCAGAGTGACGGTTTGTGAGCTGAAATTTCAGCATTCATTTCAGCTGTTGGGAAAGATGGATGGATGATCCAAATGATTGAGTAGGTACTGCTAAAACTTGCTTTGTACCAGCCCTCTTTAGCTTCAAACTTGATTAGTAGACTTCCTTAGCTTTCCAATGACACCAAGAAATGGCCTATGTCCTTTGGAAATGAAGTGTGCAATGACTGAATCAAAACACATAACTTTTGAAGTCACAAAGTCAAGAAAACCTTCTATTTTGGTCTTGATACCTGCTCAATGTTTTGCTCAGTGTGACCAACACATTAGCAATTGATAAAATTACTTCTAGGGGTATTCAACTAGCTTAGTAAGCTACCATTTGCAAGTGGAATGATGTAAAATAATGAACTATGCTAAGAGAAATTAATTTAGCAAGATTTGGTATACCCCCGACTTTTTAGGACTGTAGCAAAGATAGACTAGTGAGCACCTCGATGACGATTTCTCTGAATTGGCTGAATGAAATAACTTCAAAACTTTTTTGGCATGTAGATGACGTTAAGTTGAATCCAACAAGCTTTGAATCACTGAATTTGGTGGAGTATTGACTGAGATATGCCCTTGACAAGTTGACAGACTTTGGAGTAGACTAGCAGAGAATACAGAGATGAAAAATATAAATGTATCTATCAATTAACACTTGTGTACAATTCCATTGGCATGACTAGCATTGCCTAATGGTGTAGAGAGGTGTAGGCTATGGAGTAGTCCTCACACACACTCAATGATAGTAGAATGAAGCTCAGGAGTGATATCTCAATCAAGTGAACTAACTTTTCCACGAATCATTTGGGTAGGTGCTTACAAAAGAGTCTAAGTCAAATTGACTTTTATAATGAGGTAAAGTGGTAAGTAATCACTAGCATATGTTCCTATGATTCTTCATGCATGTAGAGTCTTCATGATATCTTCCAAGCCAAATGTGTAGGCTTGTGGTTTACACCAACAGCTCCCCCTCAAGCCAAACATTTTGGCTTAAGTCTTCATTCTCAATCTTCAAGTATATCCTGTAATCCAATCATAGATTTGAACTTGCAAAGTTTGGTTCCATCCAAAGCTTTAGTCAGCAAATCTGCACATTGCATGTTGGTTGACACATAAGTTAGTTGAATGTCCTTGCTTAGCAGCTTCTCCCTTACATAATGGTAATGTACTTCTATGTGTTTTTTTCTGGCATGATAGATAGGATTAGCTGCAAGGTGAAGAGAACTTGTATTATCTCCAAAGATAATTGGAGGCCTAGTATATAAGCCCAATTCTGTGTACAAAAGCTTAATCCAAATTGCTTCTTGAGTAGCATTAGCTAGCCCTCTATACTCTGCCTCTGTAGAAGACAATGCAACAGTTGGTTGCTTCTTTGCAGACCATGAAATTGGTTTGCCACCTGCAAAAGAAATGTATCTTGAAGTGCTCCTCCTATCATCCTTGCATCCTGCCCAATCTGCATTTGAATAGATTTTTATATCAATATTTGAAGTATAAGGAAAATACAAACCATGGTTCTGTGTACCCTTGAGATACTTCAATATTCTCTTGGCAGCCTCTAAGTGAGGTATCCTTGGCTTGTGCATAAATTGACTTAGCACACTAACTCCATATGCAATGTCAATTCTAGTTAAGGTAGCTATCCACCATACTTTGATAACCTGTAATGTCTTGGATTTCATCTCCTTCATGGGCACTTAGCTTTAGATTCACCTCCATTGGAGTGCTAGCTGCTTTAGCATCCTGCAAGTGAAATTTCTTCAACATGTCCTGTACATACTTCTTCTGAGTAATGTATATCCCTGAATTAGTGTAGACTAATTCAAGTTCCTAAGAAATATTTCAATAATCCAAGATCATTGATCTTGAATTCCTTCATCATATGGTTTTTGATGCTTCTGATTCCATTGACATCATTGCTTGTAATGATGATGTCATCAACATAAACACAAAGATAGATTACCTCTGAATTACTTCTCTTAATGAACAGAGAAGTGTTAGCCTTACTCATGACAAAACCTTGGTCTTGGAGGTATGTAGTTAGCGTGTAATTCCATGCCCTAGGTGCCTGCTTCAATCCATATAAAGCCTTCTTTAATTTGCAAACATAAGTTACCTTCTTAGGGTCTTCATAGCTAGGAGGTTGTGACATATAAACCTCTTCTGAAATCCATCCATTCAAGAAAGCATTCTTGACATCCAATTGGCACATGTTCCAATTCTTTGATGCAGCCACACTAACCAACACTCTGATTGTTGGCATCTTGGCCACAGGAGAAAATGTCTCTTCATAGTCAATGTCTTGGGTTTGTGCAAAACCCTTGGCTACTAATCTGGCCTTGTACCTGTTAATTGTGCCATCAGAATTTCTTTTCAATTTATAGATCCATCTGGAGCCTATTACCTTCATGGAGTCCTTCTTGGGTACTAACTCCCATGTATCACTCTCCTTGAGTGCTTCAATCTCCTCATCCATAGCTTCTTTCCATTCTGATTTGGTGATTGCTTCTTCATATGAACCTGGTTCTTCATTTGACAAATCCTTTGCAAGATAAATTGAATGTTTAGTAACAAGAGATGTATCATACCCATATCTGATAGGTTTTTTGCTCTCTCTTTGAGACCTTCTGATTGATTGAGTTGAAGATTTTGGTATGTCCTCAAGCTTCTTCATCTTCATTTTGCCTTTGGACTTCCATGCCTTGAACTCTTCAAGGTTGATAGTGTCTTCATCATCTGAACTTGAGTCTACATCCTGAGTAGGTTCCTCCTTTGTAAGTTTTACAAATTCTCCAAATCATAGGGTAGTTTGACCTTCCTGCATTCATTCTCATACCAAGAATCATTCTCATCAAAGATCACATCTCTGCTTACCATAAATCCCTTTTTGGTAGGGTTATAAAACCTGTAACCTTTTTTATTTAAATCATATCCAATGAAAATACATTTTTCAGCCTTTGGATCTAGCTTTCCTCTTGCCTGTGAAGGAATGTGTACATATGCTACACATCCAAAAATTTTGCAGTGATCCAATGAGGGTCTCTTACCATGCCATGCTTCATATGGTGTCATACCATCAAGTGACTTTGATGGTAACCTGTTTATGAGATAGGTGGCAGTAGAAACACTCTCTGCCCATAGATAGTTAGGTAATTTCTTCTCATTAAGCATAGATCTAGCTGTCTCAACAATTAACCTATTTCTTCTTTCAGCTACCCCATTCTGTTCAGGAGAGTACCTTGTGGCTATTTCTCTTTTGATGCCTCTGTCCTGCAAGAAGTCCTCAAATTCATTGGAGAAGTACTCACCTCCTCTATCTGACCTTAGCCTCTTCAAATTCCTTCTTGTCTGATTTTCAACTAATGCAAGATATTTCTTAAAACAATTAAAAATACCTCATCCTTGTGCTTCATAAAGTATAATACAATCCATCTGCTATAATCATCAATAAAAGACACATAGTACCTTGAACCTGAAACTGAGGGGTCTTTGCTAGGTCCCCATACATTTGCGTGTACAGGCTCTAGATAGTCTTCATGCATATATCCTTTCTTGGAGAAGGGTAACCTGTGAGACTTACCAAATTGACAAGCACCACACTTGTAAATCATATGTTGCTTGGATACATTAGGTATCCTAAGCACACATTGGTCCCTGCACATTTGCTTCAAGGTCCTTTCTCCTATCTGCCCTAATCTCTTGTGCCAAATCTCAAGCTCTAAAAGTGTTTGATCTTTATAATTGTATAATGCAATGTTCTTTGTATCTTCCAACTCAAAAGTGAAAAGTCTACCTGATTTTTCTCCTTTAGCTATCCTTTTGAATCCATGTCTTGGGTCCTACACAAATGCTCCATATTGATTGAATCTAACTTGCAAACCTTTCTCTACAATCTGACCAGCTAAGAGAAATTAATTTAGCAAGATTTGGTATACCCCTGACTTTTTAGGACTGTAGCAGAGATAGACCAGTGAGCACCTCGACGACGGTTTCTCTGAATTGGCTAAATGAAATCACTTCAAACTTTGTCAGCATGTAGATGACTTTGATTTGAATCCAACAAGCTTTGAATCACTGAATTTGGTGGAGTATTGACTGAGATATGCCCTTGACAAGTTGACAGACTTTAGAGTAGACTAGCAGAGAATACAGAGATGAAAAATATAAATGTATCTATCAATTAACACTTGTGTACAATTCCATTGGCATGACTAGCATTGCCTAATGGTGTAGAGAGGTGTAGGCTATGGAGTAGTCCTCACACGCACTCAATGATAGTAGAATGAAGCTCGGGAGTGATATCTCTACTCGCGACTTTTCATGTTCACCTTTTATGTGAAATGTGTAAGAATTTGAATTCAAATTCAAATTCTTGGCTCCCTCTAATCAAGCTTCTAAAAACTTGGAGATATTCTCTCAATCAAGTGAACTAACTTTTCCATGAATCATTTGGGTAGGTGCTTACAAAAGATTCTAAGTCAAATTAACTTTTTACAATGAGGTAAAGTGGTAAGTAATCACTAGCATATGTTCCTATGATTCTTCATGCATGTAGAGTCTTCATGATATCTTCCAAGCCAAATGTGTAGGCTTGTGGTTTACACCAACATCAGCTTTGGTCGAAGTGAAGATTTTGTCAGATTCTTGTTCCTTAGTGAAATGGCGGGTAGCAATGACTTGTTTGGCATGCTTCAAGCTGATGATAAGCTTGATGGGACCAACTATCCGATGTGGTCTTACATGATGAAACATGTTCTTGTTGCAAAACAGCTTTGGAAGATAGTGGCAGATGTAGATCAAAGACCTGCAGGTGCTTCTAGTTCAGAGTCTACTATCACAGATGGAGCTTCTTCTTTGAGTACAGTGGTTTCTCCTTCTCCACCTACACAAGAGTAGCTTAGATGGGATGGAAAAGATGATCAAGCTCATTCTTTGATTGCGCTTTCAATGAAGCGTCATATAGTTACACACATTCGGTCATGTTCTACATCGAGACATGCATGGGACACTCTTGCTTCTTTGTATGCCGTGCGTAATGAAGCATGCGTTGCATGCTTGAGGAAGCAACTTGAGGGTGTATGTATGGAGGAAAATGAGTTAGTGGATGTGTATGTGACACGCATCAAGGACTTGAAAGAGCAATTGGAAAACATAGATGAGATCATTCCGGATGCATCACTCATTTCTACATTGTTGAAAGGATTACCGTAATCTTTTCAAAGCTTTGCTTCTACACTCCATTTGGTTGCAAAAGGAAATACTAATATGTATGCATTTGATGAGGTTGTGTCTCTTATTTTGCAAGAAGAGCAATCTAGAGTGAATAGGAGTTTGATTGAGGGAACGCAAGCACTTACTATCTCACAAAAGGGGAAAAGCAAGTATGGTTCAGCTTTGGGTTCATCAAAACCAAAGCCTCAAGCTTCCTCTTCCACTCATTCCTCTAATGATGGTGATTTGCAAAAGAAGAAGAGTTGCAGATATTGCCAAAAGGCTGGTCATACTATTGATGAGTGCAGAAAGCTTGCTAAACGCAATGAAAAGAAGAAGGAATTTAGCATGTCTATTGCTGAAAATTCAGCAAATGCAAAGAATGATGAAGCTAATATGACTCAAGATTTTTGGGCATGTGTTGCTACATGCCATTATGATGCTTCTTTACATTCTAAATTTATGGTTGTGAGTGAGGCTGATTCAGATTGGTTCTTTGATAGTGGTGCTTCAAAGCACATAACATCATGCAAAAGATTTTTTGCCTCTTTGAAAGATGCACCTAAAGGAGGACATGTGGTGTGTGCAAACAATGCCTCTTATCCTATCATTGGAGTAGGAGAAATTGAGCTTACGGCTGCAAATGGAGGTGTGATTCTCTTGAAAAATGCATTGTATGTGCCTGATATCAAGAAAAACTTAATTTCAGTTCTGTTGATTGCCAAAGCTATACTTTCATGTACACTTTGTTGATGATAAGTGTATGGTTCATGATTTCAGCAATGGCGATGTTATCGTGATGTCCGGTACATTATGTAAGGGTTTGTATCGCATGGATACATACAAAAGGGCTGCCTCGAATGCCTTAGTTGCTCATACTTTTTCCATGGCTGAAATGGAGCTTTGGCAAGCTTGTTTTGGTCACTTGAACTTTAATAGTTTGCTCTACTTGCAAAAGAAGGACATGGTTATTGGCTTGCCTACACTTGAGTCCATTGAAAAGCATGCATGTTAAGGTTGCATTCTTGGAAAAATGCATCGTGCTTCTTTTCCAAAAGATGATCATACACACACTACAAGAACATTGCAGCTTGTTCATAGTGATGTATGTGGTCCCATCAAGACTCCATCTTTTGGGAAGCATGTATATTTTGTTACCTTCATTGATGATGCTACTCGCCATACATGGTAATATCCTATGAAAGCAAAGAATGAGGTATTTTCTTACTTCAAAGCATTTTTAGCTATGCCTGAAAATTTTTCTTCACAAAAGCTTTTGACTCTACAAACGGATCATGGTGGTGAATACATGTCACATGAGTTTAATGCTTTTCTTCGTGAAAGAGGTATTTCACACCAATGTACGGTGCCATATACACCTCAACAAAATGGTGTTGTCGAGCATATAAATAGAACTCTACTTGAAATGGCACGATGTATGGTTAAAGGAAAGCATCTTCTTGATAAGTTTTGGATGGAAGCGGTCATGTGTGCAAATTATGTGTTGAATCACTGCCCTACAAAAGCATTGAGAGTCATCACTCCTTATGAGGCTTGGAATGGTCATAAGCCTATGTTTAGTCATATGCATGTGTTTGGTTGTTTGGCATATGCTCTTGTGCCATCACAACAACATCACAAACTTGATGACAAGGCAAAGAAATGTATATTTGTTGGTTATAGTGCTGAAAGTAAGGGATATCGGTTGTACCATCTATTGACGAACACAATTATTGTGAGTCGAGATATGGTACTTGCTGAAAATTCAGTTTTCCCTCTACTTGAATGCACAAAACTGCCAACAGTTAGCTCACAAGATGTGTTTGATACACTCATGCCTTTGTTCCAAAATGGTGCGCTTGACTATGGCCATGTAGACCAGCCAACTGAGGCTCAAAGGGCTGAAAAATTCCAGCCAAATAGGGCTGAAAATGCAGAGAATTTCCAGCCAAACATGGCTTAAGAATTTCAACAAAAAATATCAAAACTGCTGGAAATTTCCAGCCACATATGGCTGAACATTTGCATCAAGATATGGCTGAAAATGAGCATGAAATTCAGCTCACCCATGATGTACATATTGAAGATGTTTTACATAATGAACGCATGTCTATCAAGAGTGAACAAACTATGCCAAAGTGGCTGAAACAAACTTTGCAGGACAGCAAATTGAGTGCCCCTTTACTTGGTAGAACAAGATCAAGCTCTCACCATGCATAAAGTAATTTTGTGGATTATTCTCTTATTGCTATAACATGTAAAGAAGAGCCACTTTCTTTTGAAGATGCATGTGACGATCCACAATGGATGAGTGCTATGCAATCAAAAATGGATTCCATACATAGGAATGGTACTTGGGAGTTATGTGAATTGCTAAAAGGAAAGAATGCCATTGGTACAAAGTGGGTTTATAAGATTAAGAGAAAATCAGATGGTAGCATTGATCGCTACAAAGATAGATTGGTTGCCGAAGGATATGCGCAACAATATGGCATTGACTATGAGGAAACGTTTACACCTAGTTCACTTATGACTACCATTCGTACCGTGGTTGCATTGGCTGCCCATCGAGGTTGGAAAGTGCATCAGTTGGACATAAAAACAGCCTCCTTGAATGGTGATTTGCAAGAAGAGGTTTATGTGAAGCAACCTCCTAGATTTGCTATGAAAGGGAAAGAGCATATGGCTTGTCGCTTGCATAAAGCCTTGTATGGTCTCAAGAATGCTCCATGTGCATGGTATGATAAAATGCATAAGCACTTGATTGCTCTTGGCTTCACATGTAGTCCGATTGAAAGCACACTCTATGTACGCAAAAATGGGGCTAATCTTATAGTGCTTGTTCTTTATGTCGATGATATACTCTTGACTGGCTCATATGATGCAAAACTTGACATTCTTATGGCTGATTTGCAGCATACTTTTGATGTCACTTATCTTGGTCTTTTGAGCTACTATCTTGACATCCACTTTGTATCTGTTGAGGGGGTAATTGTTATGCATCAAGAAAAGTATGTTGAAAAACTACTTTAGCGTTTTGACTTTGAGGATTGTAAGCCAGTTTCCACACCAGTTGAGACAGGATTCATGTTCTCAGTTGAGGATTCCAGTGATGCATTTGACACTTCTCTTTATCACCAAGTTGTGGAATGTCTTATATATGCATGCAACACAAGGCGGGACATACATTATGCAGTTTCCCAATTGAGTCGATTCATCCATAGCCCTGGCACTAAGCATTGGCAAGCGGTGAAATGTGTGTTAAGATATCTTCAAGGCACTTTGAGCTTAGGTCTCTTTTATGGCAGAGATGTTCAGCCATGCATGCTTTTACAGATAGTGATTGGGTTGGTTGTTATGATACTCGCGTGTCCACTAGTGGTAATTGCTTTTTCCTTGGAGACTCATGCATATCTTGGTTGAGTAAGAAGCAACCTATAGTGGCAACATCGAGTTGAGAAGCTGAGTACAGGGCAGTTTTCACAGCGACAGTGGAGTGTATATGGCTAAGACGCCTATTGATGGATCTTTGCATGGAGATTGATACTGCTACGCGTATTCTCATAGATAGTCAGAGTGCTTTGGCTGTTGCAAGAAACCCAATGTTTCATGCACGGACCAAACATATTGAGGTGCATTATCACTATGTGAGGGAGCGCCTTCATGCAGGAGATATTGATTTGGTATATGTGGCTACACAAGATAATGTGGTAGACATATTTACCAAAGCTCTTCCACGGGAAAAGTTTGAAGCTTTTCGCAAAGCTTTAGGCTTATTACCTTGTTGGGGCTGATCCATCACTCCCTGTATGTATTCACATCATTCACTCCAGGGGGGTTTGTTACACTTATGTGTTCCTCGAGTAGCTTTGGTGTGAACCTTTTCCCTATACATGGGCACTTTTTACTCTAGTGCTGGCTAGAGGTTTTTTCACCATGTTACCACATACTTGATACTCTCATATGTGGTGGTACTTTTTACTCAGGGATATCATTCAACTCTTACTTCAGTTCAGTTTTATCGTCAATAGAGAGAGTTATTCCATCCATCGTCTTCTCCGTGTGTCTTGCTTTGTTTGTCATCTTTGTGTGTGCTTCTCATGTGTCTCTCGCACTTCTACACACACCCAACAAGCACAACACACAACTTTGAATGTATTACCAAGTGAATGTACAAAGATAAGTAGCACATTAGGGTTATAGGCGTATATACATGGAGAGGGGAAAAAACCTCCTAAAGAGGGCAAAAAGTGCCCCATTAGTCTTAAGTGTGTTTACACACATCACTATGGAAATATATCAACTAAACATATCCTAATGCATAGGCCTTTGAAATAGAATTATATGAGAGCACCACAAATCACACCATATGTCCCTAATGTGATCTTTTAGGCACCTATGAGGGAGAACAAATAAAAGAGCAATAGCATTTGGATGGTAACTATAAGGAATAATAGAGAGGGAGAGAGAGAGAGAAAGAGAGAGAGAGAGAGAGAGAGAGAGAGTTCACATGCATTGATGATTTATTCTCTTTGTGTGAAGTTTTGCTCCAACTTCACGGTTTCGTTCTTAGTTGGAATCATCTATTGCCTTGCTTAAGCTCTTATAGAAATCTTGAATTGGCTTCGCACTCTTTGAGAAGTCCTTCACTTTGTGTTTTGTCTACATTAATCGCTAGATGGCCATGAAAAACGAAAGCTTTTCACATAGAACCATGCAAAAGAAAAAGTAGAGATGTCTTATTAGTTGGCTCTCATGTATATAGCCATCTAAATATAACCTTCTCTTACTTTCCATGTAAAAGAGCTAGTATTCATCCACTAAAGTGACACCTTTTGAATTTTACTATTTAGTTAGGCTAGGAAGTTTTTCATAGCACCAGTAGAACGTAACATAGACATAGTTTTGAGGAGAGAGAGAGAGAGAGAAAAAAAAAAGACGGATTCTGAAAGCAGATCGAGATAGAAGGATTCCAAGAATGGGGAAGAGATAGAGAAGATATAAATAACAAAGTGTGCATGGATAGGATAATGATATGGTCGGAAGGATAGGACAATTGTAGTTTGGTTTTCTTTTTTCATTTCGTGAGGATATGTGTCAATATGTAAATCGAAACATGCATTAGTTCGGACATTGCAATGGTTTTTTCTTTAGCTATTGATGTTTAAAGTAGTGACTGCATCAATTTCCTTACACAAAATTTCCTCCGTTCATGTAACAATATTGTTAAAAAGGAAATGGACACCCACTATAATCTTATTTTTTAAAGTTTTTTGCTACATGCAACTAATGGTCCATGATAACTTGAAGAGAAAGTTATGGCATTGTTCAAGCTCAGTAGGGAAGCAAGTTGGGCTGCTCCCCTCTTGAGGCAGGGGCAAGTGTTCGACCTCCTATTTGAAGCTAGATAGTGTATGGGCCGTAGTTCATGTTTAAACAAGTTATCTTCTTGCAGTAATACCTTCAAACTTATCTGTCTCAACACCTTTGCTTTGTGAGATATGGAGGGTCCCATGGGTACTATGTCCACTTTCACTTGTATAGTTTTTCTTTCCATTTATTCAAGCACTAGAGAGCAAGCTTCAGCTGAACTTCCTCTTTAAAAAAAAAAAGGGAAGTTATTGCATTGTGATGTAATATGCACGTTCAGTTCTGATTGGTGAATTTATCACATGGAGATGGCATTCAAAGTGACTATTTGACTTCCAAGATTCTATAAAAAACAATATATTATCATTTATTCTCTTCATCCAATTTTAATGTATGCCTATGAAATTTGCATATTATTGCCTTTCGTTGTTAAAATAGTTATCATTATTTATTGATTATGACTTGTTTCACATAGAATGATGAGAGATCTGATTTCTTATTTGCTGTAAAAATGAAGTTGGCATGAAAATCGGTGGTAAGTTCTTTGTGAGATTTTGAAGATGATTTATTTTATAATATGTACAAGAGCGCATAAAGCCAATAGATCATGAACTGTGCAGATAAGACAGGGAAGGCATTGAAGCTGGTGGCAGGTAATCGGTCGAACTATGTTGCAGACATTACAAGTTCATATGCATCTGCAAATCTCGCTCATTTACTTGCAATCATGGTAAGAAAAAAAAGAATGTAGATCTCTGTACTTAAAAAAGAAGTCTTCGCTTTCTCGAATCTCCACAATCATCACCCACTTTTTATCAACATATGGCGATCCTATTGACGTATTTTGGTCGACTCTGACTATTTAATAGTCTCCATCGTTCTTCGAGTCTTAACTTCTCAGTCATGAAAACAGAAAAACCGCATTATAATCAATATCCTGCGAAATCAAAGTCAATCGTAGCTTCTTCATGGGTTTCCAATCTGACATCATGCCGTTAGCTCATGTGTAGTACGAGGACGATGTAGCTGATCATCATGTGTCCATCGCAAAATCTGTGATTCCAAACTATGCGCTACATACATGATTTCTGCATGGGGAAGACAATCGATGATTCTACAGATGGCCGCCACGATTTTACGATATTGCAGATAACGGGAACCGTTAGCCGCATAAACTTTGAAACCACTCACATTATACTCAAATGCAGTACTTTATCCCACTCCCGCTGTGGAAAATCTAAAGAAATGTGTTCTGTATAACTCTGTTTCATGAGATGTACAACAATATATTTTGGTTTAAGCATTGGTACAACATTGACCGAAAGCTTCTTTAAAGAACATAATCAGAAGAATATCCGGCAATTCTGCCCACGCATGAGTAACTATATACTCTTCTTTTTTGAAGCTATAAAGTTCATGTGGATCGCTAAGAGTATTTTAGCGATCATGGGCCGAAGGTGCAGTCCATGTTTGTTTAAGTTCTTCCAAAGTTTGAGCATCCCCAAGAAAAGTGCAGTCCATGTTTGTTTAAGCTCTTCCAAAGTTTGAGCATCCCCAAGAAACGGAAGGGCTGAGACAACTCAATTTCTTTTTCCTTTGAAGTGTTTAAATAGAGAGGACAAAAAGGATAGACTATAAATCATATTTTGATATACGTAAGGAAAATGGGAAGCGTTAATGAGAATGCTAAATGATACGTCCTATATTATCATGAGTTATTTTTGTGTTATTTCTGATTATGCGCACGAATTTCGATAATACATACACGCACGCATGCTTCCATACATACGTACATACATACATGCTTCCATACATACATACATGCATGCATACATACATACATAGATACACACACATGCATAACTACATATATATGTAGATACACACGCACACACGTTAAAACTTCAAGCTTGGTGAGTTCACCACTTGCACAAATGTAAATGGAGGACTTTAGCATTTACACAACTTCAATCCACAAACAAAAACCCCTCAAATATCTCAATGCATGTCCTCTTCATTCGAGTCTCAAAATCCTCTTCTTGTTCCTTGAAGAGTAGTCATTTTCTTGTTCCTTGAAGAGTAGTCATTTTTTTCTTTGAGTTTTTAGTAAGGTGTTTTGCATCATGTTACATCCATTTGTAGTGATCTTTGGCTTCATAAATGGTAGCAGTTAGATTTTAGAGCTCAACTAATGGAACAAGAGTATAGGTCGCATCAACACACAAAAAGAATGAGAGAAATACGATTCTAAGAGGCTACTTGAAGAGCTACCCGACTTCAAAGGATAATGTATACAAAATTATGTAAATCACGTTAGTGACGATAGAGAACATGGGTTTCATCAATGGGAGTTTCTACATAATGTTGAAATACAACCGTCAACCGTAGTCTAAATTTGACCATGAGATGGATGCCACTTGAAGCCTCATGGAGCAAGTTTTCAAGCACATTTTGAAGCACATCTAAGTGTGAGTAATTGCCTATAATTTAGGAAAAATGATTCCTAGCTTATAGGGAATCTTTTCATCTCTATGTCTACACACAATCCACTTCAACTTCGTGATCCCACATATGCGTGTGCTGTTAGAGAGTCTTGGGATGCAAGCTAGTAGGCCTCTAAGCCAATCAAGCCCTCTCCTTGCTTGCTTAAGTGTTTTGAATAACGTTTGTGTAGCCATATCTAGCGCACCGGTTTCTATGAGAGTGTTCTAGATTGCTCTGAGTGTTGAACATAGTCCATTAGTCATATCTCACTCATTCTTTGTATGCCATGGTTTGTTAGAAAGCTAATCAAGTCCATGAAAGTTAGTTCAAATCGCACCTCAATTCCTAGCATACTCTAACAGAACCAGAATCACGAGTGAACAAGTTTCTATCTGTGTATACCTAGTAAAGACCATACGTTGTGTGTCTTGGAGATATTGGTTTTCCAACTAAGAGTAACCATTTTAACTGAAATAACTAACATTTGCAACGCTTGGGATTTGTGCAAAAGTCCTCTTGTTCATTCTTCATTATCTTAGAGATTCCATTGTTCTAGTAACCAAAGGTTTTTGAGTGTGCCTCTAAGGCCATGATTACTTCAAGGCTCCATAGGGAAGATGCAAATTTCCCCAAAAGTGTTATCAAAGCAATTCAACATATATAAAGCATTCAAGAGGACTAGGAGAAGACTGCGAAGGAGTTTGAAGAAAGAAGAACTATTGGATCAGGATCAAAGGCACACACCAAGCAAAGGGGAGCCTACTAGTGAAGGAGGAGGATATAAGAATAATCTATTTGATACATCAGGAAATCCTTACGTAAAGCTCTTGTTATTATCCATTTCCTTTGCATAAAAGGGATCTAGGAGAGTGCATTATAAATCACCATGTGAGAAAACAACACTCGAATCCAAAAGTTGGACAATAATAATTATCAACCATGGAAGTCTAGGATTTCTAGTTATCTCATGGGAAAAGGGATTACGGGACCTCATTAGTGGCACAGATCCAAGGCCTAGATTAGGACAGAATCCGACCCTTGATCAATAAAATAACTCCAAAGAGTGAATTGAAAGTTATAAGAGATTCATCTTCATACTTTCACAACATAGTAGCAATGCCATGATTGGGCATATACAAGAATTAGATACTTCCAAGAAAGTATGGGAAACTCTAGAGAGGCTCCAAACTACTTCAACTTAAGCTAGGAAGATTGATTTGAAGAATGAACTTAAAAAATTGAGAAGAACTCCTAGCAACAATCTAAGGGACTACATATTGAGGAGCAATGAGGTCAGCATTGCCTTGGTCTCTATAGGTTGTCACGTAGATGATGATGACCTAGTAGCATATTCCTTAAATGGGCTTAGGGATGATGCGAAGTGAAAAGCTTTCACAACTTTTGTGTATGTCAAAGATGCTCTTCCAAATTTTGAGTAATTGATGGCCTTGATGGCCACTAAGGAAATGAATATTGGAGGTTTCAAAGTCAAAGGGAAATGAAGCCCAAGCATTCCTTGTAGTAAAGGGAAAGAAAGAGGAATGAATCAAGGGAGAGGAAGAGGCAGACAAGGAAGAGGATCAAATGGTATTTTTTACCAAGTTGAAGGAGGAAATTACTCTTCAACAAGAGGAAGAAGCATGTTTAGAGGTAGAGGAGGAAGGTCCAACTAGAATAGAGATAATCAAAGTTCAGAAGGATGCTTCATTTGTGGCAAGTGTGATCACTATGCAAGAGATTGCTATCAAACAAAGGAGGAAAATTCAACCTACAAAGGACAAGGTAATTATGCATCTACCTCAAACTAAAATGAGAGCATGCTAGCTATGATGAAGATGAGCGACTACATGGCACAAGGATCAAATACATGGTACATTGATAGTAAACACATGAGTTGTAGCAAGGTGTTCTTCTAAAACATACAAGTACCATCAAGCAAAGGACATGTGGAAATAGATGATGAAACTCCTCATGCCATTACACATATAGGTGATGTTAATGTTGGAAGGTTCTCATGAAGAAAAGTGCTTGAAGTATGTTCTTCATGGTCCCAAAATCACTTTTTTATGGTAATTTCCTCTATTGCAGAGATGATTACGTTGATTATTATCTCCATTGAGTAAGTTCAAGATTGGTTAACTTGGACTTTCATACTTATCTTTCCCATAACCCATAAGATAGACATTGGTAAGATTGAGGATCTCTATGGACAACCCCTACTTAGCCCCTACCTGTATAGGTATTGGAGGGTGGATAAGGGTGTTCTAAATCGTTCCATGATGCAATTGTCCATGATATGGGCGAGGACGTGCTATATGTTCTAGAAACTTTCATGATAATGTGATAAGGATGGTTCATATGGATATCCACAACTATACGGCATGTGACAAGGGATGATTCTATTCACCTTATTTTGATTAAGAAAATGTAATATTTCAATTCTAGAAAGATAACTAGAAACGAAGGAGATTTAGGAGGTCTGGATAGCACATATCCACATTTCCTTATTATAAACTGTTTCGTCTTTTATAATTGACACGTTACAATGACGCTTTCTAGATAGAATGAAATTATTCAATTATATGTATACTTACACTGAACAGTTCATGGAAGAGAGAACATCTTCACTTAAAAATTTAGAATCATATTCTCCGGAATGCATTGGATCTCTAAATCTGTACGATCATTGATTTTCTCACCCACTGCGTCAAAGCCACATGTATATATCGAGCATAATTTTCTCACCCAATCATGCATACATACGTACATACATGCAACATGCTCATGTAAAAGTACTTCGTAAATAGATGACTTGCACTGCACAGTACTCGAGAGTGAACAAAAAGAAACATTGCTTATCCCAACGTATAACGACATCGTGTACAATGAGAGGCATCATGCTCTCGTACAGATTTCCTGAAAGGACTATGATGATGTAATCATCAGACTTCTATCAAGAACCATCAACTTGGAAGTCAACTTCCTTGCTGTAATGTAAGGTTGAAGAAAGAGCAGGTTCATGATCATCTTTGTGGTAGAATAGTTGATTTTCAAACATCAGTAGCTTACAAACATGCTAAAAGAAGAACATCGAACTTAACATTAACTTATAATTATCCATGCAATCACATCAAATTATCAATGCATTTATATACCTTTCCTGCGTACTCGCATGCCTTTTGAGACGCAGAGGCACTTCAATCCTTCCGTGTGCTCATTGAAAAAGTGTGGGCTTCCGACACATAAGTATGCTCCTTGTGTTGGCCAAAAGGAGGAAAACCCATGTTTTGATGTTTGCAGAACCATCTTAGAACTTTCCTTCAACCGAATTTCTGGTTGTAGCCTTTAAGTGAATCAACTTAGTTGACTTCCGAGTTGTTTACCTTGAAGTGTCCTTGCTTCTTGGAAAGGTCTCATTAGGACAGCTCATGACTTTGTACAGTTCTCTTTCCAATGAATTCAACTTCAAAGAAAAATAGATCATAAAGTTGCACTGTTTATATATAAAAAAAAAAAAGTTGCACTGTTTATAAAAAAAAGAAAAGTTGCACTTCGGCTGAACCTCCATTTAAAAAAAAAAAAAAAAGTTGCACTGTTTAGAAAAAAGAATCAATTATAAATAATTTATTCTTAAATGGTTAAATAATTATTCCATTCCGTAGTGTACTATTTCACCACTTTATCCATGCTGATTTATCTACGGGTTAAGTTACCACTGATGAAACAGTAAAACACTTGAATTTATTCCTCGTTGGACTGATATTTGAACTCAGATGAACTGAACTTTGGGGCCTTCACATATCCGCTTCTCTAAGATAGAAGAGGTTCCATGATTGCTTAACCCAATCACCATGTGCATGTTTGAACGTGCTTCATCTTGATGATGCGTCAACCTTTACGAAATCACATATATATACACACGTGCACATATGTATGTGCATGTGTTTGCATTATATATATATATGTATATATATATATATATATATATATATATATATATATATATATATATATATATATATATATATATATATATATATATATATATATATATAGATATATATATATATATGTGTGTGTATGTTTGTATGCATTTATGTATGTATGTATTTATGTATGTATGTATGTATGTATGTATGTATTTATATATGAATGAAAGTAAGTATATAAGTACATAAGTTATGTATGTATGTATGTATGTATGTATGTATGTATGCAGGTATGTATGTATGTAAGTAAGCATGTATGTATGTATGTATGTATTTATGTATGTATGTACGTATGTATGTACGTATGTATGGATGGATGGATGGATGCATGCATGCACGTATGTATGTATGTATGTATGTATGTATGTATGGTTCAATGCATGTATGTATCTATGTATGTATGTATGTATGTATGTATGTTTGTATGTTTGTATCTATGTATGTATGTGTGTGTGTATGTATGTATGTAAATTGGTAAAGTAATTTGATAATTCTATTTTCATTATACCAATTTTCATCATCATTTCAATTTGGATTTCCCCCTCAACAACCGAATTTCAAAGCACATTTAAGTGTGAGTAATTGCTATAATTTAGGAAAAATGATTCCTAACTTATAGGGAATCGTTCCCTCTCTATATCTACAAACAATCCATTTCAACTTCATGATGTTGCATATATGTGTGCTCTTAGAGTGTCTTGGGAAGCAAGTTAGTAAGTGTTTTGAATAAAGTTTGTGTAGCCATATCTAGCACACAGGTTTCTATGAGAGTGTTCTAGATTGCTCTGAGTTTTGAACATATTCCATTAGTCATATCTCACTCATTCTTTGTAAGTCTTGGTTTTTTAGAAAGCTAATCAAGTTGGTTCAAATCGCACATCAATTCTTTCCATATTCTAAACGAACTAGAATCATGATTGAACAAGTGTCTCTCTCTGTATACCTAGTGAAGACCATAAGTTGTGTGTCTTGGAGGGATTGGTTCTCCAACTAAGAGTAACCATTTTAAGTGAAATACCTAACATTGGCAAGGCTTGGGATTTGAATCTATGTGTGTAAAATTTCTCTAGTTCATTCTTCATAATCTTAGAGATACCATTGTTATAGTAACCAGAGGTTTTGTGAGTGTGTCTCTAACGCCATGATTATTTTAAGGCTCCATAGGGAAGTTGCAGATTTCCCCAAAAGTGTTATCAACATATACAAAGCATTCAAGAGGACTAGGAGAAGGTTGTGAAGGATTTTGAAGGAAGAAGAATTGTTGGATCAAGATCAAAGGCACACACCAGGCAAAGGGGAGTGTGCTAGTGAAGGAGGAGGATATAAGCATAATCTATTTGATACATCATGGAAGCCATACATAAATCTCTTGTTATTATTCATTTCCTTTGTTTCAAAGGGATCTAGAAGAGTGCATTAGAAATCACCATGTGAGAATACAACACTCAAATCCAAAAGTTAAAGTGGTGGCAAAGCCATCATCTATGGATGTAACCTTTTAAGGAAGCACTACAACGTCTACCACAGTCAAAGAAGAAGAACATTAGATTCACTTACAAATCAGACAACCCTTTAATGAGACAATGCACATTGAATTAGGAAAGGACGTGCAAATAGGCAAATAACCAAGTATACCCAAAGCATGGTTGAATGCGGACTTGGCACAATTAAAATCACTGGTAAAACAAATGACCCACACAACCATGGACACAGAAGAAAAAATAATGGAAGCAGATAGAGATTATGACAAAGCACTAGTAGAACGAAATCAATTCAAGTTATTGAGTGAAGATTTATCAATAAAGATGATACAAGCCCAAAAGATGCTAGCAAGACGAGATGAGGAGACCAAGAAAGCTATGGAAAACTGCAAAGCACTCATAGAGGAAAATCAATAGCTCAAAAGTCAACTCAAGAAGCTTCAAATAAATATGAGACAAGTAAAGGAGAAAAGGTACGCATGTCAGATAGAAGAAAAATTTTATAAGCACAAATAAAAATATACATGGATGAGGCAGATATGATAAGAAACAAAAATAAAGAGTTAATGAATTCGATTTTGCTAAATCAACCAATTGAAAAGTACCAAAAGCTAACCAAAGAGATACAGTGAAGCTAGATGCCCAAATGGCCAAGTATGCTGAACAGCTTAAGCAAGAGCAAGAATTAATGGAAGAATGGGAAAATACATGGATGACACAAACAAGTTGCGCAATAAATGGAAGGCAGCTAAATCACAGCTTGTGAAACATTGCAAGGAGGATGCAAAGATGTTAGCAATAATTGGTACAAGCCTCTTGCAAAGTAATGCAAATCTAAAGGAATCTCAAGAGCAAATAAAAGACAAAAGATAGACTCATTGAAAATCTACAACATCAACTTGCAAAGATTGACAACATGGGGACAGTAGTAGTCCTGAGCTCGCACATGGCGACTGAGGAGAATGAGGTATGCCCTCCTTCTCTCCCCATCAATAAATCCCCTATGAATATGGGAGAGGAGCCACCAAGTGCTAATCGAGATACACACACTATTGCAAAAATGACTTGAAATGAGTGGGCCCTACTAGTGTCCAAACTTAATGAATTATTTGAAGACATGGTAGTTAAGGTCATGAAAGAAGCAAAGATAAAAATCAAAAATTTAGAAAAAATTATGAAGGCATACAATGTACCATATGGATTGCTCAAAGAAGCAATGCAGCAATACATCAAACGAATGACACAAAAAAACCCAGATCAATAATGTCATTTTAGAGTAGATACTTTTCTTATGCATTGGAAGAGTTTAATAAGGCTGATCAAATATGGAGATGCAAATTTCTAGAGAAAAATCCTACTCTATGGGTGCATTGGGAATCAGCACCATATTTACTTTAGGTAAATCCTTCTTTTTGTCTCATATCATGCAAAAGACCATGGACACAAGTTTGGGAGGCTCAACGCCATGGAACAATAAATAATCAGTGGCTAAATTACCCACTACTACGAAGCCCACCAGATGATTATTTGCCAACTGAGGATTATATGGTGTGCACCATAGAATTTTGGCTTTCACGCTATGCAACTATTCTAGATCTAGCTATCAAAATGATGAATAAAATATTAACGATGCTGCTAACAATTTTGAAGGTAAGGTATGAATAAAAGAAATGTCAAGAGGACAATAGAAGCATTCAACTAAGGTTTGAATAAGGTAACAAATTATCTCAGAGTCTTGAAGGCGTCCTCGGCCACTAGGTGCATGCAGTGAATTCTACTCGTGGCAGATAACTATCCCAATCTATCTATCTCTCAAACACATATGCCCTCAACATGTCCTCTAGAATCTGGTTGAACCCTCTCGGTCTGACCATTTGTCTGTGGATGATCACCACTAATCATTTTCAATGAAACTTTCATTTTGTCAAATACAAACTTCTAGAAGTGTCTTGTGAATCTGACATCCCTATCTAAAACTATGGATGTCGATAACCCATGCAATCTAAAGACATGCTGGATAAATAACTCTGCTACCTATGGAGCTTCTATCGTCTCCTCTGTGGGTATGAAATGATCCATCTTGCTCAATCTATCTACCATAACTAGGATAGTATCTTGCTTCCTTTGGGTCCATAATAATCCGACTATGAAGTCCATGGATACATTTTCCTAGTTATGATTTGGAATCTATAAAGGATGTAGAAAACCTCGTGTCTTCACCCTTTCTACTTTGTTGAATTGACACATAAAGCATTGTTGAATATAAATGTGGACATCTCTAGCTAATCAAGAACACCAAATGTTTTTATAACAAGCTATATTGTCTTGCCAACACTAGGATGTCTTGTGCAAGACACATCATGGTTATCATGCATAACTTTTCTTCTCAAATATCTTAAAATAGAAATATCAAAGGTATAATCAAAAGTAACAACAATTAATTGGAAAACACAAAACAACTACATCCTCCTCTGAATTGTACTCTATATCTTGCTTGTGCTTATGAATAATGCAAAAGAAAAGAAATAAAAAAATTTTCAAAGAACTGAATCTAGACTTGAAGATTTTTTGAGCTCTCTCTTTTTAAGGATTTATCATTTCTTTTTTTTCTAGCTTTTTTTTTTCTTTTTTTCAAATTTGGAATGATTGTTTTTATTATTTTTTTATCATTTTTCCTTTTGTATGTTTTTTCCTTTTTTTTTCTATATTTTTTCCATATCTATACTGGTAATTCATATTCCTGGATCCAATATTCTAGGATCCTTTGCCTTCTGTTTTTGTTGCATAGGCCATTGCATTGCATAGTGAATTACTTGAGGTAACTCTCTTCCCCTCCTACTCTTTTTCTTAGAAAAGAGTTATGCAAAGTGCATGGGAATAATCTCAAGTGCTTAGTGAATTCATGGCATTGTAATGTTTCCCTATTGATGCAAGGCTTTCCTATCCCTAACCTGTGAATCTTCATGCTTTTGTAATTTTATGATGTCTTTGTCTTTGTTAATTGTCACTTGTAGCAGATCTATTTTCTTCATCCAACAATTCTTTGTAATTAACTATTTTTCCTTTTGATTCAAGGAGACTTCTTCCTTTGAGTAGTGTTTTAATGCTTTAGGCCTCCAAACCCACTTTGTCCTTAGGTTAGAGCTTTTCTGGATTGTTTTAGGTCTCCATACCCAAGCTTCTTTCTAGCAAGATTGCTTTCTCTCAACTTCCTTCTGCTTAGCAATGAATTCTTTTTCGGCATGGAAGAGATTTTTCTGCAATTCCTCTGTATCTTCTAATGGAAAGATAAATCTTTCCAATTATGAGCTATGAATTTCCTTTTGAATTCCCTGGTCTTCATTACTCACAAAAGGCATTAAAAATTTCTTGGCATTCCCTTTCAATTTAAGAGTCATCATCTCAAAATTCATAATTACTTTACCTTGTTTCATCCAAGGTTGCCCTAATATCATTTTCTCAGTCATCATGTGATCAGGCCATTCCTCACAATCTATTTTCATCTTTTCCTGATTAAACCTAATTGTGACTGATTGTGAAGACAAAGTTTGAACTACCTATCCATCTAATGTTTTGATTAAGGTTTTACTTATTTTCCTTTTGACATTCAGTTTATCTAGCAATTCAATATTTATCAAATTGACTTGTGCACCTGAATCTATTAAAACCCTAATTTGTTCATTGTGAAGATTCATTGTAATCACCGGTAAATGTTCTCTTACTTTACCTAAAGGTTTCTCACACATGAAAACTTCTTTTATTTCTTTGGACTTCCTCATTCTTCCTCTAGCTTCTTGTTGGGCTCCATACCTAATTTTTTCCTCTTCTTTCTTTCTATTTTGAGCTTTATGTAGTCTTCTCTATTCTTCAGCTATCAATGGAAGGTTATATCTCTATATTCTACATCCACTTATGAAATTTGGCATGATTTCTCCATCTATATTGGCTAATTGGATAGCTCCACTATTACTTCTCTGACTGATAATGTAAGGTCCATGTCCTTTTTTTTCAAGTTTCTTTTGGTGTTCTTTCAAGGTATATGATAAACCTAAGTCTCCAACTTGTAAATCCTTATCTTTAATATGAATATCATGATATGCTTTTTGCCTCTTTTTATCTACATAGATGCTCATGATAGCTTGAAGTCTTGAAGCTCCAAGTTTCTCTAACTCCAGCACTCTTTCAAATAGTTCATGTCGAGTCTGTCACGAGGAAGGAGATAAGGAAGAGAGCTGACACACACACTCTCACTCTCAAGCAAAAGCACACACACAGATTGAGGCAAGGAAGAGTGATCTTCTTCTTCTTCTTCTTCTATTACATAAAAACGAATGTACAAGAACGACCTAAAAACAAGAATGCAACAAGTGCAATATATAAAGATCAGTACGTGAGGAAAAACCTAATGTTTGCGAATGAGCGAGCTGGCAAGGAACAAATGTGCCATCACTCTCGATAGATAAATCTAATAAAGCTCAATGAAGTATCCCTCACATATACTGGTGTGACCACTATACATGTCTGAGAAACGAAAAACTGGTACGTGTCATCCTGGATCATCACATGTTGAGCTTGATATCTCAACACTCCCCCTCAAGCTCAATGCCATATCTTGTAATCCAAGCATCTCTCGAAACTTCTTCAACTTCTCAGCTCCAAGTGATTTGGTGAAAATATCAGCAACTTGCTCATCTGTTCTCACATAAACAAGATCAATATCACCTACTAATACCTTCTCTCTGATGAAGTGATAATGTACCTTGATATGCTTTGTTCTAGCTTGGAAAACAGGATTCTATGCTAATTGTATGCTGCTAAGATTATCGCAATAAATAGTTATAGGCTTTCCCACTTCCACACCTAAATCTGCAAGTAGCATTTCTGGCCATGATGCCTCACATCCTGCCATTGAAGCACCTCTATACTCAACCTCTGTACTCGACAAAGGAACAGTGGATTGCTTCTTGCTGCTCCATGTAACAGTTGAACTCCCAAGTGAGAATAGAAAACCACTAGTAGATCTTCTATCTGGAATGCTACCATCCCAATCTACATCGGTGTATCCATAAACATGCAAATCTACAACAGCCTCACAAAACAACACATAATCCAAAATAGCACTCACATAACATAGAGTGCACCTCAGAGCATCCAAATGTGGCTTGCTGGGAACCTGCATAAACTGACTTTCAAGTCCAACAGTATAACTTAGTGAGATATATTAGACTTCCCACAATTTACCTGTACATAGTAGCATTTCCCAATGCTTAACCTGATGTAGTATCCAACTTCAGATTCTGATCTAATGGCATAGAAATTGGCTTACAATCAGTCATACCATACTTTTGCAGCATATTCAAGGCATATTGCCTTTGCGACATCCATATACTTGTTTCTGTATGTATAAACTCAATGCCCAAGAAATAGCGCAACACACCAAGATCTTTCATGTCAAATGTCTGCATAAGAAGTTGTCTTACCTCTTTGATGCTTCCTTCATTATCACCACCTACAATCGGATCATCAACATAAATATCCACAATAGTGATGCATTCATCAGCCTTCCTTGCATATAGTGAGTGATTTGCATCACACATAGAAAATCCAATGTTGGTTAAGTAATCAACAATCCTTGCATGCCATGCACGAGGGGCTTGCTTCAACCCATACAAAGCCTTTTGCAACCTGCAAACATATTTTGGATGCTTTGAATCTTCATATCCTTGTGGGTGGTCCATATATACTTCTTCTTGTAACTCACCATGTAGGAAAGCATTCTTCACATCCATTTGATGCAATGTCCATCCTTTTGTTGTAGCTAATGCAACAAGCGTTGTGACAGTAGACATTTTAGCTACAGGGCTGAATGTTTCCTCATAATCAATGCCATATGTCTATGCATATCCTTTAGCTACCAATCGTGCTTTATACTTGCTTATGCTACCATCAACATTATGCTTTACCTTGTAAACCCATTTGCAGCCTATAGGTTTCTTTCCTTGCGGCAATGGAACCAGCTTCCATATATCATTTCCATAAAGTGCAGCCATCTCCTCATCCAAAGCTTTTTCCCAATCTGCAATTCTAATTGCATCTTCAAAGCAAGAAGGTTCAGCATCTTATATAACCTTTGTCATGTAGGCACAATGACGAGCCATATAACTATCATATGTCAATCGTTGCACTGATTTTCGCATCCTCCCAGATCTTCTCGATCCTGGGTCACTTCTCCTTGTATCATATGCATGTGCCCTTCTTACTCCTGGAGTCTTCATAGAGGGCACTCCAAGTTCCCATCAAGACTCTTTTCTGAACCACTTGAATCTCCATCAACATCTTCAAAATATGCACATGTTTTACGACCTATAGAAAGCTTTTCGTTACCTTTCTTGGATGTATTTGATTAATTTGCTAGACCAAAACTTCCATGCAATCTTCCATTCCATGGATTTGAGTTGGAACTATTGCTTGGTGATGCATCCAATCCACTCAAAACTTGAGATTCTACACTTGATTTTTCAGCATTTTCTTTGTCATTTGTTTCAAGATTCAATCCTTCTTTGGCATCTGCATAGAAGCTTGACATTTCATCAAATACCACATCTCTGCTCATATTTACTTGTGGTGTGAGTGGGTTATAAAATTTATATCCCTTTTGCTCAAGGGAGTATCCAATGAAGACACAATTTTCTGCTTTTGTATCAAGCTTCGTCCTCAATTCAGCTGGGACATGTACATATGCAATATAACCAAAAACTTTCAGATGTGATAAGTTTGGCTTTTTACCTGTAAACTTCTCTTACGGTGTAACTTGATGTATAGGAGCAGTCAGAGTTATGTTCATGATGTATACAACAGTATGCACAGCTTCTGCCCAATAACAATGAGGCATATTCTTCTCAGCCATTAAGGCTCTTGCTATTTTTGTAATATGTCTATTTTTGCATTCAGCAATGCCATTCTGTTGTGGTGTGTATCGGCATAAAAACTTATGCCAAATTCCATGATTTTTTAGAAAACTGTTGAACGCATTTGACATGTATTCACTTCCTCCATCAGATCTTAATGTCTGAATGTACTTCCCTGTCTTCTTTTCCACCATAGCTTTAAATTTTTGGAAGTGAATGAACACCTCGCTCATCTCTTTCATAAAATATACCCATACTTTGTATGTATGGTCGTCAATGAAAGTAACATAAAACCTGCAATGGCCCATAGATGTGGTCTTTGCTAGACCCCAAACATCTATATGTACTACTTCTAGTACATTCTCACTAACATGTTTGTCCTATGGAAATGATGCTCTTGACTGTTTACCAAATTGACATGCTGCACATACCTTTTGCATTTCTACAACTTTGAAATTTGGTAGTCCATGGACAATCTCCTTTGACTGCATCAATTTCAGCCTTTGCAAGTTTGCATGTCCTATCCATTTGTGCCACATCTCTATATCTGCAATAACTCCTGCACCTTTTGCAAACATGGCTGCATTCATTTCAGGAATCTTCACATTTAAGGTGAACATCCTACCCACTTTGTTTCCTTTGGCAACCAATCGTCCATCCTGCTTGCACTCTTCTACATATAATCCATTAGCATTGAACCTGACTTGTAATCCCTTGTCAACCATTTGTCCAACAGAAACCAGATTGTTTGTTATATTTGGAACATGAAGCACATGAGCAAGATGTTTTAACTTTCCATCCTCCATCGATAGTGCTATGTTTCCTGTATGCTCAATAGGATGTGATGTGTCATCACCTGTTTCAACATATCCAAAAACTGGCAATTTCTGCAAAGTACTAAACCATTCCGCATGACTGCTCATGTGATTTGAAGCACTTGAATCAACATAACAGACATTATCATTTGATTTTGAAACACCAGCAAACATCATATTCATCATGTGATGTTGAATCATGAACAACTTCTCAGAGTCATCTACACTTGTGGATGCATAGTTATTCTGCTACCTTCTGTTATTTTGATTCTTCAACCTGCAATCACGTTCAAAGTGTCCAGGTTTACCACAAATCCAACATCCTTTACTATCATTATCTGAATCATTTCTTTGGAAATTTATGTGGCCTCTTTGGCTCCCCCTGCCTCGAAACTGTCCTTTTCCTCTTGCATGATTCTGTTGTTGACTTTGGTCTTGGTTACTATTTCCTCTTCCACTTCCAAAACCTCTACCTCTCCCTCTTCCTCTATCAGAGTAGAATACCTGCTCAGAACTAGATTTTCCTTGGGAGTTTGAATCCTCACCAAGATTCTTTTCTTCAATGATCAGCATAGATACCAGATCAGCAAAATTTAGAATATTTTCCCTGGTCTGTATAGAAGTTCTGAACTGCTCATATGCAGCTCCTAAACCACAAAGACACACTTCCACCTTATCATCGTCATCTACATTCACACCAATAGATGCAAGTGACTCACGTATGCTTTTGACTTTCAACGTGTAGTCACTTACCGACATGCTCTTCTTCTCCAATGTATGCAGCCTGTGAAAATCGGGATGATGTCATAACTTGTTAAAATTCATTCTCATTGTGTGATTCACTATTTTTTATGAGATTACCCTTGAAATTTAGCTCTTTATTTTAATTAGATTTCCCCAAAAGGACTTAAGCTAATTATTGCTGTGCTCAGAGAATTATTCAAAACACTGGACAGGTGTATGAATCAAAATAGCAAGTTTTTCACCTCTGAATTAATTTCAGCTCATCTGTTTTGATCTACATTTTTTATATTGATCTTCCAAGGTACATAGGGTGTCTAACACATCCATTGGAAAGCTAAAAGGACCCACCACATAGTCCTTGAGTTCATTTGGCTGGTGTAGATCAAGGATTTTGCAGCACCACTTCATCTTCAAGCACATATATATCCATCTCTTCACAATGGTATCATAGCAAAGATGGCAGATGGATTTCCTTCATCAATTGACAAATTGGATAGAGGTAATTACTCAGCTTGGTCATTAAGGATGGAAGCTTATATCCAAGGTAGAAGTTTATATGGTTATGTGGCTAGAGATGAAGTTATGCCAAGTTTTAGGAACAAAAGTCAACCAACACAAGAAGAGCGAGAAAGATTGAGCACATGGTGCTCCAAGGATGCACTTGCAAGGTCTTATCTTCTCAACTCTATCTCAGATTTTTTGTTGCCTCATATTAGAAGTTGTAGGCATCTCAAGAAGTGTGGGATGCACTTGAAGCCTTCTTCTCTTCAAGTACCAAAGCTAGGAAGCATCAACTATGGCTGGATTTCACAACCCTCAAGAAGGCTCCCAAACAAAATGTGACTGATTTTGTCACAAAAGTCAAGGACATAGCTGATCAGTTAGGAAGCATTGGAGAGGTAATAGATGAAGAGAAAATTGTAACGCAGGTCATCAATGGACTGAAAGCAGATGACAAGTGGGAAGCATTCACCATAGCTATGGATTTGTACATGGACATGCATGTACCTGATTTCAATACACTCATTGGACAACTACTCACTCAAGAGGCAAAACTTATCAAGAATGGAGAAAGCTCTAAAGGTAATCAATCTTCAGCCTTATATACTGATAAATGCAAGTCCAAAGAAAACAAAGGAAAGTCCAAGAAAGTGGATGATGAAGCAGGAACATATCAAGCTAACTATGCAGGTAGAGGAAGATATGGCAGAGGTAGAGGAAGAGGAGGTAGACAAGGCAAGGGGAGATCCCAAGTCTCGAACTCATGTTCTATTTGTGGATTAACTAACCATACAACTAAAAATTGCTTTAGGAATTCCACAAATCAAAGAGACAAGGTGGTGATGAATAATGACAAAGCATTTTCTTTTTGAGAGTTATGGTGGGTTGGTTGGTTGGTGGTGGCTATCTCCAAACTTACTAATTGGAATTCATTGGGAAAGGCATCAGTTCCCCTCGCCTCTCTTCACATTTTCGGATTGAGCTTGCTCTGCTCCCCCTGTTGCCGCCATGGTGGGGGCGAGATAAGCTCCGCTGTGGGTAGGGCTAGTTCTCCGTGAAGATAGCGGGGTGCCCCGTGTTTCAAGGGGCTCAAAAATAGGCTATTTCTCCCAGTTAACCCCTCTGTTAGTATCCGTGCAGGTCGACACTTAGGTCGCGCCTCTATGCGTCATTCCGTGTGTCAATGTTTGCTCCTAGGGAACCGTGGGCAAGGCTCTCTCACTGCTTCAGGTTGAGCTCATGAAGAGCCTGTTGTGTACTCTTCTCATATGTATGAAGCATGATGCCTCAGTGCTTCTCCCTCCATCACTTTACTTTACTGCACTCATGATACTTCAAGCATCAGACCCTCGACTTCACTATGAGTGAAAAATGACAGAGCATAAACTCGAGAAATCTGTACTGAAATCCAAGGAGTCTTTTGATGTTGGGTCACCTATACCCTTTGACAAGAATTAAAAGTAATGGCTATTGATTATAGGGAAAACTATTGAACTCTGGGAGGAAGGAGAAACCATGGCTACAGGTCTGTCTCGTGGGTACAGTCACGAATAGAGGTCCTCAGGCTCCGCCCGCTTCTCCACTCCCTTGCTACTTTTGTGTTGGAGTCCTCTTACAGGTTTCAATCATGTGACCTCCCCTTCCGCCTTGCAATGTTCTTCTTCTCCAAACATGGTTATGTACCTCCTTTTAGTGGCCCCATCAGACTTCTCTTCCAAGTACTCAGATGCAAAGCAAGGTTTTTTGTTCTTGTATCATTCTGATGATGAGCTAAAGAGAAAGAATGCTACTATGTTTACAAGTTTGTTCTTGGCTTTCTACATCTGAATTCAACTCAGGGAGCTCTATCAATGCCGAATTCAAAATCTTGCAAAGCGTATTTCCTATTCTCTCGTGCTCGGCAAAAAAATATGCTCTCCCTCCATCATTTTCCTTGAACAGGTGAAGTTTCTACACTGGTGGGTGAGATACATCGGAATCTGCTAGAGCTCAACCCGAGTGCAGATTCGGTGCTTCATGTTGCAATAACTCCTTGTTGAGGTGTCCATAAGGCAACCTCCTAGATTCTGGTCAAAATCAAACTGATTCGAGCTTTGTGCATGGTGGAAATTTCCTTGCACAACATCAAGTAGGCATGCTTCTGTGCAAAACTAGTGTGGCAACAAGCTCAGTCGGTGTGGCAACTCTTGGTGGAGTTCATCCCCTTATTTCTGCAAGTGCATGTAGCAAGGAGGCTTAAAGAATAGGTCAGCGGCAAAGGCAAAACAAAAGAGCTGGAAATCCTCGAAGCTGCATGAAAGATATAAACTCAAATGAAGACTGCTGGAATGGTGCAAGGCTCCATGTCTCATGTTGCTTGTCCTCTCACCACTATGCTTCAGAGGGATGAAGCTAGGATCCTTTAGATATCATGCCAATCACCATGCAACAGATTTGTGGGCTATGGCCATCCCCAAAGGAACTCAATAATCTTGAATGCAAATCTATGATGTTGGACAGCTACTAGTTTGTTTTATATACAGTGGTTCAACTTGATTATGAGCAATGGCTTATCATGTTCTGAACACTTATGATGTGTATGGCTTCGGGGCTCTTTTTTCTTCCTTGTCATGGACATGTTAGGGTTCACAAGTAAGCAGCATGTTTGCAAACATAAAGGCTATAGGCTAACTCCCTTAGTGAAACAGCATGGCACAGTGGACAAACAAAATGATTTGGTCGAGGCTAGGACTCTCTTGCCTCCATCTTGAGAGTGTGCTTAGGCGAACCCAGGGATTGTCTTGTCTTTATTGCTGCCATCATTGGATGATGATTTATGTCGGAAAATGTGCACATATTATACAGCTGGTTGAAGAATTTGGTGGGGTTATTGTAACAGGGGTTCACAAAGATCATAATATTTGGAGACTCTACAAGAGTTGTTGACCCCAGTTCATTGCAGATATTGGCAAGGATGACATCATTCAAGAAAGTTATGTATATGCTAATGTAGCTACATGTCCAAAATTGTGAGAGCATGGATCATGTGCAGGTAGAGTTAAATTGGCATCTTCCTACCTTGGAGAAGGTTTCAAGGGAAGAGAAAGTGCTTGAGCAAGACACGATGAATCTAGAAAAGCATCTGAGGTCTTACAACATGATTACAGATCTTTAGAAGAAAAATGTCTAGATTGGAGGAGCAGTTGAAAGGTAAATGTTGTGTTTCTGGAACTGACAAGATACACAAATGTGACATGAAAACTAGCTCCATCAAAAACAGACAATGTCATGGAAGAGTTGACAAGGGGAACAGATGGGGTTGTAATGGATGGAGAGGCCTTATGTTGCCACATGGGATCTAAAAACATTGGTGCAGTTCTATTTTGAGGCTGGTGTTATATTTTTGTTGGTGATGCATATCAGGTTGTAGTGGAAACTCTCGAGGAGAGTTGACAAGGGGAACAGATGGGGTTGTAATGGATGGAGAAGCCTTATGTTGCCACATGGGGTCTGAAAACATTGTTGCAGTTCTATTTTGAGGCTGGTGTTATATTTTTGTTGGTGATGCATATCAGGTTGTACTGGAAACTCTCGAGGAGGCACATCAGAAAGTGCTCCTCAACTGATCCTGAGGTTGAATAGCTTGCTGAGGCTCATGTGGGTATTGGGCTAAACTTTAATATCATTCAGCCATGAGTTTGGTGTCTTTCAGCTGGGAGGACATGCCTAGTTCAATATTATTGCTGCTCCTATATTAGTGGAAGCCAGTTATGAGTGCATCAAGGCACTAAAGTTTTTGTTGGAAAGCTTCCACAAGGATGTTGTTGCCAAGATGATTCTGAGGGTCCCATAAGAATATTAAGCTCTCAATCGTTGTAGATCGAGCAAAACAACACAAGTATTGGCTAGAGGTGGCTCATGGAACTGATAATGTTGCTTCAACTTCAAGTTGACATAGGAATAATTCCTTCAAACCTTGATGATTGGGCTGGAGTGCAAAGAAATTCTTCTCCTGGCCAAGCTTGTCCTTACTCAGAGAATACTAGCAGCAGGGAGAAGGCATGGAGGAAGAAGAACTCCCAGAAGATATGTGAGGCTTGTGCTGCTCTTGCAAGGGATGGCTGGAGGAGATATCTACATTAGGAAAACTGCCAGGGCTGTGTCCACTCCCCTATCCATCTCAGCCTGTAGGATCTAAGTCAAAGTGAAATAAGCTCAGCAAACATATATGTTGGTGAGGAGGATCTTGGCATAGCACTCTTCACTGGTTCCCCATTTCTAGCACCACCCACAAAAGTAGGGCAAAAAGACCTCTAGGAGATCTCCAATTGCATGAGGCTGATCGATTCAATTAGTCACAACCTGGTTGGTGCAGAAAGCACATGCTTTTATAATTGGCTACCAGCAAGATTGAGGACCAAGGTGAAGCTCTATCAGAAGTCATCAGCCAGCAGCTTTGTCCAGAGGAAATTTTCTTTGTCAAAGACATTACCATGGAGAGCTGCCTCATGTGCTCAGAGGGACAAGAGTCCTTCTCAGGCTGGTGCCATATGCTACAACAGAAGAAAGAGACTCAAAAAAGGAAGAAATCAAACATGTTCTATAGTGTCTCAATTACAGCAGTCAGGAATTATTGCAATCGACAACTTCTGATATTTATTTATCAATGAAGAGAAATGTCTAAAGAGGGAAGTTTTGTGAATAGCCTTCATTTCTGAGGAAGCAAAAATAATTGAATGAGCTATGATACCTGGTGTCTTGCTCATTCAGCTTGCCTTTAGGCATCATGGATGGCTGAGGAAGGTTGATAGGTAACTGAAACACCCTCCTGCTCTGAATGGCCCTTCCCAAGTATTCATCTGCAGAGTTGTCCCTGCCTAATGCCAAAAGGAACTTGGTTGTGGTTGATGATCAGAGGGAACCATTTCTGAATCCTACTGCTACTTCTCAAACACCATGACCCATGATCAGCCAAAAGAATATACCAAGCACATTCACTGACATATGGGCAAGCTGCAACAAAATATGTAGCAACAGATTTGCTGGCAACATTACTACATAAACTGGTCTTGAGTACTCGATGATTTGTGTAATTTCCTTGCTCTAAAATATTTCTATGCTTGATGCGATTATGGATCTGACGTTCTTCCCTGAATTCCTGTTCATGCCATGTGCAATTATTGTCATGAAGGCTAAGGGGTCAACAATATCGGGATGATCACTAAATGGGGGCATTTTGTCAAAACTGAGTGAACCAGGGGAAAAAACACCTCGAGAAGTGTGCTGGAGTGGCATTCCAAGTTTTGGCCAGACTGAGTTCTCAGTTGCGATTATTAGAACACTCATACTGTTGATTTTCTACTTTATTGATTGTAGCCAATGATTTAGGGAGGTATAAGCCACATCACACAGTAAGTATGAAAAAAATTGAATGGCCCCATCTCCACGTGAAGGATGTTGTGGTCTGGGGACCTTGTTCAGAGATTCTCATACTAAAGGATAGTGCTTAGGCTAGAATCACATCTGCAACTAATATTGGCTGTGGTATCTGTACAACCCATGCTTCCACTCAAGGCAGCTGTTGACCATGTCCTGAGATTCCCATGTGAAACTGGGGCATTGAATCATTGTAGCTTAACCGAACTCCTCTGGATAATAGTACTAAATCATGCAACATGGCACAGGCTGGTGTGCAAGGGCACTATACTGGTGGACCAGCCAATCCTTATTTTGGAGCTTTACTTGCTCTCATTTTGAATGTGCCTTTTGAGGTTGCTGCATATCATTTGCAGGCCAAGCATATGCATAAAGGGAATGGATAGAGGTGGCTCCTGGGCTTCAGATCCTACTGTTGGTCTTCAACATATCTTGCACGTTAGTGGCTTCAGAGGCACCAGGTTTGCTGACCGCTGGCAGGGAGGCTGCATGACATTTTCATAAGGACTGTTAACTGATGGTTTTCTACTTGCAAATTCTAGGAAACTAAGTCCTCTGGCTTTCAAATGGTTCAAGCTCCTTGCTTTATTGTTTGTATATGAATATTCAGTAGATATTGGCTCGCACAAGGTTTTTCGGTTTTTTTGTGACTACCCCAAATGGGGATTGTGTCTATTTCCCTTGACCCCACTTGGAGAAGATGATCTACAGTATATGTTGTTGCTTTGCACAGATATTTTCTTCTCAGATTCTCAGAGTGGTTCCTCCACTCTGTTATGATGGCGACTGCTCATATGGTCAGGGATGACAGTCTGGATCAGATTGTGAATTGCCTTTGTGACTTTCCCTTCTGGGGAACTATGTCTCAAGTCCTATTTACACACAACAAGATATTAAAAGTGATTTCTACATGTTGGTGATGGTTTACACTCACCAATCAGGAAGCTTGATGGATGCCGAAGCTGGTGGTTCCTTGTCAATCTAATTTTTACTCAGGGTGTGTTGTTAGATATTGGACTTGAGCTACTTCAGTGTGTGACAGCCCTATTTTGCGGATTGTGTCCACTTTCCCAGCCATCCTATGGGAAGCTTGTTTTCAAGTCCTCTAAAGAGTTGCTTAGAGAGATTGCTGCATATTTGGCAACAGAGGCTGCTGTTTACATGGTGGGGCTGACTTCCCCCCAAGGGGATTGTGTCGCTCAACATTGAAGACTTGAAGACTTGATATAACATAAACTTTTTTGAATGTCGATTTCCACAACAGCTCCCTCTTTGCAATCATCACACAGAGTGTTCTCTTCGGTTCTCCTCCCAGCCGCGCCCCACCACTTCTTATGTTCTCTTGAGAGATAGTGAGAGAGCCCTCAAAACTACTACTAAGTGTAGTGTTAATAATCTCTCTAATAATAGAGATTGCTCTCTCCCCCTTCTACCAAATGGGCATAATGCCCTTAGTGATGCCCTGTGGCCTCTATGCCACCTCACTTAAGAGTGTGCATCCATAATATGACATTTCCTTCCCCTTGAAAGCATTTTCATCCTCGAAAATATAAATGAAATGTTCGTAATGGTAGAAGAAAGTGCTCAGACTCCCCTGAACCCCACGTACTCTATGTACATGGTCATCTCTGTGTGTTGTTTCCCCGTATCCTTCCCCTTAAGAAGTCTCATATGAGATAATCTCAAATGTGGGAAACCGTCTGAGTGGTGCCTACTATCTTGCATGTACACTCCACTTTAAAACTATCACTCCCATAAAAAGTGAGATCATCAAAATGACCTAAGTCCATATGATATATCCTCTATGGAGCAATAATATGAAAAGTAAGTGCAAAGTGCCAAGCTCATAAGCTTGACCATACTATAATGGAGATAATAAACCATAGAATCCTCTGAAGTGTAGAACAAAGTCCCATAAGAAGTGACTCCAAACCCATCTAAAACTAAATGATAGTTGCCATCATACCACTCTAGGTCTTCCCTACCTTGAGTGTAATCACAAGTAATAGTTTAATCTAAACTACCTTGTGAACTATGCAAATCCATCATCTAGCTATATATAAGAATTTCTTAGTAGTAAAATGTAATCTCTACATTTCATCAGCCAATAATTTTGTGGTTTGTCATCCTTAACCTTTGGACTAAGTTCTATTGGAAGAGCATCTATTGGCACTTGTGCAAACTCTAATATTTCTCATCCCTTTAGTTTGCCATATGAATGTAAAAAGCATTCCCTTTGAGATTCAGATAATCCCTAAGTACCCATCCTCCTAACTGATGTTTTCTCATCATACTCATGATGTAACACCAAATAAGAGTTTGGTACCCTAATTGGTTAGATATCTACCTATCTCCTAGAAACCCTAAAGAGAAGAGTCATACTCAACTCTCAGTCTCACTAATGTCAATAACTAGATCATCTCATCTAGTCAAAAACCATCACTGAAAATAGCATAAATGCTTCTCTCTAAATTCTACAAGTGAGATTCAATCTAACCATCATGATTAACTGATCTCCCTCTTGTCTTTGATAGAAGAGTGCCACTCCTATCTAGACAATTTGAAAGTGAGAAAGTGAAACTCTCTGTCTCTCTCTATTCAATCTCTTCTAAGGAAAAGAGCTAGCAGTGGAACATATTCCACTTTCCCTTTCCCTTTGAAAGAGATTCTATTGAATCAATTTCTCTACTGATCCATAACTAAGAACATGCACATAAGTTCTCTATACATTTGCTTCCAAAATAGTGGAGAAAGAGACTCCCATGTGAAGGAAAATTATACTAAAAAGTAGAATAAATGAATTCCTTATGAAATATAAACTAAGAGATGTTTTCTAAACACCTCTTCTATCTAAAGGAAAATATGCTCTATTCTTGTCCTATGAAGAAATCATAGTTTCCTTTCTTTTTTCTCTTTCAAAGAATAGGAGCTAAAGTGAGACCTCTGAGCTAATTCCCACTTTCTCCTTTCTTTAAAAGAGAAACTCATGAATTTATTTAGTCCTCTATTCCATAACTAATGTGTAATCCCTCATTACACATATTCCTATGAAGATGGAGAACAGATCTCCCATAACTAATGAAGATGTATGTAGTGAAGAGTGGAGAAAATAAATTCCTAATAAGGGTCAAAGCCCTCTACTAAAATGGTCAGCAATGATGTGACATGATACCGTAAACACATGTGTATCCATAATAAAGAACTATCTCTGCCAACCATACTCTGTGCATGGATCTATATGATCCAATCAAATTGATGGAATCATCCTCTCTGAAAACTCATAATGAGTATGTGATACCAATGGTGATAAAATCACCTATCGCATTCTCTACTGAAAGAATAAATCTTCCCTAAACTATGAAGGATAACTCCCAATCCTAAGGAGATGTGAGACATGACACCATGAATGATGAGTCCTTTTCTCCCTGGCCATAGAAGAAGAGTGCTCAAAGGGAAGTCATTTCCACCGTCCCATACCAGTGAAAACTTCTTCCAATTCACAGTTTCATACCTACACTAACCCAAATATATATTCCATATATATGTAATGGAATATATAGGTGGACTCTAATGAATCCTATATCCTAAAATCATGTCAGTGGACTCAAATGAGTCCCATGTCCTCGAACTAGTTGGTTTGGTTCTAGTCCATATATGATCATGGATATCCCTTTTTGTTCCAAACCAACTTGTTCCTAGGTACCAAGACTAGGGCTAAGTACCTCTCAATAGATCCCAATATACATACATATCTTGGGTACCCCAACTATTCCTGACTAGGGCATCTATGCTCTAAGTCATAGAGCTAGTGCCATACCTAGGCCTTCCTAACCATCACTCAAATCACATAAGCACCCGTCGATGTTGTTTCATGAAACCCATCTCTGTGATCCCATCTATTTAGTTTCCTTAGTAGTGTAGCAGAAATGCGTCACTACTTGGTCAAGTGATGAACATGAGTGAAACTAGTCACTCTTTGGGTAGTCCTGATAATATCCCAATAGTCTCCTAATGATCCTGTGAGACCCTTGTGAAGATAACTAAATCTTCAGTATTTTGGAGATTATCAAACTGTATCTCCCGTGCCTCTATGCAACTTCCAATAACCTATAGGATTGCTTGTGCACATTACTAATGGTGAAGGTGTAACTCCTTCCCTTAGCAATCCTATGGTCTAAATCCATAAGGATTATGTGTAGGGATCCTGTTACTACTGAAGTTGCCTTACGTATACTACTATGATGGTCCTAAGTCCACCAAATACATGCTTACAAGCATGCCTACATCTTATTGATGTTTGCAGAAAAGGCATGTTACCATGCCATATCATTTTTATCTAAATTTAAGTGTGTATATAACGCCATGCGGTAGGAAAAATTTCGACAGCATTTCCCTAGGAAATGGAATCCCAAAACAAAAAAAAAAATTAACCATGAGCTCAGTGGCACACAGGCCACCTCACAACATAGGGCTTGACAAGCCCATGGCATGCAGGCCATAAACTCATATATGAATTCCATAACCTGCAAAAATATAAGAGCAATTGCTAGCAACAATTCTTTGTGTTGCATAGCCATATAGTTTCTGCAATCCACTTTCCTGCAAACAATCAAAAAGTGTACTTCTCGCCTATTGATCCATACCTTTAGAATTTAAACAATGATCAATATTTGATGTATGCAATCCAATCTATGCATGTACATACAGAACATGCCATAACATAAAGTAAAATGTCTGAAGCATAAAGCATACGTCCTTGAATAGTTTTGGTTTTGGAATTGCATGCATCCAATCCTTCTCAGGGAGCTTCGAGACCTCTGCACCTTCCTCCTCAGATCCTAATATAGACTTTGAAGTGTCCGAAAACATCGTAGCACTTCCCAAAACATAAAGCATGGTCAGGTGATTACCAAAATAATGCAAATTTAGTCAAGAAAATGCATTAGTAATCCTTCTTTAGACCTGTAAAAACCACTTTAGGACCTGCAAATGTTAGCAAACTGAAATATATGGCATGTGCAAAGAGCTCGAAGTGAAATTGCTCAAATCGCCTTCCTGGTTTGTAAAATATGGCTCCTAGAAGGTAGTAGCCAAAAATTGTTCAGACTTTGCAGAGCTATACAGACCTGCAAAAATACTTATTTTCCAAAATTTCTTTTCGTAAACTGAAAATAGACCTTGTGCTCTTCCAAATGAGCCATAGCACGCCCAATTTTGAGTTTTCTAGCCCAACATATGGCCATTCCAAGCGGGACATGCCAAACTAGTGGACTATTGGAGGGGCTGGAAAAAGTGTAAAAGTGTGATTTTTGGGGTGCCCCAAAGCATTCTTCCATCAAGCAAATGCTAAAATTCTCTCCATAACCTCAGAGATTGGTATATGAAGATGCTTGGGCCTATTTTTATCTTTCCAAATCCTCCCTTCGTGCATGCTAATTCGCTCCCCAAAAGAGGCCTAAATCTAGATTTTTACTTTTATGCAAGAACTTCCAATGTGGATTTTGCTTTTATTTTCTCATTCTTCATGGTAATGCATACACCAAACCTCATGTATGTATGGACTAATCCATGGGAAGCCTCTTAAATTGTCTTTTTCCTTACTCCTAGAAGTGGAGTTTGATAAAAATTAACATCTGAAATTTTTTCAAAAAGTGCGGGAAGGGGGGTTTTTGAGGAAATAAATTCCTCCTTAACTTATTATTTTGATGAATATAATGATTCGACTATGAAGTCCATACACCATACTCTCAGTATATATAATTTTTCCCATCCATCCATAGCTATCGCACCTCTTTTTCCCTCTTCCAAAATGGGAATTTCTTAGATTCAGGTGCTGAAATTTTTTCTCAAACTGTGATGGAAGGGGGTTTTGTGGAGCTTCAAACTCCCATCATACTGAGGTATATTTTGGATTTATTGATTGTATATGGAATTCCATACACGATATATATGTGTGCATGATTTTTCCTATCAAACTAAGAAAAATACCGTTTCATATTTCCTTCCCGAAATGGCTATTTATCAAAAATAACCCCTGAAATTTATGTGAGAATCATGAAAGTAAACTACTTTGGTGATACCTAAATCTTACTCTTCTTTGAAATTTGAGGGAATCCTTGATTCAAGATGAGAGTATATATGCCATACTCTCCATATATAGGATTTCCCTCAAAGGGCTTGGCTTAAAGCCCATGCTTTCTTATGCCAAAATTGGACTGATCCTAAAATTAACTCTTGAAAATTAAGTATAAAATATGAATGTACATGTACCTGTGAATAAATGATGTCCATGACCTTGTTCTTTTGATCATCAAGGGACTCTTCTCTACTCTTGATGATCGTCAACAATGACTCGTCCCTTCTTCATCATGACCAAGCCTTGTACCTTCAAGCGGAGTGTGAAATGTGGTGTCCCTTGAGCGGCTCATGCATTCGTAATATGATGTGAAAATACTTCACTTGGATTCTTGTACTCCCTCTTGGCCTCTCTTACTCCATATCATGTAGTTCTTGATGTGAGTATCTCACAGCCGTGAGTGGGCAACGGGGGTAATCATAACATTGTTAGTATATGATCAATGTCTACCCCTCATGATTGTATGCACATTTTGTAAGGCCCCCTTTATGAGGAGAAGCCAAGCGTGCATTACCCAATTGATGGGAATCCCAACTTGAATGTTGGATGAAGGTCATATTGGACCATGTAAGATATTATAAGGAAAGGGAGTTACCAGGGTCCCCAATTGTGGGGTCCGGGGCAGCGGTGAGCAGCCCCGGCTGGGGGGTCCAAGGGGGCCAGCGGGCCCCCTGGCTGGGGGGTCCCAGGGGGCCAGCGGGCCCCCTGGTGGGGGTCCGGGGGCAGCGCCCCCGGCGCGACGGTAAAGGGAATATTCCATGGAATATTCCCTGTCGGAGTCAGAAATCATTTATATTTGTTAGGTCGGTTCAACCAGTCTAAGCCGTGTATGGCAATTACGCGAGCGGTGGCCGCCCACGCTCTACCGCCCATGTATAGCCGTCCATGGCAGGCCACCCATGATCCTATATATACATGACTTCTGCACTTCCTAAGATACCGAGTTGAGCCAGCATACCTCTACCTTGTATCTCCCTATCTAGAGTTGTCTAGATCACCATTTAAGCTCTACCTTGAGAGCGCACGGGTGGACAACGCCATCATCTTTGTACTTGCTGCTAGTAGAAAATTGTTGAGATTATCCTATATCAGTTATCTTCTCTGCTATTGCTCCTGTGTTATATTGCGTAACTATTGTCTTTCATGGTATCAGAGCTGTAAGGTTCCAATAGCTTGATAAGTATCATTATTTTAGCCTACTAGCAGACTAGAATATCAGTAGATTATTCGAGTGATTACATGATGGCTTCATCGTCGAATAGTATTCTTGGTGCTTCAGCTAATGTTAATGCTGCACCTATTCGAATTCGTCCACCTGCATTCACTGAAGGGAAGCTGGATGGAACCAATTATACACTCTGGAAGTTCAAAATTTCTGCAATTTTGGACTCCTATGAATTACTTGACACTGTCATGGGACCGATGGGATTGGATCCAGAGCCTATACCAGTTGAAGATCCAGCAAATTCAAGATTGATGATTCAGCCAGATCCAGATCTTCTACGAGCTTGGAAGAGGCGGAATGCTGATGCATTATGTGCGATTGTCACTAGTGTAAGTGATTCTGTGCTTACTTTAGTTCAACATACTACTAAAGCACATGAGGCTTGGGGCATATTGGCTCGACAATATGAGACCAAGAACCACACTAGGATACAGAATTTAGAAAATCAGTTGGCAAATGAAAAGCATTCTGATTCTGAAAAGGCTGAAGATTTTATCAAACGGATAAAGCATCTTCAAGATCAATTGGCTGCAGTTGGTGTTGTTATAACACCAGAAGAGCTGGCTCGAAGATCTGTACGTGTTCTTCCAGCAAAGTATGATGGATTAGTAACAGCCCTTAACACTCAGGTAAGGCCAACTCCTCTTACATTTGAAGAGTTTTGTGCCATGCTTTTAGAAGAAGAGATGCGGCTGAAGAATCGGCAAAGTACAACTGATGCTGCATTCTCAGCAAATGCAAAAGGTAAAGGCTCTTCAGAGGGATCAAAGAAGAAGCCAAAGAAGAAAAAGTTCACAGGAAGTTGCTTCTATTGTGAAAAGAAAGGCCATGCCATCAAGGATTGCAGAAAGAAGCAAGCTGATGAACGGAATGGGACTGTAAAATCATCATGGAAGAACAAAGAGTCTGCAAACAACACAGAGCTGGAACTTTGGGTAGCTATTGAAGAGGTATGTTCATCTGCTCAAGCTCGTGTTGATGAGCCATGGATTTTAGATAGTGGAGCTTCTCGCCATATGACTAGTAAAAAGGATTGGTATAGTTCCCTAGTGCCTCTGCGGGAATCCATCAATGTAGTGGTGGGAAATGACTCCAAGTGTCCAGCTGAAGGAACTGGAACCATCTCTTTTATCACTTCTCCAGGTGTTGAGAAAAAGTTATCCGATGTTCTCTATGTACCTACACTCAAAAGAAATTTGTTGTCAGTTTCTGCAATAACAGATCGTGGACTCGAAGTTCACTTCAATAAGAGTGGTGCAGAAATCATGGATTCATTAGGTAATGTTGTAGGTAAAGGCATACGACGGGATAACTTGTATGAGTTAAGTGCTTTAACTGCTACAGAAGATAAAGATGTAAGCAGGTTATGGCACCGACGATTTGGGCATCTCGGATTTGCAGTTTTGAAGGAGATGCAACGAACAGGGATGGTTGCTCATATGCCTGCATTTTCAGAGTTGCAGGAACCTTGTGAAGCTTGTATGATGGGCAAGCAACAACGAAAGGCATTTCCAAGAGAGACCAGCAATCGATCTCAAGCTCCTCTAGAGTTGGTACATGCTGATCTCTGCGGTAAAATGTCTACACCTGCTTTAGGAGGATCTTTCTACTTCTTGCTGTTAGTCGACGATTATAGTAGAAAGATGTGGGTTTATTTCATTCGAGAGAAGGCTGATGCTTTTGAAAAATTTAAAACGTGGCATAAGTATGTAGAAAATGAATCAGGAAGGAAACTGAAGAAATTTAGAACAGATAGAGGAGGTGAATTCTTGTCAACAGAATTCAACAATTACTGTAAGGAGCATGGTGTGAAAAGGCAACTTACTACAGCTCATACACCCCAACAAAATGGCGTTGTTGAGCGCAGGAACAGGACAGTAGTTGAAATGGCTCGTTGTATGTTGAAGGCTCAAGACATGCCTGATTCATTCTGGGCAGAAGCAGTCAATACAGCAGTCTACATCCTCAATCGAAGCTACACAAAAGCTTTAAAGGGGATGACTCCTCAAGAAGCATATTCTGGTAAAAAGCCTTCAGTTTTGCATTTCAGAATTTTTGGTTGTTTCTGTTATGCACATATTCCTGATTCAACAAGATCAAAGTTGGATTCAAAAAGCAAAAAGTGTGTCTTCCTAGGATATAGTGAAGAGTCTAAAGCATACAGGTTATGGGATCCTGAGGCAAGGAAGATTTTTGTCAGCCGAGATGTGGTGTTTGATGAACGACCACACTTAGTAGAAGATAAAGGTAAATCTACTATCTCATCAAGCGGAGAAATATCTCACCTTGTGCCTATCAAAAGACAGGTTAAAGTTGAGGAGGAGGAAACATCTAATGGAGAAATTTCCTCAATAAAAAGCCAACCAGTTGTAGCTGCACAGCGTAAGCCACTACCGAAGTGGGCACAACAGCTCTTTGATGATCACAATCCACATGTAGATGTACCAGAATCATCATCGGATGGATTACGAAGATCAAAGAGAATAGAGGAGCAAAGGAGAGCCTCAGAACACATTGTTAACATGGCTCTAATGGCAGATATCATGGGTTCGATAAAGGAACCTACCACCATTGAAGAAGCCCTTGATGATCCAGATTGGAGAGCGGCAATGCAGTCTGAGTATGATAGTATACTAAAAAATGATACATGGGATCTAGTCGACTTGCCGCCAAAGAAGAAGGTAATAGGTACTAAATGGATTTGGAAAGCTAAGTATAAAGCTGATGGAACATTAGAAAAGTATAAGGCACGATTAGTTGCACAGGGTTTTTCACAGATTGAAGGATTTGATGTTCAAGAAACTTTTGCACCAACAGCACGCATGACAACTATTCGGACGGTACTTGCAGTAGCTGCACAAAAGTCTTGGCCTATTTTCCAGATGGATGTCAAATCTGCATTTTTGAATGGTCACCTCAAGGAGGAGGTATATGTATCTCAACCACCAGGTTTTGAGGTGCCCAATTCAGAAAATAAAGTTTGCAGGTTGAAGAAAGCTTTGTATGGACTTAAGCAAGCTCCACGGGCTTGGTACCAACGAATAGATCATTTTTTCAAAAATATGGGTTTTGAAAGAAGTACTTCTGATGCTAACCTGTATGTAACGAAAAGGGATAGCAAGCTAGTTGTTGTCATTGTATATGTAGATGATTTGATCATTACAGGAGATCATAAGGAACTCATCAATCAAACTCGGATCAGCTTGGGAACTGAGTTTGAAATGACAGACTTAGGTCTACTCCATTTTTGTCTGGGAATTGAAGTATGGCAAAGGAAGGATGGCATTTTCATCTCACAACAAAAATATTCCAAAGAAATTCTCAAAGCATTTGGAATGATGGACTGCAAACCAACTAGCACACCTATGGAGGTAAATCATAAGCTATCTATGGATGATAACATGCCTGATGTAGATGCTAAGAAGTATAGGAAGCTCGTTGGAAGTCTTATTTTTCTGTGCAACACTAGACCAGACATTTGCTATGCTGTTGGAGTGTTAAGCAGGTTTTCCAACAAACCTAAGGAGAGTCACTGGAATGCTGGAATGCGAATTCTAAGGTACATTGCAGGAACCTTGGATTTTGGTATTTTGTATACCATAGGTGATACACTCCAAGGATATTGTGATTCAGATTGGGCTGGAGATTGTGATTCTAGAAAATCAGTTTCTGGATATTGTTTCTCACTTGGTTCAGGAATATTTTCTTGGGTAAGTAGGAAGCAACCAACTCTCGCACTCTCCTCCACTGAAGCAGAGTACAAAGCAGCTTGTTTTGCTTCTTGTGAGGCAGTCTGGTTAAGGAGAATTCTTGCAGATATAGGCTTTCCATCAAATATGCCAATTGTACTCAAGTGTGATAATCAAAGTTGTATGGCTATTGCAAAGAACCCAGTATTTCATGCTCGCACCAAGCACATAGAAGTACAGTACCATTACATTCGTGAGCTAATTGAAGATGAAATTGTGGAGCTAGAATATTGCCCAACAGAGGCAAATTGTGCTGACATATTCACTAAAGCACTTGGAAGAGAGCAGCTCAACAAGCATCTTCAACAGATGGGCATAGGACCGAGACCTACTTGATTTATCATCGGTAAACATTGAGGGGGGGTGTTAGTATATGATCAATGTCTACCCCTCATGATTGTATGCACATTTTGTAAGGCCCCCTTTATGAGGAGAAGCCAAGCGTGCATTACCCAATTGATGGGAATCCCAACTTGAATGTTGGATGAAGGTCATATTGGACCATGTAAGATATTATAAGGAAAGGGAGTTACCAGGGTCCCCAATTGTGGGGTCCGGGGCAGCGGTGAGCAGCCCCGGCTGGGGGGTCCAAGGGGGCCAGCGGGCCCCCTGGCTGGGGGGTCCCAGGGGGCCAGCGGGCCCCCTGGTGGGGGTCCGGGGGCAGCGCCCCCGGCGCGACGGTAAAGGGAATATTCCATGGAATATTCCCTGTCGGAGTCAGAAATCATTTATATTTGTTAGGTCGGTTCAACCAGTCTAAGCCGTGTATGGCAATTACGCGAGCGGTGGCCGCCCACGCTCTACCGCCCATGTATAGCCGTCCATGGCAGGCCACCCATGATCCTATATATACATGACTTCTGCACTTCCTAAGATACCGAGTTGAGCCAGCATACCTCTACCTTGTATCTCCCTATCTAGAGTTGTCTAGATCACCATTTAAGCTCTACCTTGAGAGCGCACGGGTGGACAACGCCATCATCTTTGTACTTGCTGCTAGTAGAAAATTGTTGAGATTCTCCTATATCTGTTATCTTCTCTGCTATTGCTCCTGTGTTATATTGCGTAACTATTGTCTTTCAAACATATCATCATAATCATGCAGTGTTTGGGCATGAGAAGAACTTTGGCGCCTTGGATAGAGTATGTGCCTCCTTCAGAAACTGCGAAGGTTCAAATCTCTTCTAGCACAGCGCGTGGACGATGGCTCTGATACGAGTATAACATAAACTTTTTTGAATGTCGATTTCCGCAACTGCTCCCTCTTCACAATCATCACACAGAGTGTTCTCTTCAATTCTCCTCCCAGCCGCGCCCCACCACTACTTATGTTCTCTTGAGAGATAGTGAGAGAGCCCTCAAAACTACTACTAAGTGTAGTGTTAATAATCTCTCTAATCATAGAGATTGCTCTCTCCCCCTTCTACCAAATGGGCATAATGCCCTTAGTGATGCCCTGTGGCATCTATGCCACCTCACTTAAGAGTGTGCATCCATAATATGACACTTGATGGGTTGCAGATTTCAAGAATTGAAGACTCAAACCTAGACCAATTCTGCAATGTATGCCCCTTTGGTCTTAGCTTTGTCGAGGACGACAAAGTCTAGGGAGAGTAGGGTGTTCAGTATAGGGTATGCACACATCTTCATTTGTGCATAGGAACCTTCTTTTTGTATATACTTAGATTTTCACATAAGAACTCCCTCTTAGACACTTTTAAATATTTCTCCCAAAGTAAGGCTTTTGGAAGCATGTAAATACCCATCCTTTTTGTAGAAGTCTAGAAAAATCCCCATGCACGTATTCTCTTTCCTTTTGAGATTTGGTTGTTAGAGAATATTTGAAAAGATCTTTTTGGGATATGTTAGTTAGGCATGTGCTCCTTTTTGACTAGTCAAAAAGAACACATGGGAGAATGTGCTTAGCCTATATATAGAGGCTCATTTTTGTAAGGAGGGGAGCTTTTGGTCGACGTGCTCTCATGTAAAATCCTTTCAATGGAAGAACTCTCTTTTCTCTTAAGGCTTTGTGCATATATGTATTTAGTCTTGGAGTGTGAGAGAGTGAGGTGTATGTGCATGCTAGCATTTCCTATGTGTGTACGTAGAGTGTTGCAATTATCTTGTATTTTACATATGTGACTAGGATCCTTGACTCCCATCTCTCCATGTTTTCAAGCATGTGGCATAGCTGTGGGCTGATGGCCAATGGCTTGAACATGTTGGAGGATGGGGTGGATGAAAGGAGGGTCATTCTTGAGCCTTCCTTTTTGCTTCCATGCAAGGTGGTGTGGGTCTTGGCTCCCCAAGGGCATACTACAACGGCGCCAAATTTGTTGTTGTAGTATGCCCTTGGGGAGCCAAGACCCACACCACCTTGCATGGAAGCAAGAAGGAAGGCACAAGAATGACTCTCCTTTCATCCACCCCATCCTCCAACATGTTCAAGTCATTGGCAATCAGCCCGCAACTATGCCACATATTTTAAATCATAGAGAGATGGGAGTCAAGGATCCTAGTCACATATGTAAAATACAAGATAATTGCAACACTCTAATTACACACACAGGAAATGCTAGCATGCACACACACCTCACTCTCTCACACTCCAAGACTAAATACATATATGCACAAAGCCTTAAGAGAAAAGAGGGTTCTTCCATTGAAAGGATTTTACATGAGAGCACGTCGACCAAAAGCTCCCCTCCTTACAAAAATGAGCCTCTATATATAGGCTAAGCACAATCTCCCATGTGCTCTTTTTGACTAGTCAAAAAGGAGTACATGCCTAACTAACATATCTCAAAAAGATCTTTTCAAATATTCTCTAACAACCAAATCTCAAACGGAAAGAGAATACATGTGTGGGGATTTTTCTAGACTTCTACAAAAAGGATGGGTATTTACATGCTTCCAAAAGCCTTACTTTAGGAGAAATATTAAAAAGTGTCTAAGAGAGAGTTCTCATGTGAAAATCTAAGTATATACAAAAAGAAGGTTCTTATGCGCAAATGAAGATGTGTGCATACCCTATACTCAACAATGACCTAGCCGAGTGTATGAGGACATGCATCCAAATGATGATCAATGCAAATGTGAACTAACAAAGGTGCAAACAAGTGTAAATTCTCACATTCAAAGCTTTCATGGTCGATTATGGTGTCGTGATACCTTGTGCAGCAGCCAACAGTAAAGCGTTCTTTTCTCTAAGCTCTAAACTTGGAATATAGTGAATAACGGGTTTCTTTTGAAGCTCTCTAGAAGACACATCCAATGCTGGTATTCTCACTTGATTCCGGCACTTTTGCTTCAAGTTATGAGCAAAATACTGAGCCACGGGAATGACCTATCTATGGTTCAACACTTCCTACACTTCATACACACATTGCCAACAGCAACCAAGCACTACCATGGATGGACAACACTTCAAAGCACTCTTTTCAAGCCACATACATGCATGCAAGCTCTAGCAAGGAAGAAGATACAGCGATGAGAAGACACCAATTCGAATTTTTGTGCCCTTGATTCTCACAATGGCAAACAAGTGTTTTGTAACAAAGAGTGACAAAATGACTTATATACATGTGCCCTAAAAATGGTCCTTTCACACAGGAGACGTGCACTTTATTGACTAAAAGACTAATTTCCTACTAGTTTACAAGGGTAAGGATACATATATCTATGGATATGCATCTAGAGGACTCCTCTAGTGCGTTTACATCGGAAAATATATTAAAAAGTGACTATGTTACAAAAATAAAGTATCCAAACTGGAAAAATTTTGGGGTCCTTTTTTTTCTGTGCATCTCTGCTCTTCTTTGCTCTGCAATGCTCTCCCCCTCTTTGTCTATGTTGTCCCTTGATAGGCTTTTCTTTTTGTGTATAGCTTTTTTATAGCTCCTTAGTACATGCACCAAGTGGTTGAAGAAGCGATAAGGATTGTCAGACAATTTGTTACTTTATCGGAACTCATTTCTTTGCTTCTGTAATCCCCTTGGTATTCCTTACATTCATAAATCAGGATTGTTGTGTTAAGTCGGGTTGCCACGCATGCCATCAGTGGCTAAGAATGTGATATTCTTAGTCACCCTCTTTAACTTTTCAGCCTCTACCTCTTTCTAACTTTTTGTCTTTGGATATGTCTTTGTCTTCACAACTACTAACCCTATTGTATTGATCTGGCCTGTTGACTTCTTTATATTGCATTCACTTCATGGAGGCCTCAGAGGTCCAGACCCACGCATTTTATGGATGAGGAAGTTGTGTGCAACTTCCCTTGAAAGGCCCTGGGTTGTTATATTTCTTTGTTTCCACCCTTCGGGACTTGGTCCTTCTGTGTGATGCATGCCCCTGCAAGGCTCTGTGTAGAGATGGATGTTGTGCACCCCTGCGGGCTTCTTGCAGTGTTGATTCTTTAGATTGATCATGTTTAATGAAGCTTCTTTCTTGGTTTTCTACTTCTTTTCTTTTTGTTTGACTCTCCTTCAACACCACCCTCTCCTAAACTCTGTCGTCCCCGACAGGCTTTGGAATCCGATGGGAGTAGGTCTGGTATACTCTACGCTCTGTGTCATTCAACAAATTGGCTTCTCTTATCATGAGTGATTTCCATTGTTTTGCTCTTACACCGTCATATGGTGATTGTCTATGGTCTGCGAAGAAGCTTAATTCATACAAACGAGTCTAGCATTCATATTAGTTGACATCTTCAAGAAAAATTTTGAGTCAATCTCAAAAAATCTTGTAAAAAATGCTTCCTCAAAAGTTTGCATGTATGGGCTCGGCAAAAACATAAGTCTCGAGTAATATGCCATAATTGTAGGATGATGAGGCATAATAGATAGATCGAATATAAGGATATCTCTGCCTTGGTTAATGCCAATGAAATTCAAAAATGTATATTCTGCATGATTAAAAATTTTGAGTACTATGAGTATCATACTGAGGATTTTATTGGTCATCTTTATAGTGAGATCGGGTAATAATGCATAACGGGTGAGCCAAAACTTGATGGATCTCACCATGTATTCCTCGGTCGGCAAATAGTTGTGAGGTGGACTTGGAAGTAAAGGGTAATTCAGCCATTGCTTACGAGTTCTTTGTAAATCCAAAAATTCCTACGCATCACGTCGACGTGGCCTCGGACAAAAAGAAGGATTCACCTGGAATAAATATGGTGATGCTTGTCAGTGCACCTCCAATGTTGGATTATTTTCCAAAAACTTCCTTCTCCATAATGGTTGTGCCACATCAAATTCTTCTTGAGTGTAAGTGAATGTGTTTGACTTGAAGTTCAATTGGTCATCTGGATATTTTTGCGTAATCTGTTTTATATAATGGTGCATATGCTCTTTCAACAGCCCATAAGGTGTGATGAATGGCTTTATTATCTGGTCCAAGTCTTTGCCTTTAATTTTTTTTGCTTCTTTGATTACTTCGACCACTTCATTTTCAAAATTTTTCATCAACTGGGACACCAATAGTGCCCATTCCTTCTGACCTAGTTCTATAGTATACGGCATTGGATGATCATCACTAGGTTCTGTTGCTTGCTCCCTTATTGGTGAAAGATAGATCGGGGGAGATAGAGGACGTACCTCTACCTCGTTAGTAGGACTCCCTTGTTGTGTCCCCATTTTTCTAGCATCTTCTAGTTGTTTCCTGAGCTGAGCAATGATTTTATCTTTTTCTTCCTTGTCCTTCATGCTGGCCTTGATCTTCTCTTCAATACTAGTCTTTTATTCATATATGATGCTCACTTGATCTGCATCTTGTATACATTGCTCAATATACTTTGCAACTGCTTCTTTCCATTTGAGATTCAACTCCTTAGTGTTTGTAGAATATTTTTTTTCTAATACCTTGTAGCTCTCCTATGCTTGTTTAAGTTGATTTTCCATACCTTCCAATTGTTTGTGTACCTCATGTGTGGCACTGTCGTCGGTGATCAGTACCTCTAAGGGTTTATCCATTAAGAGAGAATTCATGAGTTCTTTGTTCCTACTCCTCAGATTATCATTTTCGTCCATATATACTTTGATTTGTGTTTCAAGGAGTTTGCTTTGGTTGAGTATATGATCTTTCTCTATGTCGGATGCTGCTTTTTGCTGTTCTAAGTCTTGAACTTTCTTTTGTAATTCTGTAGCTGTTTGAGAAGCTTCTTCAACTCGTTGCATGAGACCATTTTAATGTTCTTGTACTAATTCTAAATCTACTTTCGTGGTCTTCAATTCGATATCTTTCGGAGATAATTCACTTTGTAAATTGACTATGGTGGCCATGATTTCTTCACTCATTGTCTGAAATCTCTACTTGTCAGCCATCAACATTTCTTTCTCTTGATCTTCTTCAATGAGCACCGTTAGTGCAGTCATTGCATTATCAATCAACACCACATGTAATGTAGTTTGGTGGGGCTACCGAATATGTAGCTATATCTTTGGCTCAGCCTCTTTGGTTAATCCCTTCCCTTGTGGCGTATCATCCAAAATCTCAATCACAATTTTTATCGATGTTTGTTGTGATAGTACCTCTTTTTCTACATTCCTTTGCAATTCGTCCTTGATGGGTGTAGATGGTGGTTGGGTTTGTCACTTCTTCCCACAACGAAGAGTTGGTTTTAAGCAAATGATCCATTCCATTCACCATGTAGACATCCATTAAGGAGTCATCCTAGGGAATTAAGTCTCCTCTCCAAACCCTAATTACAATGGACTTTCCTCTAGGGGTTAACACGTTCTTCTTGTCCCCCTTCATTAGGGTTTTGGGCATTATCTTCTTCCCTTTGCTCATTGATGCTCTCTGGATGCTCCGTGACTTCATACATAATCCCCTTTTATCCATATAGAATCCTCCCATGTACTTGACTACCGATCTAGGCACTATGTCAGCATCCCTAGCTTTCTTCAACCTTGCCACTGATCTATTCAATCCATCTATGTAGATGGGTAGGTCATGTTGATTGGTGTTCACATATTCTAGGAGGTTTTTCACTCTCCCTCAATGATAGACATTAGGCCTATTATGGGTATAGAGCTATGCATGTCCTCTGAGGTCATAATGGTTTCTTCTTCAGACTCACTCAAGGTCTTGGAACAATGTGAATGAATACGAGGCTCGACTACACTCCCTACAGATGATACCACGCTCCTTCAGCTTCCTAGGACTCTTCCCGATCTCAAGTTCAATCACTAATGGCTCTATTTGAGTCTGGACAGACCTTGCCTCCAAAACTCTCTTCGAAATTTATATATATATATATATATATATATATATGTATATATATATATATATATATATATGTGTGTGTGTGTGTGTATGTGTGCGTTTTAATTTGGAGTCTCCTTAATGAGGTATCACTTAACTTTACTGGCACGATACACGATACTTACTGTTAAGATGACACTTGGTACCTAGCTTCCCACGATATCTGGCCTCCATGTTACACGATAGGCAACACTAGATTAGCGCACAACACACGATATTTATGATCCACACAACACCTACAATTGGGGGCACTCGATACTTGGCTTACTATTGACACACAATACCTAGTACTTCACGATGCATGATACCTCTGATTAACGATATACAATACTTGCAGTGTCACAATACTTGACACTTGATGGAAACGATACATGATACTTGTGAAGAGATGGATAGATATGTGCTTGAAGATGAAGTGGTGCTGCAAAATCCTTGCACTACACCAGCCAAATGAACTCTAGGAGTATGTGGTGGACCCTTTTAGCTTGCCAATGGATGTGTTAGACACCCTATGTACCTTGGAAGATCAATCTCAAATAGATAGATCAAAACAGATAAGTTGGAATTAATTTAGAGGTGAAAAACTTGCTATTTTGATTCATACACATGTCCAATGTTTTGAATAATTCTCTGAGCACAACAACAATTAGCTTAATTCCTTTTGGGAAAGTCTACCTAACTTAGAGAGCTAACTTTGAAGATTAATCTCATCAGAAATAGTGAATCACACAATGAGAAAGAAGTTTAACAAGTTATGAAATCATCCTGATTTTCACAGGCTGCAATAGTACTTAGACCAGTGAGTAGAAAAATGATCATAACTCAAGATTAAAATATTCAATGATTATGAAAATGTGTATGCTAATACATGACTATATGTCGAATCCAACAAGCTTTGAATCATGTAATTTGATAAAGTACACGTGGAGAACCAGCTCTAACAAGATGACTAATAAAATAAAAAATCTGACAGAGAAGTGAATATGAACAGACAGGGTTGACTTCAACTGAACATAACTCAAGATTGAGAAGTCCAATACGAACAAACTTTTGTGAGCATATCGTAGACTCTAAAAGAAAACTTTATCAAGTTAAATCATTGAAAAAGATGCACCACAGTGAGAGTATTGATCTCTGCAAGGTGCCTCAAAATTTTGAGAAGCATAAAAGTAAAGAGTAGACTCACACAACCATGAATATATGAACTTGTATGATCATAAATATGAATGTATATTGATTGTAGAATACAATGAACTTATAGATACATGTGTGTGACTTGCATCCACACTTGATATAGCATATAGCTCAGCTTATGGACGCCTCTAAAGTGTGACTAGACTGCCATGTATATATAGAGAGTTTTGGAGCCAAGATTTGAATTTGAATCTTGCTCACCTAAAAGTAGTTTCCTAATTTTTAGAGGTTGATTGATTCTCCAACCTCCAAATCAAGAATTTGTGGCTTCTCTCTCTATTCTTATCAAGTGAACTCAACCACTTTGATTCCTCTTACTTTTACATCAAGTAAATGATCAAACAATTACAAGGGTGAGTTCACAAGTGAACTCTTAGATTTCCATAAATTGTCTTTGCTTACTACTTCTTCTAGAGACACAAGCCAATACTTAGGCTTGTAATATATTTGTTCCAATAGATTCCCCTCAAGACAATTATGCTTGAGGTTTTCAATCTTCAAGAATAACCTGCAATCCAATCATATTCTTGAATTTGGAAAGTTTTGTATCATCCAATGCTTTGGTCAAGATATCTGCACATTGTTGATGAGTGGACACATATGATATTTGAATCTCTTTGCTTAGAACCTTCTCTCTTACATAGTGATAATGAAATTCAATGTGTTTAGTCCTTGCATGAAAAATAGGGTTAGCAGCTAAATGAATAGAACTCATGTTGTCACCAAAAAAAAGTTGGAGTTCTAGAATCCAATCCAAGATCTTTGAATAATGTCTTCATCCACATAACTTCTTGTGTAGCTATGGCAAGACTTCTGTATTCAACTTCAGTAGAAGAGAGAGCAATTGTGGGTTGCTTCTTGGATGACCATGAAATAAGCTTTGAACCTGCAAAGGTAAGATAACCTGAAGTGCTCGTTCTATCTTCCTTGGAACCAGCCCAATCTGCATCAGAAAATAGCTTCAACACTAAATCAGATACATAAGGATAATAAATGTTAAAAGTCAAGCTTCGAGCTACAAATTCGTGGGGAATTTTTTATGGACATGTGGAGCAATCAAAGGAAGCCAAAAGCCATGAGATTCCATCAAGAAAAGTCACTCAACCACTCCCCAAGTCATCTCAACTAAGTCCTCCAAGTTAGGAGGCTGATTTGGAAAGGTAGTTCTTAGATTTTAGGGGCACACTTCTCACTATAAAAGGAGCATGTATCCCGACTTCTTTTGGCCCATCTTCTTGGAGTTTTAGCTCATGTAAAGTGAGCACTAAGTGCTGGAGTTGTGATAAGCAAGCCCCTTGCTTAAACTAGCCCCTTGCTTGCTTGTTTGTTTTCTTTTAGTAGGCATATCTATGTGTGTGCGCAGGCAGTGTTGCAACTCTCTACCCCTGAGTTGTTAGCATTGGCTCTCCCTCATATTGTATCCATTTGATGTAATTCTTGTCTCATTGGATAGCTATTAGAGTCTATTTTATGCTCACAAAGTCTCTGGATTATTCTCTGAGTAATGTGGGAGAAACAGGCATTTTAGTGAAGTTGTGTGATTGATATCTCTCTTGGTGTGTAGGCTCTGTTGGAAATATTTTGCTCTCTGTTGTAAGGGCTGGTTCTCCTTCTCTATGTATCCATTTGCTATGATTTTGGTGTCATTGGGTAGCTATTATAGTCCTTTAAAGGTGATTCAAGTTTGAGATTCATTCTCTGTATAATCTCTGAGAAAAGCTTGCTGGAGTGAAGAGAGGTATCTGCTTGACTGGCAGTTGTGAGCATTCAACTAGCTCATGTTGTAGATATTGTTTCTCCTTGTGTAAGCATCCATTTGAAGTGAAATTTGTTTTGTTGGAAAGCTCTTGGTGTCTACTACAGGTCTACAAAAGCTCACTAGAGTTCTCGTCATAAGCTCTGAGTAAGAGCATTTTTGGTGTGCAAAGGTCAAAGAAGGGGTTGAGATACTTCCCCCATCAGTGGTATTAGAGCTTCCCCCTCAGTTCTCTGAGGTCATTCAAGCTTCGTCGTTGCTTAGGGGTTGAGATACTTCCCCCATCAGTGGTATCAGAGCATTTGGGCATCTTGGAGGCATCACATACAAGCAAGAAGACCTCTTGGAGTTGGTGGCTGAAGATTTGCATCAACAAAAGCTTCTTGGAGGTAGCTCACATCAAGGGGGAGCCATTCTACTCAAATTTGCAAGAGCACAAGGTGTCCATCTAAGGAAAGCTTTGGATTGAGGTAACCTCAGAGCCTCATTTTCATTTTACACACATTGGAGCATTAGCCAAGGGCTAGGTCAAGTATCAAAGACTAGATCAACACTCAAATTGAAAAGCTAGACAAAGGTAACTATCAACCATGGAGATTTAGGGTCTCCAACTATCTTATGGGCAAGGGCCTTTGGGGGTTGATTAGTGGAAGTGAACCAAGACCTAGGTTGGATGAGAATCCAACCAATGACCAGAGAAGGGCCTTTAGGGAATGGAATGAAAGAGACAAGAGGGTTATCTTTATTCTTTCCCAACACATTAGCAATAGCATGATCGGCCATATCCAAGACTTGGATTCAAGCATGAAGGTATGGGAGACAATTGAAAGGCTTTATTCAACAAGCACCAAAGCAAGGAAGATCCAACTCAAAAATGAGCTCAACAACCTTAGGAAGAGCTCAGGGAGTAGCATAAATGACTACATACTTAAGGTCAAGGAGTTATCAGATGCATTGGGATCCATTGGAAGCCACATAGACGATGACGATCTTGTGGCTTATACTCTCAATGGTTTGAGAGATGATGAGAAGTGGAAACCCTTTACCACTTCAGTTTATGTAAGGGATAATCTTCCCGATTTTGAGCAATTGGTTGCTCTCATGGTCACCGAAGAAATGAACATAGGTGGAAGTTCAACTAAAAGCAAGGATGCACAAGTTTTCTATGCAGGTAATCAAAGGGGCAAAGGAAGACGAGGACAAGGAAGGGGCAAAGGAAGGTTTGGAGGAAGGCAAGGCCACTCGAGCAATCAAGGACATGACCAAGGCACCTCATCACAAAGAGGGAGAGGAAGAACAAGAGGAAGAGGAGGACGACATCAACAAAACAGGAATCAAGATGGTGAAGGATGTTACATATGTGGCAAGTTTGGCCACTATGCTAGAGATTGCTACCAAGGAGGAAACCAAAGGAGCTATAATCAAGGTTCTTCATACAAAGTCCAAGGTAATTAGTCTTCTACAAGTTCAGAAAATGACAATCTCTTGATGATGCACATGAATGGGAATTCAAGCAAAGTAGATAACACTTGGTATATTGATAGTGGATGTAGCAACCATATGAGTTGCAATGCTTCTTGGTTTACTAATCTACATGTTCCCAAAGGTAAAGGACATGTAGAAACAGGTGATGATACAGCCCATGAGATCTCCCATGTTGGAGATGTAGCTTTGGATGACAAGGAGGAAGGAAGATGTCTCAAGGATGTCTTGCATGTACCTACTATCACAAAGAATTTAGTGTCCGTTGGGCAAATGGTTGAAAGAGGCTATCAAGTAAGGTTCAACAAAGGTGGATGCTTTGTGGAGAACCCTAAGCAAGGTTACAAGGTCATAGCAAGAGGAAAGAAGCAAGGGAGACTCTTCACTTTGGAGGTAAATTCTCATTCCACTCAACATGTCTACTTCACATATGGAAACAAGAGGATTTCGGAGTTGGACTTGTGGCACAAGAGGATAGGTCACATCAACATACAAAGAATGAAGGAAATGCAATTCAAGAGGCTGGTTGAAGGTCTTCCCAACTTCCAAGGACAAGGTATGAAGCATTTATGTGAATCTTGTCAACTAGGGAAGCAAGCGAGACTTCCATTCAAGAAGAGTGGCTACATAAGCCAACATCCATTGGAGTTGATACATACAGATGTGTGGGGGCCAACCAAAGAGCAATCCATTGGAGGTAACAAGTACTTTGTCACTTTTATAGATGATTGCACAAGGATGGTTTGGGTTTATTTCATCAAAAACAAATCAGATGTGTTTACATGTTTCAAAGCATTCAAGGCAATGGTAGAGAAGGAAACAGGTACATATATCAAGAAGATAAGGTCCGATGGAGGGGGAGAATATTTCTCAAATGGGTTTTCTGATTTTTTAATGAATCAAGGCATCAAGAGGCAAGTAACATGCAGGTACACACCCCAACAAAATGGAGTAGCAGAGAGAAAGAATAGATACATTGCCGAGATCGCTAGAGCAATGCTTAATGAGATGAATGTACCTAACATGTTTTGGAGTGATGCAGCAAATACCGCCGTGTATCTTATGAATAGGGCTCCTACCTCAGGGATCCATGGCTTGACACCATATCAAGCCTATTATGGTAAGAAACCTAATCTTTCCCACTTGAAGATATTTGGATGTACTTGTTATGTACATGTGCCAAGTGAATTGAGGCACAAGCTACAACCAAAGGCAGAAAAGTGTGTGTTTCTAGGATATTCAAATGATCATAAAGGTTACAAGTGCTTCAACCCAAACACAAAGGACTTGAGGATATCAAGGGATGTAGCATTTGATGAGCTACTCCCTTGGTATAAGAAGTATGATTGTATGCATGACTATGAAGAAGAAAAGCATGGATATGATGAAGAATAAATCGACCTAGAGCTAAGCGGCCCAAGGTGTTCTATCAATGAAGATAGTTCAAGCATGAACTCACCATGGAGGGGGAGATCTTCATCAAGCTATGAAGCACAATCAATCAACAAAGGCAAAGCAACATTGGTGGAGTTGGATGAAGAAGGTAATGAAGTTGAAGATGATGAAGGACACATGATGGAGAAAGAAGCCATGTCAAAGAAAGAGATCAAGTTCCCAAGGCAAAGGAGGTTTATTCCTCCAAAAGGTGAAGAAAGGAAGTCTTCTAGAGTTAAGTATCCAACTCAAAGGTTTACTTATGATTCATACATGGCAACTCATTATGCATATATGAACAAAGTAGTAGAAGATCATGAGCCCGATTGCTATGAAGATGCAAGCAGGTACACCGAATGGAAAGAGGCAATGCAAGAAGAGATCGACGCACTTGCGGAGAATCAAACATGGACTCTAGTGCCCAAGAAGGATAACATGAAGGTAATAGGTAATAAGTGGGTGTATAAAGTAAAGAGGAATTCAGATGGATCTATTTCTAGGTTCAAAGCAAGATTGGTGGCCAAGGGTTTTGCACAAACCTATGGAGTGGACTTTGAAGAGACATTCAGCCCCGTGGCAAAGATGAGCACCATTAGGACACTCATTGCAATGGCTGCTAGCAAAGGATGGAAGCTTTTCCAATTGGATATCAAGAATGCCTTTCTCAATGGAGACTTGGAAGAAGAGGTATACATGGAGCAACCACTAGGTTTTGTTCATAAAGAGTTTCAACATCATGTTTGTAGGTTGAAGAAGGCACTTTATGGCCTAAAGCAAGCTCCAAGGGCTTGGAACCAAAGATTGGTGGACTATTTGATCAAATGTGGTTACAATCAATGCAAGGCGGATCCATCTCTCTTCATCAAACAAAGAGGAGAACTTGTAGTCTACATGTCGTGTATGTAGATGATCTTATCATTACAGGTAATGATACAAGGGGCATTGAGGAGATCAAGGCAAAGCTTGGAAAGGAGTTTAGGATCTCTGATCTTGGAGATCTTAGGTATTTTCTTGGCATTGAAGTTGTATACAAAGAAGAAGGTATTATGCTCATACAAAGGAAGTATATTCTAGACCTACTTGAGAAGTTTGGGATGCTACATTGCAAGCCTATTTCAAATCCCATGGAAGTTAATGTAAAGCTAAGCTCCATTGATGGAGAGCCATTAGAGGATGTAACCTTGTATCGATCTATTGTAGGATCTTTCAATTATGCCACAATAACTAGGCCCGACATAGCATATGGAGTTGGAGTGTTATCACAATTTATGCATAGTCCAAGAACTACACACTTGCAAGCTGCAAGAAGAATGTTACGATATCTCAAGGCCACTATAAATGAAGGATTGTTCTATTCATTTGATGATGATATGCAGGTCAAAGCTTATTCTGATGCCGATTGGGCCGGTTCGAAGGAGGATAGAAGAAGTACAAGTGGTTACCTAGTCATGCTAGGTAGCAAGATCATCTCATGGATTTCAAAGAAGCAACCCACGGTGGCATTATCTTCCACAGAGGCTGAGTATAGAGCTTTGGCTCAAGTCACATGTGAGCTAATGTGGATTAAGAAGTTATTTATGGAGCTTAATTTGCAGGTTGACACATATCCAATTTTTTGTGACAACATGAGTAGCATTCATCTAGCATCGAATCTTGTCTATCATGCTAGAACCAAGCATATTGAAGTGCACTATCACTTCATAAGGGAAAAGGTGATATCCAAGGAAGTTTCAGTACATCATATTGGTACCAAGGACCAAGTTGCGGACATGTTTACAAAGGCTTTGGATGGGATGAAGATTTCAAAATTCAAGCAATGCATCAACATGAAGGAGCTTGGATGAGAACGAAGAATTGAAGCTTGAGGGGGAGTGTTAAAAGTCAAGCTTCAAGCTACAAATTCGTGGGGAATCTTTTATGGACATGTGGAGCAATCAAAGGAAGCCAAACGCCACGAGATTCCATCAAGAAAAGTCACTCAACCACTCCCCAAGTCATCTCAACTAAGTCCTCCAAGTTAGGAGGCTGATTTGGAAAGGTAGTTCTTAGATTTTAGGGGCACACTTCTCACTATAAAAGGAGCATGTATCCCGACTTCTTTTGGCCCATCTTCTTGGAGTTTTAGCTCATGTAAAGTGAGCACTAAGTGCTGGAGTTGTGATAAGCAAGCCCCTTGCTTAAGCTAGCCCCTTGCTTGCTTGTTTGTTTTCTTTTAGTAGGCATATCTATGTGTGTGCGCAGGCAGTGTTGCAACTCTCTACCCCTGAGTTGTTAGCATTGGTTCTCCCTCATATTGTATCCATTTGATGTAATTCTTGTCTCATTGGATAGCTATTAGAGTCTATTTTATGCTCACAAAGTGTCTGGATCATTCTCTGAGTAATCTGGGAGCAACATGCATTTTAGTGAAGTTGTGTGATTGATGTCTCTCTTGGTGTGTAGGCTCTGTTGGAAATATTTTGCTCTCTGTTGTAAGGGCTGGTTCTCCTTCTCTATGTACCCATTTGCTATGATTTTGGTGTCATTGGGTAGCTATTAGAGTCATCTAAAGTTGACCCAAGTTTGACATTCATTCTCTGTATAATTTGTGAGAAAATCTTGCTGGAGTGAAGTGAGGTATCTGCTTGACTGGCAGTTGTGAGCATTCAACTAGCTCATGTTGTAGACATTGTTTCTCCTTGTGTAAGCATCCATTTGAAGTGAAATTTGTTTTGTTGGAAATCTCTTGGTGTCTACTACAGGTCTACAAAAGCGCATTGGAGTTCTCTGCATAAGCTGTGAGTAAGAGCATTTTTGGTGTGTAGAGGTCAAAGAAGGATACTTGTGGAGGTCATTCACGCTTCGTCGTTGCTTAGGGGTTGAGATACTTCCCCCATCAATAAAGTCCTTCATTCATGGTTCCTTTGAGATATTTGAGTATCCTCTTAGCAGCATCCATGTGTGCTTTCCTTGGTGTGTGCATGAATTGACTTAGCACACTCACAATATAGCATATATCTACCCTTGTCGCTGTGGGATAGTTGAGACTACCCACAAGGCTTTGATATGATGTGATGTCCTCTATGAGTTCACCTTCATGTGAGCTCAATTTATGGTTGACCTCCATTGGACTACCTACAATCTTACAATCCTCCATCTTGAATTTTGCTAACATATCCTTGATATACTTCCTTTGAGTGAGAAATAAACCATGGTCTTTGTAGACAACTTCCAAACCTAGGAAGTAGGTAAGTGATCCTAAATCACTTATCTTGAATTCTTCTCTCATCTAATCTTTGATCTTCTTCATACCATCTGCATCATTTCCTATCAATATAATATCATCTACATATACACATAGGTAGATGACCTCAAAATTACTATTTTTAATAAAGAGTGAAGGATTTGCCTTGCTTGGTTGAAAGCCTTCGTCCTGCAAGAATGAAACAAGCCTAAAATTCCAAGCTCTTGGGGCTTGATGTACAATGCTTTGTTAAGTTTACACACATAATCAAGATAAACTTGATTCTCAAAACCAGGTGGTTGTGCCATATATACCTCTTCTATTATCCATCCATTAAGAAATGCATTTTTTTCTGTCGAATTGAAGTATCTTCCAATTCTTGGAAGAGGCAATATGTAAGCCGCCAGATTGGCACTTCATATTTTCATAATTCTTGTATTTTCATATCCCGCATGAATTGAAAGGTTTCATATTCCGCACGAACCGAAAGGTCGTTGCGAAGAATTGTAACTACTTATAAAGCAATGAAAAGACGCTCCGGTGACAATCAGGAGAATTGCCAGACTATCTGTCTGGGCGATTGCATTCTGTGAAGTTGCCGTGGTGCATTGTTTAAGAAATCTGAGTATTGTTGTTTCTTGTCTCTGTTTGATTACATTAATTGTGGGTAGCACAGTTCCATTAAGTTAGAAAGCGTAAGTCTGTATTACGGTAATGAATAGCTTCAACGTGGTGTACTGAGAAAGCATTAACCTGAGTACGAACAGTAATTCTATGATAGAATGAAACAGAAGATTGATAGTAATTTGTATGCAGATTTCTGAGTATTAACGTACTTCCGTGATGGACTCCCTCACGACGTGAGTGAGTTCTTGCGTATCCAAGGTTTGTCAAACTTTGTTGAATTGCCTTGGCATTCAGTAGAGTGTCATCCGTATTATGCACAAATCATCGCTGCCATTGCTGCCACACTTGCTACAGAGCAGCGTTGGCCAATTACATGTTTACCATCTCGTGTAGTAATCACCTTCGAGTCATTTGCTGCAGCTTTTCGACTCCCTCTGGAAGGACGAGAGAATGGTCCTCTCCTTCGAGTAGCTACCATGATGGAATTATTCCCAAGGCATTCATCGAATGAGTATGCCATCTTGTGTCGCCTTGACCCTGAACGAATAGCCTTGCAATTTTTGGTTGCCAAGGCTCCACCGCCGGACATGAGGAAGAGACCTTTCACGACACAGCTACTTCAGTACATGTGGAGTCTTCTAGTCAATCTTCTATGGATAAGTAGCAAGAACAAAGTGTTTCTAACACCAAATCTGATGCAATTTCTTCTCGAGAGGAGTCTCAACACCAGTCCAAAGAAGATCTGTAAGTCATGGTTGCAGAAATTTTCGAAGAAGTGATTGCGGCAGTGGACTCTGTTGTTGCCAGAAAGGACGCGAATACGCAGCAGCCTACTGGAATTGTATTGGTCCCCACCACTCTTATATCCATTCCTCCAAGAGTGCCTCCGGTAAAGCCCATTGTCCCCATTCCGCCTATTGTCCCTGAAGCACCGGATTCCTCTTCTTCTTCACCTAACTATTCTCCACCCTCTTCCCATCACCTCTTGACAGCATCTTCATCTCAACCACCTCCTCCTCTTCTGTTTCCTTCGATTCCTATGTTTACTGAGCTCGCATCCATGGGTCATATGTTGATACAACTGTCACAACAACTACCAAAACAGATGAAGGAAGTTACTAACAATATCCAACACGAATTACAACACAAAGTGGATGTATTGGAAGCAGATATTATTCCATTACAAGAAGAAGCGGATGCAGTAAAAGCAGAAAATCATGCTCTGCACGAACAGATTCAACAACTCCAGGCTCGACTTGCTAAACAGGAATCATTGATCAGCCAAAGAGATGATGCATTAGCTGAGATACAAGCTAAAGATGATTTATTAAGTGCTGCTGATGCAGAAATTATCTAGCTAAAACAGTTAGCCCAAGATAAAGAAGATGCTCGTATAGCACTTGGAAATCTATTAGAAGAAATGTGCATGCAGCTTAATGAAGCCATGCAGAAAGGACAGGAGATGACAAATTAAATAAAGCAAACCAATACAGAACTCCAGTTCGCAAATGCAAACCTGTTTGAAGCGAATTTTGCTCTTAAAACGCAGATGACGTTAACCGCTCAACTCCAGAAAGAGGTTCCAGCGATTCGAAGGGAACGAGATGCCTATTACCAGACCATTCAGTATCAATCACACGAACTAGAGAGGAGAGAAAAGCAGCTTGGTTGTCAAGCAGAAAGATTATCTAGAATTGATAAACAAATTCAACATATGAAATTGAGCCGTGATGCAACTGTGGCGAACAATTTTTATTTACAGGAAGCATTTTTGCAGACACAGGCTGACCTTTTGATGACACAAGTAATTGAAGCAAGCTCTATACGTACTGACGCCCAGTTAGTCGAACCAGACACTTTAAAGAAAATGTTGGATAGTCTGAAGCAGAAAATTGCCAGAACATTTAAATTAGCTAGAACCATGTATTTACAAGGTATAGTAGATGAGCCCTGGATTTTATTCCATTGCGGGTTCAAGTCCACCGTGCGTGCCAGTGTAAGCCGCCGGATTGGCACTTCATATTTTCATAATTCTTGTATTTTCATATCCCGCATGAATTGAAAGGTTTCATATTCCGCACGAACCAAAAGGTCATTGCAAAGAATTGTAACTACTTATAAAGAAATGAAAAGACGCTCCAGTGACGATCAGGAGAATCCCCAGACTATTTGTCTAGGCGATTGCATTCTGTGAAGTTACCGTGGTGCATTGTTTGAGAAATCTGAGTATTGTTGTTTCTTGTCTCTGTTTGATTACATTAATTGTGGGTAGCACAGTTCCATTAAGTTAGAAAGCGTAAGTCTGTATTACGATAATGAATAGCTTCGACTCGGTGTATTGAGAAAGCATTAACCTGAGTACGAACAGTAATTCTGTGATAGAATGAAATAGAAGATTGATAGTAATTTGTATGCAGATTTCTGATTATTAACGTACTACGAAGTAAATGCGTTAATCGGGAAAATTAAGTTATAGGGCCTCTGATTAGTAGACCCCTACCACCCCCATGAACCCGAAAGAGTTTAAACGTGCCTATGACGGCAACGCGCCTTTAACAAATACTACAAAAAACCCTAATAGTAGGCATCTTTGCACAGGAGAAAAGGTCTCCTCATAATCAATTCCCTGAGTTTGTGCAAAGCCTTTTACCCCACAAGCCTTGACTTATACATGTTAATGGAACCATCATAATTCTTCTTGAGTTTATAGACCCATCTTGAGCCTATTACCTTCATAGATGAAGTCTTGGGCACCAAATCCCAAGTGTTGTTTTCCTCAAGTGCTTCAATCTCTTCCTTCATTGCATGCTTCCATTCTGATTTGCTTTGTCCTCTTCATAAGGATGATGGCTCCTCTTGATTTATGTCTTGTGCTATGTAAATAGAATGTTTAGTTACTAATGAGGTGTCAAACCCATACAATTCTGGTTTTTTTCTTTCCCTTATAGATCTTCCTAAGCCATGTTGTGATGATTTTGCCTCATGTCCAAGTTCCTGCAATTTCGCTTTACCTTTAGACTTCCATGCTTTGATTTTTTCCATCTGAGTTTCTTCATCATCTTCTGAAGTATCTTGTTCTTCAATCTTTGGTTGATGTTCTGTGCCAAGCTTTGGAAAATCTTCTTCAAGGTCATATGGCAATTTGACCTTCCTACATGAATCTTCATACCATGAATTGTTCTCATCAAAAGCTACATCTTTGCTTACCAAGAATCCTTTGTTGGTAGGGTTGTATAACCTGTAACCCTTTTTCATATCCAATGAATACACACCTTTTTGCCTTTGGATCCATCTTGCCTCTAACCTATGAGGGAACATGAGCATAATCAATACATCCAAAAATTTTACAATGATCTAAGCTAGGTCTTCTTCCATTCCAAGCCTCATATGGAGTCATCCCATCAAGGGATTTTGAAGGCAACCTATTAATAAAGTAAGTGGTTGTAGATACAGCCTCAAGCCATAGATAATTAGGCAAATGCTTTTCATTTAACATGGACCTTGTAGCTTCAACAATTGTCCTATTCCTCCTTTCTGCCACTCCATTTTGCTCAGGAGTGTATCTTGTAGTCACCTCTCTTTTGATTCCTCTTTCTTGAAGAAAAGAATCAAATTCATGGGAGAAGTATTCTCCCCCTCCATCTGACCTTAGCCTTTTTAGTGATTTACCTATTTGATTCTCCACAAGAGCCAAATATCTTTTGAAGCATGAAAAAACTTCATCTTTGTGTTTCATAAAGAATAGGATAGTCCATCTACTGCAATCAGCAATAAAGGAGACATAATACCTTGATCCAGATATTGAAGCATCCTTACTAGGTCCCCATACATCTGTATGAACCAACTCTAAGAGATCTCCATGCATATAACCTTTCTTCATGAATGGTAACCTGTGAGACTTTCCAAATTGACCTGCACTACACTTATAAATCATGTGTTGTTTTGACAACTTAGGGAGTCCAAGTAAACTTTGATCCCTACAAATTTGCTTTAATGATCTTTCACCAATATGTGCCATACCTCTAATTCTGTGAGTGTTTGATTACCATAGTTGAAGAGAGCTATGTTCTTTGTGTCTTGCAACTCAAAGGTGAATAATCTACCTATTTTTTCTCCCTTTGCTATTCTTCTGAACCCTTGGCTAGGGTCTTCCATATATGCTCCTCCTCTTGTGAACCTTACTTACAATCCTTTTTCTACTATCTGCCCAACACTTATCAAATTCTTTGTAATGGTAGGGACATAGAGTACCTTACAGAGTAAATTGATGTTTCCATCAGGTGCTTTGACATTTCCTATTTTCTCCATAGGATGTCTTGTGTCATCTCTTGTTTGTGCCTCATGCTTGTTCCTTGGACCTTCTAAATCTGATAGGAGGGCCACATTTCCTGCCACATGATCTGAACAACCTGAATCTATGTAGAAAACATGCTCATCAGATTTACCTTGTGGCATAGCCATGTTCATGATTAATAATGAATCCTCTTTGTTTGAGTCTTCTGTGTAGTTATTGAAGGCTCTCCTTCCTCTGTAGCCTCCTTGATAGTTTGAATGATTGTAGTTGTTGTAATTGCCATGATAATTGTTGAACCTTCCTCTTGAGTAGCCATAACTTCCTCTATCATATCCTCTGCCTCTTTGATTCTTGGAATTCCTAAAGCAATTTTTAGTTGTATGATTAGTTAATGCACAAATAGAACATGGGTTGGAGACTTGGGATCTCCCCCTACCTTGTCTACCTCCTCTTCCTCTACCTCTACCATGTCTTCCTCTACCTGCATAGTTAGCTTGATATATTCCTGCTTCATCATCCACTTTCTTTGACTTTCCTTTGTTTTCTTTGGACGTGCTTTTATTAGTATATAAAGTTGAAGATTGATTACCTTTAGAGCTTTCTCCATTCTTGATAAGTTTTGCCTCTTGAGTGAGTAATTGTACAATGAGTGTATTGAAATCAGGTACATGCATGTCCATGTACAAATCCATAGATGTGGTGAATGCTTCCCACTTGTCATCTGCCTTCAAGCCATTGATGACCTGCCTTATAATTTGCTCTTCATCTATTACCTCTCCAATGCTTCCCAACTGATGAGCTATGTCCTTGACCTTTGTGACAAAATTTGTCACATTTTGTTTGGGAGCCTTCTTGAGGGTTGTGAAATCCAGCCATAGTTGATGCTTCCTAACTTTGGTACTTGAAGAGAAGAAGGCTTCAAGTGCATCCCACACTTCTTGAGATGTCTTACAACTTCTAATGTGAGGCAACAAAAAATCTGAGATAGAGTTAAGGAGGTATGACCTTGCTAATGCATCTTTGGAACACCATGTGTTCAATCTCTCTTGCTCTTCTTGTGTTGGTTGACTCTTGTTTCTGAATACAAGCATAACTTCATCTCCAGCCACATAACCATATAAACTTCTTCCTTGTAGATAAGCTTCCATCCTTAATGACCAAGCTGAGTAATTACCTCTATCCAATTTGTCAATTGATGAAGGAAATCCATCTGCCATCTTTGCTCTGATGCCACTATTGTTAAAAGTCAAGCTTCAAGCTAAAAATTCGTGGGGAATCTTTTATGGACATGTGGAGCAATCAAAGTAAGCCAAAAGCAACGAGATTCCATCAAGAAAAGTCACTCAACCACTCCCCAAGTCATCTCAACTAATTCCTCCAAGTTAGGAGGCTGATTGGGAAAGGTAGTTCCTAGATTTTAGGGGCACACCTCTCACTATAAAAGGAGCATGTATCCCGACTTCTTTTGGGCCATCTTCTTGGAGTTTTAGCTCATGTAAAGTGAGCACTAAGTGCTGGAGTTGTGATAATCAAGCCCCTTGCTTAAGCAACCCCCTTGCTTGCTTGTTTGTTTTCTTTTAGTAGGCATATCTATGTGTGTGCGCAGGCAGTGTTGCAACTCTCTACCCCTAAGTTGTTAGCATTGGTTCTCCCTCATATGGTATCCATTTGATGTAATTCTTGTCTCATTGGATAGCTATAAGATTATATTTTATGCTTACCAATTCTCTGGAGCATTCTCTGAGTAAGCTGGGAGCAACATTCATTTTAGTGAAGTTGTGTGATTGATATTTCTCTCTTTGTGTAGGCTCTGTTGGAAATATTTTGCTCTCTGTTGTAAGGGCTGGTTCTCCTTCTCTATGTATCCATTTGCTATGATTTTGGTGTCATTGGGTAGCTATTAGAGTGCTCTAAAGGTGACTCAAGTTTGAGATTCATTCTTTGTATAATCTCTGAGAAACGATTTCTGGAGTGAAGTGAGGTCTCTGCTTGACTAGCAGTTGTGAGCATTCAACTAGCTCATGTTGTAGGCATTGTTTCTCTTTGTGTAAGCATCCATTTCAAGTGAAATTTGTTTTGTTGGAAAGCCCTTGGTGTCTACTACAAGTCTACAAAAGCTCACTGGAGTTCTCTGCATAAGATCTGAGTAAGAGCATTTTTGGTGTGCAGAGGTCAAAGAAGGATACCTGTGGAGGTCATTCGCGCTTCATCGTTGCTTAGGGGTTGAGATACTTCCCCCATCAGTGGTATCAGAGCATTTGGGCATCTTGGAGGTATCACATACAAGCAAGAAGACCTCTTGGAGTTGGTGGTTGAAGATTTGCATCAACAAAAGCTTCTTGGAGGTAGCTCACATCAAGGGGGAGCTATTCTACTCAAATTTGCAAGAGCACAAGGTGTCCATCTAAGGAAAGCTTTGGATTGAGGTAACCTCAGAGCCTCATTTTCATTTTACACACATTGGAGCATTAGCCAAGGGCTAGGTCAAGTATCAAAGACTAGATATGGGAGACTTCAACACTCAAATTGAAAAGCTAGACAAAGGTAACTATCAACCATGGAGATTTAGGGTCTCCAACTATCTTATGGGCAAGGGCCTTTGGGGGTTGATTAGTGGAAGTGAACCAAGACCTAGGTTGGATGAGAATCCAACCAATGACCAGAGAAGGGCCTTTAGGGAATGGAATGAAAGAGACAAGAGGGTTATCTTTATTCTTTCCCAACACATTAGCAATAGCATGATCGGCCATATCCAAGACCTGGATTCAAGCATGAAGGTATGGGAGACACTTGAAAGGCTTTATTCAACAAGCACCAAAGCAAGGAAGATCCAACTCAAGAATGAGCTCAACAACCTTAGGAAGAGCTCAGGGAGTAGCATAAATGACTACATACTTAAGGTCAAGGAGTTATCCGATGCATTGGGATCCATTGGAAGCCACGTAGACGATGACGATCTTGTGGCTTATACTCTCAATGGTTTGAGAGATGATGAGAAGTGGAAACCCTTTACCACTTCAGTTTATGTAAGGGATAATCTTCCCGATTTTTGAGCAATTGGTTGCTCTCATGGTCACCGAAGAAATGAACATAGGTGGAAGTTCAACTAAAAGCAAAGATGCACAAGTTTTCTATGCAGGTAATCAAAGGGGCAAAGGAAGACAAGGACAAGGAAGGGGCAAAGGAAGGTTTGGAGGAAGGCAAGGCCACTCAAGAAATCAAGGACATGACCAAGGCACCTCATCACAAAGAGGGAGAGGAAGATCAAGAGGAAGAGGAGGACGACATCAACAAAACAGGAATCAAGATGGCGAAGGATGTTACATATGTGGCAAGTTTGGCCACTATGCTAGAGATTGCTACCAAGGAGGAAACCAAAGGAACTATAATCAAGGTTCTTCATACAAAGGCCAAGGTTATTATGCTTCTACAAGTTCAGAAAATGACAATCTCTTGATGATGCACATGAATGGGAATTCAAGCAAAGTAGATAACACTTGGTATATTGATAGTGGATGTAGCAACCATATGAGTTGCAATGCTTCTTGGTTTACTAATCTACATGTTCCCAAAGGTAAAGGACATGTAGAAACAGGTGATGATACAGCCCATGAGATCTCCCATGTTGGAGATGTAGCTTTGGATGACAAGGAGGAAGGAAGATGTCTCAAGGATGTCTTGCATGTACCTACCATCACAAAGAACTTGGTGTCCATTGGGCAAATGGTTGAAAGAGGCTATCAAGTAAGGTTCAACAAAGGTGGATGCTTTGTGGAGAACCCTAAGCAAGGTTACAAGGTCATAGCAAGAGGAAAGAAGCAAGGGAGACTCTTTACTTTGGAGGTAAATTCTCATTCTACTCAACATGTCTACTTCACATATGGAAACAAGAGGATTTCGGAGTTGGACTTGTGGCACAAGAGGATAGGTCACATCAACATACAAAGAATGAAGGAAATGCAATTCAAGAGGCTGATTGAAGGTCTTCCCAACTTCCAAGGACAAGGTATGAAGCATTTATGTGAATCTTGTCAACTAGGGAAGCAAGCGAGACTTCCATTCAAGAAGAGTGGCTACATAAGCCAACATCCATTGGAGTTGATACATACAGATGTGTGGGGCCAACGAAAGAGCAATCCATTGGAGGTAACAAATACTTTGTCACTTTTATAGATGATTGCACAAGGATGGTTTGGGTTTATTTCATCAAAAACAAATCAGATGTGTTTACATGTTTCAAAGCATTCAAGGCAATGGTAGAGAAGGAAACAGGTACATATATCAAGAAGCTAAGGTCCGATGGAGGGGGAGAATATTTCTCAAATGAGTTTTCTGATTTTTTAATGGATCAAGGCATCAAGAGGCAAGTAACATGCAGGTACACACCCCAACAAAATGGAGTAGCAGAGAGAAAGAATAGATACATTGCCGAGATCGCTAGAGCAATGCTTAATGAGATGAATGTACCTAACATGTTTTGGAGTGATGCAGCAAATACCGCCGTGTATCTAATGAATAGGGCTCCTACCTCAGGGATCCATGGCTTGACACCATATCAAGCCTATTATGGTAAGAAACCTGATCTATCCCACTTGAAGATATTTGGATGTACTTGTTATGTACATGTGCCAAGTGAATTGAGGCACAAGCTACAACCAAAGGCAGAAAAGTGTGTGTTTCTAGGATATTCAAATGATCATAAAGGTTACAGGTGCTTCAACCCAAACACAAAGGACTTGAGGATATCAAGGGATGTAGCATTTGATGAGCTACTCCCTTGGTATAAGAAGTATGATTGTATGCAGGACTATGAAGAAGAAAAGCATGGACATGATGAAGAACAAATCGACCTAGAGCTAAGCGGCCCAAGGTGTTCCATCAATGAAGATAGTTCAAGCATGAACTCACCATGGAGGGGGAGATCTTCATCAAGCTATGAAGCACAATCAATCAACAAAGGCAAAGCAACATTGGTGGAGTTGGATGAAGAAGGTAATGAAGTTGAAGATGATGAAGGACACATGATGGAGAAAGAAGCCACGTCAAAGAAAGAGATCAAGTTCCCAAGGCAAAGGAGGTTTATTCCTCCAAAAGGTGAAGAAAGGAAGTCTTCTAGAGTTAAGTATCCAACTCAAAGGTTTACTTATGATTCATACATGGCAACACATTATGCATATATGAACAAAGTAGTAGAAGATCATGAGCCCGATTGCTATGAAGATGCAAGCAGGTACACCGAATGGAAAGAGGCAATGCAAGAAGAGATCGACGCACTTGAGGAAAATCAAACATGGACTCTAGTGCCCAAGAAGGAGAACATGAAGGTAATAGGTAATAAGTGGGTGTATAAAGTAAAGAGGAATTTAGATGGATCTATTTCTAGGTTCAAAGCAAGATTGGTGGCCAAGGGTTTTGCACAAACCTATGGAGTGGACTTTGAAGAGACATTCAGCCCCGTGGCAAAGATGAGCACCATTAGGACACTCATTGCAATGGCTGCTAGCAAAGGATGGAAGCTCGTCCAATTGGATATCAAGAATGCCTTTCTCAATGGAGACTTGGAAGAAGAGGTATACATGGAGCAACCACTAGGTTTTGTTCATAAAGAGTTTCCACATCATGTTTGTAGGTTGAAGAAGGCACTTTATGGCCTAAAGCAAGCTCCAAGGGCTTGGAACCAAAGATTGGTGGACTATTTGATCAAATGTGGTTACAATCAATGCAAGGCGGATCCATCTCTCTTCATCAAACAAAGAGGAGAACTTGTGGTCTACATGTGTGTGTATGTAGATGATCTTATCATTACAGGTAATGATACAAAGGGCATTGAGGAGATCAAGGCAAAGCTTGGAAAGGAGTTTAGGATCTCTGATCTTGGAGATCTTAGGTATTTTCTTGGCATTGAAGTCGTATACAAAGAAGAAGGTATTATGCTCATACAAAGGAAGTATATTCTAGACCTACTTGAGAAGTTTGGGATGCTACATTGCAAGCCTATTTCAAATCCCATGGAAGTTAATGTAAAGCTAAGCTCCATTGATGGAGAGCCATTAGAGGATGTAACTTTGTATCGATCTATTGTAGGCTCTTTCAATTATGCCACAATAACCAGGCCCGACATAGCATATGGAGTTGGAGTGTTATCACAATTTATGCATAGTCCAAGGACTACACACTTGCAAGCTGCAAGAAGAATGTTGCGATATCTCAAAGCCACTATAAATGAAGGATTGTTCTACTCATTTGATGATGATATGCAGGTCAAAGCTTATTCCGATGCCGATTGGGCCGGTTCGAAGGAAGATAGAAGGAGTACAAGTGGTTACCTAGTCATGCTAGGTAGCAAGATCATCTCATGGATTTCAAAGAAGCAACCCACGGTGGCATTATCTTCCACCGAGGCTGAGTATAGAGCTTTGGCTCAAGTCACATGTGAGCTAATGTGGATTAAGAAGTTATTTATGGAGCTTAATTTGCAGGTTGACACATATCCAATTTTTTTGTGACAACATGAGTAGCATTCATCTAGCATCGAACCCTGTCTATCATGCTAGAACCAAGCATATTGAAGTGCACTATCACTTCATAAGGGAAAAGGTGATATCCAAGGAAGTTTCAGTACATCATATTGGTACCAAGGACCAAGTTGCGGACATGTTTACAAAGGCTTTGGATGGGATGAAGATTTCAAAATTCAAGCAATGCATCAACATGAAGGAGCTTGGATGAGGATGAAGAATTGAAGCTTGAGGGGGAGTGTTAAAAGTCAAGCTTCAAGCTAAAAATTCGTGGGGAATCTTTTATGGACATGTGGATCAATCAAAGTAAGCCAAAAGCCACGAGATTCCATCAAGAAAAGTCACTCAACCACTCCCCAAGTCATCTCAACTAATTCCTCCAAGTTAGGAGGCTGATTGGGAAAGGTAGTTCCTAGATTTTAGGGGCACACCTCTCACTATAAAAGGAGCATGTATCCCGACTTCTTTTGGGCCATCTTCTTGGAGTTTTAGCTCATGTAAAGTGAGCACTAAGTGCTGGAGTTGTGATAAGCAAGCCCCTTGCTTAAGCAACCCCCTTGCTTGCTTGTTTGTTTTCTTTTAGTAGGCATATCTATGTGTGTGCGCAGGCAGTGTTGCAACTCTCTACCCCTGAGTTGTTAGCATTGGTTCTCCCTCATATGGTATCCATTTGATGTAATTCTTGTCTCATTGGATAGCTATAAGATTCTATTTTATGCTTACCAATTCTCTGGAGCATTCTCTGAGTAAGCTGGGAGCAACATTCATTTTAGTGAAGTTGTGTGATTGATATCTCTCTCTTTGTGTAGGCTCTGTTGGAAATATTTTGCTCTCTGTTGTAAGGGCTGGTTCTCCTTCTCTATGTATCCATTTGCTATGATTTTGGTGTCATTGGGTAGCTATTAGAGTGTTCTAAAGGTGACTCAAGTTTGAGATTCATTCTCTGTATAATCTCTGAGAAAAGTTTGCTGGAGTGAAGTGAGGTCTCTGCTTGACTAGCAGTTGTGAGCATTCAACTAGCTCATGTTGTAGGCATTGTTTCTCTTTGTGTAAGCATCCATTTCAAGTGAAATTTGTTTTGTTGGAAAGCCCTTGGTGTCTACTACAGGTCTACAAAAGTTCACTGGAGTTCTCTGCATAAGATCTGAGTAAGAGCATTTTTGGTGTGCAGAGGTCAAAGAAGGATACCTGTGGAGGTCATTCGCGCTTCATCGTTGCTTAGGGGTTGAGATACTTCCCCCATCAACTATGAAGAGATGGATAGATATGTGCTTGAAGATGAAGTGGTGCTGCAAAATCCTTGCACTACACCAGCCAAATGAACTCCAGGAGTATGTGGGTCCAGGAAGATGAAGTGGTGCTACAAAATCCTTGCACTACACCAGCGAAATGAACTCCAGGAGTATGTGGTGGACCCTTTTAGCTTGCCAGTGGATGTGTTAGACACCTTATGTACCTTGGAAGATCAATCTCAAAAAGATAGATCAAAACAGATGAGCTGGAATTAATTCAGAGGTGAAAAACTTCCTATTTTGATTCATACACGTGTCGAGTGTTTTGAATAATTCTCTGAGCGTAGCAACAATTAGCTTAATTCCTTTGGGGAACTCTAATTAACTTAGACAGCTAACTTTCAAGAGTAATGGCATCAAAAATACTGAATCACACAATGAGAATGAAGTTTAACAAGTTATGACATCATCCCGATTTTCACGGGCTGCAACAGTACTTAGATTAGTGAGCATAAAAATGATCATAACTCAAGATTCAAATATTCGATGATTAGGAATTTTTGTATGCTAATACTAGACAGGATGTTGAATCCAACAAGCTTTGAATCATCCAATTTAATAAAGTACACATGGAGAACCAGCTTTGATAATATGACTGATAAAATCAAAAATCTGATAGAGAAGTGAATATGAACAGACAGGGTTGACTTCAACTGAACATAACTCAAGATTGAGGATGCCAATAGCAAACAAAATTTTGTGAGCATATAGTAGACTCTAAAATGAAACTTTATCAAGTTAAATCATTGAAAAAGATGCACCACACTAAGAGTAGTGATTTCCGCAAGCTGATTGAAAAACTTGAGAAGCATAACAGTAAAGAGTAGACTCACACAACCATGAAGATATCAACTTGTATGATCATAAATATGAATGTATATTGATTATAGAATACAATGAACTTATAGATACATGTGTGTGCCTTGTATCCACACTCCATATAGCATATAGCTCAGCTTATGGATGCCTCTAAAGTGTGACTAAACTGCCATGTATATATAGAGAGTTTTGGAGCCAAAATTTGAATTTGAATCTTGCTCACCTAAAAGTGGTTTCCTAATTTTTAGAGGTTGATTCATTCTCCAACCTCCAAATCAAGAATTCGTGGCTTCTCTCTCTAGTCTTATCAAGTGAACTCAACCACTTTGATTCCTCTTACTTTTACATCGAGTAAATGATCAAACATTTACAAGGGTGAGTTCACAAGTGAACTCTTAGATTTCCATACATTGTCTTTTCTTACTACTTCTTCTAGAGACTCACACCAATACTTAGGCTTGTAATAGATTTGTTCCAACAATACTTACATCTCCGTGATACACAATATCTAAGCAGTCACGACACACGACACTGCTGACTTGCGATACATGATATCTAAGCGATCATGACACATGTCACTACTGACTCACGATAGAGGATATCTAAGCGATCATGACACACGACACTTATGCCTCACGATACACGCTAGGTCAAAATATGTGATACTTGGGTGTTGTGATACTGGACCCAATGTCACAGGATACCTAGATATCACGACAGTTGGGGAGTGAAAGGTATCGGTGATACACGATACCTACCAAATATCATGACACATGGGAATTCAAGTATCGTGATACTTGAGTTCAACCGGTCACGACATTTGGATTTTTTTCACACACAAGCAATTATTTTAAAAAACCAATTTAATGTATGTGCTCTTAGTGCCTACTTCCCCTTCTCTAAGTGCCTGTATCACAAAAAATATCACTCAAACCCAGGATGCCTCACTCAGGATACGAGTCGTAGGTCGTCTCACGTTTTCTCCTTATACAAATTGAATTTGTAGAACAATAACTTGATCAACTCACCTTCACAAGGCTGCCCTCAAGCTAACTTCAACCAACACTTGCTCTTTCTAGCTCCAAAAGCCATGATCTCCCTCCCACGACACATGTCGTCAGTGGCTCTCTCTCGACACTTGCTAGGAAACAAGTGATCTCAAAATGGCTCTTTTTGGTTTTTAAGCTTTGAAATGAACAAAGGCTGAAAGATGTTGAGAGAGAAAAAAATACTTGGGATTTTCACTAGAGGCATACTCCACCTAGGTGCTACTATAGAGTAACACAGAGTAGAGTTCTCTTCAGGTGCTCTTTCCTGACAAGTGGGGCATGTAGAGACATAGTTATGTGTATCTCTCTACAGAGTTGGCCAATATATTCGTAATCTCTTAAGCTCTTGCCAAGTCCGATTAACACTTCGATGAGTTTTCCATTGATTCACGTATGCTCTCTGAAGCCACATTTCTTGCTCATCTTCTTCCACACATCTCAAAAGTAATCCACTTGACTCTTGGTGATATAAGCTTCCAACTATGATATGGAGATTTTTAGTTTTCCATAACTCCTGACTCTTGTTTAAATTGATCCTATGTTGAGTTCCATGCATGAGTATGGGAATGCATTTTTCAGCCCAATGTGGGCATACTTCCAGTTTGGAAAGATAAATATCCAGCAAATCATTTGGCACTCGTGTAGGAGGTTCTCCATGTGTCATTCTTGATAGGTGATCGGCATGGATGTATGTATTTCCTTTTTTGACTACTACTTCAAAATCAAATTCCATTAACAATAGAAACCATTGTACTAGTCGTCTAGTATTACAAGGCTTATTGACTAGATATAATAGAGCCTAATGATCAATGAAGAATTTGAATTTACCTGCCAATAAGTAGTGCCTAAAGTTCTTCACTGCGTATACCATTCCTAAGCCTTCTCGTTCCGTAGTGGTATAATTACGCTCCGCTTGGTTTAATTGTCTACTAGCATAGGCTATAGGGTGGTCTAGCTATTCTATATCTACAGGTTGTGCTAAGATACAACCAATGGAAAACTTGGAGGCATCCACATGAATATGAAATGTTTTATTCCAATCTGGTACTTTCAAAATTGATGCTAAACTCAAATGACTCTTTAATTCGTTGAACGCCTTTTCACATTCCTTTGTCCAAGTAAACTGATTCAACAATCCATAAAGAGGCCTCGCAATTATGGCATACATGTGAATGAATCTATGATAATATCCACATTGTCCCATAAACACTTGCACTTCTTTAGCTATCTTTGGTCTTAGCAAATCTAGAACTACTTTGATTTTGTCTTGCTTAGTGGAAATTCCATTCTTAGAGACAATGTGTCCTAAGATCTTTCCTTGTGAAACCATGAAGATACATTTTTCCAGATTAAAGCATACTATATACTGACAACATTTGGAAAATATTTTTCTTAGTTATGGGATGTGCTCTGGTCTTATAGCTGAATAGGTACATAAATCATCCACGTATACTTCCATACTCTTTCTCAGAAATTCCTTGAACACATGGCACATCAGTCTTTGGAAAGTGGCTGCGGTGTTGGTTAGACCAAAAGGCATAACCCTAAAAGCATAGACTCCCCATTCAGTTGCAAAGCCTGTCTTATGTTGGTCTTCAAGAGCAATGGCTACCTGATTATATCCTGAAAATCTGTCAAGGAAGCTATAAACTTCTTTGCCTGCAACCCTTTCCAACAGATGATCTATGATGGGTAATGGGTAACTATCACATATGGTGGTTGTGTTTACCTTTTTAAGATTAATGCACACCCTTAATTTGCCATTCTTTTTCGGCACTACCACTAATGACGATACCCATTCTGTGTGTTCAATTTCATAAATGAAGCCCGCATCCAAAACTTTATCTATCTCCTCCTTAATCTTTGCCGAATAAACATCATTATAGGTGTATGGTCTTTGTTTGGAGGGCTTGGCTTCTGTTGTCATAGGGATTCTATGAGCACAAATAGAAGGATCTACACCTTCTAAATCCTTATAGGTCCATGCAAAGACATCTCGATACTCTCTTATAAGTTGTATTAATTCTTGTTCTTCCTTCGGCAAGACATCCTGTCCTATGAAGATGCATCTCTCTTCTCCTTCTTCAATAGCTACTACAATCTTCTTGGTCTGCTCTTTCTTGTCATATGCTATTCCTGGTTGTGCTTCTCATTTTGGCATCTGAATAGCGATCTTTCTTTCTTCTACTTCATAATTCTTGAAATGCTCAGGTACCTCGAATTGATCTTGAGGTGTGTTGTCTTCTTTTTCTTTTTCCATCTTTGGTTCATCTATTACAGGTTGTAGCATGTCTTGAGTCAAATCTAGACTAGTTTCAATTTCTTCGTTCTTTTTCCCTTCTCCCTCAATAGGTTCTAGTTCCATTTCTATGCTCTCTTAATCTTCATTCCATTCTTTTTTAATCACCTCTCCTTCATCCACTTCTTGGAGAATAGCCATGTATACATTTACATCATATCCTTCCTCATCTATGCATTCATTCATAGTTATTACTTCTTCATTTATGCATATGTCAAGAGTGGTTAAAATTTCCATCCAACCTTGGGGTTCGAACTCTTCATCTAAGAATATTTGAGGCATGTAAACAAGATCTTCTACAAGTCTAGACACTCCTTGTCCTGGCTGCCATCTTTGTCTCCTTTCTTCTTCCCTTTTAGTTGCCTTACACATCCATAGGTGAGTATCTTCATTCATCCATGTTTGACTACTCAATCCTACACTATGAATGGATAAATTATCGTCTTCCTTGTGTATCAGGTTCCATTGCAGAGGAGGGACATCTTGATAAGTATAAGTATGGATGTATATCCTAGTTGTCATTCCTCCATGCTGCAAGTATACTACGTCTTCTCCCCAGTCTTGCACTACTTTCAGTTGTCTCATGAAAGGCCTTGCAAGTATCATCTCATAACTGCTAGCCTTTTCAAATTGACATATTGCTAAGATGTGCTCGAATTCAACTCCGCAAGTGGTAAATACTATGTTTTCTAATGATCATAAGGGTCCTTCCGTGTGTCCATCTTCCATTTGAATCTTCCTCCTAGTGGGTCGTAGGATTGGCTTTCCCCATTTCTCCCATATTTCTTTGGTCGCAATTCCTACTCCAACTCCCGAATCTAATATGGCTTTAGTGGTATAACCTCTATAAGTGATAGGGAGGCATGTGTTTCCTTCATCTCCATCACTGAAATCTCCAACCTTGTCAACTGGGATTTTAAGAGTGGCTACTTCATCTCGCATCTCGCTTTTGTCTGACTTTGTCTCTAACTGGCTAGTGATTTTCTCTCTTAATTGAGGCTTCACTTTCAAGAGTTCTTCTAGAGTCAGATTACATCGTATTTTTACTTTTCTTAAGGTGCTTTATTATGTCAGAGGTTTTGATTGATGGGTTTTGTTCCTTTCCCCTCACTAAGGGAACACGATATAATTCAGAGTTATGTTCATACTCCCCCATATAGTTAGATGATGCATTCACACTGCCTTCATCATCTTTGTTCTCACCAAGTTGAGATGATCTTTCTGGGTTTAATTCAGGAGTTGACAATTCAAGCTCGCCTACTACTTTTAACTCCTCAAAAGGTGGTTCAATTCCTTCTTCTTTCTTCCATCTATCTTCTTGGACTCTTGCCCATAAGTCTCTAGGCCATTTTGTGTCTACTCCTGGGATTACAGATCCTTCTTCTTTACTTTCATGGCATTTTTCTTCATAGTTCTCGTTTTTCTTTCCTTCCCTAGGATGACTAGGTGCTACACATTCCTGAAATTCTTTTTCGGGAATCCTTATGCTAGGTAGTGGCTGAACAGGTTTTTCTAAAGTTTGGTGAGCTACTTCAATTAACTTCTTACATATTTCTAATCTCTCTTTCTATAAGTCGCCTCTTCGATATTCTCTTTCGTGCTACTCGATGGAGGGGCTTGCCTTTATTGGTGCTTGATATGCTTTAATCCACATGGCTGAATCTTCTAGAATTGGATCGGCTAAAATTGATCTTGCCTCTTGTCTTTGATGTTTCTTTGTTTCCTTGTTAGGTTCTTGTTACTCATCTTGGCTCTGCTTGTTCTCATTCTCTAACTTTTGTTGCAATCTCTTGTGTTTTATCTTTTCTCTATGAGTCTTCCTGGGTTCGTTTATACTTAGCACTTTTCTCAAACTCTTTAGAATCTGCAACTACTTGTGGTGCTGGGGTGTTCAACTCTTTGTCTTGGTTATCATTTTCTTTGGATTGATCCTAGTTCTCTCTTGATTTTGCCCTAGGTATTGCTTTCAATGGCAGAGTGTATTCCTTATCACTCCTTGATGACTCTACCACTTCTATAACATTTATTTGTGTAGTGGGATTGATTTTATTGGGATTTTTAGGGCAATCCCTAAAAAGGTGTTCCTTGCCACAATTACTGTAGTAGCCTTCCCAAAATTTTTGATGTGGAGGTGGATTGGGTAACGTGCACTCCCTGATAAAGTGATCACCTCCGCATCTATAGCATGGTCCTCTAGGGGCAGGTGGTCTACTCATTGGCCTTGGAGGTATTGGTGCTCTAGGAGCAATGTACATTAGTGACACATAGTCTTGATCATATCCAAGAGAACTATCATAACTATCAGATCCATATGTATATGGCTCATAGGATTGTCCATACTCAGCCATAGTATTTTCATAGGTGGAATAACTTCCCTCACTAAGGTCATAAGATTGATCATAAGTCTTAGTACTAGTCAATGGGGTGGCTGGTGCTATTGCTCTTTGAGGATTCTCTTCAATTTGAGCGATTTTCATTGGGATAACATTTTGTGGATGAGGTGGTTGTTGTCCTAGTATCAGTTGAGGTTGATTGTATCCTTGATATGCATAAGGCCTTGGTGCACGTGCTTGCTACTAGAAAGGAGGGTATCTATAGGCTTCTCCTCCTTAATCTCTTGGGGGGGATCCATAAGGCCTAAATGCTATTTGTGTAGGTCTTGGTTGTGGATTGTAAGGACAATTCTCCGTACTGTGATTTGTGTACCTTTGCTCTATGCTACAATGATGAGTTGGGCCCTGGACGGGTGGTCTGTTGTAGGCATATGCAAGCGATGGGACTACTCCCTATTGCACATGTGAGAGGGATGATCTCCTCCACAGTGAACACATCTCTTGCTCGGCACTCTCATGGGAGGGTTGGGATAATTCCTTTGTCCTTGAACATTCAGCTTCTTATCACTAATTGGCTATCTCTTCTACATCGTTCTTGGGATTTGAAGTACTGCTAGCACTATCCTCACTCCTAATACTTCCTTCAGGTGTTTTTTAGTCTTCGACCAGATTGTCTTCTAGATCAATGCACTCTTTCATACCCTCATTTAAGTTTTGGAGTCTCTTCACATATACTAAGGATCTCAAGGACCCAGTTACCAATCCTTCCAGAAATAATGAGGCCATTTTATGTTGGGTGGGTCTCTCTTCCACAGGGCATCTATCCACATATTGCTTGAATCGTCTTGCAGCTAACCTTACTGATTTCATAGGCAATTGCTTGAAACTATGGATTAATGATGAAGAGTTTTTTTGAGAACAGTCTTAGTGAATTCCTCGATCGATTCCTGATATACTTGTTACATGTTTTGAAAATTATTGGGTTCTAATGGCTGGAACCATGCCAAGGCTGTTTTTGTGAGGGTTAGGCCAAATGATTCATACTAGACCAAGAAGTGTTCTACTTGTTCAGCTCTCACCACTTGCTTGAATTCAGCAATGTGGTTGTATGGCTAACCAGAACCATCATAGTGGCTTCTCATGCATTTGGCAACCTGAATTGGTCTTAGTCTTCTTCAAAATTTAGGTGGTCTTGGCATTACAAGGAAAATTGGGCGTCCTAAAGATATACCTGCATCTCTTCCTACAGGTGGTCTCTCAGGAACAGAGATCCTATTTCTTGGTTTTGCATTTGCAAGAGGTTGATAGTAAGGGTTAACACCTAGTGTAGCAGACTCGACTTAAGGTTTAACAGGAATGCTCTGTTGTTGTGTCTGACCTGAATGCTCATAAGATGAATTTTGGTAAGTTCCTTGGGGATTTTGAGAAGTACTGGCTTGATCCCTAGGCAGGAATACATAAATCTTCTAATATCTCAGCCTAGCTCTCTCCAATTCAGTCATGGGACAATATCTTCTCTAATTCTTGTCTAAGTAAGTAATGTGAGTGGGGTTTTCAGGATCCTGTAACTCATAGATGGTGGTTGGGTTGTCACTTCTCCCCTCAACAAAGAGTTATTTTTAAGCAAATGATCCATTCTGTTCACCATGTAGACATCCATTAAGGAGTGATCCTAGGTATTTAAGTCTCCTCTCCAAACCCTAATTACAATGGACTTTGCTCTAGGGGTCAAAATCTGTTCTTCTTGTCCCTGTTCATTAGGGTTTTGGGCATTATCTTCTTTCCTTTGCTCATTGATGATCTTTGGATCCTCCATGAATGTATACATAATCCCCCTTTTATCCATATAGAATCCTCCCACGTAGTTGACTACTAGTCTAGGCACTATGTCAGCATCCCTGGCTTTCTTCAACCTTGCCACTCATCTATTCAATCCATCTATGTAGATGGGTAGGTAATGTTGATTAGTGTTCACATATTCTAAGGAGGTTTTGTACTCTCCCTCAATGATAGACATTAGGCCAGTTGGGAAAGATGGATGGACACTCCAAGAAATGAGTAGGTACTACTAATCCTTGCTTTGTACCAGCCCTCTTTCACTTCTAAGTTGTGTTGTAGGCCCTCTTAGCTTTCCAATGATAGTAAATAAGTGCCTATGTACTTTGGAAATGATGCAAGTAATGTTTGATACAAAGCAGACTACTTCCAAATTCAAAAATCAATGAAAACCTTCTATTTTTGTTCACACACATGCTGCTTGTTAAGCTCAATGCTTCTAGTGAAATAGGAATTAGAAACATACCTTTTGAAGATATCAAATTTGCTTAATAATCTAATAATTCCAAGTGAAATCGCTTAAAATGATTGACTATACACAGAGCAATCAATTTAACAAGTATAGCATTACCCCCGATTTTTTAGGACCTCTATAGAGATTGACCAGTGACCACTTCGATGTACTTTTCTCCGAATCCACTAAATGAAATGTCTTCAACAATTGTGAGGATGTAAAGGACTTAGAGTTGATTCCAATAAGCCATAGAAAATTGAAAATGGTGGAGAAATGACTGCGATATGAGCAATACAAAATGACTGTGTTGAGTGACTATGATAGAGAGACCAACCAATATAAGAAATGATCTATTGTATTATAAAACAATGTTGTACATGCTCATCGGCATGATAATCAATGCCCAATGATAGATAGAGGTGTAGGCTATGTAGTGAGCCTCACTCTCTTACAATATGATCAACTAATGCCTCAAAATTTGAGTGATCTATCCCGTGAGTTTTACATTCATCTTTTACAGATGATTCATTCAGAATTTGAATTTGAATTCAACTTTGGCTCTCACCAAAAAGTGATCCTCTAATCTAGGGGATATTCTCTCTAAGAAAACTTGTATCTTTTCTATCCAACTAAGTCCATGAGTTTAGGTGCTTTTACAAATATTCTTTCAAGTCAAATAGACTTTTACAAATGGTAAAAGGTAAGAATCCATAGCAATGGTTCACATGGGACTTCAAACATTTCACCTAGGATCTTCTCATGCCTTGCCAAGTGTGTAGGCTTGGCACTTGCACCAACAACTCCCCCTCAAGCCAAACATCTTGGCTTGGTCTTCTTTATCATTTCTCTTGAATGTCCTGCAATCCAATCATTGCTTTAAACCTGCAAAGTTTAGTACCATCGTGCTTTGGTTAATAAGTCTGCACATTGCATATTAGTTGATACATATGCCAACTGAATTTCCTTGCTCAATAACTTTTCTCCTACATAATGATAGTGGAACTCAATATGCTTTGTCCTAGCATGATAAATAGGATTTGCTGCAAGATGTAAAGAAATTGTATTATCTCCAAAAATAATTGGAGATGTGGTATGCAATTCCAAATCTGTATATAGCAATTTGATCCATATGGCCTCTTGAGTAGCACTGGCCAATCCTCTATATTTTGCCTCAGTTGAAGATAAAGCAACAGTAGGTTCCTTCTTGGAAGACCATGATATAGGCTTGTCACATGCAAAAGATACATATCTTGAGGTACTCCTTCTATCATCTTTGCAACCTGCCCAATCTACATTTGAGTATATCTTGATGTCTAAATCTGAAGTATAAGGAAAGTATAAGCCCTGATTTTGAGTGCGTTTAAGGTACTTCAAAATCCTCTTGGCAGTTTCCAAGTGAGGTATTCTAGGTTTGTGCATAAATTGACTTAAGACACTTACTCCATAAGCAATATCAATCCTTGTCAATGTAGCATAGTTTAGGCTTCCCACTATGCTTTGGTATCCTGCAATATTATCAAGCACATCACCTTCATGAGCACTTAATTTCTGGTTTATCTCCATAGTACTTGCTACCTTGGCATCCTACAAATGAAAATTTTTTAACATGTCCTGTACAAACTTTCTTTGTGTAATGTAAATTCTGAGTTAGTATAGACTAACTCGTCCAAGAAAATACTTTAGTGACCCTAGTTCACTGATTTTGAACTCCTGCATCATTTGATTCTTAATCTACTTGATGCCATTAGCATCATTCCCTGTAAGTATGATATCATCAACATATACACATAGGTATATTACCTCTGAATTACTTCTCTTGATAAACAGAGAAGTATCTGCTCTACTCATGATGAATCCTTGATCCTAAAGGTATGTAGTCAACCTATGGTTCCATGCCCTAGGTGCCTGCTTCAATCCATAAAGAGCTTTGTTCAGTTTACACACATATGTTACCTTTCTTGGGTCCTCATAGCCAGGAGGTTGAGACATGTATACCTCCTCTGAAATCCAACCATTTAGAAATGCATTTTTTTACATCCAATTGGTACATATTCCAATTCTTTGATGCACCCACACTTACCAATACCCTTATGGTTGGCATTTTGGCCATAGGTGAGAAGGTTTCTTCATAATCCACTCCTTGGGTTTGTGCAAAACCCTTAGCCACAAGTCTAGCCTTGTACCTGCTTATTGACCCATCAGAATTTCTTTTGATCTTGTAGATTCATCTAGAACCTATTACTTTCATAGACTCCTTTTTTGGCACTAGCTCCCAAGTATCATTCTCCTTGAGTTCTTCATTCTCCTTCATATGATGATGGCTCCTCAAGTGAAAAATATTTTGCAAGATAAATAGAGTGTTTAGTAACTAAAGAAGTGTCATACCCATATCTGATTGGCTTCTTGCTTTCCCTTTGTGATCTTCTGATTGCTTGGTTGGATGATTTAGGTATATCCTCCAATTTCTTCATCTTGACTTTGCCTTTGGATTTCCATGCCTTGAATTCTTCTAGGTTGATGATGTCCTCATCATCTGATTTGATGTCTTCAATCTGGTTTGGCTCCTCCTTGGTGAGGCTTGGAAATTCCTCATCCAAGTCATAAGACAACTTTACTTTGCTTCATTCACTTTCAAACCAAGAATCATTCTCATCAAAGACAACATCTCTACTGACCATAAATCCTTTGTTGCAAGGGTTGTAAAACTTGTATCCTTTCTTATTCAAGTCATACCCTATTAAGATGCACTTCTCTGCCTTAGGGTCTAGCTTACGTCTAATTTGAGATGGTATATGCACATAAGCAACACATCCAAAGATCCTGCAATGATGAAGTGAAGGTCTTCTACCATGCCATGCTTCATATGGGGTCATTCCATCAAGAGATTTTGATGGAAACCTGTTAACAAGATCAGTGGCAGTAGATACACTACCTGCCCACAAATAATTAGGTAGTTTTTTCTCATTTAGCATTGACCTAGATTTTTCAACAATTAGTCTATTTCTCCTTTCTGCCACCCCATTTTGCTCATGGGTATACCTTGTTGTGATTTCCCTTTTGATTCCTCTATCCTGCAAGAATGCATCAAACTCATTTGAGAAGTACTCACCTTATCCATCTGACCTTATCCTCTTTAGGCTTCTACCTGTTTGATTTTTAATAAGTGCAAGATACTTCTTAAAGCAACTGAATACTTCATCTTTGTGCTTCATAAAATACAAGATGGTACACCTACTAAAATCATCAATGAAAGATACATAATACCTGTTGGAGTTAGACGTCTGCAGAAGCACGCGAATAGCAAAAGGAAGAAGAAGAAGCTTGGAGCACAAACACACAATATTGAATGTATTACTAGAGAATGTACAAAGATAAGTAGCCCACAAGGGAAATAGGCGTATATACAAGCCGGGGGAAAAAAACCTCCTAAAGAGGGAAAAAAGTGCCCCGGCGGTCCTAGTGTGTTCACACACATCACTATCTAAATATATCAACAAATCCCCCCTGGGAGTGATGCGGTGAACAAGGAGCTGGCACTCATGTATAAGGAAGTGCCAAGCTATGTGGAAATCATGACTCCACAAAAGGAAGTAAGCCCAAAGCTTTGCGAAAACCTTCAAACTTCTCCCTAGGCAGAGCCTTCGTGAAAAGGTCTGCAATGTTCTCCTACGTGGGCACATATGCCAAGCTGATCTCCCCAGCAGAGAACCTCTCCCTGACATAGTGATAATGCACCTCAATGTGCTTAGTGCGAGCATGGAACACAGGGTTCCTCGCAACTGCCAATGTGCTCTGACTGTCAGTGAAAATGGTGGTGGCAGAAGAGTGGCCAACACCCAAATCAGCCATAAGGCGTGTGAGCCACACACACTCAACAGTCGCTGTGAAAGCTGCCCTATACTTAGCCTCACAACTAGAAGTGGCCACAGTAGGCTGCTTCTTGCTCAACCAAGATATACATGAGCTACCAAGCATGAAGCAAAAACCACTGGTGGACACATGAGTGTCATAGCAACCAACCCAATCTGAGTCAAAAAAAGCATGCAAATCTAGCGATAGCGATCCCCCCTTGGGATAAAACAACCCAAGTAGCCGAGTACCACTCAAGTAGCGAAAGATGCGCTTAACCGCCTTCTAATGCGTGACTCCTGGGCAATGCATAAACTTGCTCATCTGTGAGACAACAAACTGAATATCTGGCCAAGTAATGCATAAGTAAATCAAGCATCCAACAGCCTCCTGATAGAGAACAACATCAAATGCATCTCCAGCATCATGAAGAATCAATCGTAAACGTGTCTCCATAGGAGTGGCAATCGGCTTACAGTCTTCAAGGCCAAAATGTTGCAATAATGTGTCAATATATTTCCTTTGACACAAAGCCATTCCACCATCAACTTGCATAAACTGAATGCCCAAATAGTGATGCAAATGCCCCAAATCAGACATCTCAAATGAGGCATGCAAATCAGCCTTGAAATCAGCAATATGCTTCTCAATAGGACTAGTGAGCAGCATGTCGTCAACATAGACAACAATGATCAGAAGCACATCATTAGCACGCTTAACATATAAGGTGCTTTTAGTTGGACTGTTCTCAAAACCATGTGCAACCAGATAGGCATGTATATTCTCATACCAAGCACGTGGTGCTTGCTTTAAACCATATAATGCCTTCTTTAAAGTGCACACCTGGTTTTCATGCCCTTTCTGCACAAAGCCATGGGGTTGAAAAACATACAGTTCTTCATGCAAGTCACCATTCAGAAATGTTGTTTTAATGTCCAACTGATGTACATTCCAACCATGATTGGCTGCAAGTGCACAAATGCTCCCAACAGTAGTCATACAGCATGTAGGTGCAAAGGTCTCATGAAAATCAATGCCTCTTTCTTGCACATAACCCTTTGCAACAAGCCTAGCCTTATACCTATCAACTGTACCATCAGGTTTATGCTTCAGCTTGTATACCCACTTAATGCCAATGGCCTTGTTGCTAAGAGGCGTCACATAAAGACCATGTACCATTCTTCATTATAGCATCATATTCATATTGCATAACAGCCATCCAATTTTCTAAATTCTGTGCTTCATCAAAAGAAACATGCTCATTCTCATCAGAGAGACTAGATGTAGCCATAGCATAGCAATCTGATGCAAAGGAGGCACTATGAGAGCCTGAACAAGTACGATATGACAAAGATGCATCTAATTTGTTGTCACCCAAAGTCTGCACTAGCCATTTTGGCATAGTTTTTGCCTGCTCAATATCAACTCTCTCATCAACAAGTGCATCATGTAAATCTGCATCAGAAATGGAATGATCTGCATCATCATATGAAACCTGCAAAGGCTGAGAAGTTGCCTCATTAGGACCCGCACTAGACTGTCCACCTGTAAAAAGAGGCATCAAAGTATCATACATGTCTTTAGAGCTAACAAATGTCTCCTTAGTACATGAAAGCAATGGCTGAATAGCATCTTCCACAAAGAAAACATCATGGCTAACCAGAATGCATTTAGTATGTGGATGATACAGACGATAGCCTTTACTTTCAGAACTGTACCCAACAAAAATACATTTTACTGCCTTATCATCCAATTTTCTGCGATGTTGTTCAGGCACTAGTGCATATGCCAAACAACCAAAAACACGCAGATGAGCAACAGATGGCTTGTGGTCATGCCAAGCCTCATATGGCGTGATAGACTACAGTGCTTTAGTGGGACACCTATTCAGTACATATGCTGCACACATGATAGCCTCAAGCCAGAAACTATGAGGTAAAGCCTAACTCTTGACCATACACCTCACCATCTCCATGAGAGACCTGTTCTTCCGTTCAGCAACTCCATTCTGTTGAGGTGTATACGGCACTGTACACTGGTGTTTTATCGCACGTTCAGCCAGAAATGCATTAAAATTAGAAGACATATATTTCCCCCCTCGATCAGAACGGAGGGTGCCCATTTTACATGTTGACAGATTTTCAACCAAAACCAAAAACTGTTTAAAGCACATGAACACTTTGGACTTTGCTTTGAGTGGATATACCCATGCATGCCTTGAGAAATCATCAATGAAAGTCACAAAGTAAACGTAATTTCCAAAAGAGGGTGTCTGCATAGGACCACAGACATCACTATGGAGAAGTTGCAATTTCTGTGTAACCCGCACTGAACCGTCTTTTGGAAAGGAGGAACGCTGCATTTTGCCGAAAATACAGCCTTCACAAACATGTTTTCTAGGTGCCTCAAGTTTGGGCAAAGAGGACACCATTTCAGATTTTTGCAGGCGTAGCAAACTAGCAGAATTCAGATGACCAAAGCGTGCATGCCAAAGCTTTGCATCTAACATAGCCTGAGAATCATTTATTGCACATGCCAAATCATTTTCAGATCTTTCATAGTCTATGAGCTTATATAGCCCATGACATAAAATGCCAGAAGCAATAATCACATCGCCATTCGACAGATCATGAACTATACACCTGTCATCAACAAATTTCACAACCAAGCCAATCTTGGCTAATGTAGAAACTGATAACAGGTTCTTTTTGATCCCTGGCACAAATAAAGCATCTGACAAAGTGAAAGAACTACCATCAGCAGTAGTCAAAATGATCTTACCAACTCCCATAACAGGATAAGAGGAGTTGTTGGGCATGTAACAATATTCCCTATAGGGGCAGGCTCGAATGAAGAGAAGAAACTGCGCTGCGAGGTAATATGTTTGGTCGCCCCACTGTCAAAATACCAAACATCTGAGTCTACTGCAGACATGCACTACTCATGAGAAGATGGGTCAAAACTGCAGACAGTAGTAAACGCCCATTCTTCTTCTTGCATAAGATTTGCAGACTCTGTTTTTGGTGTAGAGGCCTTTGCAACAACCATTCCAGCCTCTTTCTTCTTTGCCTCTTTAGCAACCAGTTTTGGACAGTTCTTTATGATATGATCATTCCCTTTACAATACTTACAAAACAATTTCTGATTTTTTGATTTCTTCTCATCTTTATCTTCCTTCTTCGAATATGTAGAACTAGCAGATTTCTCCTTACTAGTTGAAGAGCTCCATTTTCCTTTGCCCTTCTAACTAGCTAGGAAAGCTTGATCTGCAACTCGCATAATGGACTTGTTTTGCCTGGACTGATCTTCCTGCAACAGAACAAAGACTAACTCCTCAAATGATAAGGCATTCGGATTGCCTTTCATCATCATCAACCAAAGAGTAGAAGCAAAACTCTTATATGAGTCAGGAAGACCATTCAGAACGGTCTACACAAGTGAGCTATCTGGTATAACCTCATCAGCAGAAATCAACTGTTCCTTCAAGTCTTTGATCTTTGTTAGGAAACTGTCCATAGAATCACCTTCATTCATGTGCTCACTCTCCAACTGTTTTCGGAGGTAAGCAACACGAGCCTCATTCCTAGCTTGGTACAATGTGTTAAGTGTATCCCAAGCACCCTTAGCTGTTCTCCAAGAGCGAATGTGAGGAATAATGTCACGTTTGACAAACAAAGCTATCAATGCATGTGCCTGGGCATCTCTGCCATCCCTGCGAATCTGCTCTGCAGTAGGTGCAACAGAAACAACAGCACGAATAGGAATCTGCGGAATATCATCTTCGACACCATCTTCATCAGCTCGAGCACCTGTATTTGTAGTATCTATCATTACAGGTGTAACAGGACGTCTTTCAACACCCTGCACAATGTTCCATAATCCTTTTGCAACCAATACATGTTGCATCATATAAGCCCATGATGGGTAGTTGGTACCATCCAACTTATCCAACTTTCAGCCATGGCCGGTGACTAAAATACCTTGATGCAAAAAATTGACTGTATCTCAAAAAGTTGAACAGAACTGGCACAGACGAATTCTGCTAGACCTGTAGCAGACTTTGAGACGCTTAAACTGGCGAACAGAAGCTGGTATATACCTTTGGCACAAAAAGATGAAATAACCTACACAAGCACTGTGATAGTGCGTTCGGAGGCCGAAATGAGCTCAGATCGCGATTTTGACACCCTAGATGAAGCGACTGCAAAAGGAGGAGTGTCGATCACACCCTAGATGAAGCGACGACCTGCTCTGATACCAATTGTTGGAGTTAGATGTCTGCAAAAGCATGCGAACAACACAAGGAAGAAGAAGAAGCTTGGAGCACAAACACACAATACTGAATGTATTACTAGAGAATGTACAAAGATAAGTAGCCCATTAGGGCAATAGGCGTATATACAAGCCCGGGGAAAAAAACCTCCTAAAGAGGGAAAAAAGTGCCCCGGCAGTCCTAGTGTGTTCACACACATCACTACCTAAATATATCAACAATACCTTGATCCAGAAATTGAGGGATCCTTGCTTGGTCTCCATACATCTATATGGACAAGCTCTAAGTAGTCCTCATGCATGTAGCCTTTCTTGAGAAGGGTAACTTGTGAGACTTTCCAAACTGACAAGCACCACATTTATAGATCATGTGTTTCTTTGATACATTAGGTATCCCTAGCACACATTGATCTCTACATATTTTCTTTAAAGTTCTCTCATCGATATGCCCTAATCTCTTATGCCAAATTTCAAGCTCTAACTATGTTTGATCTTTGTAGCTATAAAGTGCAATATTCTATGTGTCTTCAAGTTCAAAAGTAAATAATCTACCTTTCTTTTCTCCTTTGGAAATTCTCTTGAATCCATGTTTGGGATCCTCCATAAATGCTCCATATTTGTTGAACCTGACCTGCAAACCCTTTTCCACTATCTGTCCAACACTCATCAAGTTCTTGATAATTGTAGGTACATATAGAACCATGTTCAATAGATTTCTATTTCCATCACACGTTTTAAAATTTCCCACCTTGACTACTGAGTGCTTGGTATCATCACCTATTTGTACCTGATGTTTACCCTTAGGTTACTCAAGGTGTAAGAGAAGAGCTACATTGCTTGCCACATGGTTTGAGCATCCTGAGTCAATGTACAAGAGATGATAATAATTTATACCTAGCTTTGAAGGCATATTTATAATCAGAAGAGAATCCTCTTGCTCCTTTGTATAGTTGTTGTAATCTTTCATTGATTTGTAACCTCCTTGGTAGTTGTTATTGTAGTTATGCCTTGCTTGGATTGCTTTCTTTGAGTGGTAAATGCAATCCACAATTGGTTCTTCCTAGCCCTCGTATTGGAAGAAAAATATGAAGACAATGTTTCCCAAGTCTCTTGGGATGTCTTACAGTTCCTAATGTGTGGAAGAAGAAAATCAAAGATTGGGTTAAGTAAGTATGACCTTGCTAATGCATCCTTTGCACACCATGAATTGAGTCTTTCATGCTCCTCTCTTGTAGGTTGTCCTTTGCTTCTGAAAATGGGCATCTCCTCATCTCCTGAGACGTATCCATAGAGACTCCTTCCTTGCAAGTATGTCTTCATCCTCAAGGACCATGCTTGATAGTTTTTCCTCTCCAATTTAGCATTGAAAGAAGGAAAACCATCTCCCATTTTTGCCTAAGCTTTTCTCTAATACCACTGCTGGGAAAGATGGATGGACACTCCAAGAAATGAGTAGGTAGTGATAATCCCTGCTTTGTACCAGCCCTCTTTGACTTTAGAGTTGTGTTGTAGGCCCTCTTAACTTTTCAATGAAACTAAATAAGTGCCTATGTATTTTGGAAATGATGCAAGTAATGTTTGATACAAAACAGACTACTTCCAAATTCAAAAATCAATGAAAACCTTCTATTTTTGTTCACACACCTACTCCTTTTAAGCTTGGTGCTTACAGTACAGTAGGAATTATAAAACTTCCTTTTGGAGATATCAAATTACCTTATAAGCTAATGATTCCAAGTGGAATCACTTAGAATGATTGACTACATAGAGCAATCAGTTTAGCAAGTATAGCATTACCCCCGATTTTTTTAGGACCTCTACAAAGAATGACCAATGACCACTTCAACACACTTTTCTCCCGATTCACTGAATGAAATGTCTTCAAAATTTGTGAGAAAGTATAGGACTTAGAGTTGATTCCAAGAAGCCATAGAATATTGAAAATGGTGGAGAAATGACTGCGATATGAGCAATACAAAATGATTGTATTGAGTGACTATGATAGAGAGACCAACAGATATAAGAACTGATCTATTGTATTATAAAACAATGTTGTACATGATCATTGGCATGATAATCAATGCCCAATGATGGGTAGAGGTGTAGGCTATGTAGTGAGCCTCACTCTCTTACATGATGATCAACTAATGCTTCCGAATTGGAGTGATCTATCCCGCGAGTTTTACATTCATCTTTTATAGATGATTCATTCAAAATTTGAATTCGAATTCAACTTTGGCTCTCACCAAAAAGTGATCCACTAATATATGAGATACTCTCTCTAAGAAAACTCGTATCTTTCTATCCAACTAACTCCATGAGTTTAGGTGCTTTTACAAATATTCTTTCAAGTCAAATAGACTTTTACCAATGGTAAAAGGTAAGAATCCATAGCAATGGTTCACATGGGGCTTCAAACATTTCACATAGGATCTTCTCATGCCTTGCCAAGTGTGTAGGCTTGCCACTTGCACCAACAAGGCTTGCTATGGGTATAGAGCTATGCATGTCCTCTAAGGTCATCATGGTTTCTTCTTCAGACTCACTTGAGGTCTCAGAATAATGTGAATGAATACTAGGCTCGGCTATACTTTCGACAGATGATACCACGCTCCTTCGGCTTTGTAGGACTCTTCCTGATCTCAAGTTCATTCACTAATTGCTCTATTTGAATCTCGATAGAGCTTGGCTCCAAAACTCTCTCTGGAATTTATAGATATATAAATTTTTCTTAATTTTGGTGTCTCCTTATGAGGTATCACTTAATTTCACTGACACGACACACGATATTTGTGATCCACATGACACCTACAATTGGCAACACTCGATACTTGGCTTACTGTCAACACACGATACCTGGTACCTCATGATGCACGATACCTCTAATTAACAGTATATGATACTTGCACTATCATGATACTCGACACTTGATGGAAATAATACACAATACTAACTTCTCTGCGATACACGATACCTAAGCGATCATGACACACGACACTTCTGACTCGCGATACATGATATATAAGTGGTCACGACACATGACACTTCTGACTCACGATACATGATCTCAAAAGTTCACGATACATGATATTTGGGTGTGGTGATACACGATATCTATGTGGTCATGACAAACAACACTTTTGATGTGTGATACACGATATCTAAGCGGTCACGATACGACACTTTTGACTCACGATACATGATATCTGAGCGATCACGACACATGACACTTCTGACTCATGATACACGATATCAAAAGGTCACGATACACGATACTTGGGTGTCATGATACTCGACCCAATGTCACACGATACCTAGATATCATGACACTTGGGGAGTGAAAGGTATCAGCGATACACGATACCTATCAAATATCGTGACACATGAAAATTCAAGTATCACGATACTTGAACTCAACTGGTCACAGTATTTGGATTTTTTCACACACAAGCAATTATTTTAAAAAACAAAGTTAATGTATGTGCTCTTTGTGCTTCCTTCCCGTTCTCTAAGTGCCTCTATCACAACAAATCTCACTCAAACCCACGATACCTCACTCACGATACCGGTCGCAGGTCCTCTCACATTTTCTCCTGATTCAAATTGAATTTTTAGAGCAATATTTTGGTTAGCTCACCTTCACAAAGCTGCCCTCAAGCTAACTTCAACCAACACTTGCTCTTTCTAGCTTCAAAAGCCACGATCTCTCTCCCATGACACCTATCGTCAGCGCTCTCTCTCGACACTTTCTAGGAAACAAATGATCTCAAAATAGCTCTTTTTGGTTTTTAATCCTCTGAAATGAACAAAGGCTGAAAGATACTGAAAGAAAAAAAAATACTTGGGATTTGAACCTACCTAACTATCCTAACTCTCTTCCTTTCTACTACCTAATCTAATTTCCCTCTTTAGCTCACTTCCCTAAACTAACAACTCACTACACACACTCCAAAAGTGAGAAGTAGTAAGTGCGGATGAAAGTGACTTACCAAAGAAGAGAAATTAACAACTCCTCTACTCACTTCAATGCTAAGAACTTTCACCATTACATGAATGCCTCGGTTTGATTTGACACTCCTTGGCAATGGCACCAAGAAAATGTGTGTACCTAAGTATCGACTTAGGGACTTGTGGAGAAAGAGACTATACCTCAATCACCTACAAGTGCATATAGTGGGGATTCACACTTTAATTATCAATCCAAGAAGTATCATAACCTAGCCAAGTGTATGAGTGATGGAGAGTGTTAATCTCCAAAAGAATAAGCTATCCTTGATGTTAGACCACCTCTATATCAAGAACAACTTTAAAATCCAACTAATTTTGGAAGACAAGAACCAAACTATCAAGATTTTAGCTAACTGTGAAGAAAGTCATTTCACAGAAAAGTCTGTTGCACATTACTCACTCATTGATTAATCATTTGTGTAAAGTTTCTAATGAAACTTTGTAGAATGTGTTGCCTAGAGTTTTTGCACCTCCTTCAAGTTAAAACACTTCAAAAGCTTAAGTAGATTATGAGAAATGATCCAAACAATCTACCTATGTCTGAAAATGCCTTCTTGTAGAGTCAACTTTGACACCTGCAACTTCTAACACATAGTTCTCCCAAAATAGAACCTGTTTAAGCGAATGCTTTTAGCCATAGATGGCTTACCTTCCAAATTAGATTTTGACTCCTCATTTCTGTAAAACTTTACACTATGCACTGAGAACTTATCATTTCTTTGACCATCGGGATTGCGCCTATTTCAGAAGACACTCAACACTTTCTCACATATAGATGTTCCTACACAAAATTCTCTCAACCTGTTTGCAATTAGACTCTTAACCTTTAACCATAGATAGATTAACTATGGAATTAGATGTGTACAAAAGGATTTATGATAAAATCAAACACAGAAGGAGAACTAGAGAAAAGATCGACGCGCAATTCTCTGAATATTCTTTCTATTCAACTCATCATACATCTGATGGATGATACACTCAATACTCATCATCTATTCATCTCTTTTTCATCTATATTTCATCTCTCTCTTCTAATACGACCATACACACACACACATATACATACATATATATATATATATATATATATATATATATATATATATGAGTATTGATTTGTCATTACTTCAAGTATATTGAAGTATTTACAAAACTAATGTACATATGTTTAAAGAACTTTTCTTCCTGAACCTTCACTTCACTACATGAAGTTGGACTTCAATCTTTTCTTCATATCTTTATTTCTAGGCTTCATATAATCACCAATTGTTGATTGTCTTGCTCCCCCCTCAATCATCAATTGTGATTACGTGCATCTTCTTTATTCCTACCATATCTTTAAACCTCTGCAACTTTGGTCCATCCAAGCTCTTTGTCATCATATTTGCAAGTTGATCTTTTGTAGGAGTATGCATAACTTCTATTTCTTTATCAACAACCTTCTCTCTCAAAAAATGATATTGAATCTCAATATGTTTAGTTCTAGCATGGAATACAGGATTTGCTGCCAAATATAAAGAACTTAGATTGTCTCCACAAATGATAGGAGTACTCTGAACAATATCAAAACTCTTCATAAGAGTCTTTAACCATATTACTTCCTTTGCAGCTTCTACCATGCCTTTGTATTCTGCTTCTGTAGATGATAAAGCAATTGTATGTTGCTTCTTAGAGCACCATGAAATTAGCTTATCTCCCACATAACACAAATATCCATGTGTTGGTCTTCTATCATCAGAATTACCTGCCCAATCTGCATCACTGTATATTTTGACTCTTGTATCTGAAGTAAATCCATAATAAAAAACTTCTTTAAGTGTGCCCTTGATCTACCTAAGTACTCTTTGTCCTGCAATCCAATGTTCCTTTCTAGGACAATGCATGAATTGAGATAGAACTCCAACTCCATATGATAAGTCAAGTCTTGTTAATGTAGCATAAATCAAGCTACCCACCAAACTCTGATAAAGCTTCATATCTTTGAATTCTTCTCCTCCATATCTACTCAATCGATGATTTACTTCCATTGAAGTTGGTGCTATCCTGCAATCTTCCATTTTAATTTGGTTAGCAAATTTTTCAGATACCTTTCTTGAGTTACATATACTCCATGTTGAGTATATGAAATCTCCATTCCCAAAAAGAATGAAAAATTTCCCAAATCACTGATTTTGAATTCTTTCTCCATCTGTTTCTTAATCATGTGTATACCTTTGTCATCTATTTTTGTAAGTATTATGTCATCAACATAAATACAAACATAAATAAATCCATCTTCACTCGCTTTGACTAACAAGCTACTATCTGCCTTTGATGCTTGAAATCCAAGTTCCTTTTAGAACTTTACAAGCCTATAATTCCATTCCCTTGGGGCGTGCTTCAACCCATACAAAGCTTTCTTGAGCTTACACACATAATTTGGATACACTTGATCTTTGAAACCATCTAGTTGTTCCATGTAGACTTCATCTAAAATATAACCATTCAGAAATGCATTCTTCACATCTAATTGAGATAATTTCCAACCTTTGCAAGCAGCAATTTCTATGAGAGTCCTTATGGTTGTCATCTTTGCAATAGGACTATAAGTTTCATCATAATCCACACCATATGTCTGTGCATATCCCTTTACAACAAGCCTGGCTTTGTACCTATATACACTTCCATCTGCAAACCTTTTTGTTTTGTAAACCCATTTACATCCAATGATCTTCTGATTATTTGGTTTAGGAACCAAATCCCAAGTCTCATTTTCCATCAATGCATCATACTCCTCCTACATAGCTTTTTCCCAATTCTTCTTCCCTTTGGCTTCATCATATGTGGATGGATCTTCATCTGCTTTTAACATGTAAGCATAATCTTTAGTAGTCAAGAATGAAATATCATAGCTATACCTTGTAGGTTGCCATTTGTGCCTAGATGACCTTTTGCGTTCTCCACTTCTTGAAGTTTCTGGTTCATCACATTCTGGATCAAACCTTGGCACTTCTTCAGCTTCAACCTGTACTTCATTGTTCTCCTCTTCATCAAATATCTGAACCTTTGATTTACCTTTCTTTTGATTCACAACTTCTTCAACATTTGCATGAACATTAAGTGTACCTGCATACCAAGTACGTTGCTCATCAAATGTAACATCCTTAGACAGAAGGAATTGCTTTGTGGATGGACTCCACAACCTATAACCCATCTGCTTGTCATCATAACCAATGAATACATACTTCTCTGCTTTAGGTTCCAATTTATGCCTCAATTGAGATGGCACATATGCATATGCTAAGCATCCAAATATTTTACAATGATCCAAGGTAGGTCTCTTACCCCACCAAGCTTCATATGGTGTCATACCCTGCAAAGCTTTACATGGTAACCTATTGACCAAATATGTGGTTGTGTTTACAGCCTCAACCCAAAAATAATTAGGACAATTTTTGTCCTTCATCATTGATCTTCCAAACTCAACAAGTGTTCTATTTCTTCTCTCTGCTACCCCATTTTGTTGAGGAGAGTACCTACAAGTAACCTCTCTCTTTATACCTGCATTCCACAAATAATCACTAAACTCATTAGAGAAATAATCTCCCCCTCCATCTGACCTTAACCTCTTCAATTTTTGACCTATAATTCTTTCTGCATATGCATGATAGTGTTTAAATGTATTAAACACTTCTGACTTGTCTTTGATCACATAAATTGTGATCCACCTAGTAGCATCATCAACATATTGTGAAGAGATGGATAAGTATGTGTTTGAAGATGAAGAGGTGTTGCAAAATCCTTGATCTACACTAGCCAAATGAACTCCAGGAGTAGATGGTGGGTCCTTTTAGCTTGCCAATGGATGTATTAGACACCCTATGTACCTTGGAAGATCACTCTCAAAAAGATAGATCAAAACAGATAAGTTGGAGTTAGCTCAGAGAAGAAAACTTGCTATTCTTGGTTCATACACCTGTCCAGTGTTTTACATAATTCTCTGAGCACAGCAGCAATTAGCTTAATTCCTCTTGGGGAAGTCTAGGTAACGTAAAGAGCTAACTTTCAAGAGTAATCTCATCAAAAATAATAAACCACACACTGAGAATGAGTTTTAACAAGTGATAACATCATCCCCATTTTCACGGGCTGCTACAGAAATAGACCAGTGAGCAGAAAAATCAACATAACTCAAAATGTAGAGTCCAATGATTATGAAAATTTGTATGGTTATACTAGACAGTAAGCTGAATTCAACTAGCTTTAAATCACTGAATTTGGGTAAGTAACCACTGAGAAATGGCTCTGACAAGATGAGTGAAAAAGTCGGGTACCTGACAGAGAAGTGAAGATGAACAGACCCTGTTGACTTCAAATGAACATAACTGAAGACTGCGACATCCAAATGACATGATAATTTGTGAGCATATAGTAGACTTATAGAGCTAACTTTACCAAGTTAAATCTTTGAAAATGATGCACCAAGCTCAGAGAAAACATCTCTGCAAGCTGACTGAGAAAACTGAGAGTAATGGCAGTGAGTAGTACACTTCACAAGAACATGGAAAGATGAACTCAAATAATCATGAAAATGAAAGTATATTGCTTGTACAATACAATGAAGTACTGATACATATGTGCGCCTTGTAATCACACCTTGATATGGCATAAAGCTTAGCTCTTGGAGGTCTTCACATAGGTCTCTCTAACCACGACTAAAACTGCCATCTATTTATAGTTGAGTTTGGGAGGCTAACTTCCCTCAATCACTCTCCAATCAATCAATGATTGATTTGATTCTCTACCTACCACAAATCACGAATTCGTGGCTCCTCTTTCCATTCTTGATCAAGTGGACTCAACCACTTAAGATTCTCTTACTTTTACATTAAGTAAACTCTTCAAAAGTTACAAGAGGTAGTTCACAAGTGAACTTTACATAGTCTTCATTTTAAGGCTTTTTCTATGACTTTGTGGGACTCAAGCCAATACTTAGGCTTGTCATAGACTTGCTCCAACACATGTATGACATAATATCTTGAACCATTTATACTGAAGTCCTTTGAAGTACCCCACACATCTGTATGTACCAAATCAAGTCTTTCTGAATACATAAAACCATGCTTATTATATGATTGCTTATGAGCCTTACCTAACTGACATGCTTCACATCTGTATGTCATGTGTTGACCTGCAACATTAGGCAATCCAAGCACTGAACCATTGTTAACTATTTCTTTGATACCTCTTTCATTAAAGTTTCCAAGCCTTTTACTAAACTCCATCATTAGTAAACCTTACCTCATATCCTTTTTCCACAATTTGTCCTACAGTAATCAAGTTCTTTGGAATTGTAGGAACATACAGAACCTTACTCAAGAGAGTACTTCCATCTTTGGCTTTAACTGAACTAATTGACTTTACTTTATGCTTTGTATTATCACGTGTTTGAACGGTGTGATTGATTGCCTTGTGATCTAGATCAGTCATCAAAGCAATGTTTCCACTCAGATGATTGCTACATCCTGAGCCAATATAAAATAATCTTGTGTCTTCATGTGAGGCTTCACATGTTGCATTCATAATAAGAGTTTAATCTTCTTTCTGATCTGGTGCATAATTATAGTAGGTGTTATTGTAAGATTGATTTTGGAAGTTTCTTCCTCCACTTCTTCCAAAAGAATTCCTACCACCTCTACCTCTGAAGTTTCCTCTCTGATATCTGCCACCTCTTCCTCTTTGATTTAAATTCTGATTAAAATTACCATTGCTTTGATTATTATGCCAACAATCATGAGATAGATGATTGGTCTTACCACATATCCAACAAACTCTAACATTATCTGTGTTATTTTTGTGTCTTCCTCTACTTCTGCCACTTCCTCTTCCTCTTAGGAAGTTTGCTTGACTTGGAGTACCTTCATCTTCAACTGATTGTTGCTTTCCTTTGCTAGTTTTCTTCTTGTCTTTAGAATACATTGCATGACCTACACTCTTATCAACATATATCATTCTCAAAAGTTAGCATATGTCCTAACAATTGATTCAAATCAGGAGTGAAATGATCTAATGAAAGTTCTGTAGACAAAATAAAAGGCTTCTACTTCTCATCTCCTCTTAGCCCTGTGAGAATTTATCTTACCAACATATCTTCTTCAATGTCTTCATCAACTGCACCTAAAGAATCAGCAATGTCTTTCATCTTTGTCACATAATCAGATATTGATTGTGAAGCCTTCTTCTTAAATGTAGTAAACTCTGCCCATAATGAAGCTTTCCTTGATTTGGTTGTATTCTGAAAATGCTCTTCCAAACCATTCCATATGTCACTTGCACTTTCAAGTCCTCTGATATGAGGAAGCAAATAATCATTCACTGCCATGTAGATTATGCTCTTTGCTTGAGCATCCTTCTTCATCCAAATTTTATATCTGCAAGCTCCTCCCTAGTTGGAACACTAGGATCTTTGAACTCTGGCTTTTCTTCCTCTCCTGTGATGTATCCCATCAGATCTTTGCTCATAAGATGAGCTTCCATTCTCATAGACCAAGCTGGATAGTTCTCTCTATCCAACTTCTCAATTTGGAGACTATCTCCCATCCTTTCTTCACATGTACTATCAAATCTTTAATCCTTATAAGGAATGAATGTACCTTAGCTTCGAATGTTACTCCTTCTGATTCTTTTGATAGCCTTTATGTGCCTTCCTTCAGTCTTTCTTCCACACTTTATCCTTTTGAACCTTCAAGGTGTGAAATTTGTATATCTGCAACAGTCAGGGTCTTCCTTTCCTCAATCTGATAAATCTTGCTCTAATACCACTGATGAAGAGTGTTAATCTCCAAAAGAATAAGCTATCCTTGATGTTAGACCACCTCTATAGTAAGAATAACTTTAAACTCCAACCAATTTTGGAAGACAAGCACCAAACTATCAAGATTTTAGCTAATTGTGAAGAAAGTCATTTCACAGAAAAGTCTATTGCACTTTACTCACTCATTGATTAATCATTTGTGTAAAGTTTCTAATGAAACTTTGTAGATTGTGTTGCCTAGAGTTTGCGCACCTCCTCCAAGTTAAAAAATTTTCAAAAGCTTAAGTAGATTATGAGAAATGATCCAAACAATCTACCTATGTTTGAAACTGCCTTCTTGTAGAGTCGACTTTGACACCTGCAACTTATAACACATAGTTCTCCCAAACTAGAACTCGTTTAAGCAAATGCTTTTAGCCATAGATGGCTTACCTTCCAACTTAGATTTTGACTCCTCATTTGTGCAAAACTTTACACTGTGCACTTAGAACTGACCATTTCTTTGACCATCGGGATTGTGCCTATTTTAGAAGGCACTCAACACTTTCTCACATATAGATGTTCCTACACAAAATTCTCTCAGCCTATTTGCAATTTGACTCTTAAACTTTAACCATAGATAGATTAACTATGGAATTAGATGTGTACTATGTAATTAGATGTATTGAGTGCATGTATCATCTGATGGATGATACATGCACTCAATACTCATCATCTATTCATCTCTTTTTCATCTATATTTCATCTCTCTCTTCTCTTCTAATATGACCATATACATATATATATATATATATATATATATATATATATATATATATATATATATATATATATATATATATATATATATATATATATATATATATATATATATATATATATATATATACAAATATATATATATATATATATATATATATATATATATATATATATATATATACAAATATATATATATATATATATATATATATATATATATATATATATATATATATATATAAAATTAATATGAGTATTGATTTGTCATTACTTCAAGTATATTGAAGTATTTACAAAACTAATGTACATATGTTTAAAGAACTTTTCTTCCTGAACCTTCACTTCACTACATGAAGTTGGACTTCAATCTTTTCTTCATATCTTTATTTCTAGGCTTCATATAATCACCAATCGTTGATTCTCCTGCTCCAACAATGAGCACATGCATTCAAATGATGGTCAATGGAAATGTGAATTAACAAGGGTGCAAACAAGTGTAAACTATCACATTCAAAGCTTTCATGGTCGGCTATGGTGTCACGGTACCTTGTGTATAAGCCAACAGTAAATGGAGCTTTTCTCTCAGCTCCAAACTTGGAATATAGGGAATAATAGATTCCTTTCAAAGCTCTCAAGAAGACGCATCCAATGGTGGTATTTTCACTCGATTCTCACACTTCTGCTTCAAGTTATGAGCAAAATATTGAGCCATGGGAATGATCTAATGCTTTAGCAGTTGCTACACTTCACACACACATTACCAACAACAAACAAGCACTACCATGGATAGAGAACACTTCAAAGCACTCTTTTCAAGTCACATACATGCATGCAAGCTCACAAGCTTGAAGATACAGGGAGGAGAAGACATAAATTCAAAATTGTGCGCTCTTGATTTTCACAATGGCCCAAAAGTCTCTTACAACAGTCACAAAGTGACTTATATACATGTGCCCTAAAAATGGTCCGTTCACACAAGAGACGGACACTTTATTGGCTAACTCTAATTTCCTAGTATTTTACAAGAGTTATGTTACAAGGATTTGGGGTTTATGCATCTAGAGGACTCCTCTTGTGCATTTACATGGCTTCAAGGGAGTTTCATAGGATTTGAAGAAGAAAATTTATGCTCATTCATTTGAAAATTTTGGGGCTCCTTTTTTGAGCCTCTTTTCTCTGCAACACTAAGATTCTTTTGAGTGTGATGAAGTAGAAAAGTTCAAAATGATACTTTCTTATAGCTTTCTCCCTTGATATGTAATGAAAAACATGCCGCAAGCTTCAAAATCCACTTTTGGATACTGTTGTAGTTCACTGATATGCTATAAGTCCTTTCGCAAGAGCTTTGCTAGCTTTAGATAGTTTCTTTGACTTCCTTCAAGAGTCTCAAATGCTTTGAAGTGCTTTGATACCACTGTTGGGGAAGATTAAACACCCCTATGTAGCTTTGGAAGGTTTTAGGCCATTAGAGTTTGTTTTCCATGGTGACCCTGAGTCACTATTTTTTCTCTCTCCAAGTTAGACTACTTGTCGGTACTGTTGTTTGCCTATGTGTAGAGACACACCTTTACTTTTTACAAGTCCGTTCAAAGATCACTTGGAGTACAGTCACGAAATTCACACCACATTGAATAGACTCTATAAGAAATCAAATGCAAGTGAAATCACTTGAAATAGATACGGAAAAAGGAGTTACAACCAGAAAAAATAGTGCTAGAAACTAACTCACTCCTTAGTGAGGTAGTGAGCAATGGCTAAGTATAGAGAAGAATAAGCTAATAAAATGACTAACCAAGCAAGGGGACTACATACAACAACTTTCTTACACTCTATACTAACTCTAAGAAGAGAGTAGAGGTTGTTGACATATCTTCATGACTTTGATTCATACATATATAGGCTATCCAAAAGTGCTCCTAGAAGTTCACAAGAATCTCTCAATTGGCCTCTTTAACATTTTTGGTAAGCTATGATTTAGGAAAGTTCTTGAGGCCCCTTGATAGCTGAAACTCATGATATGAAGCCTCTAGTTAATAGGTCCACTTGTCGTCCATACCTCCAAGACTTTAGGCAAATATTCAAAACACTTGCATGCCGAAAGATACCGGACTACCTAGTGGACTATCGAAAAAGTACAAAAAAACACTAGAGAAACACTAGAGTGCATGACCCTAAGACTTTTAAGCCATTAAAAAAATATGAAAACCATACCAAAAAAACTCCGGAGAGACATGAGACTTCCTGACCCTGAGACTTCCTGACCCTGAGACTTTTAGGCAATCGAAAAATACCGGAATAAATTTTGGTCATCTTCAAGGCTTGATTTTCAACACCCTCCACATTCCTCCATCTGTGTGCTTGCAAGAGAGAGTGAGAGCAAAAGTGTTGCTATGTTTTGGTGTTTTCTTGAATATCTAATTCATCATCATCCCTTGTAGGTTGCATAAGTATGACATGGAATTTTTGGAATTTTTCATCGATCACCTCGATCTATCACAATAGAACAAGAAAGTTATCTTTTCAAGTGTGCACCTAAACCATTACAAAGGTCTCTATATCACCATTCTAATGGCATATATGCTTTTGAGAAACTTGTTTTTGTCATGACTGAACAAAACCTCACAGTAAGCAATAGGTCCAGCCTATTGTGATAGACCACCTGATCTATGATGATAGACCACCCCGTCTATCAAGATAGATCACCTTGACGGACCCCCATCCATCATGATAGACTCTATCATGACAGATTGGGACCCACAATAGGGACCCTCTATCACAATAGGTTGACCGTCTATCATGATAAAATGAACTCATGATAGACCAAAGTGTCGATAGATACCCATCTATCATGATAGACTCTCTCTGTCTTGATAGACTACTCTATCCCAACATGCCACCCAGTCTATCATGATAGATGCCCCTCATGATAGACCCCATCTATCACGATAGACATCCTCTATTGGGATAGATTGGCCTATTGTAATATACCTAGTCTATCATGAGAAATAGTCTACATGAGAAAAATTAGGATTTAATTTTTTTACTTAAAGATTTTGATATATTTAGGTTATGATGTGTGTGAACACACTACGACCACCTGGGCACGTTTTTCCCTTTTTAGGAGGTTTTTTCCCCTCGCTTGTATATATGCCTATTGCCCTAATGGGTCACACATCTTTGTACATTCTAGTGGTAATACATTCAGTATTGTGTGTTGTGCTCCAAGCTTCTTCTTCTTCCTTGTGTTGTTTGTGTGCCTCCATAGACCCTGAACTCCAACAATTGGTATCAAAGCACGCCGTCACTTCATCTAGGGTGTCATCTGTTGATATATTTAGGTAGTCATGTGTGTGAACACTCTAGGACAATCGGGGCACTTTTTTCCCTCTTTAGGAGGTTTTTCCCCCCAGCTTGTATATACGCCTATTGCCCTAACGTGATACTTATCTTTGTACATTCTAGTGGTAATACATTCAGTCTTGTGTGTTGTACTCCTAGCTTCTTCTTCTTCCTTGTGTTGTTTGTGTGCTTCCGTAGATGTCTAACTCCAACAATTGGTATCAGACCACGTCATCGCTTCATCTAGGGCGTCGTTGAAACCCCTCTGGTCACAGTCTTAGAACTAGACAAAATTTGGTACAAAATTGTGATCTGAGCTCGTTTTGGCCTCCGAACACACTATCGTAGCACTTGTGCAGGCTATTTCATCTTTTTGTGCCAAAGGTATATACCAATTTCAGTTCGCCAGTATAAGCATCTCAAAGTTTTCTATAGGTCTAGCAAAATTCATCTGGGAGTTCCATTCAACTTTTTGAGATACAATCATTTTTCTACATCAAGGTATTTTAGTCACTAGCCATGGCTCAAAGAAGTGATGTATTCCATATGTTGGCTATTGAAGATAAGTTGGATGGTACCAACTACCCGTTATGGGCTTATATGATGCGACATTTTTTGGTTGCAAAAGGACTGTGGAACATTGTGCAGGGTGTTGAAAAACGTCCTATCACACCTGCAACTGTTACAACTGCAGGTACTGAAGCTGATGCAGAAGGTGTTGAAGATGATGATATTCTACATATTCCTATTTGTGCTGCAGTTTCTGCTGCACCTACTATAGATCAAATTTGTTGGGATGGTAGAGATGCCCAGGCACATGCATTGATAGCTTTGTCTATCAAACATGCCATTATTCCTCACATTAGCTCTTGCAAAATAGCTAAGGATGCTTGGGATACACTTACCACATTGTACCAAGCTAGGAATGAGGCTCGTGTTGCTTACCTCCGAAAATAGTTGGAGAGTGAGTACATGAATGAAGGTGATTCTATGGACAGTTTTCTAACAAAGATCAAAGACTTGAAGGAACAATTGATTTCTGCTAATGAGGTTATACCAGATAGCTCACTTGTGCAGACCGTTCTGAATGGTCTTCTTGATTCATATCAGAGTTTTGCTTCTACTCTTCAGTTAATAATGAAAGCAATCCAAATGCCTTGTCATTTGAGGAGTTAGTCTTTGTTCTCTTGCAGGAAGATCAGTCTAGGCAGAACAGGTCCATTATGTGTGTTGTAGATCAAGCTTTCCTAGCTAGTTAGAAGGGCAAAGGAAAATGGAGCTCTTCAACTAGTAAGCAGAAATATGCAAATGCTACACATTCGAAGAAGGAAGATAAAGATGGGAAGAAATTAAAAAAGTAGAAATTGTTTTGCAAGTACTGTAAAGGGAATGATCATATCATAAAGAACTATCCATAATCGGCTGCAAAAGAGGCAAAGAAAAAGGAGGTTGGAATGGTTATTGCAGAGGCCTCTACACTGAAAACAAAGTCTGCTAATCTTGTGCAGGAAGAAGAATGGGTGTTTACTACTATTTGCAGTTTTGACCCATCTTCTCATGAGCAGTGCATGTCTGCAGTAGACTTAGATGTTTGGTATTTGATAGTGGGGCGACCAAACACATTACCTTGCAGTGAAGTTTCTTCAAAACTTCCAACAGGTATCAAGACCAAAATAGCAACTTCTTGGTCACTAGCTAGTTGGAAACTTATCTGTTTGTGGATTTTCTAATCACACTACAGATGAGTGCTATAGGAACTTCAAGAATGAGAGAGGAAGAGGATATCAAAGAGGTGGCTACACACAATCAAGAGGAAGATTCAACCATAATCAAAGCTACAACCATGGCTACAACAATAATTACAACAACAATTACAACAACAACTATCAAGGATGCTACAAATCAAGAAAGGACTACAACAATTACACAGAGGATCAAGAGGATTCCCTTCTGATTATGAACATAACTTCAAAGCAAGGTATGAATGATGAACACCTCTTCTATATTGACTCAGGTTGTTCAAACCATGTGGCAGGCAATGTAGCTCTTCTCTTTGACCTTGAGGAACCTAAGGGAAAGCACCAAGTACAAACAATTGATGACACCAAGCATTCAGTGTTCAAGGTAGGAAATGTTTAATCCTTTGATGGGAATAGAAATCTATTGAGCAGGGTTCTTTATGTACCTACAATCACCAAGAACTTGATGAGTGTTGGACAGATTGTGGAAAAGCATTTGCAGGTTATGTTCATCAAATATGGAGCATTTGTGGAAGATCCCCAACATGGATTCAAGAGAATAGCCAAGGGAGAAAAGACAGTAGATTGTTTATATTTGAACTTGAGAATACAAGGAATATTGCACTTTATAATTACAAGGATCAAACATTGTCAGAGCTTGAGATATGGCATAAAAGATTAGATCATTTTGGTGAGGGGATTTTAAAGCAAATATGTAGAGATCAATATGTGCTTGGGATACCTAATGTATCCAAGCAACACATGATCTATAAATGTGGTGCATGTGAGTTTGGTAAATCACAGAGGTTACCCTTTGCAAAGAAAAGTTATATGCATGAGGATTACTTGGAGCTTGTTCACACAGATGTGTGGGGACCAAGTAAGGACCCTTCAATTTCTGGCTCAAGGTACTATGTGTCTTTCATTGATGATTTTAGTAGGTGGACTATCTTGTATTTTATGAAGCACAAAGATGAAGTGTTGAGTTTCTTTAAGAAGTATCTTGCACTTGTGGAAAACCAAACAGGAGGAAGCCTAAAGAGACTAAGGTCAGATGGAGGAGGTAAGTACTTCTCAAATGAATTTGATGCATTCTTGCAAGACAAAGGTATCAAAAGGGAAATTACAACAAGGTATACCCCTGAGAAAAATGGGGTAGTAGAGAGGAGAAATAGGTTGATTGTTGAAACAGCTAGGTCAATGCTAAATGAGAAAAGATTACCTAATTATTTTCGCGCAGAGAGTGTATCTACTACCAATTATCTTGTTAACAGGTTGCCATCCAAATCACTTGATGGGATGACCCCATATCAAGCATGGCATGGTAGGAGGCCATCACTTGATCATTGCAAGATCTTTGGATGTGTTGCTTATGTACATATCCCATCTCATATCAGAGGTAAGCTAGACCCTAAGGCAGAGAAGTGCATCTTCATAGGGTATGATTTAAATAAGAAAGGGTACAGATTTTATAATCCATCCAACAAAGGTTCTATGGTCAGTAGAGATGTTGTGTTTGATGAGAATGATTCTTGGTATGAAAGTAAATGCAGGAAAGTTAAGTTACCATATGACTTGGAAGAAGATTTTCCAAGCCTCACTAAGGAGGAGCCAAGCCAAATTGAAGACATCAAATCAGATGATGAGGACATCATCAACCTAGAATAGTTCAAAGCATGGAATTCAAAGGGCAAGGTCAAGATGAAAAAATTGGAAGACATACTTGAATCATCCAACCAAGCAATTAGAAGATCACAAAGGGAGAGCAAGAAGCCAATCAGATATGGGTATGACACTTCTTTAGTTACTAAGCACTCTATTCATCTTGCTAAGGATTTATCATGTGAGGAAGCTACCTCATATGAAGAAGCAAAGACCAAGGCAGAATGGAAGGAAGCTATGGATGAAGAAATAGAAGCACTCAAGGAGAATGATACTTGGGAGCTAGTGCGAAAGAAGGAATCAATGAAGGTAATTGGTTCTAGATGGATTTATAAAGTCAAGAGAAACTCAGATGGATCCATAAACAGGTATAAAGGGTTGTGCACAAACCCAAGGAATTGATTATGAAGATACTTTCTCACCTGTGGCCAAAATGCCAACCATCAGGGTATTGGTAAGTGTGGCTGCATCAAGGAATTGGAATATGTACCAATTGGATGTGAAAAATGCCTTTCTTAATGGCTAGATTTCAAAGGAGGTTTACATGGCTCAATCTTTTGGTTATGAAGACCAAATCAAGGTAAATTATGCATGAAAATTGAACAAATCTTTGTATGGATTGAAGCACGCACCTAGCGCATGGAACCATAGGTTGATTACATACCTTCAAGATCAAGGATTCATCATAAGCAAAGTAGATACTTCTCTGTTTGTCAAGAGAAGTAATCGAGAGGTGATATACCTATGTGTGTATGTTGATGATATCATATTTACAGGTAGTGATGCCAATGGCATCAAACATATCAAGAATCCAATAATGGAGGAGTTCAAAATCAATGATCTAGGGTTTCTAAAGTATTTTCTTGGACTTGAATTGGTCTATACAAATTCTGGAATTTATATTACTCAAAGGAAGTATGTGCAAGACACGTTGAAGAAGTTCCACTTGGAGAATGCCAAGATAGCTAGCATTCCTATGGAGGTAAACCAAAAGTTTAGTGCTCATGAAGGTGATTTGCTTGAAGATATTGCAGGATATCAAAGCATAATAGGAAGCCTAAACTATGCAACATTGACAAGGATTGATATTGCTTATGGAGTAAGCGTTTTAAGTCAATTCATGCATAAACCTAGAGCACCTCACTTGGAAGCTGCCAAAAGGATTTTGCGATATCTCAAAGGTACTCAAAATCAAGGATTATACTTTCCATATACTTCAGATTTGGACATCAAATTTTATTTAGATGCAAATTGGGCAGGATGTAAGGATGACAGGAGGAGTACATTAGGTTATCTCTCTTTTGCAAGTGATAAACCCATTTCATGGTCTTCCAAGAAGCAACCCACTGTTACTTTATCTTCCATAGAGGTTGAATATAGAGGACTAGACAATGCTACACAAGAAGCCATATGGATCAGATTGCTATATTCAAATTTGGGACTTCACACTAACTGACCAATGAATTTTGGTGACAATACTAGTTCTTTACATCTAGCAGCAAATCCTATCTATCATGCAAGAACCAAGCATATAGAGGTTCACTATCATTATGTGAGAGAGAAGCTATTGAGCAAGGAAATTCAATTGGCATATGTATCCACTAATATGCAATGCGCAAATTTATTGACCAAAGCACTTGATGGTACTAAACTTTGTAGGTTTAAAGCTATGTTTGGATTGCAGGACATTCAAGAGGATTGATGAAGAAGACGAAACTAAGATGTTTGGCTTGAGGGGGAGCTATTGGAGCAAATGCCAAGCCTTCACACTTGGCTAGGCATTGGAAGAAGCTATGTGCAATTGTTTAAAGAACCACATGAACCATTGCTTATGTTTTTCACCATTAACCTTTGTAAAAGTCACTTGACTTAGAAGAATCTTGTAAAGCCACTAAACTCGTGGAGTTAGGAGAACTTTATGGTACAAATTTTCTCAGAAGAGAATATCTCCTCATTTAGAGGAAGAACTTTTAGGTGGAGGTCTATTTGAATTTCAAAATTCAAACTTGAAGAGAGTCACTATAAAAGTAGCTTGAAGTCTCGCGGCCATTAGTGCCCCCATTATTGAGCTTATTGTTGATCAGTTGTATATGTTGAGTGGAATACATCATAGCCCACTCTTAGCACTATCATTGTGTATCATATTCATGCCAATGATCATGTACAACATTGTCCTATAATACATTATACCATTGATCATCTCTGTTGGTCTCTCTATCATTGTGACTCATAATAGTGTACTTGTCTTGCTCATATCTCAGTGATCCCTCCATCATTTTCAATGTTCTATAGCTCATAGAAACCAAATCAACGTCTACTACAAGTAGTCAAAGTTTGAAGAAATTTCATTCAACCAATTGGGAGAAAACCGTCTTGAAGTGGTGACTCATCATTCTCTACAGAATTCCTAAAATATTGGGGGTAAGCTTCTACTTGCTAAAGACATTTCTCAATGTATAGTCCATTATTTTAAGTGATTCCACTTGGAATCATTCGCTCTCTAAGCTAATTAGATACCCTCAAAAGGAATGTTTCTAATTGCTACTATACTATGACTACTGAGCAACACTTCTAACAGGTATCAAGACCAAAATTACAACTTCTTGGTCACTACCTAGTTGCAAACTTATTTGTTTTGATCCTATTGTTTGAAGCATCATCTCCAAAGCACATAGGCACTTATTTAGTGTCATTGGAAAGCTATAGGAACCTACAACATAACTTTGAAGTAAAATAGGGCAGCTACTAAGTAGTGATTAGTAGTATCAACTCATTTCTTGAGGTGTCCATCCATCTTTCTCAACATTGTGCTCTCACAGAGAACAACTCAACATCTGGGAAGTCATCATTCACTCCAATTGCTTTATCATTTGTGTTAATCCTAGACTTGTCATCAATCATAAAAATTTCTCTTCCATGTCTATGGATTATAGAGAAATCAAATTCTTGGAACAGAAGGAGCCACCTCCATACTCTACCAGTTGCTTGTGGGTTATTTAGTAAATTCATGAGTTTGATGATCAATTGGTTCCCCCAAGAGCAATGAAGCTTAAGTCTTTTATGGAGGTAAAGACAAACAAAAGAGAGTTGGACACAATGGATAAGGTAAAGGTAGAAGAAGATCAAGGAACGATCAAGATAGAGCAATTCAGAGCTATGGAGCAAGGGGGAGAGGAAGAGGAGGTCGATATCAAGGAAGGGACTACGCAAAGGAATGCTACAATTTTGGCATGCCAGGCCACTTTGCAAGGGACTGTTACTTAATTGACAGCCAAGGAGGTCATAAAAAGAATCAAGATAACTATGTGAATACTTCAAATACATCAAAGAATCATAATCTCTTAGCCATGATGCAAAGAAATGGTGGAAGATAAGGCATAGAAACCACATGGTACATTGATAGTGGATGTTCAAATCACATGAGCTGCAATAGGGAAATGTTTTGTAAATTGCATGAACCAAGCACACAAGGGCATGTAGAAATAGGCGATGACACCGAGCATAGGATCACACACATAGGTGATCTTCCTTTGGATGAAAATTAAAATGCAAGCTGTCTTAAAGATGTGTTACATGTACCGATAATCACAAAGAATTTAGTATCAGTTGGACAAATGGCTGAAAGACTGTATGTAGTCAAGTTCAACAACAAAGGATGTTTTGTAGAAGACCCAAAGCAAGGCTACAAACTGATAGCTAAAGGAAAGAAGGAAGTAAGACTACTCACCATGGAGATAAAACCACCCTCATCACATATAGTCTATTTGACAATTGGCAATAAGCAAATAGCTCAAGTGGATTTGTGGCACAAGAGGATTGACCACATAAACCTTCAAAAGCTAAAGGATATGCAAAGTGGAGGAGTGGTAAGTGCTCTTCCAAAATTCCACTCTCAAAGTATGCAACACTTGTGTGAAGCATGTTGATTCAGGAAGCAAGCATGGCTTCCATTCAAGAAGAATTCACAAAGAAGCAGATTTCCATTAGACCCCATTCACACCAATGTATGGGGACTAACCAAAGAACCATCATTGGGAGGCAATCGGAACTTTGTTATCTTTGTTGATGATCATATGAGAATGACATGGTTGTATTGTATGAAGTCAAAAGTTGAAGTTTTTAGTCACTTCAAAGTTTTCAAAGCCCTTATTGAAAAGGAAATGGGCAGGTACATAAAGATCCTTAGATCAGATGGAGGGGGAGAATACGTCTCCAAAGAGTTCTTTAAATTTCTAAGTCATAATGGCATCAAGAGATAATATACATGCATGTATACACCTTAGCAAAATCGGATTGTAGAGAAGAAAAATAGACACGTTGTTGAAGTGGCAAGATTGATGCTCAATGAGATGAATGTTCCCAACTGCTATTGGGAAAATGCAGCAAGTAAAACCATATAAATCATGAATAGATGGCCTACTTCAGGTGTACATGCTTTAATTCCATATGGAGCATGGTACCATAAGAAACCAGATCTATCTCACCTTAAGATATTCGATTGTGTATATTATGAGCACCTACCATATGAAATGAGGCATTAACTTGAAGCAAAAGCTAAACGATGCATTTTTATTGGGTATTCAAGAACGAAAAAGGGTTTTAGATGCTATGGTTTTAAAACTAAAGAACTAAAGATATCTAGAGATGTTATCTTTGATTAATTGTTGCCGTGGTGTTGAAGCTGAAGGTCAAGGACAAAGCACAGGAGCACATCAAAGAGGTGGACACACAAGAAGAAGGAGTAGGTAGGGAGCTCCAAGAAGTGTATGTTAAATTTTCAGAAGAAATTCCTATAAAAATAGTGATTTTCATCACTAAAAGCCATTGTAAATACCATTTAATATTTTTATAACTCCATTTTGTTCAAGCCAAGGAGTGCTTGAGCTTGAGGAGTATTAGAAGTATCATCCTACCAATTTTCATAACTTTTAGACTTCGTTTGAGCCCTCAAATAAGCCCTGAAACCTAATTTTTAACTAGGCCAGACACTAGGTCTGGACAAGGCCAAAACTACTCAAAAAACTATAAAAAGAGCTAGAGAGCTCATTTTTGGGGTTAGCTTGTTAGAGAATAGAGATTTTCTAAGAGAGTTCCTTTACAATAGAAAGCTTTCCATTGCACGCATGTGTGTGTATGTGTGTGCATGCTTGTGTGCTTTCACTCATGCCCTTGTGCCTTCACTTGCTCGTTGTCTTCATACTGGTCCTCACGTCTCCGTGGATTGACATGTAAAGGAGGTGGTGATTACGCTTGAGCTACACCAAATTTTGGCACCGTTGCTGGGGAGAGAGCTTCGAGGACGAGCATTGTGACAGTACGATCGTAGATTTGCGACGTTGGAAGGTAAAAAAACTGTCATTTCTATTCATTTTCTAAATTTTCTTCTTCATCATCATCATCACATCTCCATCTACTTCCATCTTCATCTTCATAGAAATTTCTTGTTTTTTAGTGCATTTTCACCATTTTCATGCATTATTGTGCAAGAAGGAGTTAGGAAGTGCAAGGGAGAGCAAGCGCCTGTGTTTTTCATGATTTTCTGCACATACAAAGCTCGCCATTGCTCGGCGCTCAAAAATTTGAATTTCCCACCAACAAACACGATTCTGATTGAAAATCGCGATTTTCATAAAATTCATTTTTTTTCAAAAAAATATGATTTTCTATTTCCCGCCTAAAAGCTTTTTGAAAAGAACACGATTTGGGGTCATTCTCAGAACCGTGATTCTCTGGTTGTGCTCAAAATCGCGATTTTCAAGTAAAAACACGACTTTGAGAAAACACGATTTTCAATGGGCTCAAAATCGCGATTTTCACAAATCACGATTTTCAATCAAAAACACAATTTTGGGAAAACACGATTCTCTGTTGGCTCCAAAATCACGATTTTCAAAAACACGACTTTCATCCAAAATCACGATTTTCACGATTTTCAGACAACACGATTTTCATTAAGGCTCAAAACTGCGATTTTCATAACACAATTTTCATTCAAAACCGTGATTTTTAGGTAAAAACACGATTCTGAGCAAAAACACGATTTTCACTCAAAATCGCGATTTTCACAAATCACGATTTTGAGGAAACACGATTGTCAATCAAAATTGGGATTTCCTGGTCATTCTCAAAATCGTGATTTTCAGGCAAAAACACGATTTTCTGTCAAAATTGCATTTTTCACGATTCTTACTCAAAATCGCGTTTTTCACGATTTTCACTCAAAATCGTATTTTTTGGGGATTTCTTAGCATCGCGATTTTCATCAGTGCTCAGCATCGCGATTTTCATGATTTCACCAAAATCGTGATTTTTGCGGTTGCTGAGCATCGCGATTTTCATCATCCCTCAAAATCATGATTTTCATAGCTCCCAAAATCGCGATTTTCACACAAAATCGTGATTTTTCCAAAAGGTCTTGTTTGCCTATTTTGACCCCCAGGAGGCTGATTTGACATACCTTTTTCATCAAAAGTCAATTTTTTGAGCTCTATAGCGCGTTGATTTTCAGATAGGATAATTTGAAGTTGACCCTCAAGTGGGACTAGGAAACCAAGGGGGCTCCAAAGGATTTTGAGCAATACCAAGGGGAAATTTTGGACTCTTAACCAAAGCTTAGGAACCTGAGATCTGGTAGACACCTAGGCAAGGATAGACAAAGCATTATATCTTCTGAGGGAAGTGACAACCATACAGCTAGGTCTTGGGCACAACAACTAAGTGGTTATCCTTACGCACTAAGCTTTGACACAAGTGACTCAGAAATGTCTTTTAGCATGGGGAAACCTATAGGCAACTCAGGAACTGCCTACCTACAAACACGAGAAGGTCCATATAAGACACAGTTGGAATATATTCGGACCAACCGATTAGGTGCTCGCATCTATGAGGATGGCCTGAGGCGATCAGTGGTCCAACTCAAAAATCCAGATCAACCCTTTGGACTTGAACACCCAGTAGTCAAGTTCGAAGAGGGTTCATACATTGATAAGGAAGGAACCATGTATGTGGTCACCAACCTACTAGATAGGAATGATGAGTTTAGGAATATCATTCCTGAGAATGAGATAGGAGACCTAGAACAAGGAAATGTAGGACAAGGACCCCAGACTCCTAGAGGTAAGTTAGTTTTGACTAGAGTGATCACTCCAGATTGGATCCCTAAAGATAACAAAAGCATAGAACTAATCTTGAATAGAGAAACGGAGGAAGCCTTTTGGAGATTCAAGCCAGATCAACCTAGCCAATTGGGTATAGTCATCATCTACGAATTCAAAGATCCTGAGATACTAGGCAAAGTTGTCTACCTGGATAACAAATCAGAGAAAATGTTCTTGGTATCGAAGCATGATAGGCACGCATATACTTGGCAGGGTGAATTGACCTTTCCTCCACCACGATCCAACGTGTCCCATGGCCTCCAAGGAGTAGGATCATCCAAGGCTCATGAAAACCACAGGGAAAGAGCCAGAGAGAGACCTGAAGTCAGTTTTACACACACTATTGGTAGAAATAGATCAAGACATGAGGGTGAAAGATCTAAAAAAGAGAGACATCGAGCACATAGGCAACAAAGAGATGAACATGATTTTCCATTGCCTAGACCCCAAGAGCACCCAAGAACCCTTAGACCCACTCAAGTGATCAAGGCAATGAAGAATTATTTCGACGGGACAGGAGATCCTTATGATCATGTGGCCAAGTTCAAACAAGTGTTAAGAGATGAACAGGTTGAGGATTTGTTCACCCAGTACGAGGCATTTGGTTTGACTCTCAAGGGCACTGCCTTAGCTTGGTTTCAACCACTTAGTAGTCGCAACTATCATGATATAGGTCAACTGCTAGACGAATTCATTGTAGAATTTTCCAAGAGTGGTATCAGGCATAACACATCATCTTTGATCCATAGCTTCAAGCAGACACCCCAAGAAACAGTGCGACTAGAAGGTAGAAGGTTCAGACAGTACCTAGAAAAATTATCAGCAACCTTACCAACAAGGTAGGTATCAGAACCAATACCAACAGCCATATTATTGACCACAACAGCAATATCAAGCACCACATAGACCACAACCAGTCCTCCGAAACCAACCACCAGCTCCTGCGAATGTGATTGCAGTTAAGTATGCAACGGCAGAGGAGAACCCTAATAGAGCATTGGTGCTACTAACCCCATTGGTCTCAAAAATTGACTCTCATGTTCATAGTTCAGACTACTCCCATGAAGGTAGTCCACATGCTTATTACATAGAGTCACTTGAGCATAGTGAGGTTTACTCGTATCAATATGAGGCACCACATATGGAACAAAATTGGGAGCTAGAATACTCCAATGTCATGTACACAACTCCTAACCCTAGGCCCAAATTGAGACAAGTGAGACCCCAAGCCCCTAGAGGACCATGTTTTAGATGCCAGGGTGACCATTTCATTCATGAATGTCCCCACTCACCAACTCTGGGACAAGGACAGAACTTCACAATACAAGGTTTCTGTCTTGAGTGCAGCAAATAACATCTTCCGAGAGATTGTCCAAGGAATCCCTCTAGTGTTCCCAAGATTACACCCATTAATGTGGTAGGCTTAGTGGCGGATTCAAGTTCAAGTAGCAGTAAGGTGGCTCCTATACAGGCAGTTACCAGGGCACAAGCCTTAAAAGAAGATAAACCAGTTGAACAATCTAAGTCAAGTGAGTCAGGCGAACATAGTAAGAGAAAAACAAGAACATGGAAGGATACTAGAGATAAGGCCAATCTCAAATGGAATAAAAAGTTATATGGACTAGAAGAAAGCTTGAAAGAAGCGAAAACAAAAATAGAAGACATTGCATCTCAAAGTCCCTCGCATGCCGAAACTCCATCGACACCACCTCATCCCACCCCACCACCCATTGTAAATAGACCACAACCAAGGTCTGTTCTTGCAGATCCAACCCCAGAAGGCTTGGACATGATGTTCAAGGCCTACCAGGCTCGACTTCAAGAAGGGCCAACAGCTGCAAACCTAGACAAGAGTTACCCTAGAGCGGATTTAGAGATTGAACGGATGAAAATGTGCATGAAAATGGTAGAACAAGCTCAAGCTATGCTCAAGACTAGTCAAAAGTTCAATCATACAAACTCTGTCAAACCAGATTTGCATTTCCAGGGCTTACTAGAAAGATTAGAGCAGTTGGTAAACAAACCACAAGTTTATTTACCTCCACAGGCTCAACCAGTTATTGAGAGAGGAAGCTCACCACCAATGGGAGCCTATTCTCCTAATTCCACGAATGCTGGAACACCTCTTTCAATTCAAGAATACTCTCAAGAGTTCTTGCGGGAAATACAAGAGGAGAAATGGGCCAAGGAGAATGGTAATCCTCCTCCTATTCATGAGATTGATGACCTTCATGCTCAGTTTCCCCAAGACATTCCATCTATTTACGAAGATCAAGCAAAGCAACAAGAGGACGAAAGATTAGATTTTGAATCTAATACTTTAGAAGAACTGCCACAATTCACAGGCCCATGGGAATCTGAATCTCTTTAGATCAGAGCTCCCACAATATAAGTAAGAAATGAAGACTCAGTGGTTCCAAGGAACACTGATGTCGTGAAGAACACTAAGGTTCAGTGTCATCTCACCGTAGAAGAGCTACTCAAAGCAAAATCCGAGCTATGGAATCATGTGAAGGATTAGGTCGCAGAACTTGATTCCAATATGCCAAAAGGAGGCTCTAAGCAGAAAGTACCAGAGATACCTCTAGACAAAATAGGAGACATGTGTGAGGGTGAAGAAGGTAATACTTATCTTCCAATCACCTACCAAGGTTACACAAGCAAAGAAATCATAGATTCAGGTGCTGGTGTTGCTATTGCGACCACCTACTTGTGGAAGCAATGGGGAAAACCCACATTAAGACCAACGAGAATGAAGCTTCAAATGGTAGACGGTCATTTTGAAAGACCTCTAGGATTGCTAGAAGGGATAACTCTAACCACCTGTGGTGTAGAGTTTGAACATACATTTTCTATATGTGAATTTGAGAAAAATAATGTCTATGAGATGATCCTAGGAAGACCTTTCCTACGACAACTACAAATAGTACAGGATTGGGGAACCAACTCCTTATACTTACAACACTTAGGGGTTACAACCAAGGTCAATTTGAAGGATTACACCTTCAGAGATGTACCACCCCTACAGTGGATTCCTATCCACAAAGGAAAAGAAGATTCTATCTCTATGCATTATGAAAGTTCACTTGATCCATCCTGGTTGCATGAAGATACTCATTTGTGGATGTGCAAGGTTGCGGAGGAAGAGGAAAAATGCTTAAAGGCAAGAGAAGAAGGAACTTCTCCAGGAGATAGACCAATTAAAGACCCAGCCTATACACTGATGATCTTTCCAGATGAGGAATTTGAGCCTCATGGTTGGGCAGAAATCCTAGCCACCATGGACATTGTTGTCAATGAAGAACAGTGGAAACCTCATTGTGATGAGGAGGGTTATGTTATTTCAGTGTTCATGTGTTAGCCCTTGCTAGAAGAATGCGACCCTAATGACTTCATAGAAGAAGAAGAGAACGACGATGATCTAGAGTCCATTGTGATGGATAGTTGCTTTACCTCGGAAAAGCACTATTTAGAAGATGTAGGAGTGTTTAACCAAAAAGAAGAAGAACCCCTCACAAGCATTAAAACAGTAAATTCAAAGGATGGAAGTGAGAGAAATCAAAAGAAAAAGAAAAGAAAAGCAGTGAAACAAGAAGAGGAGTAATCATTGTTTGAAGTACCAGAGAATTTCAAGAAATATGAAGTTGACGACCGCAAAATTTTGGTACCAATGCCTAAGAGAGAGGCCATCATAGGAGAATCATATGATAATAAAGAAAAGACCAAAAAGATTGTTGTGACCATTGAAGAGAATGAGAAGAGATATACCTACATAGGAGATGACTTAAGTGCAAAAGAAGAAATGGAGCTCATAGCTCTATTAAGGGAATATAGGGACGTGTTTGCATGGGGCACTATAGAGACTTGAAAGGGGTAGATCCAAGAATATGCTCTCATACGATCCCCATGACTGCGGATGCCAAGCCCACCAAACAGAAGCCCTACACATATAATGACACTTATGCGGCTAAAATAAAAGAAGAAATTGATAGGTTGATTGAAGCTGGATTCATCTATGAGATTGAGCATTCTGAATGGGTGTCCCCGATTGTAGTGGTGCCCAAGAAGAATGGAAAGTTGCGAGTGTGTATTAACCTTAAAAACGTTAATGCCGCTACAATCAGAGATAGCTATCCACTTCCAATCACCGAACATTTATTGGAGTGTGTTGCAGGCATGGAAGTTTATAGCTTTCTTGATGGATTTTCAGGTTACAACCAAGTAGCCATTGCCCTAGAAGATCAACACAAGACGACATTTGCCACCGAATGGGGAATATTTGCATTTTGTGTGATGCCATTTGGGCTCACCAATGCACTTGCAACATTCCAAAGGCTCATGTGTCATGTCTTCAAAGAGTTCTTGCGAAAGAGCTTAGAAGTATATGTGGATGATTTATGTGCACATTCCCAAGAAAGAAGATACCACATCCCTGAGCTCAGACAAATCTTCAACAAGTGTAGAGAATATCGAGTGTGTCTGAACCCAGAAAAGTGTGTTCATGGTACGCCAAGGTAAGATATTAGGTCACATTGTTTCTAAGAATGGAATCTCAACAGATGAAGACAAAGTAAGAGCCATAGCAGAGCTGCCAAAGCCAAGGAATGTTAAAGAGGTACAAGCCCTTATGGGCCATTGTGGATATTACCACAGGTTTATCCACATGTATGCAATCATAGCTAAGCCTCTTTATGGTTTGTTAACAAATTTTGAATGGAATCATGAATGCGAGAATTTCTTCAATGAGTTGAAGAGACGTTTGTGCATGACACCAATACTAACCACTCCCGATTGGAATAAGCCATTCCATGTGCATGTGGATGCCTCCAATCATGCCATAGGATGTGTGCTAGCACAACCTACAGGTGAAGGAAATTTAGATTTACCCATACCATACGCTAGCAGACAGTTAACTGCAGCTGAACGAAACTATACCACAACAAAGCGAGAGGGCTTAGGCATGGTATGATGGAGAGTGTTAATCTCCAAAAGAATAAGCTACTCTTGAAGTTAGAGCACCTCTATATCAAGAGTAACTCAAACCATTCACCAATTTAAAGGATCAATGATCAATTGTCAAAATTTTGATCAAACTGTGACGAAGATGACTACACAAAAAGTTTGCTGCTCATAACTCTTTCATTGACTTATCAAATGTGTAAAGTTTTTTATAAAACTTTGCACAAGGTGTTGCCTATAGTTTGTGCACCTCCTCCAAGTTAAATCACTTCAAAAGATTCAATAGATCTTGAGACATGAACTTAACAAGTCACCTATGTCTAAAACTATTCTTCTGAGAAGTTGGTTCATACACCTATAACTTCTAACACTTGATTCTCTCAATCTAGAATCCGTTTATGAAAATGCTTTTAGCACAGGTAGCTTACCTTCCAACTTAAAGATTGAGTGCTTGCTTGCTCAAAACTTTACACTGTGGAAGGAGAACAGACCAAAACATTAACATCAAATTTTGTGCCTGTTTCAGGAAACAGTGAACACTTCTTCACATATGAATGTTCCTACTCATAATTCTCACAGCTTGTTTACAATCAGGCTCTCACACTTTAACCATAGATGCATTAACTATGGACTTAGACATCTACAAAAGGATTCTTGAAATGATCAAGCACAGAAGGAGAATGCTCAGAAAGATCGGGTGCAATATTTTTCATTTCTAAGAAATTTTACATTTGAGTAATGAGAGAGATTCTATTCACTTCTAAAAAGTCTAATGACATCTAATTCTCCTCAAAACTTATTCTAACACATTCTCTCTTATTTGCCCCGACATTTTCTTTGTATATATAGGCAAATATTTACAAGCACATGACCATACAAAAGTATGTGATGAACTGACTCTAAAATAATGTACATATGTATACACATCTTTATCTCCTGGATATGCACTTCCTTCATGCTTCATGACTTGGTCTTTTCTTCAGTCCTTGACTTCAATTCTTCATCCAAAACTTCAATTGTTGATTGCCCTGTACCAACAGCTCCCCCTCAATATCCAATTGAGGTTTTCTCTATCTTCATTATGCCTGCCATGTCTTTGAATCTCTATAGCTTTGTTCCATCGAAGCTTTTGGTTAGCATATCAGCTATCTGATCTTTTGTTGAAGTATGTATGACTTCAATCTCTTTATCCATCACCTTCTCTCTTAGAAAGTGATACTGAATCTCAATGTGTTTAGTACTGGCATGAAACACAGGGTTAGCAGCTAAATACAAAGAACTCATGTTATCTCCATGAATAGTGGGTATACTCTGAATGATGTCAAAACTCTTCATCAGAGTCTTAAGCCATATCACTTCCTTTGCAGCTTCCACCATACCTTTATACTCAGCCTCTGTGGATGATAAAGCAACTGTGTGTTGCTTCTTTGAACACCAAGAAATTAACTTATCTCCCACATAACACAAGTATCCATAAGTTGATCTCCTATCATCAGGATTACTTGCCCAATCTGCATCACTATATATCTTGATATTTGTATCTGATGTAAAACCATAATACAAACCCTCTTTGAGTGTACCCTTAATGTACCTCAACACTCTTTGACCTGCAATCCAATGTTCTTTCGTAGGACAATGCATGAATTGAGACAATACTCCCAGTGCATATGATAAGTCAGGCCTAGTTAGTGTAGCATAGATTAGACTACCAACCAAACTTTGATATAGCTTCATGTCCTTGAACTCTTCTCCTCCATATCTGCTCAATTTGTGATTCACCTCCATTGGAGTAGGTGCTACCCTGCAATCATTCATCTTAAACTTGATCAACAAGTTCTTCAAATACCTTCCTTGAGTTACATACACTCCATGTTGAGTATATGAGATCTCCATGCCCAAGAAATATGACAAGTCTCCCAAATCACTGATCTTGAATTCTTTCTCCATTTGCTTCTTTAGGCTTTGAATGCCTTTCTCATCTGTACCTATAAGAATTATATCATCAACATATATGCACATGTAAATGAACCCATCATCACTTGCTTTAACAAGCAAGCTACTATCTGCTTTAGATACTTGGAATCCAAGTTCTTTCAAGAACTTCACAAGTCTATAATTCCATGCCCTTGGGGCCTGCTTCAAACCATACAAAGCTCTCTTGAGCTTACACACATGATCTGGATACCTTCCATCTCTCAATCCTTGTGGTTGCTCCATGAAAACATCATCTAAAATATAACCATTTAGAAAAGCATTCTTCACATCTAGTTGACATAAGTTCCAACCTTTACATGCAACAATAGCTATGAGTGTCCTAATAGTTGTCATCTTTGGCACAGGAATATAGGTCTCATCATAATCTATACCATATGTCTGAGCAAAACCCTTCACAACAAGTCTAGCTTTATACCTAGACACACTTCAATCTGCAAACCTCTTTGTCTTGTAGACCCATTTACAACCAATGATCTTCTAACTATTTGGTTTAGGAACCAAATCCCAAGTCTCATTCTCCATCAGTGCATCATACTCTTCCTGCATAGCTTTCTCCCAATTTTCCTTACCTTTTGCCTCTTCATATGTAGAAGGGTCTTCATCTACCTTTACCATATAAGCATAATCTTTGGTAGCCAAAAAAGAAGTGTCATAGCTATACCTTGTAGGTTTCCATTCATGCCTTGTTGACCTTCTCAGTTCTCCACTTCTTGAAGTTTCTGGCTCATCACATTTTGGATCAAACCTTGGCACTTCTTCAACTTCAACCTGTACTTCATTGTTCTTCTCTTCATCGAATATCTGAACCTTTGATTTACCTTTCTTTTGATCCACAATTCTTCATCACCTGCATAAATATTGATTGTACCTGCATACCAAGTACCTTGCTCATCAAATGTAACATCCTTAGATACAAGGAATTGTTTTGTGGATGGAATCCACAACCTATATCCCATATGCTTATCATCATATCCAATAAACACATATTTTTCTGCTTTAGGCTCCAATTTATGCCTCAATTGTGATGGCACATATGCATATGCCAAACATCCAAATACTTTGCAATGATCTAGAGTAGGTCTCTTACCCCACCATGCCTCATATGGTGTCATACCCTGCAATGCTTTACATGGTAACCTATTGACCAAATAAGTAGCTGTGTTTACAGCCTCAACCCACAAATAATTAGGGCAATTTTTCTGCTTCATCATTGACCTTGCAAACTCAACAAGAGTTCTATTTCTTCTCTCTGCTACCCCATTTTGTTAAGGAGAGTACCTGCAAGTAACCTCTCTCTTTATACCTGCATTCCACAAATAATCATTGAACTCATTAGAGAAATACTCTCCCCCTCCATCTGACCTTAGTTTCTTCAACTTATGACCTATAATTCTCTCTGCATACACATGATAATGTTTGAATGTATTGAATACCTCTGACTTATCTTTGATCACATAGATAGTGATCCATCTGGTAGCATCATCAACATAAATCACATAATACCTTGAGCCATTGATACTAAAATCCTTTGATGGTCCCACACATCTATGTGTACCAATTCAAGCTTCTCTGAATACATAAACCCATGCTTGGAATAAGATTGCTTATGAGCCTTACCTAATTGACATGCCTCACATCTGTATGTCATATTCTGACCTGCAATATTAGGCAATCCAAGCACTGAACCATTATTAACCATATCTTTGATACCTCTTTCATTGAAATGTCCGAGCCTCTTGTGCCAAAGATCTAACTCAGAGATCTTATGTCCTCCATAAGTGAACAAGGCATGGCCAACATCACCTTGGATCTTCAATGTGAACAATCTTCCTTCTTTCTTCCCTAAAACAATTTGTTTATAGCCATTGCTAGGGTCTTCCACAAACACTCCTTCATTAGTGAACCTAACTTCATAACCTTTTTCAACAATTTGTCCTACACTTATCAAACTCTTAGGAATTGTAGGAACATAAAAAACCTTACTCAAGAGAGTACTACCATCCTTGGCCTTCACTGATCCAATTGACTTCACATTGTGCTTTCTATTGTCACCTGTTTGAACTACATGATTAGTTACCTTATTTTCCAAATCAGTCATCAATGCTATGTTACCACTCAGGTGATTGCTACACCCTGAATCAATGTAGAAGACTCTTTGGTCTTCACTTTGCCTTTCACAAGTTGCATTCATTATCAATGTTGAATCCTCCTTCTGATATGAAGCATAATTGTAGTAGGTATTGTTGTATTGTTGAGTTTGGAATCCTCTACCTGCATTTCTTCCAAAGTAACCCCTACTACCTCTACCTCTGAAATTACCTCTTTGATTTCTGCCACCTCTTCCTCTTGAATTAAAGTTCTGATTATATCCACCATTACTCTGAGTATTATGCCAACAATCATTAGCTAAGTGATTTGTCTTACCACAAATCCAGCAAGCCTTGACTCCATCTTTATTACTCCTGCCTCTTCCTCTACCTTTGCCACCTCCTCTTCCTCTTAGGAAGTTAGCTTGGCTAGTTGTACCTTCATCCTCATTTGCTTGTTGCTTTGCTTTGATATTCTTCTTCTTATCCTTTGAATACATTGCATGACCTGTACTCTTGTCACCTTCACCTCTGACATCCTGCTCAAAGGTTAACATATTTCCTAGCAAATGATTTAAGTCAGGAGTAAAATGATCAAGTGATAATTCAGTAGACAAAATGAATGGCTTCCATTTGTCATCACCTCTCAAACCTGTGAGGATTTGCCTTACCAATTTATCCTCCTCAATGTCTTCATCAACTGCTCCTAATGCATTTGCAATGTCCTTCATCATTGTTACATAGTCTGAGATAGATTGAGAGGCCTTCTTCTTGAAAGTGGTAAATTCTGCCCACAAGGATGCCTTCCTTGACTTTGTGGTGTTTTGAAAATGCTCCTCCAAAGCATTCCATATATCACTTGCACTTTCAAGACCTCTAATGTGAGATAGCAAGTAGTCATTGACTTCCATGTAAATAATACTCCTCGCTTGAGCATCTTTCTTCATCCAAGTCTTCAAATCTGATAATTCCTCCCTAGTTGGAACACTAGGATCTCTGAACTGAGGCTTTTCTTCTTCACCTGTAATATAAGCTATCAAGTCTTTGCTCATAACATGGGCTTCCATCCTCATTGACCATGCTGGATAGTTCTCTCTATCCAACTTCTCTATCTGAAGAGAATCTCCCATCCTTTCTTCACCTGTATATTGAATTCTTCAAATTTTATGAGTAATAGATGTACCTTTACTTAGAATAATGTTCCTTTTGTCTTCCTTGATGTCGTATTAAATCCTCTCAAGCTTTTCTCTCAAGCTTTGCTCTCAAGCTTTCACCTTTTGAACCTTCAGATGTTGAATTCTTTATGACTGCAGCACTCGAGATCCTCCTTTCTTCAATTTTGATGCTTCTTGCTCTGATACCACTAATGGAGAGTGTTAATCTCCAAAAGAAAAAGCTACTCTTGAAGTTAGAGCACCTCTATATCAAGAGCAACTCAAACCATTCACCAATTTAACGGATCAATGATCAATTGTCAAAATTTTGATCAAACTGTGAAGAAGATGACTACACAAAAAGTCTGCTGCACATAACTCTTTCATTGACTTATCAAATGTGTAAAGTTTTTTATAAAAATTTGCACAAGGTGTCACCTATAGTGTGCGCACCTCCTCCAAGTTAAATAACTTCAAAAGATTCAGTAGAGCTTGAGAAATGAACTTAACAAGTCACCTATGTCTAAAACTGTTCTTTTGAGAAGTCAGTTCAGACACCTATAACTTCTAACACTTGGTTCTCTCAATCTAGAACCCGCTTATGCAAATGCTTTTAGCCACAAGTAGCTTGCCTTCCAACTTAAAGATTTTCTTACGTCTGCAACAACCTATGCTTTCCCATATGAAAAAAGTCTCAACAAAGAAGCCAAGGCGAGGCAAGGGTCAGAACCAAACACCAAGACTAAAACCAGACCAACTCGCCTCTTCAACAAGAGTTAGAAGACCAGCCACAATGGTATGGGTATGGAAGCCAAAAGCACTAGTAGCCCCCACAGAACCAAAGGGCCAACCATGAAGGATCAAACCCTCAAGAAACCATCCAAACATGAAGCAGCGAAAGGAGATCACTACCGAGTCACAGACGATTCTCAAATGGATCCCTATAAGGAGGAATGATGAGTTGTCATCTCGAGATACAATGGATACCTCCAACAAAGATGGCATCAACATCTGCAAGTAACATCAAGCCTCAATGAGCGACAACCATGTGCTCCTTGCACAATCCTGTCTTTTGCACCATTCAGGTCATGCATTTCCAAAGTATGCATTAATATAGGGCCACATTACATGGCCATGCATAGACACATTTGAGAGTCCCATGCACAAGAGCACATCGACATATGTCAACTATTTTTACTGATACTAACATCTGTCTTCTTGTTTGGTGGCCTCTTTCCCAAAAAAAAAGGAGAAGACGAGAGAGAGAGGGAGAGAGAGAGAGAGAGAGAGAGCATGCTCCGAGGTTTGGCTCATGGAACATGAATGAGTCATACTTAGTCGAAGGTGGAACCGTTGATTTTTGGGCATTCATCAGTTTGGATAGAAGTGTGTCTCGGCTAGCAGATGACATTATTGCTACCTTGTCTGGTAGATGTCAAGCACTTTGCATGAACATGGCATCCACAACTATTGTTTCCCCTTACCATGGTAGGAGGGAAGAGCTCGAAGGTCCACAACTTGAGCGATGGTTAACTACTGTAGGCATGAGAGCATCCAAGGAGATATCTACAAGGGGTAGTTTCGGTACCCTGCAGATTCTTGCATGTATACTAGATGAGAAGACTCGTGCTTATGGTGAGATAAAGAGAATATGTGAAACTAAGCTTGGTGTAGTTACCCAATGTTGTTTTCCAAGGAATATAAAGAAATTCAATTATCAGTATTTGGAAAATGTTGCTTTGAAAAGAGAAGATAGGACGAGGCACCCAAAAAATTTCATCCTTGGACCATCAACATGGACATTCATCAACAATGTTCCATCACAAATGCCGGGTGTACAACACGAAGAGATAAACATCGATCAAACCTTCACCATGGTAAGTATCTTTACTTTGGCAACACCATAACCATGATAGATTAGGAAACCTCTTCGTTGGCATACCCTTGAGCACTTAGCTCAAGACCCCCAAGTTTTGCACCATACTTCTTCCAATGCATTTTCCAAGTAAGCATGCATAGGGCTACATTATAAGGCCGTGCACAAGGCACATATTTTCCTCAACCCATGCACGAACACACTTACCCATCAGTCAATATGGGTTATGAGTACTTGACATGACTGCTCTGAACATCATCTTTGGAAGAGCTAGAGGACATCATGGGGACAACATCAATACCTAGAAAGCAACACATACAAAGGTTGGACACTACCTCTCTACATGGAACAAGCCTTCCAACAAGGGTCTGAACAGACTCTTGTACAACACGAAGAGATAAACATCGATCGACCCTTCACCATGGTAAGTATCTTTACTCTGGCAACACCATAACCATGATAGCTTAGGAAACCTCTTCGTCGGCATACCCTTAAGCACTTAGCTCAAGACCCCCAATTTTCGCACCATACTTCTTCCAATGCATTTTCCAAGTAAGCATGCATAGGGCTACATTACAAGGCCGTGCACAAGGCACACATTTTACTCAACCCATGCACTAACACACTTACCCATCATTCATTATGGGTTACGAGTACTTGGCATGACTACTATGAACATCATCTTTGGAAGAGCTAGAGGTCATCAATGGAGACTCACAACGACACAGTCATGCTGGAATCCAAGGAAGAAGCACATACCAAGTGGCTACAACTTGCAAAGGCTCGCAGTGACAAATGAAGGACCCGAAAACCAACCCTACCACATTTGGAAGATAGATAGCTCTGGTTCCTATCGAATGGAGACTACCTCTCAAAGCACTACCTGGAACGACCATTACAACCAAGGTCTGTCAGGGATGACGGACTTGAGAGGGGGGGGAGTGTTGAAGCTGAAGGTCAAGTACAAAGCATAGGAGCACATCAAAGAGGTGGACACGCAAGAACAAGGAGTAGGTAGGGAGCTCCAAGAAGTGTATGTTAAATTTTCAGAAGAAATCCCTATAAAAATATTGATTTTCATCACTAAAAGTAATTGTAAATACCATTTCATATTTTTATAACTCTGTTTTGCTCAACCCGAGGAGTCCTCGAGCTTGAGGAGTATTAGAAGTATCATCCTACCAATTTTCATAATTTTTAGACCTCGTTTGAGCCCTCAAATAAGCCTTGGAACCTAATTTTTAACTAGGCCGGACACTAGGTCTAGACAGGGCCAAAACTACTCAAAAAACTATAAAAAGAGTTAGAGAGCTCATTTTTGGGGTTAGCTTGTTAGAGAATAGAGCTTTTGTAATAGAGTTCCTTTGCAATAGAAAGCTTTCCATTGTTCCTCTCTCCGATCTTACCTTGCACGCGTGTGTGTGTATGTGTGTGCATGCTTGTGTGCTTTCACTCACGCACTTGTGCCTTCACTTGCTCGTGGTCTTCATACCGGTCCTCACGTCTCCAGGGATTGACAAGTAAAGGAGGTGGTGCTTACGCTTGAGCTACACCAAATTTTGTGACATTGTTCTAAAAAAAAAATGGACCAAATCTTCCCCTTGAGATCATCAATGGAGACTCACAACAACACAGTCATGCTGGAATCCAAGGAAGAAGCACATACCAAGGGGCTATAACTTGAAAAGGCTTGCAGTGACAAATGAAGGACCGCACAACCAACCCTACCACATTTTGAAGATAGACGGCTCTGGTTCCTATTGAATGGACACTACCTCTCAAAGCACTACCTGTAACGACCATTACAACTAGGGTTTGTCAGGGATGACACACTCAAGAGGGGGGGAGTGTTGAAGCTGAAGATCAAGGACAAAGCACAGGAGCACATCAAAGAGGTGGACACACAAGAAGAAGGAGCAGGTAGGGAGCTCCAAGAAGTGTATGTTAAATTTTTAGAAGAAATCCCTATAAAAATAGTGATTTTCATCACTAAAAGAGATTGTAAATACCATTTCATATTTTTATAACTCCATTTTGTTCAAGCCGAGGAGTATTAGAAGTATCATCCTACCAATTTTCATCATTTTAGACTTTGTTTGAGCCCTCAAATAAGCCCTGGAACCTAATTTTTAACTAGGCCGAACACTAGGTCTGGACAGGGCCAAAACTACTCAAAAAACTATAAAAAGAGCTAGAGAGCTCATTTTTGGGGTTAGCTTGGTAGAGAATAGAGCTTTTGTAAGAGAGTTCCTTTGCAATAGAAAGCTTTCCATTGTTCCTCTCTCTGATCTTATCTTGCACGCATGTGTGTGTATGTGTGTGCATGCTTGTGTGCTTGCACTCATGCACTTGTGCCTTCACTTGCTCGTGGTCTTCATACCGGTCCTCACATTTCCGCGGATTGACAAGTAAAGGAGGAGGTGCTTACGCTTGAGCTACACCACATGGTATGGTTTGAGAAGGTTTATTACAGGTTGAAGATATAGATGATGTTGAAAGGAGACATGTAGAAGACTAAGAAAGTGTGGAAATTTCTGTTCCTTAAAATTCAAGAACAACATCAAAGGGTAGCCACACATGTCCATGGAAAGGGAGAATGAAAAGCAAGCCTAATTCCAGTGATGAAAGTTCTACAAGAAGCAAAGGCATGGAGGAAAAGGATGATGGGTGCAATTGTGTGGCAGACATGGATAGCGACAGTGAGGGAGAATTTGAAAAAAATAGAAACTCCAAGTGTAAATACATAAAAAAAAAGATAAAAAGATTCATTCCAACCTCTCAAGTTCAACAAGAGAGAGATATCCAGTTGAGCTATTAACTTATGACTCTTTCATTGCTAAACACTATGCATATATGAGTCAAGTAGTTACATGTGAAGAGCCTAATTGTGTTGAGGATGCAAGCAAGTATGAAGAATGAAAATAAGCTATGAATGAAGAGGTAAAAGCACTCGAGGAGAACCACATTTGGTCATTGGTGCCTAAAACTAAGGACATGAAGGTTATTTCCAACAAATGGGTATACAAGGTGAAAAGAAATTCAGATGGCAGCATATCAAGGTATAAAGCAAGTGTTGCAGAGTAAAGAACAACAGAGATGCAGAGAAAAAGAAGAACCCCAAAATTTTTTCGATTTGGACACTTCATTTTTGTAACATAGTCACCTTGTAATATATTTTCCCATGTAAATGCATTAGAGGAGTCCTCTAGATGCATATCCATAGATATCTGTATCATTACCCTTGTAAACTAGTAGGAAATTAGTCTTTTAGTCAATAAAGTGATGGTCTCTTGTGTGAAAGAACAATTTTTAGGGCACATGTATATAAGTCATTTTGTGACTCTTTGTAAACATGTTTTTACCATTTTGAGAATCAAGGGTGCAAAATTTCGAATTGTTGTCTTCTCCTCGCTATATCTTCTTCTTTGTGAGCTCGCATGTGTGTATGTGGCTTGAAAAGAGTGCTTTGAAGTGCTTTCCATCCATGGTAGTGCTTATTTGCTATTGGAAATGTGTGTATGAAGTGTAGGAAGTGTTGAAGCGTAGGTAGGTCATTCCTATGACTCAATATTTTTCTCATAACTTGAAGCAAAAGTATCAAAATCGAGTGAAAAATATCATCATTAGATGTGTCTTCTTGAGATCTTCGAAATGAACTTGGTATTCACTATATTTCGAGTTCGGAGCTGAGAGAAAAGCTCAATTTACTGTGGGCTGTTGCACAAGGTATCGCGACACCATGGCTGACCATGAAAGCTTTGAATGTGATAGTTTACACTTGTTTCCACCTTTTTTAGTTCACATTTGCATTGACCGTCGTTTGAATGCATGTCCTCATACACTCGGCTAGGTTATGATACTTCTTGGATTGATAATTAAAGCGTGAATCCCCACTATATGCACTTGCAAGGGATTGAGGTATAGTCTCTTTCTCCTTAAGCCCCTAAGTCAATACTTAGGTACACACGTTTTTTGGCGCTGTTTCCGAGGAGTGTCAAATCAAACTGAGGCATTCGTGTAATGGTGAAAGCTCTTAGCATTGAAGTGAGTAGAGGAGTTGTGAATTTCTCTTCTTTGGTAAGTCACTTTCATTTCAACACAAGAGTACCCAGAAGGAGCTAGTTTGGCAAGAAAACGTGCCCTTGAGGAACAAAGCAAAGATTATGTACTCGTAGGCAAACAACTTTTCAAGAGAGGAAGGGACAACCAAATAAGAATGTGCATCCATGAAGATCAATATGTTTTAGTTTTGGAAATGGCTCATACGGGAGCCATAGGAGGACATTTTTCTATAGATAAAACTACAAAAATGATTCTCTTTGTTGGATTGTGGTGGCCAACTCTATATCAAGATGCAGCCACATATGTCCAAAGTTGTGCCACTTGCCAATGAACAAAGTATCCTATTAGAAGAGATGAAATTCCATTAAGACCTATGATAAGTGCAAGAGCATTTACCGAATAGGGAATAGATTTTGTAGGACCTATTAGCCCATCAGTGAAAGGTTCTCATGCCGAGTATGTAATTGTCGCAACCGATTATTTGACCAAATAGGTAGAAGCCAAGGCAACAAAGAAGAATAATGCAAGGACCACGACTAAGTTTCTCTTTGAGAACATATTCACTAGATTTGGATTGCCAATAGAAATAGTGAGTGATAGAGGCACACACTTTGTCAATGAAGTAATAGAAGCCTTGATGAATGAATTCTTGGCAATTCACAAGAAATCAACTCCCTATCACCCACAAGCCAATGGACAGGCTGAAAGTTCTAATAAGACCTTATGTACAGTGCTTACGAAAATCGTTAATAATGCAAGATCTGACTGGGATAAACAGTTGCACCATGCTTTATGGGCATTCAGAGTAGCATACAAAACAGCCATAGGAACCACTCCTTTTAATCTAATGTACGACCAGAATGCCATCTTACCAATTGATTTCCTAGTTACTACTCTTAGAGTACCCTTGAACTACAAATGGACTAGACGTGAGTTATCTAATCAATTAGACCAAATCAAGAAGCTACATGAAAGTAGATTACAAGCGGTAGTAGGCATTTATGCTACAAAAAGGTGACAAAAAGCATACTTTAATGCTCATATCAAGGATAAAGGTTTGAAAGAAGGAGATTTAGTCCTGGTATATACTTTAAAGCAACATGCAAAGAAGCTGCAAAAAAGAGGATATGGCCCCTTGGTGATCAATCGCATATCAACTAGTGGAGCCATCAATCTAGCAACCCTAGATGGAGAAGTAGTACCGAACTATATAAGTGGATGTCGAGTGAAGAAGTATTTAGAGCCATTAACAGAGGAGATGATGTCAAGACTTCTAGCAGAGTAGATAAGAAGAAGACGAAAAAATATGCAAGGAAGCACGACAGGAAGCCCTAGAACGAATATGGAAACGAAAAGAATGGATGAGAGAGAGGGATGCAAGATATCGGATAGGAGAGGAGCCAATCCCAATGGCTAACTTTAGAGCCTCAAACACCCTAGGACATCAAGCGCGACAACCATATTTGAACTTAGGAGTGGGAACAGAGGAGTACCACTTGGTGGATGCCCTCATTGACACAGGAGCAGCTATCAATTGCATCAAATACTCTTTGGCTCATCGGGTTGGAATAGGAGGCAATGTTACTGAATGCATAGGTGACATAACATTATCATTGCACCTAGGAAATAACACGATGCAACAAAAACTATTAGTGTGCCACGATCAAGATCTATTAGAAGAACTTGTGTTAGGTCAAGATTGGATATACGAATATGAGGTAACCATCCAACTAGCCTTAGGCTACATATTAGCCAAGATAGGGCATCGCAAAGTATTTAGTTTATTAGAAGAACGACCTCTCAAAGACACTTGTCTAGCACTGAAAGATCAAGTAAGCATGCATGATTGCAAATGTGCATCTACCTCTGATGTGGAACCCACATCTCCAAGTATTTCACCTGTGCCTACACCCTCTATTGGTCTTCTACCGCTCAACCCTTCATCAAATCTTGAGATCCCTAGAAAGGAGCTTAGTCCTAGTAAGACTATTCATAGTAATCAACCAGAACCTTCCACCATTCGAATATATCCCATTCAAGGAACCAGACATGTATGGATTTGGAAAGACCAAGTAGCATCATATCATGAGCAACAAGGTCAACATCTACAAAGGAGCCATCGAAAGGTCACGACCACTAGACAAGCTAGAGCACGACGTCCTCAGCAGATTGTTCGAGTGTGGATCCCAACAAAACTGATTGATGCTCAACCTTCAAGAAAACTCATTTGGATTCCCAAGCAAATGAAATCAACCACAGAAATTAACTTGTAGACACCACGAATGAGGAGGAATTCATTCACTCAAAAAATAAAGAATAAAGGAGGATGCAGTAAACCAACTCGGCAAAGACAGAAGAATTCACACCAACCTACTTAGAAATACGTATGGGGAGAGAAGAAAAATAACAAGGTTGCAGTAAAAAATAACAAAGTAAAGCTCATCTGGATACCCAAATCTAGATCATCATCAACAATCCCACCAAAAACATCTTCGTTCACACATATCGATTTCCATGCACCTCAAACATGCATGACAGGGCCACATTACAAGGCCATGCATTTGACATGTGATTCTTCTTTTACTTATTAGTAATGCACGTTTCCCTCCTAGGTAATAGGAGAGCACTTGTACAAGACTTTAAGGAAAATAACTAAAAATAAAATAAAGCTTCAACTATTCACTAACCTTTTTGTTTTCTTTTCAGCAAAAGTAAGAAAAAAATATCTATGAAGAAAATATCCCAGGTACTACCTTCCTTACACCCACGGGGGAAGGGTGACACAAGTCACTCGGAGAACTATTTGATTCATGGAGGCTAATTAGAAGATAAGTCATGCAACCACTTTAACACTGATTTTGGTGTGCTTTAAGTGCAGATGGCCTCATCTGATTCGAAAAATATGCATGAAGAAGAGGTCCTGGTTTTTCCTTTGGAGTCAATTACAAAAGCAAGAGGTCATTGGTTCCACGATGACCAACCAGTGGCAAACATTATCTGTTTGGGCACAATCAAGATTATGGACAGAGACCATCAATTTCCATTGATGTTGCAAGATTTCAAAACTCTACAACATGGACTACCAAGAATTACAGATGTATGGACAAGGGCAAGAATTCACACATTTTTACGACTTCCAATTTATCTACCAGATTTTCAATGATGTACCTAGGTGATGAACACGCTACATGTTGCAGTGGATATGCCCTCAGTACCGAAAGCAATGGTTCTTAACAAAACTAGAGAATGGAAACATGTCAAATTTATACATAAGCTCATCAACAAAGCTTTTAGATGGAATCAAAATGGACTAACTAATCTCAAAAATGAATGTCACGACTCTAAAAAGAAGACCTTTGTTGAAATCAAAAGGATGGATATTGAAGAGTCAATTTGTGTGGTGCATCAACATTTTTGTTTCCCAAACATGAACAGATATATAGCACCGCAAAAGATTGTAGTTCAGTTGTTATCTCATGCTATGAGGCAAATGGGGAACAAAGTCAACTTTACGCCACACATACAGAAATGATTATTTGAAGCTGGGCCATAAGAAGTTTTTGAATGGGAGTTATGCTTTGATCCTATTGATCTACGAAGCACTAGAAATGAAGGAATGCTTATGATTGATACCAACCACTACTGAAATGGCAAGATATATGAAGTTTGCAACAGTCCCAAAGAAGAAGAAAGCATCCATATCAAGAGAAGACGTTGGAACAAGTTCCATGAACTACGATGCGTGGAGCCAAGTGGGCTAGAGAAGAAGAACCATAGGGGACCCCACAATCTAAGCGAACACATCTACTACCACGGGTCTTGTTAACTCAACCTCCAATAACACAAAGGGATCTCTCACCTGCTTTAGATACCACAAATGCTTACATGCAAGGCCAGGTAAATCTTACTGTACAAGGACACAAATACAAGCAATCCAGACGCTTGCAAAAAAAGAGTCAAAAAGACCACAACCCATCACAAACCACCAAATACAAGGAATTGGGGCTTGATGATTCAAGTTCCAATGGTGACTCTACTCACGAACAAGATACATTGGACACAAATATAAGAACAGAGACGAATGACGAAGATTGGATGGAGATTCATCAAGTCCAAAACACCCTTGAAGATCAAATTCCACAAGTATAGAATCAAGAAGCACCATCTGAAGAAAGGCACACCATCAAGTTGAATACCCAGTCCAAGATCAGTGTGAAAGAAGCATCTTCACCAAAAACAAATGTGATACTACCCACCAAGGACGAATTGCAAAGGAATGTAGAAAAAGAGGTACGTTCACAACAAACATCGATAAAAACTGGGATTGAGATTCTAGATGATATGCCACAAGGGAATGGATTAACTAAAGAGGTTGAGCCAAAGATACAGCTACATATTCGGAAGCCCCACCAAACTACATTACACATGGCACAAGGAAAGGATGTTACCATAGGCGAAGAACCTATTATACCGCAAACTTGGTTAAATGTGGACATCAATAAACTGAAGCCACTTGTAAAGACCATGATTGATAATGCAATGACTGCACAAAAGAGTGCTCATGGAAGAAGATCAAGAGAAAGAAATGTTGATGGCTGACAAGTACAAATTTTAGACAATGAGTGAAGAACTCACGGCCACAATAGTGAACTTTCAAAGTGCATTATCTCAGAAAGATACCGAATTGAAGACCATGAAAGAAAATTTACAATTACTACAAGAACAACAAAATGGTCTAATGCAACAAGTTGAAGAAGCTTCTCAAACAACTACAGAATTACAGAAGAAAGTTCAAGACTTAGAACAAGAAAAAGTAGCTTCTGACATAGAGAAAGTTCGTATACTCAACGGAAGCAAACTCCTTGAAACTCAAATCAAAGTATATATGGACGAAAATTATAATCTGGGGAGTAGGAACAAAGAACTCATGAATTCTCTCTTTATGGACAAACCCTCAGAAGTACCGATCACCAATGACAGTGCCTCACATGAGGTATGCAAACAGTTGGAAGGTATGGAAAATCAGCTTAAACAAGCACTAGAAAGCTACAAGGTATTAGAAAGAAAATATTCTACAAACACTAAGGAGTTGACTCTCAAATGGAAACAAGTTGTTGCGAAGTATACTAAGCAATGTATACAAGATGCAGATCAAGTGAGGATCATATATGAAGAAAAGATTAGTATTGAAGAGAAGCTCAAGGCCAGCATCAAGGACAATGAAGAAAAAGATAAAATAATTGCTCAACTTTGGAAACAGATGGAAGATGCTAGAAAAATCAGGACACCAATAAAGCCACAACAAGGGAATCCTACTAATGAGGTAGAGGCATGTCCTCTATCTCCCCCGATCTATTATTCATCGATAAGGGAGCAGGCGGTGGAGCCTAGTGATGATCATCCAATGCCGTATATCGCAGAACTAGGATAGAAGGAGCCGGCACTATTGGTGTCAAGGTTGACGGGAAATTTTGAAAATTAAGTGGTCAAAGAAGGAAGCAAAAATTAAAGGCAAAGACTTGGAACACACAATAAATTCATTCAACATACCTTATGGGCTGTTGAAAGAGCAAACGCTTCATTATATAAAGCAGATTATGCAAGAAGATCCACATGACCAGTTGAACTTCAAGTCAAACACATTCACTTACACTCAAGAAGAATTTGATGTGGCCCAACCATTATGGAGAACAAAGTATTTGGAAAAGTATCCAACATTAGGGGTGCACTCGCAAGCAACACCATATTTATTCTAGGTGAATCCTTCTTTTCACCTAATGCCACGTCGACATTGTTGGGTGTGTGTAGAAGTGCGAGAGACACACAAGAAGCACGCACAAGGAGCACAAACACAACAAGACACATGGAGAAGACGATGGCTAGAATAGCTCTCTCTATTGACCGATGAACTGAACTAAAGTAAGAGCTGAATAATATCCCTAAGTACAAAGTACCACCACATATGAGAGTATCAAGTATGTGGTAACATGGGGAAAAAACCTCTAGCCAGCACTAGAGTAAGAAGTGCCCATGTATAGAGAACGATTCACATCAAAGCTACTCGAGGAACACATAAGTGTAACAAACCCCCCTGGAGAAAATGATGTGAACACATACAAGGAGTGATAGATCAACCACCACAAGGTAACAAGCCTAAAGCTTTGCGAAAAGCTTCAAAATTTTCCCGTGGAAGAGCTTTGGTGAATATGTCTGCCACGTTATCTTATGTAGGCACATATACCAAATCAATATCTCCTGCATGAAGGTGCTCTCTCACATAGTGATAATGCACCTCAATATGTTTGGTCCATGCATGAAACAATGGGTTTCGTGCAACAACCAAAGCACTCTGACTATCTGTGAGAATATGCGTAGCAGCATCAATCTCCATGCAAAGATCCATCAATAGGCATCTCAACCATATACACTCCACTGTAGCTGTGAAAACTGCCCTGTACTCAGCTTCACAACTTGAGGTCACCACTATAGGTTGCTTCTTACTGAACCAAGATATGCATGAGTGTCCAAGGAAACAACAATTACCATTAGTGGACACGCGAGTATCATAACAACCAGCCCAATCACTATGTGTAAAAGCATGCAAGCATGATTGAACATCTTTGCCATAAAAGAGACCTAAGCTCAAAGTGCCTCGAAGATATCTGAACACACGTTTCACCACTTGCAAATGCTTAGTGCTAGGGCTATGCATGAATCGACTCAACTGGGAAACTACATACTGTATATCCGGCCTTGTGTTGCATGCATATATAAGACATCCCACAGCTTGCTGATAAAGAGAAGTGTCAAATGCATCATTCGAATCCTCAACTGAGAACCTGAATCCTGTCTCAACTGGTGTGGAAAGTGGCTTACAATCCTCAAAATCAAAACGCTGAAGTAGTTTTTCAACATACTTTGCTTGATGCATAACAATTCCCCCCTCAACGGATACAAACTGGATGCCAAGATAGTAGCTCAAAAGACCAAGATAAGTGACATCAAAAGTATGCTGCAAATAAGCCATAAGAATGTCAAGTTTTGCATCACATGACCCAGTCAAGAGTATGTCATCGACATAAAGAACAAGCACTATAAGATCAGCCCCATTTTTGTGTACATAGAGTGTGCTTTCAATTGGACTACATGTGAAGCCAAGAGCAATCAAGTCCTTATGGATTTTGTCATACCATGCACGTGGAGCTTGCTTGAGACCATACAAGGCTTTACGCAAGCGACAAACCATATGCTCTTTTCCTTTCATAGCAAATCCAGGAGGTTGCTTCACATACACCTCTTCTTGCAAATCAACATTCAAGAAGGTTGTTTTTATGTCCAATTGATGCACTTTCTCGATGGGTAGCCAATGCAACCACGGTACAAACGGTAGTCATGCGTGAAGTAGGTGCAAAAGTTTCCTCATAGTCAATGCCATATTGTTGCGCATATCCTTTGGCAACCAATCTAGCTTTGTAGCGATCACTGCTACCATTAGATTTTCTCTTAATCTTATAAACCCACTTTGTACCAATGGCATTCTTTCCTTTTGGCAATTCACATAACTCCCAAGTACCATTCCTATGTATGGAATCCATTTCTGATTGCATAGCACTCATCCATTGTGGATTGTCACATGCATCTTCAAAAGAAAGTGGCTCTTCATTACATGCTGTAGAAATAAGAGAATAATCCACAAAATTACTTGATGCATGGTGACAGCTTGATCTTGTTCTACCAAGTAAAGGTGCACTCAATTTGCTGTCCTGCAAAGTTTGTTTCGGCCACTTTTGCATAGATTGTGCACTCTTGATAGACATGCGTTCATTATGTAAAAAATCTTCAATATGTACATCATGTGTGGGCTGAATTTCATGCTCAGTTTCAGCCATATTTTGGCGCAAATGTTCAGCCATATATGCCTTGAAATTTCCAACAGTTTGGATATTTTTTGACTGAAAATTTTCAGCCATTGTATAGCTCTTAAGCCCACGGAACAAATGATTATATGAGACTTTATTCGGTTTAAATCCCTCGGAATCGGTCTACTCGCCTTCCTCAAATGCAAATCAATACCAACTTACAATGACTTACTCTCCTGAGCGCCCTTTCTCCTCACTCACACTTTCTTGTTCCACTTGCTCTATTTCTCTTCCTCTCTTTAGTTCACTCTTCCTGTTCCCACCTTTCACCCACACACTCTTCAATATTTCTCCCTTGCACACACCTTAACACTCACTCTCTTCCTTTCTTTCTTTCTCACACACCAACTTCCTCTCTTTCTCATACACTCTTCCCCTCCTTTTCCTCCTTCACTTTCTCTTCCCCACTCCCTTCCTATCTCTCTTACACACCCTCACACATTCACTCCCGTCCACTTACACACATATACTCTTCCACTCTTTCTTTACTCTCAACCTCTTACTAACTCTCACAACTCACTCCTCCGTGACTCACAACTCATTCACCACTCACTCTCAACTCACTGGCTCACATATATAGGCACTCACTTAGATAGCTACTCACTCAATCAAACACACACACTAAGGCAACTATTCGCATTTATGCAAACCAATCAGACCCTCACAATCAAGCACTCAAATTATCAAGCATTCTCACTTGCACTTAGATAGCTACTCACTCAATCAAACACACACACTAAGGCAACTATTCGCATTTATGCAAACCAATCAGACCCTCACAATCAAGCACTCAAATTATCAAGCATTCTCACTTGCACTTACTACACACTCACACACTTTAGCAAGCATACATTTCCTCCTCAAGATCAGTGCTTCATTCAGAGCCCCATCCTCTGACATGCCATAAACTGGATCTGACAAGCTTCCTGACAGTGGGGAATTCCGATCATAACGACATTTCCCATTCGTCTTAGATGGCGAGCCGCCCATGGTACAAGAGTTCACGCCTTTCACTATAATCTGTTCCAACGAGGATCCTTCCACTTATTACAAGAATAGATACAATCTCCATGCTTCTTCCAAACAAGAGTTCAACAGAAAGCTTTAAAAATGATGTGAGTAGTCACTCTTTCAATGACACTTGAGAACACAAAACAGAACCCAAAACAGAAAATCGTCTTGAAAGTCAGCACTTGCATTACACATACAAAGCATATATGCATGATTCTGCATCCTAATTTATGTTTTATTAAACATGGAAGTGGGACAATTCCCAGCTTTGACAGCCAGATCTAGCTCAACAACCAGCTTCAAAAGAAAAATCCTCATTAAATAGGAGCTGGAAGCTCTAGAATCATAATATCACCAGGGAGAAAAGGGAGATATGTTCTTCATCCTCTTGGAGCACTAAACATCTTGACCCAATGGCCCTTAAAATTACGACTACATCTTTTACCGCTGATGAGATAACACCTCGAAAATTACCTCTGGGTTTGAATGGGGAGCCACAGCAGATTCTGAAGGGGAAATGCCTCCAGATGGTACTGGCCACTTTGGTAATGCACCACCCATGATGTGTGAGCAGTCTGTATATGCAGATCCAAGCCCAATCCCAGAACTAAAAGCAATCACTCCCCATCTTGCCACAGGACTTCTGAAAAAAAGGGCCGACGCTGCTCCAGCAAGGAAAGAGTAGAAGAAGCGGCGCAGGGTGAGATCTTAGCAAGCATCCCACTTTGAGTCCATGTCCAGCTTGGGCGTGCCGCCTGTCATGTCTTCCGCGTTCTCTGTTCCTTCCACACCCCTCTTTTGCTCACACACACAAAATAAGACAAGCACATGCACACTCAGCACACCCTCAGAGAGCAGCCAATCAGAAAATCAGGCCACCTCTGAAAGACTCTCCATGGCCATATGAGGACCAAATACCTTCTAAGGCAAATTCACTCAAACAGTGTTTGACATTGATTCTACGTTTCTTCATAGTCGTCGGCCTGATAATGGCACTGATAGACTTGCACGAGATAAGAGGCATGGTTGCGCACCTTTGTTGCATAAGGTCTCCAGTCAGTACTGGAGATCTAGAAAGAATAGGACTTGAGAAAAAATAACCATGCTTCTAATCCTCCTCGTTCAGCATCCAAATTACGATTTGACCATAGCCATATGTCAGCCATACAAATTTGATAATAAAGTGACCCAAGATCCACAGCTTTCCGCTTAACATCAATTCTTCTGAGCACAGATAGAATGTTCCATACTCCTGGATTTGTCTTTTCATTGGCTATCTCCCAAAAAATACTGTAGCGCTACCAGACTTTGAAGACACTTCATCCGATTCTCTCTATCTACCATGTAAACTGCGGGTCAATTTTAAGCAATTCACATTCGATCTTTCAACCTTGGCCAATGAGATAGCGATTCTTTCACAGGATTCTTTCCATTCCTGCTCTCGGAAAGAGTTTAAGATCCACTTCAAGCACTCATGTACTGTTATGCTTAAGGGTAGAAGGCATCGATCTAGAAACAGTGAAGCGATAAGAACAGCAAACTGTTCAACATCTCCCCTCGACTGTAAGCAAACCCCTCAGCCCTTTCGCCCTCTTCCGAGCATCCTCGCTCTGCTTACCCCCGAGAGCGGCCCTCCCTCCTCCTTATCTGCACTCTGATTGTCATCCAGCCAGTCTAAAGCCTCGACACAATCGGGTTGCACACTGCCTCCCCCCTCCTTCAGTTTCTCTTCAAAGTCCTCCTTATCTGCTCGTGAAAAAAAACGAGAGAGAGAGAGAGCCACACCCACGTACACACACCCCGTAGAAAAGATAAGGTATCCCCTTGCTCATAAACCTGTGGACACAAAGAGCTCAAATGTAGTCATTGAGCTTCAGCATATATGCAACCAAACGATCTGAAAAGAACAACCAATAAAAGAATTGTGTGCACTTCCATTCTGTATTGACTCTAAAATATCTCCATTATTTGTTCCTCCAAACATGCTGCACTCCAGTATGCCAGAATAATATGCTACACCACTGTCTCAGCACAAGCACCTTTCTGATCAATAAGAGTGCCAATTTGTTCGCCCATTTACATCAAGTTTAATGTGTCCATTATTGTCTCCAGCTGATAACGAGAGAAGGTGACTCTGAAAATCTTTGGAAAAGAGTTGAATCGAGAGTTATGCTTCACTTGCACTCAAGTGCACAATCTTAATACCTGAAGTCTCCATAATGATGTAGTAGTTAAGGCATCTTTGAGAGAAACCACATCAGGACACCAGGCTGGGTGGCACTCAAAGCTTAGACTTACTGCAGTTTGTGCCCAGTTCTCTCATACAAGAGAGAGAAACAACATTCTGTCATGCTCTATACTCAAAGAAAGGTGTAGATGCCAATGCTAACGTTTCAAATTGTTTCAAATAGCGGAGAGGGAAATTAACCGCATTCCACTGCTTAAGCTTGCTCTAATCCTTCGCAGCAATCACACACAAAACTCTGTCACATAATGGCATGAGGTTTCTACATTTGGGAACTCGTTGCACATCTCCTTGAAAAGGGAGCTGCAGGATGTGTACCAATTATTCTGTTTGCAAATTGACATGACAATAGTCCAAGTCACCACATTTTTTCTTCAAGTCCCCTGAATATTTTCATTGCATCATCAACACTGCCACACTTGCCATACATAGAGATAAGTGCATTTGCAACCAATACATCATTTCCAAGCAGAAGTTTTGTAGACATGAGTGCAATCTCCTTTCATCCAATTGATTAACTCTTCAAGTACCTGCAATCAAACAAATTTCCCTGCCAAATAAAACCACATTAGTGCATAAAAATCAACCATTTTGTGGGCTAACAGCCATATTTGGCTGGAAATTCTCTGCATTTTCAGCCCTATTTGGCTAGACTTTTTCAGCCCTTTGAACCTCAGTTGGCAGGTCTACATGGCCATAGTCAACCGCACCATTTTGGAACAAAGGCATGAGTGTATCGAACACATCTTGTGAGCTAACTGTTGGCAGTTTTTTGCATTCAAGTAGAGGAAAAACTGAATTTTCAGCAAATACCACATCTCGACTCATAATAATTGTGTTTTTCAATGGATGGTACAACCGATATCCCTTACTTTCAGCACTATAACCAACAAATATACATTTCTTTGCCTTATCATCAAGTTTGTGACGTTGTTGTGATGGCACAACAGCATATGCCAAACAACCAAACACACGCATATGACTAACCATAGGCTTATGACCATTCCAAGCCTCATAAGGAGTGATGACTCTCAATGCTTTTGTAGGGCAGTGATTCAACACATAATTTGCACACATGACCGCTTCCATCAAAACTTATCAGGAAGATGCTTTCCTTTAACCATACATCGTGCCATTTCAAGTAGAGTTCTATTTTTACGCTCGGCAACACCATTTTGTTGAGGTGTATATAGCATCGTACATTGGTGTGAAATACCTCTTTCATGAAGAAAAGCATTAAACTCATGTGACATTTACTCACCACCACGATCCGTGCGTAGAGTCAAAAGCTTTTGTGAAGAAAAATTTTCAGCCATAGCTAAAAGTGCTTTGAAGCAAGAAAATACCTCATTCTTTGCTTTCATAGGATATACCCATGTATGGTGAGTAGCATCATCAATGAAGGTAACAAAATATACATGCTTCCCAAAAGATGGAGTCTTGACGGGACCACATACATCACTATGAACAAGCTGTATGGCGAGTAGCATCATCAATGAAGGTAACAAAATATACATGCTTCCCAAAAGATGGAGTGTTGACGGGACCACATACATCACTTGACAGGACCACATACATCACTTGAGTCCATTGAGAAGCATGCATGCATTTTTCCAAGAATGCAACCTTCACATGCATGCTTCTCAATGAACTCAAGTGTAGGCAAACCAACAACCATGTCCTTCTTTTGCAAGTAAAGCAAACTATTGAAGTTCAAGTGACCAAAACGAGCATGCCAAAGCTCCATTTCAGCCATGGAAGAAGTATGAGCAACTAAGGCATTGTTGGTGCAAGTCAAGCCTTCACAATTTGGCTTGGATATTATCTTGAAGACTCTACATGAAGCAAGGATCATAGGAACACTAGCTTATGAGTTATTACCTCTTTACCCATTGTAAAAGTCTATATGAATTGGTATCTTATGTAATCACACCTACTTGATTAAGTCGTGGAAAAATTGGTTGATTGATTGAGGGAATATCTCAATCAACTTTTAGGTGAAAGATTCTAGGAGATTGATCTGAATTCAAATTCAAATTATCACTCAATCCTTATAAAAAGTGAAGTAAAAGAGTCGCGGGGTAGCTGTTCATTTCTAGCCCATTTTCCCGAGGCATATCTCACCTATCTTTGAGTGTGTGAGTGCTACACTATTGCCCACATATCTCTATCTCATTAGGCAATGCTTGACATGCCAATGAGTTTGTAAATCAATGTGAAGTAATACATACATTTACATCTACAACCTCTGTGATTCTCTGAGTTATCTTCTCCAAGTCTGTCAACTTCCAAGAGGCATATCTCAGTGCCTACTGAACCAAATCAAGTGATTCAAAGCTTATTGGAACCAGCTCCAAGCATAATACATGCCTACAAAATTTGAAGGCTATTGGAGCAGCCATGTCGGAGAAATCTCGCTCGAAGTGGTCTCTGGTATTTTTCTGTAGAGCTCCTAAAAAGTCGGGGGTAAACATATTTTTGCTAAACTCATTTCTCAGAGTATAATTCATCATTTCTTCTCATTCCACTTGCAAATGGTAGCTTGTTAAGCTAATTTAATATGTCCAGAAGGAATTTGATCAATTGTAAGTGTGCTGGTCATACTGAGTGAAAGACTGAGCAGGTGTCAATACCAAAATAGCAAGTTTTCTTGGATTTTTGAAGTCTCAAAGTAGTCTGTTTTGATTTGATCATTACACATATCATTTGCAAAGTACATATATGCTTTCTTGGTATCATTTGGAAGCTAATCAAGTGTACTAAGCATTCCTTGAGTCATAGAGGGCTGGTGTGAAGCAGGTTTAGCAGCACCTACTCAATCTCTGAGTACATCCAACCATCCTCTCCCAACAGTGGTATCAGAGCAAATAAGGTAACATGGGAGATGGTTTTCCTTCATTCATTGATAAATTGGACAGAAACAATTACCAAGCTTGGTCTCTGAGGATGAAGACCTATCTACAAGGAAGGAGCTTATTTGGATTCATCTTAGGAGATGAGGAATTGCCCTCATTCAAAGCTAGAGGCCTACCAACCAAGGAAGAACAAGAGAGGCTCAACACATGGTGTGCAAAAGATGCATTGGCAAGGTCATATCTTCTTAACTCTATATCTGATTTCCTTTTACCTCACATAAGGAATTGCAAGACTTCCCAAGAAACTTGGGAAACCTTGTCAACATATTTCTCATCAAATACAAGGGCCAGAAAGAATCAACTATGGATTGAATTTACAACTCTTAGGAAGCAATCAAAGCAATCAGTTTCAGATTTTGTCACTAAGGTCAAAGACATTGCAGACCAGCTTGCAAGTATTGGAGAGGAGATTGAAGAAGAGCAAATAGTAAGGCAGGTAATCAATGGACTAAAGGCTGATGACAAATGGGAGAGCTTTACCACAGCAATGGACTTATACATGGACATACATGCTCCTGATCTAACAACCCTGATTGGTCAACTCTTCACACATGAAGCAAAGCTTACAAGGAATGGAGATCAATCAAAAGGTAATAACCCCTCTGCCTTATACACTGATAAGAAGGTTAAAGATAAAGGTAAAAGTAAGAAGGTTGATGAAGAAGGCTCTACCTCCCAAGCAAACTATGCAGGGAGAGGTAGATCTTCAAGAGGAAGAGGCAGAGGAGGTAAGCAAGGTAGGGGGAGATCCTACAATCCATCACCATGCAATATATTTGGTCTGTCTAATCATACTACAGATGAGTGCTACAGAAACTATAAAAATCAGAGAGGAAGAGGCCATCAAAGAGGTGGATACTCTCAAGGTAGAGGCAGATTCAACCAACACCAAGGCTACAATGGCTACAACAATAACTATAACAACAACAATGGTAGCTACCAAGGTGGATACAGAAATAGGAAGGACTACAACAACTATACAGAGGAGCAAGATGACTCTCTATTGATCATGAATATGACTTCAAAGTCAGGTATCAATGATGATCACTTATTCTATATTGATTGAGGATGTTCTAATCATGTAGTTGGCAATGTGGCACTACTTTCTGATTTGGAAGAACCCAAGGGCAAACATCAGGTACAGACAGGTGATGATACTAAACATTCTGTTGTAAAGATTGGTAATGTAAAGACTAGTGATGGTAATCAGAACTTATTGAGCAGAGTACTTTATGTCCCAACAATCACCAAGAACTTAATGAGTGTAGGTCAGATTGTGGAAAAAGGTTTGTAGGTCAGATTCACTCAACATGGAGCATATGTGGAGGACCCAAGACATGGATTCAAAAGGATAGCCAAGGGAGAAAAATCAGGTAGATTGTTTACTTTTGAGCTAGAAGACACCAAAAACATTGCTTTATACAATTACAAGGATCAAACACTTTCAGAATTGGAAATTTGGCACAAGAGGTTAGGTCACATAGGAGAAAGGACCTTAAAGCAAATGTGCAGGGATCAATGTGTGTTTGGGATACCTAATGTATCCAAGCAACACATGATTTACAAATGTGGTGCTTGTCAATTTGGTAAGTATCACAGATTGCCCTACTCAAGGAAAGGTTTTATGCATGAAGACTACCTAGAATTGGTGCATACAGATGTTTGGGGACCTAGAAAGGAACCCTCCATTTCAGGATCAAAGTATTATGTGTCCTTCATTGATGATTATAGCAGATGGACTGTGTTATACTTTATGAAGCATAAGGATGAAGTATTTAATTGTTTCAAAAGATATCTTGCACTAGTTGAAAATCAAACAGGTAGAAACTTGAAAAGACTAAGGTTAGATGGGGGAGGTGAATACTTCTCCAATGAATTTGAAGACTTCTTGCAGGAAAGAGGCATCAAAAGGGAGATAACAACAAGGTACTCACCTGAACAAAATGGGGTAGCTGAAAGAAGGAATAGACTCATTGTTGAAACAGCTAGGTCTATGCTTAATGAAAAGAAGTTACCAAATTATCTTTGGGCAGAGAGTGTATCTACTGCCACCTATCTCATAAACAGGTTGCCATCAAAGTCACTTGATGGAATGACACCTTATGAAGCTTGGCATGGTAAGAGACCATCATTGGATCATTGCAAAATTTTTGGTTGTGTAGCATATGTGCATATTCCCTCACAGGTAAGGGGAAAGCTAGATCCTAAAGCAGAAAAATGTATCTTCATTGGTTATGACTTGAACCAAAAAGGGTACAGATTCTACAACCCAACCAATAAAGGGTTCAAAGTAAGCAGAGATGTCATTTTTGATGAGAATGACTCATGGTATGAAAATGAATGCAGGAAGGTTAGTCTACCTTATGACATTGAAGAAGACTTCCCAAAGCTCACCAAGGAGGAACCAATCCAGAAAGAAGACTCAAGTTCAGATGATGATGACACAATTAACCTTGAGGAATTCAAGGCATGGAAGTCCAAAGGAAAGATGAAAATGAAGAAGCTAGAGGATATACCAGAATCCTCAACTCAAGCAATGAGGAGATCTCAGAGAGAAAGTAAGAAGCCTATCAGATATGGGTATGATACTTCTCTTGTAACTAAGCATTCTGTATATCTTGCAAAGGATCTGTTGAATGAAGAACCAGGTTCATATGAGGAGGCAATTACCAAACCAGAATGGAAAGAAGCTATGGATGAAGAAATAGAGGCTCTCAAGGAGAGTGACACATGGGACTTGGTACCCAAGAAGGACTCTATGAAGGTGATAGGATCCAGATGGATCTACAAACTCAAGAGAAACTCAGATGGTACAATCAACAGGTACAAAGCTAGGTTGGTAGCCAAGGGTTTTGCACAAACCCAAGGCATTGATTATGAGGAGACATTTTCTCCTGTGGCTAAGATGCCAACAATCAGAATTTTGGTGAGTGTAGCTGCATCCAAGAATTGGAACATGTACCAATTAGATGTCAAGAATGCTTTCTTGAATGGATGGATATCTGAAGAAGTCTACATGTCACAACCACCTGGCTATGAAGATCCCAAGAAAGTAAATTATGTTTGTAAATTGAAGAAGGCTCTGTATGGTTTGAAGCAGGCACCTAGAGCATGGAATTACAGGTTGACAACATACCTCCAAGACCAAGGATTTGTGATGAGTAAAGCAGACACTTCTCTCTTCATAAAAAGGAGTAGTACAGAGGTAATATACTTGTGTGTTTATGTTGATGACATCATCATTACAGGCAATGATGTCAGTGGGATTAGACACATCAAAGGACAGATGATGAAGGCATTCAAGATCAAAGTTCTTGGATTATTAAAGTACTTCTTAGGTCTTGAATTGATTTATACAAACTCAAGTATCTTTATCACTCAGAAGAAGTATATTCAAGACATGTTGAAGAGGTTTAATTTGCAGGATGCTAAAGTCTCAAGCACTCCAATGGAGGTCAACCTAAAGCTAAGTGCTCATGAAGGGGATGAAGTCCAAGACATTACAGGATATCAAAGTATGGTAGGTAGTTTAAATTATGCTACCTTGAATAGAATTGACATAGCATATGGAGTTAGTGTGCTAAGTCAATTCATGCACAAACCAAGGGTACCTCACCTAGAGGCAGCAAAGAAGATCTTGAAATATCTAAAGGGAACTCAAAACCATGGTTTGTACTTTCCTTATACATCAGATATTGATATTAAAGTATATTCAGATGCAGATTGGGCAGGATGCAAGGATGATAGGAGAAGCACATCAGGATACATATGTTTTGCAGGTGATAAACCTATTTCTTGGTCAGCCAAGAAACAACCTACAGTAGCTTTGTCATCTACTGAAGCAGAGTATAGAGGGCTAGCCAATGCCACTCAGGAAGCTATTTGGTTAAAGCTTTTGTATACAGAGTTAGGCCTATACACAAGGCCTCCAATTATTTTTGGAGACAACACAAGCTCTATTCACCTTGCAGCTAATCCAATATATCATGCTAGGACAAAACACATAGAGGTTCATTACCACTATGTGAGAGAAAAGTTGCTAAGCAAAGACATTCAATTGACTTATGTGTCCACTAATATGCAATGTGCAGATTTACTTACTAAAGCTTTGGATGGAAACAAATTATGCAGATTCAAATCCATGATTGGATTGCAAGATGTGATTGAAGATTGAAGATGAAGACTTAAGCCAAAGTGTTTGGCTTGAGGGGGAGCTGTTGGTGCAAGTCAAGCCTTCACAATTTGGCTTGGATATTATCTTGAAGACTCTACATGAAGCAAGGATCATAGGAACACTAGCTTATGAGTTATTACCTCTTTACCCATTGTAAAAGTCTATATGACTTGGTATCTTATGTAATCACACCTACTTGATTAAGTCATGGAAAAATTGGTTGATTGATTGAGGGAATATCTCAATCAACTTTTAGGTGAAAGATTCTAGGAGATTGATCTGAATTCAAATTCAAATTATCACTCAATCCTTATAAAAAGTGAAGTAAAAGAGTCGCGGGGTAGCTGTTCATTTCTAGCCCATTTTCCCGAGGCATATCTCACCTATCGTTGAGTGTGTGAGTGCTACACTATTACCCACATATCTCTATCTCATTATGCAATGCTTGACATGCCAATGAGTTTGTAAATCAATGTGAAGTAATACATACATTTACATCTACAACCTCTGTGATTCTCTAAGTTATCTTCTCCAAGTCTGTCAACTTCCAAGAGGCATATCTCAGTGCCTACTGAACCAAATCACGTGAGCCAAAGCTTGTTGGAACCAGCTCCAAGCATAATACATGCCTACAAAATTTGAAGGTCATTGGATCAGCCATCTTGGAGAAATCTTGCTCGAAGTGGTCTCTGGTATTTTTCTGCAGAGCTCCTAAAAAGTCGGGGGTAAACATATTTTTGCTAAACTCATTTCTCAGAGTATAATTCATCATTTCTTCTCATTCCACTTGCAAATGGTAGCTTGTTAAGCTAATTTAATATGTCCAGAAGGAATTTGATCAATTGTAAGTGTGCTGGTCATATTGAGTGAAAGACTGAGCAGGTGTCAATACCAAAATAGCAAGTTTTCTTGGATTTTTGAAGTCTCAAAGTAGTCTGTTTTGATTTGATCATTACACATATCATTTGCAAAGGAAATATATGCTTTCTTGGTATCATTTTGAAGCTAATCAAGTGTACTAAGCATTCTTGGAGTCATAGAGGGCTGGTGTGAAGCAGGTTTAGCAGCACCTACTCAATCTCTGAGTACATCCAACCATCCTCTCCCAACAGGCATTCGAGGCAGCCCTCTTGTATGTATCCATGCGATACATGTTGGTGTAAATTGCAAGCCTACACATTTGGCTCAAAGGATGCATTAAAGTCTACACATACATGAAGAAGCATAGGAACATATGCTAGTGGTTAATTACCACTTTACCTCATTGTAAAAGTCAAATTGACTTAGAATCTTTTGTAATCACCTACCAAAATGAGTCGTGGAAAAGTATCTCATTTGATTGAAGGAATATCTCCAAGAATTTAGGAGCTTGATCATAGGGAGCCAAAATTTGAATTTTGAATTCAAATCTTCACTCATTACATATAAAAGTGAACATGAAAAGTAGCGGGTAAGAGAGATCATTCTCGAGCCTCATTCTACTGAGTTTGACTGTGTGTGAGGACTATGCTATAGCCTACACCTCTCTACACCATTAGGAAATGTTGTTCATGCCAATGGGATTGTATACAAGTGTTCATTAATAGATACATTTACATCATTTATCTCTGAGTTCTCTGTTAGTCTACTCAAAAGTCTGTCAACTTGTCAAGGTCATATCTCAGTCAATTCTTCATCAAATTCAGTGATTCAAAGCTTCTTGGATTCAGCTCAAAGTCATGTACATGCTATCAAATTTTGAAGTGATTCTATTCAGCCATTTCAGAGAAAACTATGTCGAGGTGAACTCTAGTCATTTTCTACTACAGTCCTAAAAAGTCAGGGATATAGCTAAACTTGCTAAATTGATTTCTCTTAGCATAGTTTATCTTTTTACATCATTCCACTTGCAAATGGTAGCTTACTAAGCTAGGTAAATACCCCTAGAAGTAATTTTATCAATTTCTACTATGCTAGTCACACTGAGCAAAACATTCAGCAGGTGTCAAGACATAAATAGAAGGTTTTCTTGAGTTCGTGAACTTCAAAGTTATCTGTTTTGGTTCAATCATTACACACATCACTTCCAAAGTACATAGGCCATTTTTTGGTGTTATTGGAAAGCTAAGAAGGTCTACTTATCAACTCTGAAGCAAAAGAGGGCTGGTACAAAGCAGGTTTAGCAGTACCTACTCAGTCTCATGGAGCATCCATCCATCTATCCCAACAGTGGTATCAGAGCAATAGAGGTAAAATGGGAGATGGTTTTCATTCATTTATTGATAAATTGGACAGGAACAACTATCAAGCTTGGTCTCTAAGGATGAAGACCTACTTACAAGGAAGGAGTCTCTATGGATACATCTCAGGAGATGAGGAATTGCCCTCATTCAAAGCAAGAGGATTGCCAACCAAGGAAGAACAAGAAAAACTCAACACATGGTGTGCTAAAGATGCATTGGAAAGGTCATATCTACTCAACTCTATCTCTGACTTTCTTTTGCCACATATCAGAAATTGTAAGACATCCTAAGAAACTTGGGAAACCTTGTCATCATATTTTTCCTCCAATACAAGGGCTAGGAAAAATCAGTTGTGGATTGAATTCACAACACTAAGGAAGCAACCTAAGCAAGCTGTTTCAGAATTTGTGACCAAGATCAAAGATGTTGCAGATCAGTTAGCAAGCATAGGAGAAGAAATTGAACAAGAACAAATTGTAAGGCAAGTAATCAATGGAATCAAGGCTGATGACAAATGGGAAAGCTTCACCACTACAATGGATCTCTACATGGACATGCATACTCCAGATCCTACAACTCTCATGGGACAACTATTTACACATGAAGCAAAGCTCAACAAAAATGGAGATACATCCAAAGGTAATAACTCTTCGGCCCTATACACTGATAAGAAGTCTAAGGATAAAGGAAAGAGCAAAAAAATGGAAGATGAAGGTTCTACCTCCCAAGCCAACTATGTAGGGAGAGGTAGATCTTCAAGAGGAAGGGGCAGAGGAGGTAAGCAAGGTAGGGGGAGACCCTATAATTCATCACCATGCAACATTTGTGGTTTATCAAATCATACTACAGATGAGTGTTTCAGGAATTACAAAAATCAGAGAGGAAGAGACTACCAAAGAGGTAGATACTCACAGTCAAGAGGAAGGTTCAACCATCACCAAGGCCACAACAATTACAATGGTAACTACCAAGGAGGATTCAAATCCAGAAAGGACTACAACGACTACACAGAGGAGCAGGATGACTCTCTTCTGATCATGAACATGACTTCAAATTCAGGTACAAATGATGACCACTTATTCTACATTGACTCAAGGTGCTCAAATCATGTGGCTGGCAATGTGGCACTACTCTCTGATCTTGAGGAACCAAAAGATAAACATCAAGTCCAAACACGTGATGATACAAAGCATTCAGTAGCTAAAGTTGGAAATGTTAAGACTTGTGATGGTAATCAGAATTTGTTGAGCAGGGTACTCTATGTACCAACCATTACCAAAAATTTGATGAGTGTTGGTCAGATTGTGGAGAAAGGTTTGCATGTCAGATTCAATCAATATGGAGAATTTGTGGAAGACCCAAGACATGGGTTCAAGAAGATTGCTAAAGGAGAAAAATCAGGTAGACTTTTCACTTTTGAGTTGGAAGATACAAAGAATATTGCACTATATAGTTATAAAGATCAAACACTTTCAGAGCTTGAGATTTGGCACAAAAGATTAAGACACATAGGAGAAAGAACCTTGAAACAAATGTGCAGGGACCAATGTGTGCTTGGGATACCTAATGTATCCAAGCAACATATGATTTACAAGTGTGGTGCTTGTCAATTTGGTAAGTCTCACAGGTTACCCTTCTCCAAGAAAGGATATATGCATAAAGACTACCTAGAGCTTGTACATACAGATGTTTGGGGACCTAGCAAAGACCCCTCAGTCTCAGGTTCAAGGTACTATGTGTCTTTCATTGATGATTATAGCAGATGGACTGTATTATACTTCATGAAGCACAAGGATGAGGTATTTAATTGTTTTAAGAAATATCTTGCATTAGTTGAAAACCAGACAGGAAGGAATTTGAAGAGGCTAAGGTCAGATGGAGGAGGTGAGTACTTCTCCAATGAATTTGAAGACTTCTTGCAGGACAGAGGCATCAAAAGAGAGATAACCACAAGGTATTCTCCTGAATAGAATGGGGTAGCTGAGAGAAGAAATAGGTTAATTGTTGAGACAGCTAGATCTATGCTTAATGAGAAGAAGTTACCTAACTATCTATGGGCAGAGAGTGTTTCTAATGCCACTTACCTCATAAACAGGTTACCATCTAAGTCACTTGATGGTATGACACCCTATGAAGCATGGCATGGTAAGAGACCATCATTAGATCACTGCAAAATATTTGGATGTAGGAATATCTCCAAGCATCTAGGAGCTTGATCATAGGAAGCCAAACCCGTTATGCAAGAGTACCCGATCTCCCTATAAAGATGACCAATAAAATCCTCAGTATGATACTCACAGTACTCAAAGTTTTTAAGCATGCAGAATATACATTTTTGAATTTCATCAGCATTAACCAAGGCACATATATCCTTGTCTTCGATCTATCTGTTATGCCTAGTCGTCCTACAATTATGGCATATTACTCCAGACTTATGTTTTTGCCAAGCCCATACATGGAAAATTTTGAGGAAGCATTCTTTACAAGATTTTTTGAGATTGATTCAAAAAGTTTCTTGAAGTTTTCAGCTAATTTGAATGCCAGACTCGTGGCGTATGAATTAAGCTTCTTTGCAGACCATAGACAGGCACCACATGATGGTGTAAGATCAGAACAATGGAAATCACTCATGATAAGAGAAGCCAAATTGTTGAATGACATAGAATGTAGAGTGTACTATATCTACTCGCACCATATTCCAAAGCCTGTCGGGGACGATAGAGTTTAGGAGGGGGTGGTGTTGAAGGAGAGTCAAGAAAAAAGAAAAGAAGAAGAAAACGAAGAAAGAAGCTTCACTAAACAGGATCAATGTGAAGAATCAATGCTACATGAAGCCCCATAGGGGCACACAACATCCATCTCTGCACAGAGCCCCGCAGGGGCACGCATTAGGCTATAACACCAAAGGACCACGTCCCGAAGAGTGGAAACAAAGAATTACAAGAATCGAGGACCTTTCAAGGGAGGTTGTGAAAGAACTTGGAGAAGCTTGTCGAAGGTAGAAAGGTGCGTTTCGAGGTGACAAAGTTTGGTCAAGCCAACCGGCACAAGACCAGCCCTTGAGCTTATAGGGGCACGCATTAGGATCAATGTGAAGAAGCTTCACTAAACAGGATCAATGTGAAGAATCAATGCTACATGAAGCCCCATAGGGGCACACAACATCCATCTCTGCACAGAGCCCCGCAGGGGCACGCATTAGGCTATAACACCAAAGGACCACCTCCCGAAGAGTGGAAACAAAGAATTACAAGAATCGAGGACCTTTCAAGGGAGGTTGTGAAAGAACTTGGAGAAGCTTGTCAAAGGTAGAAAGGTGCGTTTCGAGGTGACAAAGTTTGGTCAAGCCAACCGGCACAAGACCAGCCCTTGAGCTTATGGAGACTCAAATAGACCTTATAGGCATGCAATAAGTGCAAAGAAACACACTATGTACTTTGGAGCATCAAGGAGAATGAGTCGATACAAAACAGATAGGTTTGCGGGTCGACTAACTCAAAAAACTTACTATCTATGGAAGAGACAATGAACTTCAAATGCCCATACCGACCAGCGTGATTACAATTAGAAAAAATCCTTTTACGGGAGTGATACACATAGGATTGAGTGTATGGGATGCACAAAAGTATAAGGAATAAGCAAAGCTCAAGGCTTTTACAACGGTAAATGAGCCATCAAAAATCTCTCAAAAAAGTACAATAAATGAGCATATGAAAAAGAACTCTCCAACGGATATTCTTTCGACGTGATAGCCTTTGATGTAGATCAAATCCACCTCAAGCATAGTGTAAGCTTGATGTTCCAACAGCTCCCCCTCAAGCTAAAGTATGCTTGAGTCTTCATTCTCTGATAGGTTGAATACCTGCCATAGCTTTGAATCTACAAAGCTTTATTCCATCAAGTCCCTTGGTCATCATATTTGCTACTTGCTTTTCATTTGGAACAAAAGAAATGTCAATCTCCTTTGCCATGAGCTTCTCACTGATGAAGTGGTAATGGAATTCTATGTGCTTGGTTCTCGCATGGAAAATAGGATTTGCTGCTAGGTGCATGGGACTTACATTATCTCCAAATATGTGAGGTTTGGAACTCACAAGTCCCAAATCTGTATACAATGCTTTTAACCATATTGCCTCTTGAGTTGCTATGGTCAAGCCTCTGTACTCTGCTTCAGTTGAAGATAAAGCAACTGTTGGTTGCTTCTTGGAACTCCATGACACTAGCTTCGAACCTGCAAATGCTAAGTAACCAGATGTACTTTTTCTATCATCCTTAGCTCCTGCCCAATCTGCATCTGAGTAGATTTTGATATCCAAATCTGAAGAATAAGGATAGACTATACCTTCGTTGATTGTACCTTTGAGATACTTAAGTACTCTCTTAGCCGCATCCATGTGTGGTCTTCTCGGTGAGTGCATGAACTGACTAAGCACTCCCACACTATATGAGATATCTGCCCTTGTATGAGTAGCATATATCAAGCTACCTACCAAGCTTTGATACTCTTTAATGTCTTCAATTTTCTCACCTTCATAAACACTAAGTTTATGATTCATCTCCAAAGGTGTACCTGTAGGTTTAGTGTTCTCCATTTTGAACTTGAGAAGAAGATCCTGAATGTATCTTCTTTGAGTCAAATACATTCCTTCATCTGTATATATCACCTGCATACCTAGGAAATATGTGAGCTCACCTAGGTCACTGATTTTGAACTCCTCTTACATGTGTCTCTTGATCCTTTGAATGCCATTTAGATCATCACCTGTCACAATAATATCATCTACATATACACATAGATAGATAACCTCATTGTGATCCCTTTTGATGAATAGAGAAGGATCTGAGCTGCTAGCTTTGAACCCTTGGTCTTGAAGATATGTAACCAACCTGTAGTTCCAAGCTCTAGGAGCTTGTTTCAATCCATACAATGCTTTCTTAAGTCTGCAAACATAAGATGGATGATTAGGGTTTTCAAAACCTGGTGGTTGTGACATGTATACCTCTTCACTTATCGAACCATTTAAGAATGCATTTTTCACATCAAGTTGGAGGAGTCTCCAATTCCGTGCAGCAGCTACACTTATCAATGTCCTGATTGTAGTCATCTTTGCAACTGGTGAGAATGTTTCCTCATAGTCTATACCATGAGTTTGTGAGCATCCTTTGGCAACTAATCTTGCCTTGTACCTGCAAATTGATCCATCTGAATTTCTTTCAACTTTATATACCCATCTGCAACCAATTACCTTTTGATTCGACAACATTGGAACCAAATCCCAAGTGTCCATTTCCTTCAATGCATCTATCTCTTCGTTCATGGCCTTTTCCCAATTAGGGTTTCCCTTTGCCTCTTCATAGGTTGAGGGTTCCTCTGAAATAGAGTCTTTTGCCAAGTATATTGAATGCTTCGTAACAAATGTGGAATCATATCCATATCTTTCTGGTTGTTTCTTCTCTCTTGCTGATCTTCTAGGTGCTTGTTTGGAGCATTCTGCAACCTCTTGCATCTTTGCTTTGCCTCTTGACTTCCATAGCTTGTAATCCCTTTCTCTTTCATCTTGGTCATCATCTGTATCACTTCTTGGATCTTGAACCTGTGTATCATGCTTGCTTCCTAATTGATGAGAGTTAGAATCAAGATCATATGGTAGTGTTACCTTTTGTTTGTCTTCATCATACCAAGACCTGTGTTCTTCAAACACAACATCTCTACTTGTAGTGAATTGCTTGGTTGAAGGATTGAAGAACCTGTAACCCATCTTAGTTGAATCATATCCAATAAACACTACCTTTTTTGCCCTTTCATCTAGCTTACCTCTTATTTGTGATGGTACATGAACATAAGCTAAACAACCAAAAACCTTGCAATGTCCAAGACTAGGTTTTCTTCCATGCCATGCTTCATAAGGAGTCATACCTTGAAGTGATTTGGATGGTAGTCGATTGACAAGGTACACAGCAGTTGAAATAGCTTCTACCCATAGATAATGTGGCAACTTCTTCTCTTTAAGCATTGTTCGGGATGATCCAACCAATTTCTTGTTTCTCCTCTCTGCAATTCCATTAAGTTCAGGAGAGTACCTAGTAGTCACTTCCCTTTTGATACCTTTGTCCTACAAGAACTCATCAAACTCTTTGGAGAAGTATTCTCCCCCTCCATCAGATCTGAGCTTCTTTAGTGATCTACCTGTATGATTCTCCATATGTGCAAGATACTTCTTGAAGCATTCAAACACTTCATTCTTACTCTTGATAAAGTATAGAACAGTCCATCTACTATGGTCGTCAATAAATGAGACATAATACCTTGATCCTGCCAATGAAGGTTCTTGACTTGGTCCCCATACATCTATATGTACTAAGTCCAATACGTTGTTGTGGATGTAGCCTTTGTGGTTGAATGGTTGTCTTTGTGCCTTCCCAATCTGACATGCATCACACCTATTGATCATGTGTTGCTTTGATATGTTCGGCAATCCTAGAACACTTTGATCCCTGCATATATCCTTCAAGGTTCTTTCATTCACATGAGCAAGTCTCTTATGCCACACTTCAAGCTCGCTTAGGGTTTGAGACCCAAAGTTGAATAGAGCTATGTTTGTGGTTTCTCCTACTTCAAAAGTAAAGAGCCTACCATGCTTCTCACCTCGGGCTATCTTCTTGAAGCCTTGACATGGATCTTCCACAAAAGCTCCATGTTGGGTGAACCTAACTTGCAAGCCTTTTTCAACTATTTGGCCTACACTTATTAGGTTTTTAGTGATAGTGGGTACATAGAGAACCTTACTTAGAATGTTTGTCCTGCCATTGGAAGCTTTGACATTACCAATCTTCTCGACATTGTGCTTCGTGTCATCCACTGTTTGCACTTCATGTCTATGCTTTGGACTTTCCAAATCAGATAGAAGAGCAATGTTGCCTGCAACATGATTTGAACATCGCGAATCTATGTAGAACAAATGATCATCTTCTTTACCTTCTTTGTGGCTTAGATTCATGAGAAGTAATGAGTCTTCATGTGGTTGATCTTCTGAATAATTGTTGTAGTCCCTTCTATTATAGCTTCTATTGTTATTGTTGAAGTTGTGTCCACCTCTGCCTCTATTGCTGCCATATCCACCTCTTCCACTTCCTTTCTGGGTCTTCCCATTGAACCAGCAATTCTGAGTGGTGTGGTTAGTTCGATCGCATATGGCACAAGGTTGAACATTCTGACCTTTGGCTTTTTCTTGCTTTGGTCCTTTCTTCTTCCCTTTCCACTTGCTCTTGCTTGCAAAGTTGGCTTGAGAAGTCTCTTCTTCATCTTCTTCCTTCTTCTTGCCTTTCTGTTTCTTATCCTTCTTATATGTATATAGAGCACTAGTTGAATTACCATGATAAGAGTTACCTTCCTTTATGCTATTGTTGGCTTCTTGATTGAAGAGTTGTCCAAGAAAGATGTTGAAGTCTGGAGTCTGAACATCCATGATGAGATCGTAAGTCGTCGTGAAGGATTGCCATTGCTTATCACTTCGAATGCCATTGAGAATTTGCCTCATGATGACCTCTTCTTCAATCAGCTCTCCAATGGATGCTAACTAATCCGCAACCTCCTTGACCTTGGTAACAAACTCTGTGATGGTTTGTTTAGGTGTCTTCTTCATTTGGTTGAACTCGTTCCAAAGATGATTCTTTCTTGCTTTGGTACTAGCAGAAAAGAAAGTCTCGAGGTCATCCCAAGTCTCTTGAGATGTCTTGCATCCTCTAATATGTGGTAATAGAAAGTCAGAGATAGAGTTTAGTATGTACGACCTTGCTTGAGCATCCCTTGCACACCAAAGTGTGAGCTTATCTGTCTCCTCTTGTGTAGGTCCTCCTTTGGATCTTGGAATAGGCATAGCTTCATCACCTGCTACAATTCCATAAAGATTTCTACCTTGCAAATAGGCCTCCATTCTAATTTTCCAAGCTGTGTAGTTGTGTCGATCAAGCTTCTCGATCATTGAGGGAAATCCATCACCCATCTTGATCTAGCTCTAATACCACTGAAAGAACTTGGAGAAGCTTGTCGAAGGTAGAAAGGTGCGTTTCGAGGTGACAAAGTTTGGTCAAGCCAACCGGCACAAGACCAGCCCTTGAGCTTATGGATACTCAAATAGACCTTATAGGCATGCAATAAGTGCAAAGAAACACACTATGTACTTTGGAGCATCAAGGAGAATGAGTCGATACAAAACAGATAGGTTCGCGGGTTGACTAGCTCAAAAAACTTACTATTTATGGAAGAGACAATTAACTTCAAATGCCCATACTGACCTGCATGATTACAATTAGAAAAAATCCTTTTATGGGAGTGATACACATAGGGTTGAGTGTATGGAATGCACAAAAGTATAAGGAATAAGCAAAATATGCTATAGGAATGAATGCGACATTCACCGGTGGTACTTCCTATTTTTCAAGAATACGTAGAGATTGACCCCGAGGCAGAAAAACTCAGATTTCTCCAAATCTGCTGAACCAAATGCTTTGAAAATTTACAGGCATAAACTAGACACTTAAACCTTTCCAATGAGTTATCTTGCACTCAATTTGAAGCTCTGGAGAGAGAGCAGCAGCCTCTGCAAGCTTATTGTTGGCGAAGAAGATGATGGAGAAAATTGAAGGAGCAAGACAATGATGGTCACAAGTGTATGTATATTGCTTCCATGTAATGTACAAGTGATTTCAAGTCTTTATATAGACTCTAAGAGTGTTCCACGAGTTTTACAAGTTGAATTTGAATTCAAATGAAGGTGGGAATGGTTGTTGGAGGGAATCAATTCACTTTCCTACAATCTAGGAAAAGTGAAGATCTTGATTGATCTACTTTTAGGTGATTGATTGCTTGATTGAATGCAACTTCAACCACCACAAATTCGTGGGATTTGGGCTCTATATTTGTACCTTCACATGTGTAAAGCTCAAGGCTTTTACAACGGTAAATGAACCATCAAAAATCTCTCAAAAAAATACAATAAATGAGCATATGAAAAAGAACTCTCCAACGGATATTCTTTCGACGCGATAGCCTTTGATGTAGATCAAATCCACCTCAAGCATAGTGTAAGCTTGATGTTCCAACAGGTTGCACACAACTTCCTCATCCACTGGATGCGTGTGAGGCAACCCAACTTAACATAGCAACCCAGATTTATGAATTTAAGGAATACAAAGAGGATTACAGAAGCAAATGACTGAGTTCTGATAAAGTAACAAATTGTCTGACAATCCTTATCACTCCTTTGACCACTAGGTGTGTGTACTAAGGAGCTATAAACAAGGCACAGACAAAAAGCAAAGCCTATCAAGGGAAGATAGAGAAAAAGATGGGGAGAGTGTTGCAGAGAAAAGAGGTGCAAAAAGGAGCCCAAAATCCCTCAAATTAATGAGCATAAATTTTCTTCTTCAAATCCTATGAAACTCCCTTGAAGCCATGTAAATGCACTAAAGGAATCCTCTAGATGCATAAACTCCAAATCCTTGTAACATAACTCTTGTAAAATAGTATGAAATTAGAGTTAGCCAATAAAGTGTCAGTCTCTTGTGTGAAAGGACCATTTTTAGGGCACATGTATATAAGTCACTTTGTGACTCTTGTAACAGACTTTGGGCCATTGTGAAAATCAAGAGCATAGAATTTCGGTCTTGTGTCTTCTCCTCCCTATATCTTCTAGCTTGTGAGCTTGCATGCATGTATGTGACTTGAAAAGAGTGATTTGAAGTGTTGTTTATCCATGGTAGTGCTTGTTTGTTGTTGGTAATGTGTGTGCAAAGTGTAGGAAGTGCTGACGCGTAGGTAGGTCATTCCCATGGCTCAGTATTTTGCTCATAACTTGAAGCAGAAGTGCCAGAATATCACCATTGGATGCATCTTCTTGAGAGCTTCGAAACAAACCTGCTATTTGCTATATTCTGAGTTCGAAGGCGAGAGAAAAGCTCGATTTATTGTCGGCTTCTGCACAAGGTATCACGGCACCATAGCCGACCATGAAAGCTTTGAATGTGATAGTTTACACTTGTTTGCACCCTTGTTAATTCACATTTGCATTGACCATCAGGAAAACTCCATAACAAGAGAAAGAATTACCTGCTTGAAGCCAAGTCAAAATGTCTTCTTCCTCATCAAACTCTAATTGCATTTGGTCCCATATTTCTTGTTCCATGCAAATGCCAATGGATTGCATCATGTTAGTGTTCCCTTGGTGGTCTGGACCCTCTTCCAAATATATTTGCTTAAGTCCATGTCGCCTCTATTGTACCCACATAGTGTCTTCACCCGAATCATGTACGACACTAGAATGCCTTAGCCAGAGTCTTCCAATTAGGAGGGGAAACCCTCCCTCTACCCAGGGCAATCTTAATACCACAAAATCTAAAATGAAGAGGTTACCTTGTACTTCTAGCCAAACTCATGGGATCACTCCCATTGGCCTTACTTTGCTTTGATCCACCAAAGTTACGATGAAGTTGGTAGGTCTGGATGGGTGAAGGCAAGCTTCTCCATAGTATGTTCAGACATCAAATTTATGCCAGAACCGCCATTCACTATGACTCCTTGTAATTGGTATCCTTTAATAGTCATTGTCAAGAGTGGACTCTTATAATCTGCGAGAGGGGCTTCCCCTACACTCTTATATTAACTCATAACAACAGTCTTTGCCACTAAGTTGGTTGAGGAGGCCTCATCAACAAACTGCAAGACCTCATACTTGAATTTTGCATCCATATTTATCAGCTCAAGAATACTAACCTCACTTTTGATTGATTTGAATAATCTTAAAGCTCTAGATTCCCTAAGATCATTTTTGGTGTTTGATTTCTCAAATTCCTTGTGAGCCCGACTGTATGCATTCCCAATGACATCATTGGCATCTATAAAATCTTCTTTTTGTTTTACATTGTCACATATAATTGAGATTTCTTTCTCCTATCTTGTATCTTCATAGGTGTTTGCTTTTATCTGGTGTATCATCTTGTCCTTGTGCCTTCCAATAGTACTTGATCCTTGGCCTGTTTCTTCTTGAATCTTCCCTTTATTCCTTGTCTACATAACCATGGAGTTGATTTCTTCTAATTGTACTACTCTAGTGGATGATAATTGTACAACATTTACTTCTTTTGTTACTCTTTATTTGCTTTGTTTATTCATAGAGATCATTTGGATGTGGGGCCCCGATGTAGATGCTTTGTTTTGTGGGCAACAATTTGTGTAATGATCTCTGGTGTCTGGACAATTCCTGCAAAGGGTGGCATTTTCCAGAAGAGTACATTTACTATAATAGTGCCCACATTCTCCATACCTAAAACAAATAATTGGCCTTCTAGGCCCATTTCCATAATTACCCCTAGGTCGTTGGTTATAATTGTTACCTTGACAGGGGGTTGCTACCATCACATTGGTTGATAGTTGAGCACCTCCTTGTCCCCAATAAGGTTGTGCAGGCATCCCTCTTGAGTGACATTCCTGATCCTCATGGCCATCTTTCTTGCATAACTGGAAAGTTACACTTAAAAGTGGACACTCACTTACCACATGACCCTGTTTGCTACACATGATGCACCACAATCCATTTTTTATGCCACCTCCCTGGAGTTCCTATAACTCCTATCGAAGTTGTAGAAACTCTTCTGCTTGGGCTTCCTCTTCTTCTTGTAGCTTTAAGCCCTCAATTTCTCACCTCAGCTGAGTTTCTATACTTTCCTCGTCTTTGTGGGGTTTGTTCCTTTTCAAGCTCTCAAGTTCTTTCCTTAGTTGAGTTACTCTACAAATTCTGTAGGATATGATAAATTAGAAGAACTTGTCCCAATACTGATGCCTAATCTACTCCAATCTTGTATTAATGAACTCCTCAATTGTTGTTGTAGGTAACACTAACTCTTTAATTTTACACTGTGTTGAGATTGGAAGTGGTTTAGCTATCCACTTCTTCATGAAGAAGTCATGGGGAGGGTCTGTTAATTTATTCATCAATGCCTTGGCTCTGGTGATAAATTCTAGAAAGTCTCCCTAGGACCTAGTCTTAGATTTTCTAACTCTTCAATAATATTTTCGATTGTGTTCCCTTGTTGGAACTATGTCTTAAATGCTTCCTTCATTAGGTCCCATGTAGTGAAGTGATTATCGACAAACTAACTAAACCATTTGTCTACTAACCCTTCTAATGTTGCTGGGAAAAGAATAAAAAATGCATCTTCTCTTCCCGTTAGACTCCTTGTCTTGCATAAGGCTAAAAATCTCCTAATGTGTTCATCTAGGTCTTCTTGTGCTAATCCCTTGAAAGATGGAAATTTGATATTTAATCTGGAGAGTAGAGTTTCTAAATCTACCTGAGCCACCATGTTCTTTACTGATGATGTTGATGATAAGGGGTTGGTTGACCTTCGAATAGCTTTTCTACTTTTTGATTTGCAAGGGACCCTCAAGGTTTGAGACCGGGTTGTGATCATGAGCTACTCATACTCCTCTTAGGATTAAGAGAATTCCAAATAGAAGAAAGATTACCTCTCAGACCAGCATTGTCGGTATCCTTGCACTTCTTCTACACTTTGCAAATATTGGTTCTCCTATGCTCAAGCCTCCTTGTGTCCCACCAGGCCAACCAAATTTTGTTGAGGGATTCTTTTGCAGAAAGGGACTTGAGTGTTTGTAGGATAAAGAAGAAGAAGAAGAACTAGAACACAAACACCAAAACCTTCCATATATTGATTACTAATGGGAAAAATACAATAATGATGTCCAAACAATAATAAGTGATCTTTGTGCGGAGTGCTTAATCCCAGTGGATACACACACACAAGGTTACAAGACACCCAAATTTCTTCATGCCACCAACCTTCTCTGCACCAGACCTCCATCTTGTCCTAGAGCTTGCTCTTGAGCACACCTTGCACTCAAGCTTCCAATAGGGTAGGAGGGAGAGGAACACTTTTTGTTGATGTGGACACCTCTTCAATGGTCCTTGTGTCACCTTTGTTGCCTTGCTTACAAGTTCTTTGCACACCTTCTCTGCACATACTAGATCACCCTTCTTGCACACTTTGTCTCACACTTTCTTCTCTACGTCATGCACTGGTTGAATGTCCCTTACTCTTGTAACCTAGTGTAGACAATGCTCCCTCTTGTTTAGTCTAACTCTAAGAATAATGCATGCTCTTGCCTTGTGTGTTGATTTACTCTTGTATGCTCCTAACTGATAGCATATCTTGGTGCTCACTTTGATGTCCCAAGGATGTCTCAAAAATGTGTACATCCAACAACTTCCTATTTTGTCCTACATTGACTTTGGACTAAAACAAACGTTTTAAATAGATGGCCATACTTTCACTTTTGCATACCGCTTTGTCCTTCAATTCTCCAAGGGAGGGTTCACATGAACCTTCCAAATACTTTAAAAACCCTCGAACCTTACAGAATGACAATCTACAACTTGCATCCAACTTTTTGCAAATGTTAACCATTTTGAACAAATTGATTGCACCACCTATGCACCTTGACCACTCAACTTTGACCAATTGACTTTGATCACTTTGACTTTGATAATTTTGACTTTGACCAATTTGACTTTGACCTATTTGACTTTGACCTATTTGACTTTGATGGGCTCAACACTTTCCCTCTCTAAGTCCACTCTAAGATAGCACTTACCTAAATCAGCCACATTTGGTTAAGGTTCTTTTCTTCAATAATCAACATGGACACTAGATCAGCAAAATTCGAAATATTTTCCCTAGTTTGAATAGACGTTCTAAACTGCTTATATGCAGCTCCTAAAACACAAAGGCACACTTCCACCTTATCATCATCATCCACATTCATGCCAATAGTTGCAAGTGACTCACGTATGCTTTTGATTTCCAGAATGTAGTCACTTATCGACATGCCCTTTTTCTCCAATGTATGCAGCTTGTTCTTGAGTTGCAATTTCCGTGCCTTTGCATTGGTCTCATACAATGTGACCAAGTTGTTCCAAGCCTCTTTCGGAGTCTTTGCATCATGTATGTGCCCAATCATGCTATCATATATGCTAATAGATAGCCAATACATTACCTTTCATGCTCCTTGATTGCATTCCTCATATGCTCTTAACTGGCACGCAGTTCGATTCCTCTCTGGTAACTGTGGAGTGATTTCATTCTCTCCTTCGATGTACTTCCAGTAGCCTTCTCCCATCAAGAAATTTGTCATTCTCAATCTCTAAGCATGGAGGTTGTTCTTGTCCAGCTTATCACTCATAAACTGACTCATTCCATCCATGTTTTCCATATCTACAACAATTTACAACACTGCAAAAGCACTACAAGTAGTACTTCTGTTTGAACATTGTCGCACTATGATGTGACAGTTTGATCTCAGAAAAACACAAATTTCGTGTATCAACAGTACACAAAATCGCTTGAAATTCTGGATCTTGAACATGTGAGTGATGTCAGACAGGATGCAGGTTATAGTTTTGCAAATTGAATTGGTTTTTTTGTGGGTCCCACCTTGTGGGCTCGAAAATAGAGGTTTAAATGGCTCCGAAATAGAAATCTGACAAAAACAAGAGACCCTAAAGGGATAAGTCTCAAAAATACTTTGAGGCCTTCTATCTTCATGCCAACTTTCATAGCAATCTAAGGTCGTTCGTGAATTGCACTTTCTCCATGCCTTCTTGCATACTCTTCACCATCGGGCTTCTCCACGAGCTCTCTACAGCCACACCGGCTCTAATTCCATGTCACGAGGAAGGAGATAAAGAAGAGAGCTCACACACACACTCTCACAATCAAAGAGGATCACACACACAAATTGAGGCAAGGAAGAAATGATCTTCTTCTTATTCTTCTATTACATAAAAATAATGTACACAAATGATATAAAAGCAACAATACAACAAGTGCAATATATACAGAACAGTACATAAGGAAAATCCTAATGTCCACAAATGAGTGAGCTGGCAAGAAATAAATGTGACATCACTCTCGGTAGATAAATGTAGTAAAGCTCAATGAAGTATCTTTGACAAATATTGGTGTGACCATTATACATGTTAGAGAAATGAAAAAGTGATACGTGTCATCCTGGATCATCACATGTTGAGCTTGATATCTCAATACCTTGAACATCATGTCCAAGTCTTCATGACTAGGATCTGCTAGAGTTGATCCTGCTTTGGGTGGCCATGGTACAGATGGAGGATTTTGATGAGATGAGGGAGGTGGCATTTGAGAGTGTGTTTGGGATGCGATCTCTATCGGTTTTCTTTTTGTTTCCTTTAGGCTTTCTTCTAGTTTTCTCATCTTTTTCAGCCATTTTATCTTCATTCTTTCATGGCTATCCTTCCAAGCTCTAGTTCTTTTCCAAGTTATGCTCTTTGACTCATTGGCCTCTGATTTCTTCTCTTGATCTACACTTTTGGTCAGTTGTAGTGCTTGGGCTCTAGTCACTACTTGCACGGGGGCCACAGTGGTCACACGTCCATTTGGATTTACAACCAAGCCAATAACATTAATTAGTGTAATCTTTTGAGTATTGGCTGGATTCTTGGGATTGGCTCTTAAGAGATATTCCTTCCCACAATTGCGACAAAATCCTTGAATAATCATCGGTTGGGGTTGCCTTGGTGGAGGAAGTGGATAATCATAGATGAAGTGATCTCCTTGACATTTTCAACATTGTCTTCTTGGTGCTTGGGATCTCATCTGCCTTGGTTGGCGCCTAGGTTAAGATTAGTATACATCACGTCGGAGTATTCAGGCTCCCAACTTAGTTCAATAGGTGTTTTCATACGAATAGACCTCATTATGGTCAAGTGAATCCATGTAGTAAGCCAGTAGGCTATCTATGTGCATCGAGTCAAAGCTCTAAGCACTAGGATCACTTTCTGAAATTAGTGGGGTTCATGCACTAAGGCTCTATTCAGGTTATCCTTTGTCGCAACATATTTGACCAGATATTGGCAAGGGGTGAAGATTGATGACCTAACACAGGTTGTGGTCTCTGTTAAGCTTGTTAGTGGGGTTGATAAGATTGCTAGGGCCTAAAGTATGGTTGCTATTGAAATTGGTTTGGATATCTTCCTGGTTGTTGATATGGCTACTAGTAATTTTATCTAACCACTTATTTGTTGTACGGGCAATCTTGTGATGTGTGGTTAGTGTACCTTCTCTCTATCATGCAATACTGGCTATTAGGGTTCCCTGGGTCTAAGTCATGATGGGGAAAGCATTGGCCATGTGAACGCTTCCAAAAGTATAGCATCATTTCACTTAGACCATTCTAGGAGTTTGTCTACTTGAGACTCGTAGTTTTTGGGCTACTTTTTGTGCCAAGTCATCAATTGAAGATGAAGGCTTTGATGTGAAAGTGGTAGAAGGCTTTGAATCCTTGTAGATCTTTGAAAGTTCTAACTCGTATCCCAAGTTATCCTCAATACTGATACACATTTGCACACATTGGTCTATGGTCTTGGGTTCCTTCAAGTATACATATGATCTCAATTTCGCACTTAACAAGCCATCCAAAAACAATACAACTTGTTTGTTTGGTGTGGTTAACTCTAGAATTGGGCATCTCTCAACATATTGCCTAAACCTACATCTTGCCATCCGAATAGTCTCTTGGGGTGTCTATTTAAAGCTATGGATCAAAGAGGAAGTGTTATATATGATGCCACTCTTAGAGAACTTTGTGATAAAGCTTCTAGCAACTCATTGATGTCCCTAAACTAACCTTGATGTAGTGGTTGGAACCACTTAAGGCCATGTTCTTCAAGGTTAATCCAAAGGCATTGTATTGAGTGAACAAGTCATCAACTTGTTCGGCTCTCAACACTTGTTTGAATTCAGCCACATGGTTATAAGGGTCTCCAATGCCATCAAACTAGTTTTTCATTGACATTACCAATTAAGTAGGTTTGAATATCCTCAGGTGTTCTCTCAGTCTAGGCAAGGGAAACTCCTCCATGCCTCTCTGGTGTCTAGGTCCTCTCTATCTCTTCTGACCCATGCTATATGTATCCGATGACCTCTCTCTTGTCAAGGCATTTACAAACTTTACTTCATGCCTCTCTCAAGACTTTTCTTTATGAATTCCTAGAATATGAGAAGATCTCGCTCCATGCTGACCATGAGAACCATGCGATCTCTGAGGAGGGAATACTAGTTCACCTTTCCAAGTGAATGCATGTCTACCATGTTCCATAACCATGAACATCCTCTCGGAAGAGTTATCTAAATAGAATACTTTTTGAAGAGTGTGAGGGTCTTTGAACTTATAAATAGTCACTCCATCTATCTTGCAATGGTTTGTCAGGTTTGAATCTCTAGAATGCTTTGTCCATCTCTCTATTCAAAAAATGTTATATGCTCTTATTATCTTGAGGAATCCACTTTGGTGTGATTATCCTTGATAAGATAGACATACCACAAGATGTTCTAGGATCTTTTCTAACATTTTCTTGCTCCAAGTCTCCTATTTTCGACTCACGAATTATGATTCCAAACTCATCCATCCTATCATTTGAACTCATAACCACATTCATGGTTCCTTGCTTATCAATATAAGATACCCCTTCAAATTTGACTATAGGATGTTCAATTCCAAAGGGTTGATCAGGGTTTCTGAGTTGGACCACTGATCTTCTCAAACCATCCTCATAGATTTGAGCACCTAAGCAGTTGGTTTGTATGTACTCTAATTGAGTTTTGTAGGGACCTTTAGGGGCCTATAAGTAGGCTGGTCCTAAATTGCCTATATATCTCTCCATGCTAAGTGACATTTTTGAGTCACTAGCTTTGAGCTCAATACATAAGGGTAGTCACTAACCTGTTGAGCCCATGACCTAGCGATGTGATTGACACTAGCTTCAAATGACCTAGTGCTTTGTCTATCCCATTCTAGGTGTCTACTTGACCTGAAGGTCATATGCTTTGATGATTGACCCACTTACCCAAGTACAACCGTGTTTCTAGGTTCTTTTGTAGTATCCACTTGTTCTTTTTAATTTTTTCCAGGGTGTATATTTTCTTGTTTTAATATAGGTGTCATTACAAACAAATATATTTTACCATACTTGATGTTTTCCTCGATTAGATTATATTATTTTTCATTAGAGTTTTCCATGATGTCAATTAATCTATACTTGAACTCAATAAGTTAAAGTCTCTTGAAATTGATCATGCCTATCGTGGTCCTAAATTAATCAAATTTTCTAATTTTCTTAGTCTAAGCTAGAGAATCCTCTGAGGGGCTGAGAGTTATTCCAACCTCCTACTTAATGCCTATTGGAACTCAAGGTCAAGAACAAGCATGGAAGCACATCAGAAAAGTGGACACACAAGAAGAAAAAGCAAGTAGGGAGCTCCAAGAAGTACATGTCAAGTTTTCAGAAGAAATCCCTATAAAAATAGTGATTTTCATCACTAAAAGCCATTGTAAATATCATTTCATATTTTTGTAACTCCATTTTGTTCAAGTTGAGGAGGCCTCAAACTTGAGGAATATAGAAGTATCATCCTACCAGTTTTCATAATTATTAGACTCCGTTTGAGCCCTCAAATAAGCCTTGGAACCTAATTTTAACTAGGTTGGACATTAGGTTTGGACAAGGCCAAAACTAGTCAAAACACTGTAAAAAGAGCTAGAGAGCTCATTTTTGGGGTTAATTGGTTGTAGATTTGAGCTTTTGTAAGAGAACTCTTTTGTAATCGAAGCTTTCCATTGTTCCTGTCTTTGATCTTGCCTTGTGTGTGTGTGTGTGTGTATGTGTGTGCATGCTCATGTGCTTCTCACTCACACATTTGTGCATTCACATGCTCATGGTCTTCATACCAGTCCTCACGTCTCTGCGGATTGACAAGTAAAGGAGGTGGTGCTTATGCTTGAGCTACACCAAATTTTGGCATTGTTGTCGGGGAGAGAGCTTTGAGGACAAGCGTTGTGATGGTAAGATCGTAGACTTGCGATGTTGGAAGGTAAAAAATAGTTATTTTCTGTTATTTTTCTGATTTTTCTTCTCCATCATCATCATCATCATCATCTCCATCTCCTTTCATCTTCATCTTCATAGAAATTTTTCATTTTTCTCTACATATTCCACATTTTCACCTCATTTTCCATTTGTGGGTGTGCAAGAAGGAGAGAGGGAGAGACAAAGTGCTTGTGTGTGCAAGTTTCTATGATTTCCATGACCCTAAGCTCGACGCACAAGCCTCAACACTAAAATTCAAAGTTCCCGCCAAAAATCTCTAAAAATCGCGATTTTATGGTGAAAATCGTGAGAAATTCAATTTTTTCTCAAAATCGTGATTCACAGGTTGTGCTCAAAAATGTGATTCTCTACGTTTTTCAAAAACACGATTCTCTGGTCATTCTTAGAATCGTGATTTTTTAATGATTCTCAGAAAACATGATTTTCAATCAAAGTTGCGATTTTTAGGTCAAAAACGTGATTTTGACAAAACACGATTCTCAGTCAAAATCGCGATTTTCTAGTCAATCTCAAATTCACGATTTTCACAAAACACAATTCTTTAGAAAAACACGATCTTGAGGTCATTCTCAAAATCGTGATTTTTAGGGTATCTCAAAAACACAATTCTCTATCAGGATCGTGTTTTTCACGATTCTTTATCAAGATCACGTTTTTCACGATTCTCTGTCAAGATTGCATCTTTTAGGATTCTCTGTCAGGATCTCGCTTTTCACGATTCTCTGTCAAGTTCACATTTTTCACATTCTCTTTTAGGATCGCGTTTTTCACGATTCTCTTTCAAGATCGCGTTTTTCACGATTCTCTGTCAGGATCGCATTTTTCACGATTCTCTATCAAGATCACATTTTTCATGATTCTATGTTAGGATCACATTTTTCACGATTCTCTATCAAGATTGCATTTTTCACGATTCTCTGTCAAGAACACATTTTTCACGATTCTCTATAATCATGTTTTTCACGATTATCTATCAGAATCGTGTTTTTCACGATACTCTGTCAGAATCGCGTTTTTTGGGGATCGCTCAGGATCGCGATTCTCACTCAAAATCGTGATTTTCTTTGTTTCAGGATCACGATTCACAATGAAAATCATGGTTCTAGAGATTGCTCAGGATCACGATTTTCAGTCAAAATCATAACTTCCTCTGCCTGTTTTGACCCCCATGAGCCTAATTTGACATAACGTTTTCATCAAAAGTCCATTTTTTGAGCTCTATAGCTCGTTGGAAAGCTTGTTTTGAATGCTACATGGGCTCAGCTATTTTTGTTAAGAATAATGTGTTGATTTTTAGATAGGCTAATTTGAATTTGACCCTCAAGTGGGATTGGAAAGCCAAGGGGGCTCCAAAGGATTTTGAGCAGTATAAAGGGGAAATTTTGGACTCATAACCAAGGCATATGAACCTTAGATCTGGTAGACACTTAGGCAAGGATAGACAAAGCATTAGATCTTCTAAAGCTAGCATTAACCATACAGCTAGGTCGTGGGCACAACAACTTAGTGGTTATCCTTACGTGCTAAGTTCTGACACAAGTGATTCAGAAATGTCCTTTAGCATGGAAATACCTACAAGTAGTTCAAGCACTGCCTACTTACAGACACTAGAAGGTCCCTATAAAACACAATTGGATTATATTAGGATCAACCGATTAGGTGCTCACATCTATGAGGATGGCCTGAGGCAATCAGTGGTCCAACTCAAAAATCTCAATCGACCGTTCGGACTTGAACACCTAGTGGTTAAATTCGAAGAAGGGTCATACATTGATAAGCAAGGAACCATGTATGAGGTCATCAGCTTACCAAATAGGACAGATGAGCTTGGAAATATCATTCCTGAGAATGAGATAGGAGACCTAGAGCAAGGAGATGTAGGAAGAGAACCCAAGACTCCTCGAGGCAAATAAGTCTTAGCCAGAATACTAACACTAGAATAGATTCCCCACAATAACAAAAGTGTGGAACTGTTTTGGAATGGGGAGACAAATGAATCTTTTTACAATTTTAGGATTGATCAGCCTAGCAAAGTAGGAAACGTGATGATATATGAATTTAAAGATCATGATACCCCAGGCAAAGTGTTCTACCTAGACAACACATCAGAGAGAGTTTTCGTGGTAACAGAGCAAGGTAAGCATGCATATACTTGGCAAGGTAAATTGATTTTTCCTCCACCAAGATCTAGTGTTTCCCATGGCCTCCAAGGAGCATGATCATCCCAGGCTCATGAAAACCAGAGGGAAAAATCAAGAGAGAGACCTGAGGTAAGCTTTGCACACATTGTGGGTAGAGACAGATCAGGATTTGAAAGTGAAAGACATGAAAGAGAGAGACATAGAGTACATACACATCAAAGAGATGAACATGATTTTCCATTACCTAGACCCCGAGAGTACCCAAGAACCCTTAGACCCTCCCAAGTGGTTAAGGCAATGAAGAACTGCTTTGACAGATCAGGAGATCCTTATGATCATGTGGTCGAGTTCAAACAAGTGTTAAGTGCTGAACAAGTTGAGGACTTGTTCACACAATTCAAAGCATTTGGTTTGACCCTCAAGGGTACCGCATTAGCTTCATTTCAGCCCTTGAACAGTCACAACTACCAGAATATACATCAACTGCTAGAAGAATTCATTGTAGAATTTTCCAAGAGTGGTATCAAGCATAACACATCATCCTTGATCCACAGCTTCAAGCAAAAACCCCAAGAAACAATGCAACTTGCAGGAAGACGGATTAGACAATACTTAGAAACATGCCCTCTCCCAGAATTACCCACACCAGCCAAACAAGTGGCTTTGTTTCTAGATGGCTTACTAAGCACAAATTTGAGATCATATGTGTACTTGGAAGAGCCTAGATCCATAGAAGAGTGTGGGTGGATGTGCATTGACATAGAAGACAACTTGGGTGAGGAGTTGGAATTGTCCAAACTCTATAAGGATTCTGACACTTTTCCTAGTCAAACTTCTAGAACCTCCATTGAGATAGATGAGATAGTTGAGCAAGTTGCCAAGAACTTAGGAGTTCAAAATAGACAAACTCCAAGGGTCATCTCATTGAAGCGATGTTACAACTGTGAAGGAGACCACATGGCTAATGTTTACCAAATGATGGCTCAACCCCAAGGAAACCCGAATGCTCCATATTGCACTATTGAGAGGAAATACACAAACCATGCAGCTCAAGATTGCCCATACAATAGGTACGCTTTTAGACAAAATTACGAGCAACCTTACCATCAGGGCAGGTATCAGAATCAATACCAATAGCCATATTATAGGCCACAGCAAAAATATCAACCTCAATACCAACAGCAATATCAGGCACCATATAGGCCATAGCCAGTCCTAGGAAACCAACTACCACCTCTAGCTAACGTGATCCCAATTAAGTATGCAGTGGAAGAAGAAAACCATAATAGAGCATTGGTGCCAATGACCCCTTTGGTCTTAGAAAATGACTCTCATGCTCATAGATCTAACTACTGCCATGAAGATAGTCCACATGCTTATTACAGAGAGTCACCTAAATATAGTGAGACTTATCCATATTAGTATGAAGCACCACCTATGGAACAAAATTGGGAGCCATAATACTCTAATGTCATGTATGAGAATCCAAACCCTAGACCCCAATTAAGACAAATAAGACCACAAGCCCCTAGAGGACCATGTTTTAGATGTGAGGGTGACCATCTCATTCGTAAATGTCCCCACTCACCAACTCTGGGCCAAGGACAAAACATCACAATACATTAAGGTTTTTGTCCTGAGTGTGGCAAGGAACATCTCTCGAGAGATTGTCCAAGGAACCCCTCTAGTGTGCCCAAAGTTACACCCATTAATGTGGTAGGCTTAGTGGTGGATTCAAGTTCAAAAAGCATTAACATGGCTCTTGTACAGGCATTTACTAGGGCACAAGCCTTACAACAAGCAAAAATAGCTCATCAATTGGAGTCAAGTGAATCAAGAGAGCCTAGTAAGAAGAAGACGAGAACATGGAAGGATACCAAGGAAAGGTCCAATCGCAAGTGGAATAAAAAGTTATCTGAACTAGAAGCAAGCCTGAAAGAAGCAAAAACAAAAATAGAAGACATTGCATCTCAAAGCCCCTCGCATGCTGAAACTCCAACCACTCCACTTCATCCCACCCCGCCCCCCACTGTAAATAAACCACTAGGGTCTATTGTTGCAGATCCAACCCTAAAAGGCTTATACATGATGTTCAAGGCCTACTAGGCTCGACTTCAAGAAGGGCCAACAGATGCAAACCTAGACAAGAGTTACCCTAGAGTGGATTTAGAGATTGAACGGACAAAAATGTGCATAAAAATGGTAGAACTAGCTCAAGCTATGCTCTAGACTAGTCACTCGTTCAATCAGACAAACTCTATCAAACTGGATTTGCATTTCCACGGGTTACTAGAAAGACTAGAGTAGTCGATAAACAACCTGCAAGTTTCTTTACCTCCACAGGCTCAACCAGTTGTTGAAAGAGAAAGCTCACCACCAACAAAAGTCTATGTTCTTGATTCTATGGATGATGGAACACCTCTTTCAATTCAAGAATACTCTCCAAAGTTCTTGCGGGAAATACAAGAAGAAAAATGGGCCAAGGAAAAGGGTAATCCCCCCTCCTATTCCTCAAATTGATGACCTTCATGATCAATTTCCCCAAGACATTCCATCTATTTAGAGAGATCAAGTAGAGCAACAAGAAGAGGAGTGATTAGATTTTGAATCTAACTCTTTACAAGAGTTACCGCAACTCATAGGTCCATGGGAATATGAATCTTTTTAGATCAAAGCTCCCACAATATTGATAAGAAATAAAGACTCATTGGTTCCAAGGAACACTGATGTCATGAAGAACACTAAGGTTCATTGTCATCTCACCGTAGAAGAGCTGCTCAAAGTAAAACCAGAGCTATGGAAGCATGTGGCGAATCAAGTTCTTGAACTCGATTCCAATGTATCAAAAGCAGGCTCTAAACAGAAAGTACCAGAGATACCTTTAGACAAAATAGGAGACATGAGTGAAGGTGAAGAAGGTAACACTTATCTTCCACTCACGTACCAAGGTTACACAACCAAAGATATCTTAGATTCAGGTGTTGGTGTTGCGATTGTGACCACCTCCTTGTGGAAGCAATGGGGAAAACCCGCATTAAGACCAACTAGGATGAAGCTTCAAATGGTCGATGGCCATGTTGAAAGACTCTAGGATTGCTAGAAGGGATCACTCTAACCACTTGTGGTGTAGAGTTTGAACACATTTTTGCTATATGTGACTTTGACAAAAATAATGTCTATGAGATGATCCTAGGAAGACCTTTCCTACAACAACTGCAAATAGTACAGGATTGGGGAACCAACTCCTTGTACTTATAGCACTTAGGGGTCACCACCAAGGTCAATCTAAAGGATTATACCTTCAGAGATGTACCACCCATATAGTGGAATCCTATCCACAAAGTGCAAGAAGATTCAATCTATGTGCATTCTGAAAGTTCACATGATCCATCCTAGATGCATGAAGATACTCACTTGTGGATGTGCGAAGTTGCAAAGGAAGAGGAAAAATGCTTAAAGATGAGACAAGAACTAACTTCGCTAGGAGATAGACTAGTTAGAGACCCAGCCTACACACCGATGATCTTTCCAGATGAGGAATTTGAGCCTTATGGCTGACCAAAAATCTTAGCCACCATGGACATTGCTGTCAATGAGGAATAGTGGACACCTCATTGTGATGAGGAGGGTTATGATATTTTAGTGTTCATGTGTCAGCCCTTGCTAGAAGAGTGTGACCCTAGCAATATCATAGAAGAAGAAGAGGATGACAATGATCTAGAGTCCATTGTGATGAATAGTTGCTTTAACTCAAAAAAGCACTATCTAGAAGATGTAGGAGTGTTTAACCAAAAAGAAGAAGAACCTCTCACAAGCATTAAAACAATAAATTCAAAGAATGGAAGTGAAGGTAGTAAAAAAAAAAAGAAAAGAGAAGCAGTAAAACAAGAAGAGGAGGAATCATTGTTTGAGGTACCAAAAAATTTCAAGAAATATGTAGTTGAAGACCAAAAAATTTTGGTACATATGCCTAAGAGAGAAGCCATCACAGGAGAAGCATATGATAATAAATAAAAGACCAGAAAGATTGTTGTGACCATTATGTTGGGTGTGTGTAAAAGTGAGAGAGACACATAAGAAGCACACACAAGGAGCACAAACGTAGCAAGACACACGAAGACGACGGATGGTTGGAATAGCTCTCTCTATTGACGATGAACTGAACTGAAGCAAGAGATAAATAATATCCCTAGTACAAAGTACCACCACATATGAGAGTATCAAGTATGTGGTAACATGGGGAAAAAACCTCTAGCTAGTGCTAGAGTAAAGAGTGCCCATGTATAGGGAAAAGGTTCACATTAAAGTTACTCAAGGAACACATAAGTGTAACAAACCCCCCTGGAGCAAATGATGTGAATACATACAGGGAGTGACAGATCAGTCCCCACAAGGTAATAATCCTAAATCTTTGCGAAAAGCTTCAAACTTTTCCCATGGAAGAGCTTTGGTGAATATGTCTGCCACATTATCTTGTGTAGGCACATATACCAAATCAATATCTTCTGCATGAAGGCACTCGCTCGCATAGTGATAATGCACCTCAATATGTTTGGTCCATGCATGAAACACTAGGTTTCGTGCAACAACCAATGCACTATGACTATCAGTGAGAATATGTGTAGAAACATCAATCTCCATACAAAGATCCATCAATAGGTGTCTCAGCCATATACACTCCACTATAGCTATGAAAATTGCCATGTACTCAGCTTCACAACTCGATGTCACCACTGTAGGTTGCTTCTTACTCAACCAAGATATGCATGATTATCCAAGGAAAAAGCAATTATCACTAGTGGACACGCGAGTATCGTAACAACCAACCCAAACACTATCTGTAAAAGCATGCAAGCATGGCTAAATATCTCTTCCATAAAAGAGACCTAAGCTCAAAGTTCCTCTGAGATATCTAAACACATGTTTCACCGCTTGCCAATGCTTAGTGCAAGGGCTATGCATGGATCGACTCAACTGGGAAATTGCATACTGTATATCTAGCCTTGTGTTTCATGCATATATAAGACATCCCTCAGCTTGCTGGTAAAGAGAAGTATCAAATGCATCACTGGAATCCTCAACCGAGAACGTGAATCCTGTCTCAAATGGTGTGGAAATTGGCTTGCAATCCTCAAAGTCAAAATGTTGAAGTAGTTTTTCAACATACTTTGATTGATGCATAACAATTCCCCCCTCAACGGATACAAACTGGATGCCAAGATAGTAGCTCAAAAGACTAAGATAAGTGACATCAAAAGTATGCTGCAAATCAGCCATAAGAATGCCAAGTTTTGCATCACGTGACCCAGTCAAGAGTATGTCATCGACATAAAGAACAAGCACTATAAGATCATCCCAATTTTGTGTACATAGAGAGTGCTTTCAATTGGACTACATGTGAAGCCAAGAGCAATCAAGTGCGTATGGATTTTGTCATACCATGCACGTGGAGCTTGCTTGAGTCCATACAAGGCTTTATGCAAGTGACAAACCATATGCTCTTTCCCTTTCATAGCAAATCCAGGAGGTTGCTTCACATAAACCTCTTTTTGCATATCACCATTCAAGAAGGTTGTTTTTATGTCCAACGGATGCACTTTCCAACCTCTATGCGCAGCCAATGCAGCCATGGAACAAATGGTAGCCATGCGTGAAGTAGGTGCAAAAGTTTCCTCATAATCAATGCCATATTGTTGCACATATCCTTTGGCAACCAATATAGCTTTGTAGCGATCAATGCTACCATCAGATTTTCTCTTAATCTCATAAACCCACTTTGTACGAATGGCATTCTTTCCTTTCAAAAGAGAGTGGCTCTTCAGTACATGAAAGAGAATTATCCACAAAATTACTTGATGCATGGTGAGAGCTTGATCTTGTCCTACCAAGTAAAGGTGTGCTCAATTTGTTGTCCTGCAAAGTTTGTTTCAGCCACTTTGGCATAGTTTGTGCGCTCTTGATAGACATGCGTTCATTATGTAAAACATCTTCAATATGTACATCATGCATGGGCTGATTTTCATGCTCATTCTTAGTCATATTTTGATGCAAAGGTCCAGCCATATGTGGCTAGAAATTTCTAGCCGTTTCAGCAATTTTTTGGCTAAAAAATTTCAGCCATGTTTGGCTGCAAATTCTTTGCATTTTCAGCTCTATTCTGTTGGAATTTTTTAGTCCTTTGAGCCCCAGTTGGCTAGTCTACATGGCCATAATCAAGCGCACCATTTTGGAACAAAGGCATGAGTGTATCGAACACATCTTGTGAGCTAATTGTTGGCTGTTTTTTGCATTCAAGTAGAGGGAAAACTCAATTTTCAGAAAATACCACGACTCAAAATCATTATGTTTGTCAATGGATGATACAAAAGATATCGCTTACTTTCAGCACTATAACCAACAAATATACATTTCTTTGCCTTATCATCAAGTTTGTGACGTTGTTGTGATGGCACAAGAGCATATGCCAAACAACTAAACACACGCATATGACTCACCATAGGCTTATGACCATTCCAAGCCTTATAAGGAGTGATGACTCTCAATGCTTTTGTAGGGCAGCGATTCAACACATAGTTTGCACACATGACCACTTCCATTCAAAACTTATTAGGAAGATGCTTTCCTTTAACCATACATCATTCCATTTCAAGTAGAGTTCTATTTTTATGCTCCACAACACCATTTTGTTGAGGTGTATATGGCACCGTACATTGGTGTGAAATACCACTTTCATGAAGAAAAGCATTAAACTCATGTGACATGTATTCACCACCACGATCTATGCATAGAGTCAATAGCTTTTGTGAAGAAAAATTTACAGCCATAGCTAAAAATTCTTTGAAGCAAGAAAATACCTCATTCTTTGCTTTCATAGGATACACCCATGTATGGCGAGTAGCATCATCAATGAAGGTAACAAAATATACATGCTTCCCAAAAGATGGAGTCTTGATGGGACCACATACATCACTATGAACAAGCTTCAATTTTCTTGTAGTGTTTGTATGAATATCTTTTGGAAAAGAAGCACGATGCATTTTTCCAAGAATGCAACCTTCACATGCATGCTTTTCAATGGACTCAAGTGTAGGGAAGCCAATAACCAGTCCTCGTTTTGCAAGTAAAGCAAACTATTGAAGTTTAAGTGACCAAAATGAGCATGCCAAAGCTCCATTTCAGTCATGGAAGAGGTATGAGCAACTAAGGCATTCGAGGAAGCCTTCTTGTATGTATCCATGCAATACAAGCCATTACATAATGTAATGGACATCACAATAACATCACCATTGCTGAAATCATGAACCATACACTTATCATCAACAAAGTGTACATGAAGTCGAGCTTTGGCAATCAACAAAACTAAAATTAAGCTCTTCTTGATACTGGGCACATAACAATGCATTTTTCAAGAAAACCACACCTCCATTTGTAGCCGTAAGCTCAATTTCTCCTACTCCAATGATAGGATAAGAGGCATTGTTTGCACACACCACATGTCCTCCTTTGGGTGCATCTTTCAAAGAGGCAAAAAAATATTTTGCATGATGTTATATGCTTTGAAGCACCACTATCAAAGAACCAATCCAAATCAGCCTCACTCACAACCATACATTTGGAATGCAAAGAAGCATCATAATGACATGTAACAACACATGCCCAAAAATCTTGAGCCATGTTAGCTTCATCATTCTTTACATTTGCGAAATTTTCAGCAATAGACATGTTGGATTCCTTCTTCTTTTCATTGCATTTAGCAAGCTTTCTACACTCATCAATAGTATGACCAGCCTTCTGGAAATATTTGCATCTCTTCTTCTTTTGCAAATCGGCATCATTAGAGGAATGAGTGGAAGAGGAAGCTTGAGGCTTTGGTTCTGATGAACCCAAAGTTGAACCATACTTGCTTTTCCCCTTTGTGAGATAGCAAGTGCTTGTGTTCCCTCAATCAAACCACTCATATTCACTCTAGATTGCTCTTCTTGCAAAAGAAGAGACACAACCTCATCAAATGCATACATATTAGGATTTCCTTTTGCAACCAAACGGAGTGTAGTAGCAACGCTTTGAAAAGATTCTAGTGATCATTTCAACAATGTAGAAATGAGTGATTCATCCAGAATAATTTCATCTATGTTTGCCAATTGCTCTTTCAAGTTCTTGATGCATGTCACATACACATCCACTTACACATTTTCAGCCATACATACTGTAATAAAGTAAGTCTATGATCTAGGGATCCGATGGCTTCAAACAGATCTGAAATCGGATACCATTTGGTCACTCGCCTGTAGGACCAAAGATCTCAAGAGTAGACTCAAGAATAAGTCATGTGCTCTCATATTCAAGTAATCTACTTAGCCTAGAGGTTAAGTCTCATGGTTGTGAAGGAAGAGGTCTTGGGTTCAACTCCCATGGGGAGCATGGGAAGAGAGTTTTGCCCAAAGAGCTCTAGAGCCTTCTAACTCAAGTTAACGTGAGTTAACTTGAGTCCAGTGGACTTAACTCAAGAGGTGAGTACAACAACCACTAGTGGACTCTAGTGGAAGGTACTAAAGTAGTGGTCGAGATCACTCCAGCCACTAATAGACTCTAGTGGTGGATATGAAAGGAGTGGAGGAGATTGCACATGCACTTGTGGACTCTAGTTACATTTGTGGTCCTCATTAGTTCAAGCAGCTATATATACAGGCATAAGGTTGGGAGGAGAGTCATCTCTCAAGCATGTGGTGGTCGTAATTCTTAGGATGTTGCATTGGTATCAGAGCTCTAGGCAAGCTTCCATGGTGACCTTGCTAGGCTCATCATCTTCTTCATTAGAATGTGCTTAATAGTCTTATCATTCTCTCCATAGCTTCTTGCTCGTCAAACTCCACTCGCGGCTGACCAGAAATGCGTGCCGAATTTCGTCATGGCGGACATAGCTCAAGGAGGAAATCATAAAAAGCACCACCCTTGCTATGAGGAGTAAAGGACTCGAACCCGCTTCCTCACGATGAGGAGTCAACAGCCTATCCACAAAGATCACGGGTGGATGTGAACTAAATTCTGTCGCAGTTCATACTGGTCTTTCTTTTGGGCTGAAGAACGACGCATCCAGGAGCAAAATCACAAAAGTACACCACCTCTGCCGATAGTTGTTACGGAAATCGAACTTAGAACCTTTGGTTTGGAGCGTATTCACCTATCCATAAGGCCAAACGAGGTGCACGAAAACATCTCCAGAGCACATAAACTTGTTCGTTCTTTGCACTGCAGAAGCTCTCACTTCGAGAGCTAAAAGGGCGATTACTGAACAGTTCCCTCCGAGATTCGAACCGTGGTGGCATATTTGAAAGTTGCATCAGATAGCCAAGCCACTCCAAGCCTTTCTCTGGTTCAAGTGCGCAGAAAAAGCTTTCTGAATCTAAAGTCGGTGGTGAAGATTCATGAACGGGTCGCAAAACTAAAGATCCATCGAGAGGCATCAAGGACACGGATTACAAAAAGAGCAATTGTTGCAAGCCGAACCCGAGAAGTATTTTGTTTTTAGCCAAAGAAACAACCAAGGAGACCAAAGGGTGGAGAATGGCTCTTCAAGAGGATCAGAGGATGGACAAAGCTATGATCAAAGCTAAGTATTTTTCAGTTTCTACTTGGCCTTAATGCTTGATTTATCTTGTTTTCATTATTCTACACTTAATCTTAGATGCACATTGAAATAGCCAAGATTTCAATTGATTAAGTCTAGATTAGGATAATGAATCAATCCACTTCTCATTCCAAGCATTAGTTTGCATTAAGGAAAGACTTGGTTTAAAAAGGATCCTTGTGCATCAAAGAATGTATTTTGGTAGTTTAATTCTAGATTTCCTTTCCATTGCGTAAGTTCTTTATTGCACCTCACGGATATGTTTTTATATCATAGTGCATTAGGACAAAGGAAAGGATATACATGCATCAGGATTGCATGATATACATTCTTAGTACAAGGAAAAAATCATGCATCAAGCTCATGCATGATTGTTGTATTATTTTTTGGGCATGCAAAGAACATGCATGCATACGCATGTGAGCATATGCTTTTGCATGTAGATACATGCATTTGCATGATAGAATGGAATGTTGTTTGCAAGTAGATATGAGAATGTACTCTCTTAGTATTTAGCTTACTTTATAAAGCTCGCAGTTTGACATTAGGGAAGACCAAGGACTAGTTAGTTGCAAAGACATACTAGTTCTAGTTTGCAACTCAAGTAATTAGTCGATTTCTTCCCAAGTCGATACTCCGCTATCAAAGGCAAATACTTAATGATAATTAAGTATGATAGATGTCTCGCTAGGTATAGGTAAGCACTAAGAGAAAGTTAAGTAATAAATTTAATTACTTGCAAACTCTTTTATGATGTATGATGATACTTAGAAAGTCATGCGGATAAGCTTTACTTGATTAGTTACATACTTTATGTAACTTCTCAAGCATCCCAAGGTTGGATGAGAACGTCAACTATATTTCCAAGTTTCATGAGCACTCTTCTATTTAGAAGATTCCGAAAGTTTAAAGAAGTTTCTTTGTGGTTTCAAGATTTGTATCTCATGATGAAACCTCGGTAAGTAACTTTTTGGAATTGAGATATGAAATAGTCAAGCCTTCTATTTCATGTGAGATCATTCTCCTACCATGTTCAAGATGAATTTATTTTTGGGAAGGTAGATGTTCCAAGTAGAGGATCTTAATTGATTCATGAACTCTTCCCAAAATACACATAAATTCATATTATGTGATAGGTCCAAGGAATGATGAAGGCAAAACCTCTTTAGGATATAAATGTTTTGCCAAGATATAAAGGTACCAATCTTTTATAAATGTTCATTTGATTTCATCAAGGGGTGATGGAAATCAAAGGTTAAACCTCAACATCAATTGATCCTTGACGTCAATAAAAGGATGTTAGGTTCCATAGTTGCATCTCTGGTAAATGATGCAACTAGCTAAGCAGTCTTTAGGAAATAATATAAGTTCCTAAAGACTTGAAGCAAGTGTGAACTTTTCATTTAGGAATAGAAAGTTCCAAGAAATGGATTTTCAATCCATGAACTTCTCCTAAACAAGTTATGGTTATTCCTTAGAAGGAATCTCAAGTCTTTGAAGAAATGGCATTCTTTCAAGTATTGAGAATTAAATTCTTCATACTCTTTAAACAATAAGTAAGTAGTTCCCGGACATCCCAAACCACTAGAAGTGGTATTTCAAGTCCTATTTGTGATATAACCTAAAGGTATATCAAAGATTCTTAGCTTTGGAATCTGAGAGGCATAAGTGTATGCTTGGACTTGAGAAAGATCTCTAAAAATCCTGCAGGTAAGCAAAGCAGCTTAAAGATAGTTTCAGAGATCTTAAAGATAAAGACTATAAGTCTTTATTTTTATCGCAAGATCAACCAGACTTGATCAATCTTGGCCATGATTGTCCAAGTAATGTGCGATTAGAACTACTTTATAGATTGCCCAAGTATTGGCAATAAAATTCCTTTTGGGAATTATTCACTCAGGTTCCATTTATTCGATGGAAAACTGTGAAAAAGAGTAAGTTGTTCCAAGTCTGAACAGAGTAAAGAAATTCCAAGAATGTAGTCTGCAACCGTGAAAATGGTAATTAAGTCTGTGGAAGGTAAAACATAAGTGTTTACCTATCCTTAAAGGGATTTTGGTACAAATCCAGAAAGCATGAGCGGATGCTTAAGACTTAAGCAGTAAAGAGATTCCTAAATAAAGTCCCCGGGGTAGGTACCTAAAGCAACAGTAAACAAAGGAATCTAAAGACAAGATGTCAAAAGCTCTTGTCGCTACAAAAATTGGTCAAGAATAACCAATTGAACTTGAATTTGAGAAATTCAAGAACTTGGAATTCTGATTGGTTTTCATTTGAAAACCCTAGTAAAAAGGATTGGAGATATTCTATTAAAGGTTTTTCAAGTTCCCAAGGATAACCACAAGATCGTGAAACGATCATGTCAGAGAATTAAAACCTAGAATATCAAGATAGAGATAGTACCTGAAATTGCAAAATTCTTGTCAAGAATTAAAGCTAGAAGCTTCTCTATCTAGAGATGTTGTAAACTTTAGGATAAGAATCACCCACACATTAATGTGAATATAAAATAGGGTGGTATGGGACACCAGATTTAATACTCAGATTGATATAGGAAAGATGGTATGGGGACCGTGGGATGATAATTATCTTTTAGTCCTAGTTTGGATTTTGAAGTTAGGTTTCATCCTCAAGGGAATTAAGACTTCAAGAAAAGTTTAATTCATAAAGGATGAAAGTAGTATCTTACGATACTTCAAGATGACTTCAAGATCAAGGAAATTGAAGATATGAAGTAAGTGACTAAGTCAAGTATCAAGTTCCTAGTGTAACTTGATAAATTCACTCTTTTAGACTCAAAGAAATGCACAAGAATTGCATTCACGATTAGGAGTCAAAAAGACTGAATGTGACCTGAACTTAGTCTCAAGTGAAGCATTATTTGAATACTAAACTCATCGACAGAACCTCAGTGGGTCGACACACTGATGTTGGTTACCACACTAGTATTTTGTGGTTGGATGATGTTTTTGATTTTCTTTAAATCTTTTTGAGAATCCAACTTATTTCTCTTAAAGATAAAGACAATGCTTCAATATCCTGTTGAAATAGATCTTTGAAAAGTTGAAGTCCTGAGTCATCTAGTCTTTGACTCATAACAAATTTATGTTTGAATTGGTTGTACAGAGTCTTAGTTATTTCTTTCCGCTTTCCAAATCTTTTGAAATTGACTCAGATATAGTATCTGATTCCTTTTGCAAAAGACCAGGGTTAGCCAGTTAGAATAAAATAACTAACTTGAACATCCTAGATAGATGTTATGTACAAGAACCTTTTCAATCTTCAAAAGGTGATAAGTCTAAGTGGACTTATTCATTTGAGTTTGCTTCAAGTTATAGCATAAATGATTTCCTGGAGTCCAGTAGACTCTAGAATAGGGAAGTTAGGAATTGCTCATCAGATTGACAATTCCCAAGAACTTTCAGTTAAAAGTCTTTGAGAAAAGTGTCCTAAGTTGGACAATTTTCATTTTGAATTTGAATTGGTGAAGTTAGTATGGTTGATTCCACCGAAATGGTAAACTTTCTCTTACAGTTTACATAGGATTTTTTCAACTCATAAGGACAAAGTAGTCCTCTACTCGAGTGAAAAAATCAAGTAACTGTTAGATCAAAGTAAACCATTGTATAAACATCTATAGTTAGATGTATGGGACAATCAAACTTCAAGTTCTCCAAAACAAATTCAAGTGAATCAAGAGTTCTCAAAGTCTTGCGAGGGATAAGAATCCCACCTTCATTACTAAGCCCATGCACCAGTTATGCCTAGAAATGGACTAGTAATTTGAATCCACCTAGTTCACATGTTTGTGCCTAGATCGCACATCCAGAAACTGTGAATTAGCCAGGGATGTCATTAGATCCACCCTCATTATTCTTCACTAGTTTGTACTTTGTCCCGTTCATCAAAGTACAAAACCAGATAGTGTTTTGAATCATTTGGGCAAGGATGCCACCACAGAGATGAGACATGTTCTTCCAGTTCTAGAACATGACCATGTTCTTCCAGTTTTAGAACATGAGGCTCGGGGGTTGCCTACAGTTATATATATAGCTTTATTTTCGAGGACGAAAATCTTTCCCAAGGGGGGAAGAATGTAATAAAGTAAGTCTATGATCTAGGGATCCGATGGCTTCAGACAGATCTGAAATCGAATACCATTTGGTCACTCATCTGTAGGACCAAAGATCTCAAGAGTAGACTCAAGAATAAGTCATGCTCTCATATTCAAGTAATCTACTTAGCCTAGAGGTTAAGTCTCATGGTTGTGAAGGAAGAGGTCTTGGGTTCAACTCCCATGGGGAGCATGGGAAGAGAGTTTTGCCCAAAGAGCTCTAGAGCCTTCTAACTCAAGTTAACGTGAGTTAACTTGAGTCCAGTGGACTTAACTCAAGAGGTGAGTACAACAACCACTAGTGGACTCTAGTGGAAGGTACTAAAGTAGTGGTCGAGATCACTGCAGCCACTAATAGACTCTAGTGGTGGATATGAAAGGAGTGGAGGAGATTGCACATGCACTTGTGGACTCTAGTTACATTTGTGGTCCTCATTAGTTCAAGCAGCTATATATACAGGCATAAGGTTGGGAGGAGAGTCATCTCTCAAGCATGTGGTGGTCGTAATTCTTAGGATGTTGCACATACATCCTCAAGTTGCTTCCTCAAGTATGCAACACATGCTTCATTACGCACGGCATACAAAGAAGCAAGACTGTCCCATGCCTGTCGTGATGTAGAACATGACCAAATGTGTGGAACTATATGATGCTTCACAGAAAGCGCAATCAAAGCATGAGGTTGAGCATCTTCCCCATCTCATTTAAGCTACTCCTGTGTAGCTGGAGAAGGAGAAACCACTGTACTTGAAGAAGAAGCTCCATCTATGACAGTAGATTGTGAAGTAGAAGCATCTGCGGGTCTTCGATCTACATCTGCCACTATGTTCCAAAGTTGTTTAGCAACAAGAACATGCTTCATCATGTAAGACCACATCGGATACTTTGTCCTATCAAGCTTATGTTCAGTTTGAAGCATGTCAAACAAGTCATTGCTGCTGGCCATTTCACAAAAGAACAAGAATGTGAGAAAATCTTCACTTCGACAAAAGCTAAAATGAATGCTGAAATTTCACCTCACAAATTGTCACTCTAATGGCAATTCTGACTACACAAATGGCTTCAAAATGGGGGTAAAACACCATTGCACCTGATGCAAATGTTTCTTGGCTGCTGAAATTCACTATTCTATGCTCCGAAGTCGATTTGCATTGTTAAAAGTGTGCGAGCTGCGATGCAAAAAACCAAAACTTGAGAAGGAGCTTAACCTACTCTGATACCACTTTTGGGTGTGTGTGTGTGTGTGTGTAGAAGTGCGAGAGACACACGAGAAGCACACACAAGGAGCACAATGCAACAAGACACACGGAGAAGATGGATGGCTAGAATAGCTCTCTCTATTGACGATGAACTGAACTGAAGTAAGAGTTGAACAATATCCCTAAGTACAAAGTACCACCACATATGAGAGTATCAAGTATGTGGTAACATGGGGAAAAAACCTCTAGCCAGCACAGAGGAAAAAGTGCCCATGTATAGGGAAAAGGTTCACATCAAAGCTACTCGAGGAACACATAAGTGTAACACATTGAAGGGAACGAAGAGCGATGTATGTACATAGGAGAAGGCCTAAGTGTAGAAGAAGAAATAGAGTTTGTAGCTTTATTAAGGGAATATAGGGACGTGTTCGCATGGCATTATAGAGACTTGAAGGGAGTAGATCCAAAAATTTTCTCTCATATGATCCCCATGATTGCTGACGCCAAGCCCACCAAACAGAAGCCCTACACATATAATGACACTTATGCAGCTAAAATTAAAGAAGAAATTGATAGGCTGATTGAAGCTAGATTTATCTATGAGATTGAGCATACTGAATGGGTGTCCCCAATTGTAGTGGTGCCCAAGAAGAATGGAAAGTTATGTGTGTATTAACCTTTAAAAAGCTTAATGCCGCTATGATTAGAGATAGTTATCTACTTCCAATCATTGAGCATTTATTGAAGCTTGTTGCAGGCAAGGAAGTTTATAGCTTTCTTGATGGCTTTTTAGGTTACAACCAAGTAGCCATTACCCTAGAAGATCAACACAAAACAACCTTTGCCACAAAGTGGGGAATCTTTGCATTTTGTGTGATGCCATTTGGACTCACCAATGCACCTGCAACATTCCAAAGGCTCATATGTCATGTCTTCAAAGAGTTCTTACGAAAGAAGTTTCAACACTATCTATTGGCCAACAAGTTCAAGTTTTTCACTGATCATCAAGCTTTATTATATTTGGTCAATAAACCTTGCAATATAGGATGCTTAGGAAGATGGTTTCTCTTACTAATGGAATGCGACTTTGAAGTTGTTGTTAGGAAAGGTAGAACCCACCTAAGGGTAGATCACCTTTCTCACATCACTTCCGGTGAGCCATTGCAAGGAGTGGCTGATGAACTACATGATGCTTATCTGTTCAATTTAGAAGTTGTTCCTAAATGGGAAAATAAGTTGGTACCTATCCTAACCTTCGGACCCGCAAATAAGAATGTGAGAACGAACAAAGAGAAAATTGTAAGATCACAAAACTATCAAATATTGGTAGGCAGTATATACAAAAAAGATATAGAGGGTGTATTAGCTTGTTGTGCCGAGGACGATGAACATAGCAGTTGGTTGCAACAAGCCCATGAAGGATTGCTAGGAAATCATTACTCTAAACGATGAACATTGCAAAATCTAAAATGTTTAGGAGTGTATTGGCCTAGTATGGGCAAAGAAATACATAAGTGGGTTAAGAATTGTCCAATGTGCAAAGAGAGACCCCCAGTGGAGCATGCTACCCTTTATCACATGTCTTTAATTCCAGATTGAAGTGCTCCATTGATAGAATTTATGAGATCGCGAACACTACCCAGTGAGGCTAGCCTATCAAGAAAATGAAGTATGGAGCAAGAGGCTCAGGACTATGCCTTAGTTGGAGACAACCTATAGCGAAGAGGAAAAGATGGTTACTTAAGACTATGCATTCATGAATCAGATTATTTGAAAGTCTTAGAAACTGCACACAGTGGTGTTTCAAGCGGACACTTTGGTCCTGACCGAGTAGTTAAGACCATTCTATTTTTAGGACTCTGGTGGCCCACTCTTCATAAAGATGCACATACCTATGTGAAGAGATGTGACACATGCCAATGTGCACAATATCCGATCAGAAAAGATGAGATGCCTTTGAGACAAATGATGGGAGAACATGCATTCTCGAAGTGGGATATAGACTTTGTAGGTTCCATGAACCCCCCAGCTAGAAACTCCCATGCCGAATACATTACTGTAACCACACACTACCTTACAAAGTGGGTGGAAGTAAAAGCCATGACAAAGAATGATGCTCAAATGATAGTTAAGTTCTTATTTGAGAATGTGTTCACTAGATATGTATTACTGATAGAGTTAGTAAGTGATAGAGGTATGCACTTCTTGAACCAAGTCATTGAGAATGTTCTCCAAGAATTCATGGTTGTACATAAGAAGTCTGCCCCTATCATCCACAAGCTAACGGCAAGCCAACAACACAAATAAGATCCTATGTAACGTATTGACAAAATTGGTCAATAATAAACTCTCTGATTGGGATAAACAGCTTCATCATGTTGTTTGGGCTTACTGAGTTGCCTACAAAATGGTACTCAATGCCACCCCCTTTCAGATGATCTTTGGATAGAATGATATGCTAGCATTAGATTTCTTAATCCTAGCTTTAAAATTAGCACAAAAGCATGTGGAATGGACAAGAGTTGTCATCCAAGATCTTTGATCTAGAACGCTTAGGTGAGACAAGGCTACAAGCTGCAGTAGGCATCTATCTTGCAAAGAAAAGATAAAAGGCATATTTTGATGCACACATCAAGGATAAAGGATTGAAAGAGGGAGACCTAGTGTTGATTTATACGCTCAAACAACATGCCCAAAAACACGAGAAACGAGGATATGGACCCATGATCATTAATAGAATTTCCACTAGTGGCACGGTTCAATTGGCCACTCTAAAGGGTGACATCTTGCCAAACTATATTAATGGTTGTCGAGTCAAGCTATATCAAGAACCCCTTACAGAGGATATGTTAAGGAGACTCAACACTGCTAAGAAGTGAAAAGAAGAGGAGATAAGGGTTAGAGAGGAAGCACAGGTAGAGGCCAAAGAGTACATTAGGAAAAATAAGTTAAGGGGACTAGCCCTAGATGTCAATCCTGAAGCCCCACAATATCGCATGGCCATGTGCCAAACATCAAGTGCAATTGCTTCTCGAATAATTGACCGACGTCCCTTTGTGACCTTAGAGATAGGACACGGAGAGAATGTAAAGACTCTAAGAGCATTGATTGACTCAGGAACAACAACTAATGCAGTTAGACTTTCATATTGCCAAGACTTGCAGTTGAACATCAATCCCATAGAAGCCTATCTCATAGGATTGGGAGGTGTGGAAACCCCTTGTTTGGGCGAGGTAGAGCTTCCCATCTATCTTCAAGGTGCTCCAATGACAGTCAAAATGCTAGTGTGTCAAGATGAGGATCTTACAGAACCAGTTGCCTTGGGTCAAGGTTGGATCTATGACCATGCAGTCAACTTAAACCTAAAAAGTCAACTTCTTCAAGTTTGGGTACATGAACAGTGCATTACATTAGAATTAGAGAAGTGCATGCTCATAAATCTAGGTGTCACACATTCTCTTAGTTCTTCTAACACTAATCTTATAGAAGAAGATGGTGTATGTGTCAAAAGCTCTATAATGCAAAAGGAGTCAATCATGGAAGAACATGGTCGAAGGCGAGTGGATCTCTCTTCTTCTTCAAAGTTGAATGTAGCCACAATAGTTCACCCACAGAGGCAAGCAGAGTCATACAAGACAACTGCTATAGCAAATAGACAAACGAAATTCAAGAAGAAAGTAGTCTTGGGTATGAAGCAAATTTGGGTATAAGAAATTAGTGGCAGTTCAACAAGGGAGATTACACATGTGAGTACCCAGGGAACTCTTGCATGCGCAAACCCTCCGCTCTCATTACCAAGGAAAGTCTCAACAAAGAAACCCAGGAGAAGAATGTCTTAGAACTAAGCATAGAGAACAAAAGAAGATCAGTTCACCTCTTTTGCAATGGTAAGAACACAATCATCAAGGATATGGGTTTCGAAGCCAAAAGCACCAGGGGCCCCTACAAAACCAAAGAGTCAACCACAAGGTACACAAAACTCAAGAAAACATCCAAACATGAAGCGGCCAAAGGTGATCACTTCGCAGTCAAACACTCTTCTCAAATGGATCCCTATAAGGAGGAATGATCAGTTGTCATATGGAGTTCCAAGAGACACCTCTAAATATAGCTTGCATCAAGCCTCAACATGCGACAACCATGTGCCTTTGGCATAACCTTGTCTTTTGCACCATTTAGGTCATGCATTTCCAAAGTATGCATTAATATAGGGCCACATTACACGGTCGTGCATAGACACTTATGAGAATCCCACGCACATGAGACATAGTTGACGTATGTAAATTATTTTATTGGTACTAACATCTTTCTTCTTGTTTGGTGACATTGTTTCAAAAAAAAAAGGGAAAAAAGAGAGAGAGAGAGAGAGATTGTTCCCAGGTTTGGCTCATGGAACATGAATGAGTCATGCTTAGTTGAAGGTGGAATCGTTGATGATTGCATTTATCAGTTTGGATAGAAATGTGTCTCGACTAGCAAACGATATTATTGCTGCCTTATCTGGTAGATGTCCAGAACTTGGCATGAACATGGCATCCACAACTATTGTTCCCCCTTACCATGGTAGGACGGAAGAGCTTGAAGGTCTGCAACTTGAGCGATGCTTAACTACTGTATGTATGAGAGCATCCAAGGAGATATCTGCAAGGGGTAGTTCTGGTACCCTACAAATCCTTGTATGTATATTGGGTGAGAAGACTCCTACTTATGGTGAGCTAAAAATAATATGTGAAACTAAGCTTGGTGTAGTTACCCAATGTTGTTTTCAAGGAATATAAAAAAATTCAATTCTCATTATTTGGCAAATGTTGCTTTGAAGAGAGGGGACAGGACCAAGCACTCAAAGAATCTCATCAGTGGAGCATCAACAAGGGCATTCATCGACAACAATAGACCAGCCCATGGTCCATCACAATGACGGGTGTAGAACACGAAGAGATAAATATTGATCGACCTTTCATGGTAAGAATCCTCTACTTGCACATCATGACAACACTAATAGATTACGAAACCTCTTCATCAGCGTACCCTTGAGAAATTCGCTCAAGGCCCAATTTTTTTGCACCATACATTTTGAAATGCATTCCCCAAGTAAGCATGCATGGACCACATTACAAGGCCATGCGCAAGGCACATATTTTTATCAACCCCATGCACTAAAACACTTACCTATCATTCACTATGGGTTATGAGTAGTTGGCATGACTACTATGAACATCATCTTTAAAATATCTAGAGGACATTAGGTTACAACTACAATAGCAAGGAAGCAATCCACCGTCGCCAATTTCTCTAAATCAACCTTGACAACCTCTTTTGAGCAACTAGCAGTTTTGGAAGCTCACAACGACACATTCACCCTGGAATCTAAGGAAGAAGCACCTACAAAGGGACTAAGACTTACAACAGCTAGCAGTGACAAAATGAAGAAAAGGACAATCAACCTTGCTACATGCGGATGACAGACTGCTCTTATTGATACATGATGGACATTACCTCTCAAGTTAGTACAAGGAACACCCACTCCAACAAGGGTTTGTTAGGGACGACAGACTCAAGAGGGGGGGGATTGTTGGAAATCAAGGTCAAGCACAAGCATGGAAGCACATTAGAAAAGTTCACGCACAAGAAGAGGGGGCAAGTAGGGACCTCCTAGAAGTGCATGTCAAATTTTCAAAAGAAATCCCTATAGAAATAGTGATTTTCATCACTAGAAGCCATTGTAAATACCATTTCATATTTTTCTAAGTCCATTTTGTTCAAGCCGAGGAGTCCTCGAGCTTGGGAGTACTAGAAGTATCATCCTACCAATTTTCATAATTGTTCGACTCCGTTCGAGCCCTCAAATAAGCCCTAGAACCTAATTTTTAACTAGGCCAGACACTAGGTCTAGACGGGGCCAAAACTAGTCAAAAAACTATAAAAAGGGCTAAAGAGCTCATTTTTGGGGTTAGTTGGTTGTAGATTTGAGCTTTCTTAAGAGAACTCTACTCTTTTGTAATCGAAGGTTTCCATTGTTCCTCTCTTTGATCTTGCCTTGTGTGCATGCTCCTGTGCTTCTCACTCACACATTTGTGCCTTCACATGCTCACGGTCTTCATACTAGTCCTCATGTCTCTGCATATTGACAAGTAAAGGAGATGGTGCAGCTACAATGCCCTTGCTTTTGATTGATTGGCTTGAATTTGAGATCCCAAGTGTGCCACATACAATAGGCTTGCTTAGCCCTTCCAAGGACCAACCTCCTACTTGATGCCCTTGCTTTTGATTTATTGGCTTGAATTTGATCTCCCAAGTGTGCCACATACAATAGTCTTGCTTAGCCCTTCCAAGGAGTTTCAAATGCGTGCCAAAACTCCAAAAGTTAGCTCAAAATTGACCAAAAATTCAAACCCTAATTTTTTTGCCATTTTTTTTGTCTATTGCGATGGACATGGTCTCTCTGTTGCAATGGACAGAGTATGTCATGGGGGTCTACCTGTCATGATAGACAGATTCTATCATGACAGACATGTCTATCATGATAGTTTGGTCTATCTATCGTGATAGATAGAGTCTATCATGAAAAGGTGCCTATCGTGATGGTCAAATTTCTCAAAGGGATGTGTGTGTCATGATTCAATCTACCACAATAGATTGGTTGTCTTTCATGAAGTCCTGTTTGTCGCAATGGTCAAAGTTCTCATGAGGGAATGTTTGTCATGATGGACAGTCAGTCTATTGCGATAGATAGGGTTGTTTGTTGTGATGGACAGGTATTTTTTGTCAATTCTGTTTGTTGTGATGGGCAGGTATTTTTCATCAATTTAGTCTCTCGTTGTTAGACTAGGGGTGTTATGACACCCAATTTTATAATTAATTAATTATGCACCCTCTGAGTTTCCTTGAAAATCTCAATAGTTAGGGAACTTCAATCGTCTTGTCACCTCGTAACTGATATATACAGCAGATAAAGAGAAAACAAGAACCAGCGATAGCATAGTAGTAGAAAGTAGGTGTATTGTATCTGTAGAATTTTGTTATCAAAGAAATGCATATTGTGTATGCAGAGTCGTAATATCCTAATGTACTATAATGATATTTTTTTGTGTTGTAATAGAGGATGTGTTGCTTAGCCCTTCCGAGGAGTTCCAAATGCCTGCAAAAACTCCAAAAATTAGCTCAAATTTGACCAAAAATTGTAACCCTAATTTTTTTGTCATTTTTGTTTGTCTATTGCAATGGACATGGTCTACCTGTTGCAATGGATAGAGTCTGTCATGGGGCTCTACCTATCGCAATGGATAGAGTCTATTGTGATAGACATGTCTATAGTGATAGACATGTCTATAGTGATAGACATGTCTATAGTGATAGACATGTCTATAGTGATAGACATGTCTATCATGATAGACATGTCTATCATGATAGACATGTCTATCATGATAGACATGTCTATCATGATAGACATGTCTATCATGATAGACATGTCTATCATGATAGACATGTCTATCATGATAGACATGTCTATCATGATAGACTAGTCTATCTATCACGACACATAGAGTCTATCATGAAAAGGTGCCTATCTTGATGGTCAAATTTCTCAAAGGGATGTGTGTGTCATGATGGTTAGTTAGTCTATCATGATAGACTGGTTGTCCATCATGAAGTCCTATCTGTTGTGATGGTCAAAGTTCTCATTAGGGGATGTCTGTCACGATGGACACTCAACCCATTGCTATAGATAGGGTTGTTTGTTGTAATGGAGAACTGTTTGTCTTCAATTTAGTCTATTGTTGTTAGACTACATGTGTTATGACACCCAATTTTTTAATTAATTAACTATGCACCCTTAAAGTTTCCCCAAAAATCTCAACAATTAGGGAACTTCAACCATCTTGCTTCCTTGTAACTGGTATATATAGTAGATAAAGAGAAAAGAAGAACCAATGATAGCATAGTAGTAGAAAGTGGGCGTATTATATCTATAGACTATTGTTCGCATAGAAATGCATATTGTGTATGTAGAGTTGTAATATCCTAATGTATTATACTAATCTTTTTGTGTTCTAATAGAGAATGTGTATTTCTATTTTGATTTTATAATGTTATGAACTTCTTCTCCTTGTGATTCTATTTTCTATTGTTGTGTTGTCTTTGTATCACTTAAGGAATAGAAATGCACTAGATTTATTTTGGTAACCCCCATTCCTCGAACCCTATTTGCTATGTGAATAGTCGGCCAATATTTGGTGACCACAATGGGATGGGTTATTACTAACAGCACTTGATGAGGAGAAAGCTAATTCAATAATCAAAACAATGAGGGGGCGGAAGGCTATCCATTGCAATGGAGAAGGCTCATGCCAACATGCTCAAGTAAGTGGTTTTCAAAATATCAAGAATAGTAGGTGATATTTGCAGCAAGAGAATCATATACCTCACAGAATACAAATAGTTTGGGAGGCAGAATTTCTGGAAGTGACCGTGTATCAAACCAACTATGAGATCTGATAGATAAAGCGGTATTACCCTATCCATTTCTAACACAATTGTTGGAGGTACGGGCGGCTTTTGAGGTAGCAAAGTGGTAGAAAAGGGTGTAGAAGGATAGCAAGCCAAAGTGGAATTAGATAGGGAATGAGAGAAAAGAACCTAGGATTTAGGCATGGTCCTAGGCCCTTTGGATTTTGTTTGGATGGAGTAGCTCAAAGAAAAGCACACGGTACTGTGAAGGCGGGTTGGTGGCATATTTGAGACGGATTCACAAGAATATATAAAGCTTGAAGACAACTTATCGTGGATAACCACTCATGAAGAGTGGAAGTGATGGCAAGTTTTGATTAAGATGGCAAGCCCTATTCAATGAATTAGCGAAATGTAGTTTAATCAGTTTAGTGGAAGAATTGACGGCATCATGATGTCCATGTTTGCCTTTTTGACACTCAATATGATTTGTTGGAAGGAAATCTGGATGACGCCAAGAAATTTCAAGTATTTCAGGCCGCTCTTAGAAGTGAAACCATTTGTTGGTTAACTAAATTCACCTTGGATCATTTTGCAACATACGATGCTTTAAAAACAACATTTTTACAACGATTTTTGAAGGCCAAAACCATAGGTCAATTATGACAATGTGGTACATGGATGGTTTATGGATAGGTTAAATTCTTTTCTTAAAGAAAAACATGCCTTTTCGCATTAGATGGTACTAGATCTCCAAATCAAATCATAGATGCTATTGAAAACTTAGAATGTAATTTAAAGACCACCAACCTAATATGGCAACACTCTTTGAAAGCTTTAAATATAGTAGCTTTGAGTACTTTACCTAAGGCTCAATTGCATTGTAGAACCACCACATATGATGGCATGATTAGAAGAAGATGAGGAAACTTATTTTTTGGAAGTGAATAAAGATCTATGGTCTATCAGACTTGTTGACACACCAGTGGTTTTGTCACAATTTTAGCAAGCAGCTTTGGTGACCATTGTAGTACAACGTGTAGTTGAGCTTTTACATTCGGAGGAGGAGGCATCATGGCTTTCTAAGGAATATGTTTTTACATAGGCTAATGTACATATTTAAATTTAGGGTTGGAAATCACACCACAAAAGGTCAAAGTGCTAGTCTACTCAATGGATTTCAAAAGGAATTATTGATGCTCTTGACTGAGTTTAAAGATGTATTTGCTTAGAATTACTCATATATGCATGGATTAGATCCCACATTTCATTAGCATAAACCACAATTAAAGCTTGATGCTTCTTCCGTATTCCAAGAACAATATAATATGAACCCAAATTTCACAAAACAGGTCAAGGAAGAATGTGATCGACTACTATGAGTAGGATTTAAGGGCAGAAGCACAATTACAACTCATGGTAGTGTTTGAAGAGACTATCTTAAAGTCGGCTTATTTCCAAGAGATTATGCATTGTAGATACATATCTGCAAATGAAATGCAACATATGTTGTACTTCATGATTCTGGTAGAGTACAACACAGAGATCAAATGTGTAACAAGGAAGATATTGACTCATGCCACCCATTTCCAACCAGAGGATGTGTCCCAAGAAGCATGCAAAGGCATTATGTTCCAACCTAATTGGCAAGCACAACTCCTTCAAGAATAACCTTAAATGATGTAGTTGTGGATGAAGGCACCTTTACATGCCTTGTATAATCTGTGCACTACAAGAAAAAGGGGGGCGTAGCGATGCCCCCGAATCGGGAAAAAAACGAAAACCGTCGCTTATGCGATGAAATCGTCGCATAAGCGACGGTAAAAAAATCGGATTTTTTTTTTTGGCCGAGCATCGTCGCATAAGCGACGGTAGCGTCGCTTATGCGACACAACACCAAAGCGTCGCTAGTTAGCGACGCACTTAGCGACGTTGGCAAACTGCAGAGCGTCGCATATGCGACGCTCTAGAATGTAACAAAAAAAAAATTCAATTCTCCCGGCACATTTGTGCCGGGCCTTGAACGCAAGACCGAGAGAGAGAGAGAGAGAAAGAGCGCGCGCGAGAGGGAGAGAGAGAAGGGAGACGGTTGACAGGTATGCACACACACACACTTACACACACACACATATACACGCATAGACACACACACACATACGCATAGACACACACACATACACACAAATACACACACATAGACACACATACACAAGACGCGCACACACATACACACACATAGACGCTCACACACATACACACACATAGACACATACACACATAATGATGCATCCACACACATACACATGCATACACACATAGACACGCATATACACACACACACATATGAATACACACACACATAGAGAGACATACACACACATACACATACATGCATACACATACACACATAAACACATAAACACATACACACACATAGACACATACACACATAAACACATACACACTCATAGGTACACACACATACACATAGACACACACACATATAGTATATACACACACATGCACACATAGACACATAGACACATACACATGCATACACACACATACACATGCATACACACATACAGACACATATACACACACATACACACACATATATGCATACACACACATAGAGAGACATACACACATAAACACATACATGCATACATTTGCATACATAATGCATATGCATATGCATATAATGTACATACATACTTACATGCATACATAATGCACATTCATAGATACATACACACACACAGATACATACACACATAGACACATACACACACATGAACACATACATACTCATAGATACACACACATACACATAGACACACACACATACACACACAGACACACATACACATAGACGTGCACACACATACACACACATAGACGCTCACACACATACACACACATATACACACACAGACACATACACACATAATGATGCATCCACACACATACACATGCATACACACATAGACACACATATACACACACACACATATGCATACACACACACATAGAGAGACATACACACACATACACATACATGCATACACATACACACATAAACACATACACACACATAGACACATACACACATAAACACATACACACTCATAGGTACACACACATACACATAGACACATACACATATAGTATATACACACACATGCACACATAGACACATACACACATACACATGCATACACACACATACACATGCATACACACATACAGACACATATACACACATACACACACATATATGCATACACACACATAGAGAGACATACACACATAAACACATACATGCATACATTTGCATACATAATGCATATGCATATGCATATAATGTACATACATACTTACATGCATACATAATGCACATGCATAGATACATACACACACACAGATACATACACACATAGACACATACACACACATGAACACATACATACTCATAGATACACACACATACACATAGACACACACACATACACACATAATGATGCATACACACACATACACATGCATACACACATACAGACACATGTACACACACATACACACATAATGATGCATACACACACATACACATGCATACACACATACAGACACATGTACACACACATTCACACACACATTCACACACATTCACACACATATACATACATGCATACATATTGCATATGCATATGCATACATACATACTTACATGCATATGCATACACACACACATATGCATACATACATACTTACATGCATATGCATACACATGCATATGCATATGCATACATAATGCATATGCATATGCATACATAATGCATATGCATATGCATGTTCGCTTGCTTAATGTGTGTGTGTTTGAACTATCCTCTAGCTCTCACATTCATGAATGGGTTCTCTGCAAATGGACATTTTATGTTGGCAGGCATGCCATTTTCCCTGGAGTTCATGTGAATTCCTTGAGTTTTTGCTGGGCAGTTGGTCATATTGATAGGCCGTATGATATCCTAAACTTCCACATATTTTATGCTGATGAAGATCATCTGATCCCTGGATTAATCTCCAATGATTCATCACAGCATAAATCATCATTCAAGATTACTACAGGTGTAAGTTGGTATGTATCAAATCCAAAGATTCCAAACTAGAGCAACTGGGAGGTACTGTACAAGTTCTTAGTGACTACATGGCGATAAGTTTTTATTGGGAACCTATTGAGTCTATAAAAGAGCACATGGGAAATGTGAAAGGCTGATGGAATTTGTTGCTCAAGTCTGGGTGGAAACAAATTTGAAGAACGGTTATATTCAAGGGAGAAATTCTGAAATGCATGTAGGTGTTTTGGTCATTTTTAGAGGGCTGACTATGGAGAGAGGTGCAGGTGTTCGTGAGTGTGCAATATGTTTTCAAGGGGGTAGTTCCCATCAACGGTAGCCGAAAAGGGGGTAGCGTTCATCCATTGAGTCAAAAAGCTTGGATATAGATCGACGGTGCTTGGAGTAAATGAAATTAGGAAACTTCATATATCTGATCATGGGCATTTGTTTCCAATAGCTATTGCTATTTTTTGGGAATTGAAATTCTCGCTTGAAATATTCACATTTGTTTTAGTTTCGAAGCATTTTTAGTACTGAGGTTTTATCTTGTTTTGATGCCCGAAACTTGTAGGTGGAGAAGGCTCCTCATGATCAGTTCTTCTCGAGCAGTGCGCACCTTAGATATGTATGCAATACAGTTGTCATTCTGTCCACATATGTATAACAGGTTTAAACAAAAAACGGTTCTTGAAAAAAGATGTAAGTGTACATAGGAATGTGCATGAGTAGGAAGGATCTTGGAAGAGCAAGCGTGTATAAGTACGAGTGTGTACGAGGTAGTTGTTGAGAGAATGAAATTACATATTGAAGATATAATTGCGACCTTCAAGCAACACGACTCGACTGACTTCCAGGAGTTTGGGCAGAACATATATGCATCTTCTCCTCGGACCAAGGAGCCTATCATTTTGGTGCGTTGGCCGGGAAACATATGAGCTAGTGCATAGACATAAGAAGAATCCATTGCGAGATAATTGTGGGCTCTAGGTAATCCAAGTAGACCGATTCCGAGGGGTTTGAGCAAAATAAAGGCTTTCACAATCATCTTTTCCTTGGGCTTAAGAACCTTTCATTTTGGTGCGTTTGCCGGGAACATATGAGCTAGTGCATAGACATAGGAAGAATCCATTGGGAGATAATTGTGGGCTCTAGGTAATCCAAGTAGACCGATTGCGAGGGGTTTTGAACATCATAAAGTCTCGTATAATCATTTTTTCCTTGGGCTCAAGAGCTATTCATTTGGTGCGTCTGCCGGGAATTGGCTTAGCACATCTCATAGAGAGTGCTACGAGTTCGCTTGGTGCCCCAATCGTGTGGCACAGCCAAGTCGATCCCAAATCTGCTTTGACCTCCATTAAAGAAATGGCTCAACAAAGGCAAGCGTGTGGTTTGGAGAATGCCAATATGAGGCAACCGAATTTCGGACAAAATAGGAGATGGATAGATTCTCGTCCGACCATGAGACATCATGTGAACCGAGGGTGGCGATTTGGCCCGATATCAAATTATGTGAGATGCTGGTGTTGCGAGCAGATTGGGCATATAGCCAAATATTGCCCTCGTGTATGCACCCCGTTGGATTTTGTCCCCACATGTGAGTACTGCGGGAAAAAGAGACTATGCGAGCACGTGTGTGGCTCAAAAGAGGTGATTGACCTAAAGGTCGCAACGAATGAACCAGATAGGTGCTTATCCTCTTTGTATGTGGAAGTTGACAAGGGTGGAGTTACTTCGTCGACGGAGACTGCGAGAGCAAGTGAAAGCAAGGACACTCGATCTCATGATCGAGACTTGGTAGAACTTGTGAAGAGCTTGGATTGTCAAGTCAATTGGTTACATGTGGAGCGAGATAACGAGAGGATCAAAATAGCAAAATTAGAGGAAAATCAAGAGAAAATGGCCGAAGTCCTAGGAACTTGGGAAAAGCAAGTACAAGTGTTGAAAAGCGAAAACAAGGAGTGGAAAAGAGTAAACAAAAGCTGGAGGCAAGATCTTGTGAGACCTGAGAGTGAAACCGTGGTCTTGGACTTGAGATCCGGCTTAATGGTAGCCAACTGCTTTGGAGTTGCGATCGAAGAAGAGCTCTCAAGAGATAGGGATGACCTGATGAGGAGAGTCGAACAAATGGAGCATGAAATCGAGAAGGTACAAAGCACAATCTGTCGATACAGTGATCAAGCGGGTAAGGCATGTGAGGAGTTCCACCTAGAGCTAGAAAGAATGAAAAATGCCCAAGCAGAGAGCGATGAGAGAGTTGGACGTGTAGAGAAAGAGAATGCAAGGCTGAGTAGAAAGCTCGGTAGGTGGATGAATCAGAAAGACGATGAGACCCGAGAACGAGTAGAGAATCTGAAAGTAGGTAGAATAGAGGAAGAGCTAAAAGTGATGTTGGACCAGTTAGAGGCAATAGGCGTGGAGTTAGAAAAGGCGAAGGAGTTGTCGAAAAAAGTGGATGATCTGGAAGAAGAAAATATGAGTAGAATCTGGGAGGAGAGGTCGATTCGAGAAGAGGTTGAAAAGTTGTCTGGCCAAGTCGGGAGGAGCGAGGAGGTTCCTTTGGAAATAGAAAGAAAGATGAGCCATTTAGAAGAGGAGAAGAAGAAAATGTGGGTTCGGTTCCATCAAGTGGATGATGAGATTTTTCGACTCCAAGGCAGTGATGTGCGAAAAGAAGAAGGGATAAGGGATTTAGCTTTGAAGCTCGAGGCCTTAAGAAGTGTAGTAATGAATGGTGGCCTTCCAGACCGTATCGCCTGGCTAGAGGACAATATCAGCAAGCTGTCGAATCATGTGGAATCTCTGCGAGGTAGAGGATGGAGATGAAAAAGAAAAAGATGATATGATGGATGCCGGTGAGGACGGCTGTAGTCTGACTAGGGTTTTGCTTTGCGGATTGCGAGTCAAAGATGTGAGGACGGGTGGACCAAGTGTGTTGTACACTTAGGAACTAAAGTGACACTTTTTGAGGTTTCAGGTCGACAAGGTGGTTAGTATGTGCGGGTTTTGCGAGGACGGGTTGACCATGGCATTAGTGGCTGGATTTTGGCTTGAGTGGCAGCAGAGAGGAGATATGTCTTATTGGGATGTCCACAGGGAGTCTATGTGTGTGTGTCGTGATTGGTTGGGTTGGGAAAACGTCCTTTCTTTTGTCTCCTAATTCTCGAGATGCGGGAATGAAAAGAAAATGAGAAAAATATATGTTTGTGTATGTGTGAGTGTGGCTACGCGCCTATGTGGGCCGATAGGTGGGTGGACCCACTTTGGCCGGGTGGTCAAAGCCACGAACCGACGTCGGTCTCACATAGGGCTAGCTGTCTGTGTGTCGTGCGCTGCGTTGGGTTGGTAGATGGGTGGAATAAACTCGATCGGGTGGTCGAGTCCACGAGTCGCATCCAGCTTCGGCGTAGGCCGGCAAGTGTGAGTAAATATGAAAAAAAAATGATGAAAAAAAAAAAAGAGAAAAAATGTGGAAAAAAATGAATGAGAAGAATTCCTCGCTCGAGGGGGGACATAAGAGAGGTAAGAGAGCATGATGCTCGGATGGGAATATATGTGTTTGTGTTGTGGGGATTTGGGTTATGTGTGGGCTCCCGATGAAACATGTCAAATTGAAGCTTAAGCTCGGCTAGGGTTTTGGTTGCGATGTGTCTATGGAAAGCTTGGACTTGAGGGATCCAATCGTGCTAGTTGCATTGTTTGTCTGCAAACCTTCCGGAAGTGTTCAGTTTGGCTCTTAGGTGGTGCAATGACTTGTGAAGTTCGGAATCGCGTCGACGATGAGTGATCTTGTTAGAGTGAGCTCGTGTTAGGCTTGAGTGGTCTTTGCCGTGTGTCCATCAATTTAAGAGAGGTGGTGGCGACCAAGCATAGGATCTGATTGATGAACAAAAGAGCACAGAGTAGATGAAAAGGTAAGTGGGAATAGAAAACCCTAGGTGGGAAGGAAATGGGAAATTAGCAAGAGAACTCGGTTAGAAATGAGACAAAGGAATCAGCAAAACGATCGTGAAACCGGGAAAAATATCGAAAACAGAACTCGGAAATGGTTTTTGATGGTGTGTGGGAAAAGTGTGTTGATATGTGGAATAAAGATGTGTGACGTGTTGAATGAGTAGTCGAGAAGAGTGACGAGAGCGAATGTGGACATGTATTCTGTTTGCATGTATGTATGTTGTGCGTGACGAGAATGCATGAGTGATGCGGGATCATGATGTGTGTGCTGAATATATATGTGTGATGTGGATCAAGGATATGATTGTCTTTTCATTTTGGTTGTACATATTGTGATTTGATAAAGAAAGGTTCTAATGTTTTAATGAAGTTTGGAGACAGGTGGACATGTCAATGAAGATGCGAGAAGATGGACAAAGATGGTAAGTGAAATGATTGGATTTTGGTACTGACAAATGATTGTATGAGGGTGATTGCAGGTGCTACATTGAGGAAGAAGAGAATAGGCATGCAAGGTAAAGATTTGTATTTGATTGAGTGATGATCACATGTTGGATGATTTGAGCGCAGGAACAATTTGGCTCGTCGAGGACGACTTCGCAATTAAGAAGAGGGGAGTATGTTAGCTCAAAAAATGGTTGGTTTTTATGCACTAATATGTTTGTATTTGGCAGGGGAATTTGTTTGATTTCAGTTTGCAGGAGCTTTCGGCATGCCATGTCGCATTAAAATTGGAATGCACATCCTGATATATACCATGCTTTTGAAGGGAACATTTATTCTCATGCATCATCCTTTGCACGGATAATGGAAGGTGGACATGCACGTCACCTGCTACAGGTTGGAGTTAGATCCATAAATAAGAAGAAAGACAACAAATAGAGAAGTTTGGAGTCGAGTTATTTGAGATGAGAAATTTATACAAAGATAGGGGATTCTTGGAGAATCTGGAGCTTGGAGTGGGCTTCATGGTTGGATTAGAAAGTAAAGAAGATGCTGTTGTTCCCCAAGATGAGCATAAGGTTGATTCGCTGAACAAACTTGATTCATCTCCCCTGCTTAGAGACTCTGAACCATCAGGTAGAAGTGGTAGTAGACATGCAAGAGGAGTGCAATCCGGTTTACATATCCTTTTTAAGGGAATCGGCCTGGCCACAGTTGTTGGTGTTTTGAATGGAAGCTTCTTAATTTCTTTGAAATATGCACACGAGTAGTACCAATGAAGACAACTGCAGTTTTGGATGCCAAAATGGATCCGATTATTTTTCAATCTTACAAATCTTTTGTTTGTTTCATGACATCATGGCTTGTTTTGATATATACGCCTTTAAAGTTTACATGGTGGGGGGGGATATCTTATCTGAATCCACGTGGGGGGTTCGCTGGAAGGAGGAGATTTGTTTTGGTTTTTTTTGTGTGGTTGTTCTGTGCAGATATTCGGGGGGTGTGGAAGGGACGGCGGGAGAGAAGTCTGGGGGGGGTCGGCAGATGTGAAGCACCGTTTACAGGAGATAGGGAGGCCAGGACCTAGAAGGAGGATCGTGCAGCAAGAGATGGGGGGAAGTCTGCTCCAACTGTGGTGACCATCCGCTCTTGACTGGACCTGTCTTCAACATCTTCGTCATCCTTTGCATCAAAGAAAAAGAGGTGGGTCGACAAGGAGGAGTTTTTTGGTCCATGTTGGGGATTTTCCACAAGGAAATCAGGCGGCAACGCAACGTAGTCATGAGTCAGACAACTGGTTGATAGTCTATAGTGATGACTCTCATCGTGAACCTTATTCCCCAGCCGACGAACACTGTTGTGTGCAGACGAATGACCTGTCATATGAAGTACTGACCAAACTGGGCATGGGTGAAAAACCGTGCATCTTCCAAGTAGCCAGTATCGAGTCACGACCATCGTTGTATCTTCTTAAGTTCTTCTTGCTCTGGAGTAGACAACAGAAATAAGCAAGGCAACCATCTGAAGTGAGAATCGAAGTAACCAATAAATGTCGCAATTCAAGTGTGAGATAGTTACAAGTGGGCTGTCTTATTACATGCTTGCTTACAGATCAAACAGAACGATACTTATCAGAGCCATTGGAAAGCATCCTAGCCATATGTATTCTGAGTTATGCATGAATTTGTATGTGCGCCTCAACATTGACATGTTATGAAGTTATATTCACGCTATTGATGGCGCAAATGGCATGGATTAAAGTGATCATAGGAATAGAGGATAATATAGCAGGTGATGATTGAATGTTGTGGAGACTTATCTTAAAGCTTCATTCGAGTGCAGATGATTTTCTAGAGGACTTGTTTTACTGATGGGTGATTATAGTGAAAGGCGTGAACTCTTGTACCATGGGCTGCTCGTCATCTAAGACGAATGGGAAATGTCGTTATGATCGGAATCCCCCACTGTCACGAAGCTTGTCAGATCCAGTTTATGGCATGTCAGAGGATGGGGCTCTGAATGAAGCACTGATCTAATATCCAAGATCCAAGGAGAGGTGCTGTGGAGCAAAAATCAAAAGATGCAGGTGCTGGAGAATACCATGATGGCCATTATGCTACTTATCTTGGACTGAATTTTTGGCCGCCACACTGTTATTCAAGAAGGAATACGGTCCTTGGTCTGCTCTGTCAATGTTAGAAGCTCAATCAACTTTGACATTTGATTTGATGGTAATGTAACGGTATAAGTTGGAAGATGGCTAATGATTTGTGAATTGACTGTGAAGAACATTTGAGATAATTTGCTGATTTACTTCAAGAAAAGGCTCTTCATCTGAGGCACGTCTCATAAACTTCTACAAAGAACTATGCATCTGAATTTTTGTATCTCTGCATATAGTGTTTATTTTTGTTCGCTTGCTTAATGTGTGTGTGTTTGAACTATCCTCTAGCTCTCACATTCATGAATGGATTCTCTGCAAATGGACATTTTATGTTGGCAGGCATGCCATTTTCCCTGGAGTTCATGTGAATTCCTTGAGTTTTTGCTGGGCAGTTGGTCATATTGATAGGCCGTATGATATCCTAAACTTCCACATATTTTATGCTGATGAAGATCATCTGATCCCTGGATTAATCTCCGATGATTCATCACAGCATAAATCATCATTCAAGATTACTACAGGTGTAAGTTGGTATGTATCAAATCCAAAGATTCCAAACTAGAGCAACTGGGAGGTACTGTACAAGTTCTTAGTGACTACATGGCGATAAGTTTTTCTTGGGAACCTATTGAGTCTATAAAAGAGCACATGGGAAATGTGAAAGGCTGATGGAATTTGTTGCTCAAGTCTGGGTGGAAACAAATTTGAAGAACGGTTATATTCAAGGGAGAAATTCTGAAACGCATGTAGGTGTTTTGGTCATTTTTAGAGGGCTGACTATGGAGAGAGGTGCAGGTGTTCGTGAGTGTGCAATATGTTTTCAAGGGGGTAGTTCCCATCAACGGTAGCCGAAAAGGGGGTAGCGTTCATCCATTGAGTCAAAAAGCTTGGATATAGATCGACGGTGCTTGGAGTAAATGAAATTAGGAAACTTCATATATCTGATCATGGGCATTCGTTTCCAATAGCTATTGCTATTTTTTGGGAATTGAAATTCTCGCTTGAAATATTCACATTTGTTTTAGTTTCGAAGCATTTTTAGTACTGAGGTTTTATCTTGTTTTGATGCCCGAAACTTGTAGGTGGAGAAGGCTCCTCATGATTAGTTCTTCTCGAGCAGTGCGCACCTTAGATATGTATGCAATACAGTTGTCATTCTGTCCACATATGTATAACAGGTTTAAACAAAAACCGGTTCTTGAAAAAAGATGTAAGTGTACATAGGAATGTGCATGAGTAGGAAGGATCTTTGAAGAGCAAGCGTGTATAAGTACGAGTGTGTACGAGGTAGTTGTTGAGAGAATGAAATTACATATTGAAGATATAATTGCGACCTTCAAGCAACACGACTCGACTGACTTCCAGGAGTTTGGGCAGAACATATATGCATCTTCTCCTCGGACCAAGGAGCCTATCATTTTGGTGCGTTGGCCGGGAAACATATGAGCTAGTGCATAGACATAAGAAGAATCCATTGCGAGATAATTGTGGGCTCTAGGTAATCCAAGTAGACCGATTCCGAGGGGTTTGAGCAAAATAAAGGCTTTCACAATCATCTTTTCCTTGGGCTTAAGAACCTTTCATTTTGGTGCGTTTGCCGGGAACATATGAGCTAGTGCATAGACATAGGAAGAATCCATTGCGAGATAATTGTGGGCTCTAGGTAATCCAAGTAGACCGATTGCGAGGGGTTTTGAACATCATAAAGTCTCATATAATCATTTTTTCCTTGGGCTCAAGAGCTATTCAAGGAGATATTGTATGGTCGAAAAAAATAAGAGGCGAGCTAACATACCACCTGAGTCGTGGCAATTTTTTCGTAGACAGCTACGTCTTCAGGAGTCATTTCCTCAGCAGAAGGTACACAAATTAATAGTTTATATTTATAATTTTTAGATATTTTAGTAATTTTTTAATTTAATTTATGTATTTTTTTCCTTGAATAAACAGGCTGCTGCAAAGAAGAGAGTGGAGTCGGGCCACACATCGCACTTAGGCCAAATGGGCCATAATGGTTTTGTAGCTACGTTTGTAAGTATATATGTTATTGTGAGTATATTTTTTATTTTAGTTAAAATGCAAGCAACTAATGTTTTTTATTTGTTTCATTGCAGCGAAAGGATTATGGCCGATATCCTACGAAACACGAGATCGAGTATGCTACACATTTTGGATATCGGCGTTTGAGCGAGTATATACAAGATCATCCTGATGCCTTTGTGAGTATTTTTAAATTTTATATAATTATTTTGTTGTTATGAATGTTTTAATTATTTTATTGATTTATGTTTGTTATATGTAATACAGGAGTATTATGGGGAGACAAATATGGATGAGGTGGAGAGACAGACACAGGAGGGACGATCTCGATCGTCACAGGGTGATCATGAGGATGAGGATGAGGAAGATCAGGATGATCATGATATTGCTGATGATGATGATGATCATGATGATGATGATTAGGATTTTAGTTGATTATGACATTGGATTATATGTATTTACATTGATATATATATATATTTATCTATATATTTTTCATTTCAGTCATGTTTTGAATTGTGTGTATGGTATTAAGTAATGAAGAGTTTTGTTCTATTGATTGTTATTATTGTTTATATTAAGCATGTGTTTTAATACTTTAATTATATAATTCATTCATATGTGTGTACCTAAGTGTATATGTATGTGTGTGTATATGTATGTATGTGCATGTGTATGTGTGTGTATATGTATGTATGTGCATGTGCATGTATAAGTGTATATGTGTGTATGAGTATGTGCATGTGCATGTGTATGTGTGTATATGTATATGCATGTATATGTATAACTCTATGTGTATGTGTGTGTATGTGCATGTATATGTGTATATGTGCATGTGTATGTGTGCGTATATGTATGTATATGCATGTGCATGTATAAGTGTATATGTATGTATCAATATGTGCATGTTCTTGTGTATGTGTGTGTATATGTATAACTCTATGTGTATGTGTGTGTATGTGCATGTATATGTGTATATGTAGGTATATGCATGTGTGTGTGCTTCTTCATCATGTATAAGTGTATGAGTGCATATCAATAAGTGTGAGTATGGTATGTAATGAAAATTAAACACAATTCAAATGATCTACAAATAATAGACATTGTACTTACAATTGTGATCCATAGTTTTTGCTTGGTTAGCTTCTTGAGTAACCTCCAATAAAGAGAGAGAAGAGAGAGAGAGAGAGAGAGAGAGAGAGAGAGATCTAGAGAGAGAGAGAGAGATCTAGAGAGAGAGAGAGAGAGATCTAGAGAGAGAGAGAGAGAGAGATCTAGAGAGAGAGAGAGTGAGATCTAGAGAGAGAGAGATCTAGAGAGAGAGAGAGAAAATTCAAAGAGAGAAAGATGTAGAAAGAGAGAAACAAAGACAGAGGGAGACAATAACAGAGAGCTTAAGCAAAACAACAATTCTGCATATACTTGCTTCAGCTCGTAAGCGCAGCGCAATTGCGAACGTTGGAGAGCTCTTCGATCGGATGCGTGAAAATGCCGATTGCAGAGCCTCCAACGTTTTAATTTTTGTCCGTCAACAGATCGTCGTATAAGCGATGCAACGCGTCGTCGTATAAGCGACATTTGCTTAGCGTCGCGTATACGACGGTCCGCACCGTCACTTATACGACGGTGTGGACCGTCGCTTATGCGACGCAAAAAAGCGTCGCTTAAGCGACGCCTTTGACAAGCGTCGTTTAAGCGACGTTAGGCGGAAGCGTCGCAAATACCATCGTTTTTTGCGTCGTATAATCGACGGTCCGCGCTCGACGGTAATTCCGACGCAAGTTGCAATTTTATAGCGACGAAATTCTGTCGCGTTAACCGTCGCTACACGCCCGTATTCCTTGTAGTGGTGCTATAGTTGAGTGCCCAGATGTCACTCTAGCCCGGTTTTGCTATTAAAGTGCATAATGATCCAAAGTGTTAGGAGTGGTTGAAATTTTCCATATCTTGCACCACCTCAAGGCCCCCCTATGAGATCATACATTATGGCCACAATAAGCCATTAGATCCCGTGACTACATAGGATGATGGATGTGGCAATGTAAATGTAACTCTAGGTCTTCGATTTAATGCAAACCACCTTTAAAGTGTTCAAGAAAATAAGGCCCCACATGTGTCGACATCAAGCTTTGTACATGGAAATCTTAACCTCCTTTACTATATGAGCACTATGCCATTTATCCAGATCTCCTATGCTTGGCACTGTTGAATCACGTATTTCCCACCTTTCTACAATAAAGGTATGTCAAGGACAATAGATGTGAGAGGGAGAGGAGTATTAATAGTGCTAGAGTAGGATGAAGTAGGTGTCGGTGCCATGGAACTATGCAAAGAGTGCATGAGCAAGGATATGGGAGGCCAAGTGAAGCCAAGTATTCATTTTTCAAAGATATTTTGCTTTGAAAGATTACTAATATCATTAAACCTTTCAATAATTATTTTTATCACTAACTTTGTAACATAAATCTCCAAGTTTGTAGATTATTGCTCCATTTTGTGCAAGTTGAAGAGTCCTTGAGATTGAGGATTCTAGGTAGAATTCTCATACCAAATTTCATGATTTCTAAAGTTTGTTAGATGCCTTCAAAGTAGTTTAGGATCTAATTTTTAACTTTGTCAGACACTAGCTTTGAAACTGGTAAAAAATCATAGAAAAATATAAAAAGAGCTAGAGAGCTCATTTTTTAGGTTAGACTTTTAGATTTTTGCTTCTTAAAAATTGAATGATATTTTAAGAGAGCTTTTCTTATTGAATAAAAGTAATCTTCCTTCCATTGTCTCTACCTTGTGTGTGTGTGTGCATCTAGTGTGCTTCGCATCTTCACCTTTGTGCACATCACTTGTTCACAAACATTATATCATCCTTAGATCATGCCCGTTTCAATCATATCCATGTGCCATATCATGAGAACTAGTAACCATGTTCATAGTTCCTTGCTTATCTATGTAAGATCCATCCTCAAATTTAACCATTGGGTGATCTATCCCATAAGGATGTGTAGGGTTTCACAATTGGACTACAAATCCTCTTATACCATTGTTAGAAGCATCAACGGCCAAAATGGAAAAAGAAAGGATTTAGAAGGATCAAGGAGATAGAACCATTATGCAGATCAGGCAAAGAATAGGCCTAATCAAATTTTCATAAATTCTTTTCAATCAAGAGTTATTTTCATCACTACACCAACATTGAAAATATTGTGTTTCTATAGATTTAACTCAATTTTATTCAAGCCTAGGAGTCCTTATGCTTGAGGAGTAGTAGAAGTATTACCAATTTTCATGATTTTTAGACTTCGTTTGAGCCCTCAAATAAGCCCTAGAACCTAATTTTTAACTAGGCCGGACATTAGGTCTGGACAAGGCCAAAGCTAGTGAAAAACTATTAAAAGAGATAGAGATCTCATTTTTGAGAAGTGCCAAGCTATGTGGAATCAATCCACAAAAGGATGCAAGCCCAAAGCTTGATAGAAAGCTTCAAACTTCTCCCTAGGCAAATCCTTCGTGAAAAGGTCTGTAATGTTCTCCTATGTAATCCAAGTACCCAGGTACCACTCAAGTAGCAAAATATGTGCTTATTTGTCTACCAATGTTTGACACATGGGCAATGCATAAACATGCTCATCTATGAGACAAAAAATTGAATATTTGGTCGAGTAATGCATAAGTAAATCAAGCATCCAACAATTTATTGATAGAGAACAGCATCAAATACATCTCCAGCATCATGAAGACTCAACCATAAACCTATCTCCATAGGAGTGGCAACAGGCTTACAGTCTTCAAGGCCAAAACACTACAATAATGTGTCAATATATTTCATTTGACACAAAGCCATTCCACCATCAACGTGCATAAACTCAATGCCCAAATAATGATGCAAATGCCCCAAATCAGAAATCTCAAATGAGGCATGCAAATCAGCCTTGAAATCAGCAATACGCTTCTCATGAGGACCAGCGGGCATCATGTCATCAAGATACACAACAATCATCAGAAGCACATCATTAGCACACTTAACATATAAAGTGCTTTCAATTGGATTATTCTCAAAACCATGTGCAATCAGATAAGCATGTATCTTTTCATACCAAGCATGTGGTGCTTGGTTTAAACCATATAATGCCTTCTTTGACCTGCACCCCTAGTTTTCATGCCCTTTCGGCACAAAGACATAGAGCTGAAATATATACACTTCTTCATGCAAATCACCATTAAGAAATGTTGTTTTAATGTCCAACTAATGTACATTCCAAGCATGATGAGTTGTAAGTGCACAGATGCTACGAATAGTAGTCATTTGGCATGTAGGTGCAAGGGTTTCATCAAAATCAATGCCTCTTTCTTGCGCATAATCCTTTGCAACAAGCTTAGCCTTATACATGTCAACTGTTCCATCAGGTTTATGCTTCAACTTGTATACCCACTTAGTGTCAATGGCCTTCTTCCCAGGAGGCAAGTCGCATAAAGACCAGGCACCATTTTTCATGATAGCATCATATTCAAATTGCATTGCAACCAACCAATGCTCAGAATTTTGTGCTTCATCAAACAAAACGGGTTCAGTCTCATCACAGAGACTAGATGTAGCCATAGCATAGCAATCTGATGCAAAAGAGGCACTATGAGAGCCTGAACGAGTACGGTATGATAGAGGCGTATCTAATTTGCTGTCACCTAAAGTTTGCACTATCCATTTTGGCATAGTTTTTGCCTCCTCAATATCAGCTCTCTCATCAAGTGCATCATGCAAATCTGCATCAAAAATGGAATGATCTGCATCATCACATGAAACCTGCAATGGCTGAGAAGTTTCCTCATTAAGACCATCAATAGATTGTCCACCTGTAGAAAGAGGCAACAAAGTATCATGCATGTCTTTGGAGCTAACAGATGTCTCCTTCATACATGAAAGTAAAGGCTGAATAGCATCTTCCATGAAAACAACATCGCGGCTAACCAAAATCCGTTTAGTATGTGGATGATAAAGACGATAGCCTTTGCTTTCAGAACTGTGCCCAACAAAAATACATTTTACTACTTTATCATCCAATTTCTTGTGATGTTGTTCAGGCACTAATGCATATGCCAGACAACCAAAAACATGCAGATGAGCACAGATGGCTTGCCACCATGCCAAGGCTCACATGGATTGATAAACTAAAGTGCCTTAGTGGGACGCGTGTTAAGTACATATGCTACACACATGATAACCTCAAGCCAAAAACTATGTGGTAAAGCTTGACTCGACAACACACCTAGCCATCTCCATGAGTGACGTGTTCTTCTATTCAAGAACTCCATTCTGTTGAGGTGTATATAGCACTTTATAGTGATGTTTTATCCCACCTTTAGCCAGAAATGCATTAAAGTCAGAAGACATATATTCCCCCTCGATCACAACAGAGGGTGCCCATTTTACATGCTGACAAATTTTCAGCCAAGAGCAAAAACATTTTGAAGCACATGAACACTTCGGACTTTGCTTTCAATGGATATAACCATGCATGCCTAGAAAAATCATCAATGAAAGTCACGAAGTAAAGATAGTTTCCAAAAGAGGGTGTGAAAGAACTTGGAGAAGCTTGTAGGAGGTAGAAAAGTGCATTTCAAAGCGATGAAGTTTGGTCCAGCCAACTGGCACAAGACCAGCCCTTGAGCTTATGGAGACTCAAATAGATCTTATAGGCATGCGTGGTGCAAAGAAATGCACTATGTACTTTGGAGCATTAAGGAGAGAGAGTCGATACAAAACAGATAGGTACGTGCGTCGACTAGCTCAAAAAACTTACTATCTATGGAAGAGACAATGAACTTCAAATGCCCATAGCGACCAGCGTGATAACAATTAGAAACAATCCTTTTATGGGAGTGATACACATAATAAGGAATAAGCAAAACATGCTATAGGAATGAATCAGACACTCAACAGTGGTACCTCCTATTTTTTAGGAATATAGAGATTGACCCCGAGATAGAAAAATTAAGATTTCTCCCAATCTATCGAACCAAATGCTATGCAAATTTACAAGTGTAAATTAGACACTAATACCTTTCCAATGAGTCATGTGTCATCAAATTTGGAGATCTGGGAGAGAGCAAAACCCTCTGCAAGATTACTATTGGCGAAGAAGATGATGCAGAAAATTGAAGAAGCAAGACAATGATGGTCACAAGTGTATGTATATTGCTTCCATGTATCGTACAAGTGATTTCAAGTCTTTAAATAGATTCTAGAAGTGATCCAGAATGTCTACAAGTGGATTTTGAATTCAAATGAAGGTGGAAATGGTTGTTGGAGGGAATCAATTCACTTTCCTACAATCTAGGAAAAGTGAAGATCTAGTATGATCTACTTTTAGGTGATTGATTGGTTGATTGAATGCAACTCAACCACCACAAATTCATGGTATTTGGGCTCCATCTTTCTATGTTTACATGTTTAAAGTTCAAGGGTTTTACAATGGTAAAAGATCCATGAAAAATCTTTTAAAAAAGTACAATAAGTGAGCATAAAAGAACTCTCCAATGGATTTTCTTTCGACACGATAGCCTTTGATGTAGATCAGATCCACCTCAATCATAGTGTAAGCTTGATGTTCCAATATCTCCCCCTCAAGCTTAAGTATGATTGAGTCTTCATTCTCGAATAGGTTGAATACCTGCCATAGATTTGAATCTACAAAGCTTTATTCCATCAAGTGCCTTCATCATCATATCTGCTACTTGCTTTTTAGTAGGAACAAAAGAAATGTCAATCTCCTTTGCCATGAGCTTCTCCCTGATGAAGTGGTAATGAACCTCTATGTGTTTGGTTCTTGCATGGAAAATAGGGTTTGTCGCTAGATGCATGGAACTTACATTATCTCCAAATACGTGAGGTTTGGAACTCACAAGTCCCAAATCTGTATACAATGCTTTTAACCATATTGCCTCTTGAGTTGCTATGGTCAAACCTCTATATTGTGCTTCAGTTGAGGACAAAGTAGTTGTAGGTTGCTTCTTGGAACTCCATGACACTAGCTTCAAACCTGCAAATGCTAAGTAACCAGAAGTACTCCTTCTATCATCCTTAGCTCCTGCCCAATCTGCATCTAAATAGATTTTGATATCCAAATATGAAGAGTAAGGAAAGAATATACCTTCGTTGATTGTACTTTTGAGATACTTTAGTACTTCTTAGCCACATCCATGTGTGGTCTTCTCGGTGAGTGCATGAATAGACTAAGCACTCCCACACTATATGAAATGTCTGCCCTTGTATGAGTAGCATATATCAAGCTACCTACCAAGCTTTGATACTCTTTAATATCTTCAATTTTCTCACCTTCATAAACACTAAGTTTATGATTCATCTCCAAAGGTGTACTTGTAGGTTTTGTGTTCATTTTGAACTTGAGAAGAAGATCTTGAATGTATCTTTTCTGAGTCAAATACATTCCTTCATCTACATATATCACCTGCATACCTAGAAAATATGTGAGCTCACCTAGGTCACTGATTTTTGAACTCCTCTTGCATGTGTCTCTTAATCCTTTGAATGCCATTTAGATTATCACTTGTCACAATAATATCGTCTACATATACACATAGATAGATAACCTCATTGTGATCCCTTTTGATGAGTAGAGAAGGATCTAAATTGCTAGCTTTGAACCCTTGATCTTGAAGATATGTAACCAATGTGTAATTCCAAGCTCTAGGAGCTTGCTTCAATCCATACAAAGCTTTCTTAAGTCTGCAAACATAAAATGCATGATTAGTGTTTTCAAAAACTGGTGGTTGTGACATGTACACCTTGTTGAGATATCAAGCTCAACATGTGATGATCCAAATGACACGTACTAGTTTTTCATTTCTCTGACATGTATAGTGGTCATGCCGGTATATGTCAGGGATACTTCATTGAGCTTTATTAGATTTATCTATCAGGAGTGATGGCACATTTGTTTCTTGCCAGCTCACTCATTTGCGGACATTAGGGTTTCCTTATGTACTGATCTTTATATATTGCACTTGTTGTATTCTTGTTTTGAGGTCATTCTTGTACATTCCTTTTTATGTAATAGAAGAAGAAGAAGATCATTCTTCCTTGCCTCAATTTGTGTGTGTGCTTCTCCTTGAGAGTGAGAGTGTGTGTGTGAACTCTATTCCTTATCTCCTTCCTCGTGACATGGTATCAAAGCCAATGTGGCTGTAGAGAGCTCGTGGAGAAGGTGACGGTGAAGAGTACGCAGCAAGGCATGGAGAAAACACGATTCACAAACGGACTCCATTTGCTACAAAAATCGTTGTGAAGGTAGAAGACCTCAAAATAGTTTTGTGAGTTATCCCTTTAGGGTCACTCGTTTTTGTCAGATCGAAGTTTCGGAGCCATCTGGACCTCCGTTTTGAGCCTTCAAGGTGGGGCTCGCAAAAAAACCAAGCCAGTTTCAGAAATTGTAACTTGCATTGTGTTTGGCAACACTCATATATTCCAGATCCAGAATTTCAAGCGATTATGTGTACAGTTGATACACGAAAACTGTGTTTTTTCTGAGATCGAACTATCACGTCATAGTGCGACAGTGTTCAAGCAGAAGTGTTGCTTGTAGTGTTTTGCAGTGTTGTGAATTGCTGCAAAAATGGCAAACACAGATGGAATGAGTCAGCTTATGAGCGATAAGCTGGACAAGAAGAGCTTCCATGCTTGGAGATTCAAAATGACGAATTTCTTGATGGGAAAAGGCTACTGGAAGTACATCGAAGGAGAGAATGAAAATGCTCCACAGTTGCCAAAAAGGAATTGGACTACAGATCAGCTAAGAGCATATGAGGAATGGAATCAAGGAGCACGAAAAGTAGTTGTTGGAACTCAAGGTCAAGCATAAAACATGGAAGCACATCAAAGAAGTGGACATAGAAGAAGAGGGAGCAAGTAGGGAGCTCCAAGAAGTGTATGTCAAATTTTCAGAAGAATCCCCTACAAAAATAGTGATTTTCATCACTAAAAACCATTGTAAATACCATTATCTATTTTTATACCTCGATTTTGTTCAAGCCGAGGAGTCCTCGAGCTTGAGGAGTATTAGAAGTACCATCGTACCAATTTTCATAATTTTTAGACTTCGTTTGAGCCCTCAAATAAGCCCTGGAACCTAATTTTTAACTAGGCCAGACACTAGGTCTGGACAGGGCCAAAACTAGTCAAAAAACTATAAAAAGAACTAGAGAGCTCATTTTTGGGGTTAGCTTGTTAGAGAATAGAGCATTTGTAAGAGAACTCTTTTGCAATCTAAGCTTTCCATTGTTTCTCTTTGATCTTACTTTGTGCGCGTGTGTGTGTATGTGTGTACATGTTTGTGTGCTTTCACTCACGCACTTGTGCCTTCACTTGCTCGTGGTCTTCATACCGGTCCTCACGTCTCCGCGGATTGACAAGTAAAGGAGGTGGTGCTTACGCTTGAGCTACACCAAATTTTGGTGCCGTTGCCGGGGAGAGAGCTTCGAGGACGAGCGTTGTGATGGTAAGATCGTAGATTTGCGACGTTGGAAGGTAAAAAAACTGTCATTCCAATTCATTTTCTGTTTTTTCCTCTTCATCTTCATCATCATCATCATCTCCACCTTCTTCCATCTTCTTCTTCGTAGAAATTTCTTGTTTTTTAGTGCATTTTCACCATTTTCATACCATTTTTCATGCATTATTGTGTGGGAAGGAGTTAGGAGGTGCAAGGGAGAGCAAACGGTGTGTTTTTTTCATGATTTTCTGCTCATACGGAGCTCGCCATTGCCGGCACTCAGAAATTTCCCGCCAAAAAATGCGATTCTGTGATGAAAATCGCGATTCTGTGAAAATTCAAAATTTTTTGAAAAATCACGATTTTCTGTTTTCCCGCCTAAAAGTTGGCTGAAAGAATCACGTTTCTGTGGTCATTCTCAGAATCGCGATTCTGTGATTGTGCTCAAAATCGCGATTCTCACAAATCACGATTTTTAGCCAAAAAATACGATTCTGTAAAAACACGATTCTCTGCTCAAAATCGCGATTCTCATGTCAAAAACACGATTCTGAGAAAATACGATTTTTTGCGGGCTCAAAATCGCGATTCTCACAAATCACGATTTTCAGCCAAAAACACGATTTTATGAAAAAGGCGATTCTGTGAAAACACGAATTTTTGCTCAAAATCGCGATTTTCAAAAACACGATTTTATGCTCAACATCGCGATTTTCATGTCAAAAACACGATTCTGAAAAAATGCGATTTTCAGCGGGCTCAAAATCGCGATTCTCACAAATCACGATTTTCAGCCAAAAACACGATTTTGTGAATCACGATTCTCTGAGTCAAAATCGCGATTTTCAAAAACGCGATTTTGTGCTCAACATCGCGATTTTCAAATCACGATTTTCTGCTCAAAATCACGATTTTCAAAAACACGATTTTGTGCTCAACATCGCGATTTTCAAATCACGATTTTCTGCTCAAAATCGCGATTTTCAAAAACACGATTTTGTGCTCAACATCGCAATTTTTTGACTTCACAGCATCGCGATTCTCTGAAAGTTCACAAAATCGCGATTATCTGAAAGTTCACAAAATCACGATTCTTTGAAAGTTCACAAAATCGCGATTTTCTCCAAAGGTCCTGTTTGCCTGTTTTGACCCCCAGGAGCCTGATTTGACATAACTTTTTCATCCAAAGTCCATTTTTTGAGCTCTATAGCTCGTTGGAAAGCTCGTTTCGAATCCTACATGATCTCAACTGTTTTTTTCAAGAATAACGCATTGATTTTGAGATAGGATAATTTGAAGTTGACCCTCAAGTGGGACTAGGGAACCAAGGGGGCTCCAAAGAATTTTGAACCATACCAAAGGAAAAATTTGGACTCTTGGCTAAAGCTTATGAACCTGAGATCTGGTAGACACTTAGGCAAGGATAAACAAAGCATTAGATCTTCTGAGGCTAGTGTCAACCATACATCCAAGTCTTGGGCACAACAACTAAGTGGTCATCTTTTACTAAGTTCAGACACAAGTGATTCAGAAATGTCTTTTAGCATGGGAAAACCTGCAGGTGGCTCAGGGACTGCCCATCTACAAACACCAGAAGGTCCCTATAAGACACAGTTGGAATATATTCGGACCAACCAATTAGGTGCTCGCATCTATGAGGATGGTCTGAGGCGATCAGTGGTCAAACTCAAAAATCCAGATCAATCCTTTGGACTTGAACACCCGGTGGTCAAGCTCAAAGAGGGTTCATACATTGATAAGGAAGGAATCATGTATGTGGTCACCAACCTACCAGATAGGACCGATGAGTTTGGAAATGTCATTCATGAGAATGAAATAGGAGACCTAGAACAAGGAAATGTAGGACAAGGACCCCAGACTCCTAGAGGTAAGTCAGTTCTGACCAGAGTGATCACACCAGACTGGATCCCTCAAGACAACAAAAGCATAGAACTATTTTTGAATAGAGAAACACAGGAAGCCTTTCGGAGATTCAAGTCAGATCAACCTAGCCAATTGGGCATAGTTATCATCTATGAATTCAAAGATCCTGAGATACCAAGCAAAGTTGTCTACCTGGATAACACATCAGAGAAGATATTCTTGGTAACAGAACATGATAGACATGCATATACTTGGAAGAGTGAATTGGTTTTCCCTCCACCAAGATCCAAGGTTTCCCATGGCCTCCAAGGAGTAGGATCATTCCACGCTCATGAAGCCCAGAGAGAAAGAACTAGAGAGAGACCTGAGGTAAGTTTTGCACACACCGTGGGCAGGAATAGGTCAGGATTTGAAAATGAAAGACCTGAAAGAGAGAGACATCAAGCACATAGGCAACAAAGAGATGAACAGGATTTTCCATTGCCTAGACCCCGTGAGCACCCAAGAACCCTTAGACCCACTCAAGTGATCAAGGCAATGAAGAATTATTTTGACGGGTCAGGAGATCCTTATGATCATGTGGCCGAGTTCAAACAAGTGTTAAGAGCTGAACAGGTTGAGGACTTGTTCACCCAGTACGAGGCATTTGGTTTGACTCTTAAGGGCACTGCCTTGGCTTGGTTTCAACCACTGAGTAGTCGCAACTATCGCGATATAGGTTAACTGCTAGACGAATTCATTGTAGAATTTTCCAAGAGTGGTATCAGGCATAACACATCATCCTTGATCCACAGCTTCAAGCAGACACCCCAAGAAATAGTGCGACTAGCAGGTAGAAGGTTTAGACAGTACTTAGAAAGATGCCCTACTCCAGAGCTACCCACACCAGCCAAACAAGTGGCTTTGTTCTTAGATGGCTTACTGAGCACAAAGTTAAGATCATATGTATACTTGAAAGAGCCTAGATCCATAGAAGAGTGCGTGCGGACATGCATTGACATAGAAGATAACTTGGGTGAGGAGTTAGGATTATCCAAACTCTATAAGGATTCGGATAGTTCTACTAGTCATACTTCAAAAATCTCCACGGAAATAGAGGAGATAGCTGAGCAAGTTGCCAAGAAGCTGGGAGTCCAAAATAAACAAATATAGAGAGTCGCTCCAGTGAATCGGTGTTATACTTGCGGAGGCGACCACTTGGCTAATGTATGCCCATTGCACAACGAGAACATGAGAGAAAGGAATGCTCCATATTGCACTATTGAGAGAAAATATACAAACCACACGGCTCAAGATTGTCCCTATAATAGGCAGGCTGTTAGACAGAATTATCAACAACCTTACCAACCAGGTAGGTATCAAAATCAATACCAACAGCCATATTATAGACCACAACAGCAACATCAGGCACAATATAGGCCACAACCAGTCTTGGGAAACCAACCACCAGCTCCTGCCAACGTGATTCCAGTCAAATATGTTGTGGGAGAGGAAAATCCAAATAGAGCATTGGTGCCACTAACCCCATTGATACTAGATAATGACTCTCATGCTCATAGTTGAGACTATTCCCATGAAGGTAGTCCACATGCTTATTACACAGAGTCACCTGAACATAGTGAGATTTACTCGTATCAATATGAGGCACCACCTATGGAGCAAAATTGGGAGCCAGAATACTCCAATGTCATGTACACAAATCCTAACCCTAGGCCCCAGTTGAGACAAATGAGACCACAAGCCCCTAGAGGATCTTGTTTTAGATGTCAAGGTGATCATTTCATTCGTGACTGTCCCCACCCACCATCTCCGAGTCAAGGACAGGCTATCACAATACAGGCTTTTTGTCCTGATTGTGGCAAAGACCATCTCCCTAGAGATTGTCCGAGAAACCCCTCCAGTGCACCCAAGATTACACCCATTAATGTGGTAGGCTTAGTGGCAGATTCAAGTTCAAGTAGTAGCAATGTGGCTCCTATACAAGCTGTCACCAGGGCACAAGCCTTAAAACAGGATAAACCAGCAGAACAATCAGAGTCGAGTGAATCAGGAGAGCCTAGTAAGAGGAAAACAAGAACATGGAAGGATACTAGAGAGAAGGCCAATCACAAGTGGAATAAAAAGTTATCAGAACTAGAAGAAAGCTTAAAAGAAGTGAAAACAAAAATAGAAGACATTGCATCTCAAAGCCCCTCGCATGCCGAAACTCCATCCACTCCACCTCATCCCACCCACCCACCCATTGTAAATAGGCTTCAATCAGGGTCAGTTCTTGCAGATCCAACCCCAGAAGGCTTGGACATGATGTTCAAGGCCTACCAGGCTCGTCTTCAAGAAGGGCCAACAGCTGCAAATCTAGACAAGAGTTACCCTAGAGCGGATTTAGAGATTGAACGAATGAAAATGTGCATGAAAATGGTAGAACAAGCTCAAGCTATACTTGAGACTAGTCAAAAGTTCAATCAGACAAACTCTGTCAAACCAGATTTGCATTTCCAAGGGTTATTAGAAAGATTAGAGCAGTTGGTAAACAAACCACAAGTTTCTTTACCTCCACAGGCTCAACGAGTTATTGAGAGAGGAAGCTCACCACCAATGGGATCTTATGTTCCTAATTCCACGGATGCTGGAATGCCTCCTTCAATTCAACAGTACTCTCAAGAGTTCTTGCGGGAAATACAAGAAGAGAAATGGGCCAAGGAGAAGGGTAACTCCCCTCCTATTCCTGAGATTGATGATCTTCAGGATCAATTTCCCCAAGACATTCCATCTATTTACGGAGATGAAGCAGAACAACAAGAAGATGAAAGATTAGATTTTGAATCTAATACCCTAGAAGAATTGCCTCAATTTCTAGGCCCATGGGAATCTGAATCTCTCCAGATTGGAGCTCCCACAATACTAGTAAGAAATGAAGACTCAGTGGTTCCAAGGAACACGGATGTTGTGAAGAACACTAAGGTTCAGTGTCATCTCACTGTAGAAGAGCTGCTCAAAGCAAAACCCGAGCTATGGAATCATGTGAAGGATCAGGTTCCAGAACTTGAGTCCAATATGCCAAAAACAGGCTCTAGGCAAAAAGTTCCATAGATACCTCTCGATAAAATAGGAGACATGTGTGAGGGTGAAGAAGGTAACACTTATCTTCCAATCACCTACCAAGGTTACACAACCAAAGCAATCATAGATTCAGGTGCGGGTGTTGCTATTGCGACCACCTCTTTGTGGAAGCAATTGGGCAAACCCACATTAAGACCAACTAGAATGAAGCTTCAAATGGCTAACGGCCATTTTGAAAGACCTCTAGGATTGCTCGAAGGGATAACTCTAACCACTTGTGGTGTAGAGTTTGAGCACACATTTGCTATATGTGACTTTGAGAAAAATAATGTTTATGAGATGATCCTAGGAAGACCCTTCCTATGACAATTGCAAATAGTACAGGATTGGGGAACCAACTCCTTGTACTTACAACACTTAGGGATCACCACCAAGGTCAATTTGAAGGATTACTCCTTCAGAGATGTACCACCCCTACAATGGAATCCTATCCACAAAGCGAAAGAAGATTCCATCTCTGTGCATTCTGGAAGTTCACCAGATCCATCATGGTTGCATGAAGATACTCATTTGTGGATGTGCAAGGTCGCAGAGGAAGAGGAAAAACGCTTGAAGGCAAGAGAAGAAGGAACTTCGCCAGGAGATAGACCAGTTAGAGACCCAGCCTACACACCGATGATCTTTCCAGATGAGGAGTTTGAGCCTCATGGCTGGCCAGAAATCTTAGCCACCATGGACATTGCTGTCAATGAAGAACAATGGACACCTCATTGTGATGAGGAGGGTTATGATATCTCAGTGTTCATGTGTGAGCCCTTGCTAGAAGAATGTGACCCTAGTGATGTCATAGAAGAAGAAGAGAATGACGATGATATAGAGTCCATTATGATGGATAGTTTCTTTAACTCAGAGCAGCACTATCTAGAAGATATAGGAGTGTTCACCCAGAAAGAAGAAGAACCTCTCACAAGTATTAAAACGGTGAATTCGAAGGATGGAAGTGAGAGCAGTCAAAAGAAAAAGAAAAGAAAAGCAGTGAAACAAGAAGAGGAGGAATCATTGTTTGACGTACCAGAAAACTTCAAGAAATATGAAGTTGACGACCGCAAAATTTTAGTACGAATGCCTAAGAGAGAGGCCATCATAGGAGAATCATATGATAATAAAGAAAAGACCAAGAAGATTGTAGTGACCATCAAAGAGAACGAAGAGAGATGCACATATATAGGAGATGACCTAAGTGCAAGAGAAGAAATGGAGCTTGTAGCTCTATTAAGGGAATATAGGGATGTGTTTGCGTGGCACTATAGAGACTTGAAAGGGGTAGATCCAAGAATTTGATCTCATACTATCCCCATGACTGCTGATGCCAAGCCCACCAAACAGAAGCCCTACACATATAATGATACCTATGCAGCCAAAATAAAAGAAGAAATTGATAGGCTGATTGAAGCTGGATTCATCTATGAGATTGAGCATACTGAATGGGTGTCCCCCATTGTAGTGGTACCCAAGAAGAATGGGAAGTTGCGAGTGTGTATTAACCTTAAAAAAGTTAATGCCGCTACGATCAGAGATAGTTATCCACTTCCAATCACAGAACACCTATTGGAGCGTGTTGCAGGCAAGGAAGTTTATAGCTTCCTTGATGGATTTTCAGGTTACAATCAAGTAGCCATTGCCCCAGAAGATCAACACAAAACAGCTTTTGCCACAAAGTGGGGAATCTTTGCATTTCGTGTTATGCCATTCGGGCTCACAAATGCACCTGCAACATTCCAACGGCTCATGTGTCATGTCTTCAAAGAGTTATTGCGAAAGAGCTTAGAAGTATATGTGGATGATTTATGTGCTCATTCCCAAGAAAGAAGATTTCACATCCTGGAACTCAGACAAATCTTTAACAAGTGTAGAGAATATCGAGTGTGTCTGAACCAAGAAAAGTGTGTGTTCATGGTGCGTCAAGGTAAAATCTTAGGTCATATTGTTTCTAAGAATGGAATTTCAACAGATGAAGATAAGGTACGATCCATAGCAGAGCTGCCACAGCCAAGGAATGTTAAAGAGGTACAAGCCTTTATGGGCCATTGTGGATATTACCGTAGGTTTATCCACATGTACGCAATCATAGCTAGACCCCTTTATGCCTTGTTGTCTAATTTTGAGTGGAACGACAAATGCGAGAATTCTTTCAATGAACTGAAGAAACGTTTGTGCACAGCACCAATACTAACCACCCCTGATTGGAATAAACCATTCCATGTCCATGTGGATGCATCCAATCATGCCATCGGATGTGTGCTTGCACAACCCACAAGTGAAGGAAACTTAGATTTGCCCATAGCATATGCTAGTAGACAGCTCACTGCAGCTGAACGGAACTATACCACAACTGAGCGAGAGGGGTTAGGCATGGTATATGCTGTGAAGAAGTTTAGACACTATTTATTGGCCAACAAGTTCAAGTTTTTTACTGATCATCAAGCTTTGTTATATTTGGTCAATAAACCTTGCAATACTGGACGCTTAGTAAGATGGTTCCTCTTACTAATGGAGTATGACTTTGAAGTTGTTGTCAGGAAAGGTAGAACCCACCTTCGGGCAGATCACCTTTCTCGCATCACTTCAGGAGAGTCACCACAAGGAGTGTCTGACGAACTACCCGATGCTTATCTGTTCAATTTAGAAGTTGTTCCTAAATGGGCAAATAAGTTGGTACCAGTCCTAACCTTCGGCCCTGCAAATAAGAATGTGAAAACATCACAAGAAGAAATTGTAAAATCACAAAAATATCACATATTGGGAGGAAGCATGTACAAACAAGATACCGAGGGTGTATTAGCTTGTTGTGTTGAGGATGATGAACATAGTAGTTGGTTGCAGCAAGCTCATGAAGGATTGCTAGGATATCACTATTCTAAACAACGAACATTGCAGAATCTGAAGCGTTTAGGAGTGTATTGGCCTAGCATGGACAAAGAAATACATGAGTGGATTAAGAATTGTCCAATGTGCAGAGAGAGACCCCCAGTGGAGCATGCAACCCTTTATCAAACGTCATTAATTCCATATTGGAGTGCTCCATTGGTAGAGTTTATGAGGTCGGGAAGGTTACCCAAAGAGGCTAGTCTAGCAAGAAGACGAAGCATGGAGCAAGAGGCTCAAGGCTATGCCTTAGTAGGAGAGAACCTATACCGAAGAGGCAAAGATGGTTACTTAAGACTGTGCGTTCATGAATCAGACTATTTAAAGGTCTTAGAGACTGCACATAGTGGTGTTGCAGGTGGACATTTTGGTCCTGACCGAGTGATCAAGACCATTCTATTCTCAGGACTTTGGTGGCCCACTCTTCATATGGATGCACATACCTATGTGAAGAAATGTGACACATGCCAACGTGCACAATATCCAGTTAGAAAAGACGAGATGCCTTTGAGGCCAATGATGGGAGGGCGTGCATTTTCGAAGTGGGGCATAGACTTCATAGGTCCTATTAACCCCCCAGCTAGAAACTCCCATGCAGAGTACATCATTGTAGCCACATATTACCTTACAAAGTGGGTAGAAGTCAAAGCCACAACAAAGAATGATGCTCAGACTACGGCTAAGTTCTTATTCGAGAATGTGTTCATGAGATATGGGCTACCAATAGAGTTAGTGAGCGATAGAGGCACACACTTCTTGAATGAGGTCATTGAAAATCTTCTCCAAGAATTCTTGGTGATACATAAGAATTCTGCCCCCTATCACCCACAAGCTAATGGACAAGCCGAGAGCACCAATAAGATCCTCTGTAACGTATTGACAAAACTGGTAAATAATAAACGCTCTGATTGGGACAAACAACTTCATCATGCTGTTTGGGCTTATCGAGTTGCCTACAAAACGGTACTCAGCGCCACCCCATTTCAGATGGTCTTCGGACAGAACACTGTGCTACCATTAGATTTCTTAATCCCTGCCTTAAAAGTAGCACAAGAGTATGAGTGGAATGGACATGAATTGTCATCTAGGATCTTTGATCTAGAATGCTTAGGTGAGACAAGGCTACGAGCGGCTATAGGCATCTACGCTGCAAAGAAAAGGCAAAAGGCATACTTCAATGTACACATTAAGGATAAGGGACTGAAAGAGGGAGATCTAGTGTTGGTTTACACACTAAAACAACATGCCCGTAAGTTGGAAAAACGAGGATATGGACCCATGATCATTAACAAAATTTCCACTAGCGGCGCGGTTCAATTGGCTACTTTAGAAGGTGATATCTTGCCAAACTATATTAGTGGTTGTAGGGTCAAGTTATATCAAGAACCTCTTACAGAGGACATGCTAATGAGACTCAACACTGCTAAGAAACGAAAAGAAGAAGAGTTAAGAGTGAGAGAAGAAGCACAGGCAGAGGCCAGAGAGCGTATTAGGCGAAATAAGTTAAGGCGATTAGGCCTAGATGTCAAGTCAAAATCCCCAAAATATCACATGGATATGTGCCAAAAGTCAGGCATAGCGACTTCTCAAGTCATTGACCGAAGACCCTTTGTGACCATAGAGATAGGACAAGGGAAGGGTGCAAGGACGGTGAAAGCATTGATTGACTCAGGTGCAGCAAGTAGTGCAGTTAGACTTTCCTACTGCCAAGACTTGCAGTTGAACATCAATCCCATAGAAGCTTATCTCATAGGATTGGGAGGTGTGGAAACCCCTTGTTTGGGCGAGGTGGAACTTCCCATCTACCTGCAAGATATTCCAATGAAAGTCAAAGTGCTAGTGTGTCAAGATGAGAACCTTACAAACCACTTGTCTTAGGACAAGATTGGATTTATGACAATGCAGTCAACTTAAACCTAAGAAGTCGAATTCTTCAAGTTTGGGTACATGAACAATGCATTACATTAGAATTAGAGAACTGCATGCTCCCAGATCATGGCACCACACACTCTCTTAGCTCTTTTAAGACTAATCATATGGAAGAAGATGTTGTATGTGTCAAAAGCTCTATGATGCAGAAGGAGTCAATCGTGGAAGAACAGGTTCGAAGGCGGGTGGATCTTTCTTCTTCTCCAAAGAATCAAGTAGCCACACTAGTAAGTCCACCATAGAGGCAAACACAATCGATCACGACAATTGCTACATCAAACAGAAAGACACCATTCGATAAGAAAGCAGTTCCGAGCATGACGCAGATCTAGGTACGCAAAGGAGAGAAACCACTAGCCTTGCCCCCACAAAATCCCCTACAAAATTAGTGATTTTCATCACTAAAAACCATTGTAAATACCATTATCTATTTTTATACCTCCATTTTGTTCAAGCCGAGGAGTCCTCGAGCTTGAGGAGTATTAGAAGTACCATCGTACCAATTTTCATAATTTTTAGACTTCGTTTGAGCCCTCAAATAAGCCCTGGAACCTAATTTTTAACTAGGTCGGACACTAGGTCTGGACAGGGCCAAAACTAGTCAAAAAAATATAAAAAGAGCTAGAGAGCTCATTTTTGGGGTTCGCTTGTTAGAGAATAGAGCATTTGTAAGAGAACTCTTTTGCAATCTAAGCTTTCCATTGTTCCTCTCTTTGATCTTACTTTGTGTGCGTGTGTGTGTATGTGTGTGCAGGTTTGTGTGCTTTCACTCACGCACTTGTGCCTTCACTTGCTCGTGGTCTTCATACCGGTCCTCACGTCTCCGCGGATTGACAAGTAAAGGAGGTGGTGCTTACGCTTGAGCTACAGTAGTGTACTGGCTATCTATTAGCATACAGGATAGCATGATTGGACACATACACAATGCCAATACTCCAAAAGAGGCTTGGAACAGTTTGGTCAAATTGTATGGGACCAATACAAAGGCACAGAAATTGCAACTCAAGAACGAGTTGCATACATTGGAGAAGAAAAGAATGTCGGTAAGTGACTAGACCTTGAAAATCAAAAGCATATGTGAGTCACTTTCATCTATTGGCGTGAATGTAGATGATGATGATGATGATGATAAGGTGGAAGTGTGTCTTCGTGGTTTAGGAGCTGCATATAAGCAATTCAAAACTTCTATGCAGACCAGGAAAAATATTCCGCATTTTGTTGATCTGGTATCTATGCTGATTATTGAAGAAAAGAATCTTAGTGAGGATTCAAACTCCCAAGGAAAATGTAGTTATGAGTAGGTATTCTACTCTGGTAGAGGAAGAGGCAGAGGTAGAGGTTTTGGAAGTGGAAGAGGAAATAGTAACCAAGACCAAAGTCAACAATAGAATCATGCAAGAGGAAGAGGATAGTTTCGAGGTAGGGGGAGCCAAAGAGGCTGCAGAAATTTCCAAAGAAATGATTCAGGTAATGACAGTAAAGGATGTTGGAATTGTGGTAAACCTGGACACTTTGAATGGTGCAGATGGTTCTGAGAAGTTGTTCATGGTTCAACATCACATTATGAATACGATGTCTATTGGTGTTTCAAAATCAAATGATAATGTCTGGTATGTTGATTCAGGTGCTTCAAATCACATGACCAATCATGCTGAATGTTTTAGTACTTTGCAAAAATTACTAGTTCTTGAATACGTTGAAACAGGTGATGAAACATCACATCCTATTGAGCATATAGGAAACATAGCACTATCGATGGAGGATGGAAAGGTAAAACATCTTGCTAATGTGCTGCATGTTCCAAATATAACAAAGAATCTGGTTTCTATTGGACAAATGGTTGACTAGGGATTACAAGTCAGGTTCAATGCTGATGGATTATATGTAGAAGAGTACAAGTAGGATGGATGATTGGTTGCCAAAGGAAATAAAGTGGGTAGGATGTTCACCTTAAATGTGGAGATTCCTGAAATGAATGCAGCCATGTTTGCAAAAGGTGCAGGAGTTATTGCAGATATAGAGATGTGGCACAAATAGATTGGACATGCAAACTTGCAAAGGCTGAAATTGATGCAGTCAAAGGAGATTGTCCATGGACTACAAAGTTTCAAAGTTGTAGAAATGCAAAAGGTATGTGCAACATGTCAATTTGGTAAATACTCAAGAGCATCATTTCCACATGACAAGCATGTTAGTGAGAATGTACTAGAAGTAGTACATATAGATGTTTGGGGTCCAGGATAGACCACATCTATGGGTGGTTGCAGGTTTTATGTTAATTGATGACCATATACGCAAAGTATGGGTATATTTCATGAAAGAGAAGAGCGAGGTGTTCACTCACTTCCAAAATTTTAAAGCTATGTTGGAAAAGCAGATAGGGAAGAACATCCAGACATTAAGATCTGATGAAGGAGGTGAATACATGCCAAATAAGTTCAGCAGTTTTCTAAAAAATCATGGAATTCGGCGTCAGTTTTCATGCAGGTACACACCACAACAGAATGGAGTTACTGAATGCAAAAATAGACATTGCAAAAATAGCAAGAGCCTTGATGGCTGAAAAGAATATGCCTCATTGTTATTGGGCAGAAGATGTGCATACTGTTGTATACATCATGAATAGAACTCCGACTGCTGTTATACATCAAGTTACACCTGAAGAGAAGTTTACAGGTAAAACGCCAAACTTATCACATCTGAAAGTTTTTGGGTGTATTGCATATGTACATATCCGAGATGAATTGAGGACGAAGCTTGATCCAAAAGCAGAAAAGTGTGTCTTCATTGGATACTCCCTTGAGCAAAAGGGATATAAATGTTATAGCCCACTCACAAGACAGGTAAAGGTGAGCAGAGATGTGGTATTTGATGAAATGTCAAGCTTCTATGTAGATGACAAAGAAGGGCTGAATCTTGAACCAAATGACAAAGAAAATGCTGAAAAATCAAGTGCAGAATCTCAAGTTTTGAGTGGATCAGATGCATCACCAAGCAATAGTTTCACCTCAAATCCATGGAGTGGAAGATTGCATGGAAATTTTAGTCCAGCATATTCATCAAATACATCCAAGAAAGGTAAAGAAAATCTTTTTGCAGGTCATAAAACATGTGCAGGTTTTGAAGACATTGATGGAGATTCAAGCAGTTCAGAAAAGAGTCTTGATGAGGAACTTGGACTACCCTCTCTGAAGACTCGAGGAGTAAGAGGGGCACATGCAAATGATACAAGGAGAAGTGACGCAAGACCAAGATGATCTCGAAGGATGCAGAATTCAGTGCAACGATTGACATATGACAGTTATATGGCTCGTCATTGTGCCTACATGACAAAGGTAATACAAGATGTTGAACCTTCTTGCTTTGAAGATGCAATTGGAATTGCAGATTGGGAAAAAGCTATGGATGAGGAGATGGCTGCACTTTATGGAAATGATACATGGAATCTGGTTCCATTGTCGCAAGGAAAGAAACTCATAGGCTCCAAATGGGTTTACAAGGTAAAGCTTAATGTTGATGGTAGCATAAGCAGGTATAAAGCACGATTGGTAGCTAAAGGATATGCACAGACATATGGCATTGATTATGAGGAAACATTCAGCCCTGTAGCTAAAATGTCTACTATCAGAACACTTGTTGCATTAGCTACAACAAAAGGATGGACTTTACATCATATGGATGTGAAGAATGGTTTCCTACATGGTGAGTTATAGGAAGAAGTATATATGGACCAGCCACAAGGATATGAAGATTCAAAGCATCCAAAATATGTTTGCAGGTTGCAAAAGGCTTTGTATGGGCTGAAGCAAGCCCCTCGTGCATGGCATGCAAGGATTGCTGATTACTTAACCAGCATTGGGTTTTCTATGTGTGATGCAGATCACTCACTATATGCAAGGAAGGCTGATGATGGCATTACTATTGTGGCTATTTTATATTGATGACCTGATTGTAGGTGGTGATAATGAAGGAAGCATCAAACAGGTAAAGCAACTTCTTATGGAGGAATTTGACATGAAAGATCTTGGTGTGCTACGCTCTTTCTTGGGCATTGAGTTTATACATACAAAAACAGGTATATGGATGTCGCAAAGGAATATGCCTTGAATATGCTGTAAAAGTATGGTATGGCTGATTGTAAGCCAATTTCTATGCCATTAGATCAGAATTTGAAGTTGGATACTACATCAGGTGAAGCATTGGAAGAAATTCTACTATGTACAGGAAGATTGTGGGAAGTCTTATATATCTCACAATTACAAGGCCTAATCTAAGTTATACTGTTGGACTTGAAAGTCAGTTTATGCACGTTCCCAGGAAGCCACATTTGGATGCTGTGAGGCGCACTCTATGTTATGTGAGTGCTACTTTGGATTATGCATTGTTTTATGAGGCTGGTGTAGATTTGCAGGTTTATGGATACATCGATGCAGATTGGGCTGGTAGCCTACTAGTGGTTTTCTATTCTCACTTGGGGGTGCAGCTATTACATGGAGCAGCAAGAAGCAACCCACTGTTGCTTTGTCGAGTACAAAAGCTAAGTATAGAGGTGCTGCAATGGTAGCATGTGAGGCATCAAGGCTAGAAATGCTACTTGCAGATTTAGGTGTGGAAGTGGGAAAGCCCATCACTATTTATTGCGATAATCTTAGCAGCATACAGTTAGCACAAAATCCTATTTTCCATGCGAGAACAAAGCATATCGAGGTACATTATCACTTCATCAGAGGGAAGGTATTAGCAGGTGATATTGATCTTGTTTATGTGAGAACAGATGAGCAGGTTGCTGATATTTTCACCAAAGCACTTGGAGCTGAGAAGTTGAAGACATTTCGGGAGATGCTTGGATTACAAGATATGACATTGAGCTTGAGGGGGAGTGTTGAGATGTCAAGCTCAACATGTGATGATCCAAGATGACACGTACTAGTTTTTGTTGGTGTAATTCACAAGCCTACACATTTGGCTTGAAGTCCATATACATATGGAGAAGCATGGGAATCAATGCTAGAAGATAATTACCCATTTACTCTTTGTAAAAGTCATATTTGACTTGGAATCTTTGTAACCACCTACCCAAGGGAGTCCTGGATTTTATTAGTTGTAAAGCATCAATCAATTAGAGAGAATATCTCCTAGGATGTAGGAGTATGATTATAGAGAGCCAAAGTTTGAATTCAAATTCAAACTTTGAACTCAACCTCTATAAACGATCAACTCAAAAAGTCGCAAAAAAAAGAGTCACTTTCCGAGCTCCTCATTCTTATCTTTGAGTGTGTGTGAGGTCTACACTCTAGCCTACACCTCTCTACACCATTAGGCAATGATATTCATGCCTGGCATTGTACAACACTATTCATTAATACATATATCTACATTGTTCATTTCTGAGTTCTCTGTCATAGTGTCTGAAAGTTTGTCAACTTGTGGAGATCATATGTCACTCATTTCTCTACCAAATTCAAAGATCTATAGCTTCTTGGAACCAACTCAAAGTTCTCTACATGCCATCAAAATTTGAAGGATTTCTATTTAGTCATTTCAGAGAAAATTTTGTCGAGGTGATCAGTGGTCGAAGTCTGCAACATGCCTAAAATATCGGGGGTAAAGGTTTACTTGCTAAATTGATTTCTTTGAGCATAGTTAATCTTTTTAAGTGATATCACTTGGAATAGTTATCTTGCTAAGCTAATTAGATAACCCTAAAAGGAATTTTTCCAATTCCTATTGTGCTCGTCAAACTGAGCAAAAGATATAGTAGGTGTATAGTAAAAAATAGAAGGTTTTCTTGAAGGCTTGAAGTTCAAAGTTGTCTGTTTTGATTCTATCTTTTCATACATCATTTCCAAAGTACATAGGCCATTTTGTGGTGTCATTGGAAAGCTACAAAGGTCCACCTATCAACTCTGAAGCATCAAAGGGCTGGTACAAAGCAGGATTTGGCACTACCTACTCATCATCTTGAAGTGTCCATCCATCATTCCTAACAGTGGTATCAGAGCAAAGTGGAGGTAAAATGGGAGATGGTTTTCCTTCATTTATTGATAAATTGGACAGGAACAATTATCAGGCATGGTCTCTAAGGATGAAGACATACCTACAAGGAAGGAGTCTTTATGGATACATCTTAGGAGATGAGGAGTTGCCCTCATTCAAAACCAGAGGACTACCAACAAAGGAAGAACATGAAAAGCTCAACACATGGTGTGCCAAGGATGCATTAGCAAGGTCTTACTTACTCAACTCCATCTCTGATTTTGTTTTGCCACATATTAGAAACTGTAAGACATCCCAAGAGACTTGGGAAACCTTGTCATCCTATTTTTCTTCCAACACAAGGGCCAGAAAAACCCGATTCTGGATTGAATTCACCACACTAAGGAAGCAACCTAAGCAGGCTATTTCAGAGTATGTGACTAAGATTAAAGATGTATCAGATCAGTTAGCAAGCATAGGAGAAGAGATTGAAGAAGAGCAGATAGTAAGGCAAGTGATCAATGGGATTAAAGTTGATGACGAATCGGAAAGCTTCACCACTGCCATGGACATGCAAATTCCAGATCTTACCACTCTCATGGGTTGATTGTTCACTCATGAAGCCAAGCTCAACAAGAATGGAGACTCATCCAAAGGTAATAGCTCTTCTGCCCTATACACTCATAAAAGTAAGTCTAAAGATAAAGGCAAGAACAAGAAAGGAGAAGATGAAGGCACTACCTCCCAAGCCAACTATGCAGGGAGAGGTAGATCATCAAGAGGAAGGGGCAGAGGAGGTAAGCAAGGTAGGGGGAGATCTTATAACTCCTCACCATGCAACATTTGTGGTTTATCAAATCATACTACAGATGAGTGTTTCATGAATTACAAGAATCAGAGAGGAAGAGGATATCAAAGAGGTGGATACTCACAATCAAGAGGCAGATTCAACCATCATCAAGGATACAACAACAACTACAATAACAACTACAACAACAACTATAATGGCAACTACCAAGGAGGATTCAAATCCAGAAAGGATTACAACAACTATACAGAAGAGCAAGATGACTCTCTTCTGATTATGAACATGACTTCAAAACCAGGTACAAAAGATGACCATCTCTTCTACATTGACTTAGGATGCTCAAATCATGTGGCTGGCAATGTAGCTCTACTCTCTGACCTTGAAGAACCAAGAGGTAAGAATCAAGTACAAACAAGTGATGACACCAAGCACTCAGTAGTTAAAGTTGGAAATGTTAAGACTTGTGATGGAAATCAAAACTTGTTGAGTAGGGTACTATATGTACCAACCATTACAAAAAACTTGATGAGTGTAGGACATATTGTGGAAAAAGGTTTGCATGTTAGATTCAACCAATTTGGAGCATTTGTGGAAGATCCCAAGCAAGGGTTCAAGAGAATTGCTAAAGGAGAAAAGGTAGGTAGACTTTTTACTTTTGAGCTAGAAGATACAAATAATATTGCACTCTACAATTATAAAGATCAAACACTTTCAGAGCTTGAGATTTGGCATAAAAGATTAGGGCATGTAGGAGAAAGAACCTTGAAACAAATATGCAGGGATCAATGTGTAATTGGATTACCTAATGTTTCCAAACAACACATGATTTATAAATGTGGTGCTTGTCAGTTTGGGAAGTCTCACAGATTACCCTTCTCAAGGAAAGGATACATGCATGAGGACTACCTTGAACTTGTCCATACAGATGTATGGGGACCAAGCAAAGACCCCTCAATCTCAGGATCAAGGTACTATGTATCTTTTATTGATGATTATAGCAGATGGACTGTATTGTACTTTATGAAGCACAAAGATGAAGTGTTCAACTGTTTTAAAAAGTATCTTGCACTTGTTGAGAATCAAACAGGGAAGAATCTAAAGAGGCTAAGGTCAGATGGAGGAGGTAAGTACTTCTCCAATGAGTTTGAAGCATTCTTGCAGGACATAGGAATCAAGAGAGAAATCACCACAAGGTATACTCCTGAACAGAATGGGGTAGATAAGAGAAGAAATAGGTTGATTGTTGAAATAGCTAGGTCAATGTTAAATGAAAAGAAATTACCTAACTACCTATGGGCAGAGAGTGTATCTACTACCACTTACCTCATAAACAGGCTACCATCTAAGTCCCTTGATGGGATGACCCCTTATGAAGCATGGCATGGGAAGAGACCCTCACTTGATCACTGCAGGATATTTGGATGTGTAGCATATGTACACATTCCTTCTCAGATAAGAGGTAAGCTAGACCCTAAAGCTGAGAAGTGTATCTTTATTGGATATGATCTGAATCAGAAAGGGTACAGGTTCTACAGCCCTTCAAATAAGGGATTCATGGTTAGTAGAGATGTTGTCTTTGATGAAAATGATTCTTGGTATGAGAATGAATGCAAGAAGTTTAAACTACCCTATGACTTGGAGGAGGAGTTTCCAAGTCTTCCTAAGGAGGAACCTACTCAGAATGAAGACTCCAATTCAGATGATGAAGACATTATCAATCTTGAAGAATTCAAGGCATGGAAGTCCAAAGGCAAACTCAAGATGAAGAAACTTGAAGACATACCTGAATCTTCAAATCAATCAACCAGAAGATCACAAAGGGAGAGCAAAAAACCTATCAGATATGGGTATGACACCTCTCTTGTTACTAAACACTTTGTTTATCTTGCCAAAGACTTTTCAATTGAAGAACCAGGATCATATGAAGAAGCAAAGACAAAGAAAGAAGGTAATTGGATCCAGATGGATCTATAAGATCAAAAGAAATTCTGTTGGGTCAATAAACAGGTACAAAGCCAGATTGGTGGCCAAGGGTTTTGCACAAACCCAAGGCATTGACTATGAAGAAAAATTCTCACCTATAGCCAAGATGCCAACCATCAGGGTGTTGGTAAGTGTGGCTGCATCTAAGAATTGGAACATGTATCAGCTAGATGGAAAAAATTCCCTTTTGAATGGATGGATTTCAGAGGAGGTATACATGTCACAACCTCCTGGCTATGAGGATCCAAACAAGGTAACATATGTGTGCAAATTGAATAAAGCTCTTTATGGATTGAAGTAGGCACCTAGGGCATGGAAGCACAGGTTAACCACATACCTTCAAGACAAAGTTTTTGTCAGGTTTAGTGCTTTCCAACCTCAATTCACATGCTCGAAATGCTATTCCACACTCAAAATAACCTCCCAATCTTTGCTTCAGTATATGAGCACTACTCTATGATGTCATGAGTCACTTATAAGTCTTGAATATAAGCTAGACCTTGAAAATCCACCAAAAAAGAATCAATTTTAGATCAAAAGTTAACTTTTTCCTTCAAAAACTTTTCCTAATTGCTTGTCTATCATGATAGGCTGGTCTATTGCAATAGAGGGGTTTGTCATGATAGAGAAAGCCTATCATAAATTTGGTCCATTATGATAGAATGATCTATCACGATAGATGGTGATCTATCGTGTTTTTAGTCTATTGCAATATGTTGAAGATAAATGTACAAGTTCATTTTCACATGAGCTATGATTGGATAAATTTACCAAATATAAAGATAAAGGAAAAGAAGAGAAAAAAAAAATAGGAAAAAAAGTCTAGTCAAAATTCATGATGAGTAAAAGATACAATATCTGCCTTGTAGAAGTGGCATGTAGTGAGCAATCAAATGAAAGTGGTGAGTTAAGAAGGAAGCACAAACTTCTTCACATGCTCATTGGTTATAAAAGTGGAGTGGGAGCACATTCTAAATAAGGAGAGAAAGAGGCAAGAGCTCCCAATAGTTGGATCTAGTCATTTTTTCTTCCCATAGACTCCTTCCAGCCGCACATCATTTTGTACACAGCTATGTTGTGAAGCTCATATCTCAGTGTATATGTAACCATTTCTTGCATACCTACAAGGTATCCAACTCAAAGGCTGAGTTATGATAGTTTCATGGCAAAACATTTTGCATAAACGATGAAGGTTATCAAAGGCAAAGAGCCTGAGACATATGAAGAATCTTTCACACAAAAGGAATGGAAGCAAGCTATGAAAGAGGAGATCAAAGCTCTCAAAGATAATCACACAGGGAGAAAGTATTGAGCAAAGATGTGGAGATAAAGTTCATCAGAACCAAAGAGAAGGTTGTAGATATGTTTACAAAGTTTTTGGATGCTTCTAAACTCAAAAGGTTTCAAGGATGTGATAAATTTGTAGGACATGGTTGAAGATAACTCCCAAATGAGCTTGAGGGGGAGTGTTGAAGATAAATGTACAAGCTCATTTTCACATGAGATATGCTTGGATAAATTTACCAAATATAAAGATAAAGGAAAAGAAGAGAAAAGAAAAAAATAGGACAAAAAAGTATAGTCAAAATTCATGATGAGTAAAAGATACAACATCTGCCTTGTAGTAAGTGGCATGTAGTGGGCAATCAAATGAAAGTGGTGAGTTAAGAAGGAGGCACAAAATTCTTCACATGCTCATTGGTTATAAAAGTGGAGTGGGAGCATGTTCTAAATAAGGAGAGAAAGAGTCAAGAGCTCCCAATAGTTAGATCTAGACATTTTGTCATTTTGTCTTCCCATAGACTCCTTCCAACAGCATGTCATTTTGTACATAGGTCTAAAAGCTCATATCTTAGGGTTTGTGTAACCATTTCTTATGTTTGAACACATTTGAAAGCCTATCTTATGTAATTTTACTATATCAAATATCTCCTTCAAATCTTATATATTTTCGGAGATATCAGTCAAAAAATGAAGTCTAGTTTTTCAACATATGTGTGTAGACAGGTAGTCTATTTTGGTCGATTAAGTTTCCCAACCAAAACATATCCAAATTGCTTTCCTTTTAGCTTGTTGGAAAGATCTTTACATTTACCTTATTCCCAAATATCGCATTCAAATGACTTATATTCTGTGAGATATCTATCAGAGAGTGAGCTCCAATTTTTCAGTATACTTGTGTGCGCAGGTGGTCTAATTTGGTCAGTTGAATTTCCTGAACGAAATTCATCCAAACTACTTGATTTTTAGCTTGTTGGAAAGCTATTTGTGTGCAGTTTCTCTACCTCAAATATCTTCCTCAAATAGTATATATTAAGAGAGTTATCAATCCGAGAGTGAAGTTCAATTCTTTAGCATACTTGTGTGGATAGGTAGTTCATCTTTGTCAGTTGTGTTTCCTAATAAAAACTTGTCCAAATTAAGTTATTTATAGCTTGTTAGAAATCTCTCTTTGTCTACTTTGATTGAATTAAAGGAATAGGTCCATTTGCATTTTGTATTGAGAGTAGAAAGCTATCTAATGTGCAACTATTTGTCCAAGTTTTGTACATACAAGGGTTCACTACACATTTTTGTTGCGCATAGGAGAACTCATTTTCCACACAATAGAGGGTGTCTATCATGATAAACAAGGTCCATTGAGGTGCTTTGTCATGATCAGGTAGTGTGTCACAATAGGGAGGGTTTGTCATGATAGAGCAGCTTGCTGCAATAAAGGGTGTTCTACCATGATAGAAGGGACTCCATTATGTTGGTATGTCATGATAAAGACACCTTGTTGCAATAAACGGGGTCTGTCACAACAGAGGTTCTTTTTCATGGTCTTGGTCTATCACAATATACAACGCCCATCATGATAGATGAGTCTATCATGGGGGAGGTTTTTCATGATAGATGGGGGTCTATCACAATAGAATTCTTTATCACGACAGAAAAGGTTTGTCGTGAAAGAGCCGGTCTATCATGGGTTGGCTTGTCACAATAAAGTGAAAAACATTGAGTTATGTTGATGCATTAGGTGCATTGGGAAGGCATTGTGGAGACCTATCACTTGGTGTTGGTGGATTTCCAAAAACATGAAATCCTTGGTCTATCTTGATAGATCAAACGTATTGTTGTGGGGCTTTGCAGAGGTTTTTCATACCTACGCGGGATGTTAGAGTTGATGATGAACTTGAATATGCACAAAAATAGCAAAAAACACACAAAATAAGCATGCACTTCCATGCTCTCTGTCTCTCTCACAAACACAAGCAAATGAGGGATTAATGGGTGGACGTGGGTATATGGTCAAAAAGGCAAAAATTTAGTGAAGAAGGAGATGGAATGAGGAGATGAAGGGGGAGGGGGTGAATGTATTATTGTTAATGTCCATGTGAAGGGCCAAATGGCCATGAGACACTTTTGTATATCTTCTTTAATAAAACATATAGTGTCCTGGTCAGCTACAGACCAAAAAAGTTTGATCGCATTTGTGTGACCTAAGAAATTTGTTTACATGGTTTGTGTATTGTGTGCTTTCTATGTATTTTGCAGCCCCTGTGCGGAGTACTATGTGTAGTGCCAGAGGTCAAGTTTCTTCTACAAGGGTATCATTGCAGAGCTCTCAAGAAGGAGAGTCCACCATTCTGCATCAGCAGAGAAATACTTCACTAGTATCAGAGCACTCCGATGCAAAAGTGTTGTTGCTTTTGTGGGAGCGAAGCGAGCACCTGGCCACCCACCCAAGGCTTTCTCCAAGGCTTATGAATAAGGTGGCAACCAAGGCATAGACCTTGGCATACCTTTTCATCGGAGTCATCAAAGTCACCATTGGCACCATTGGCTATGCACAACGGACGACTTCAACGATCAAGGAAGACGAAGATTCCTAATACTTCTGAGGAGGTCACCCATCCTAGTTTGTTCTCCCCAGAGCTCGCTTAACTGATAGAGCTCTTACCACTAAGCTACACTCTTATGGTGCTTGAGGAAGGGACCTTGAACATGTTTTGGGCCCTCAAAGCTTCATTCTTTGTTTTCAAAGCCTATTTTTGAAACATTTTTGGGGTGATTTTTGAGCCATTTTGGAGTACTTTAATACATAGTTCTCTTTAAACATGTTCAAAAACATTAAGAAGAGTGTTCTTTGTACTTCTATGAAAACTCGAATTTGGGGATGTGTTTTTAGACACACTCATAAATTTAGAGGTATCTTCAAAGGTTTTCAATTGTGGTGGGAGCAGCCATCGTAAGTTTATGCAGGTTTTTTAAGCCTAAAGAACAGTGTTGAAAAACACTTGTAGGTGTTGTTGGCTAGTGTTTCAACTATGAATTCAACCTTTCAGTGCCATTTTATTGCATATATTGAACACATAGACACTATGCATGCTTTTGTGGATACCACTTATGTACGTCCATGTGGTCATTGATATAGCAATTATGTTTTCTGCATAAAGCCTTTTACATTTGATAAAGAGGATTGTGGTGAGGTTTTCTTAACTGGGAGACACTAAGATGTTGGGGTCTATTCGATGATGCATGTGGAAAACTTGCCTAGCCTGAATTCAACCTTTCAATGCCATTTTATTATATATATTGAACACATTTACACTATGCATGCTTTTTTGGATACCACTTATGTACGTCCATGTGGTCATTGATATAGAAGCTATGTTTTCTGCATAAAGCCTTTTACATTTGATAAAGAGGATTGTGGTGAGGTTTTCTTGACTAGGAGACATTGAGATGTTGGGGTCTATTTGATGATGCATGTGGAAAACTTGCCCAGCCTGGCCATAAGAGATGTATGCTAGTTGTTCATAGGTGCTCGATAAGCCTAGTTGGCTTCTTTCAGGTAACCAATTATATGGAGTGGATTCAGTGATTCAGTATGCAAATTTCCATGTTAGTACTTGTAGTTTTATGAGATTTTGACACTGATTATATGCTCATTTTGCACAGGAGATTGGAGTAAATTTTTTTCTCATTTTTTGGTTTTGCCAACTATACAATGGTCAATTTACTCCTTGGTACACTTATTGATGTAAGCACATTCACTCTCACATAATCCTTTTGGTTGGTCATTATTGTTCATTAATCCATTTTTCTAGGGAGACTATTCTTTTTTCCTAGAATCTGACACTTGGTCATCCTTTCTTGAGCCTTAGTGGTACTTGGACTATTCTAGATCCATTTTCATTTTAGTCAATTCTCTACCATCATGGCAACATAAATTTTAGGCATATTTGGTGGATATGGGTCTAGTGCTAGTGTTCCCAAGAGAAGCTATAAATTGCAAGGCAAAGCCCATTTTGAGATCCAAAAATTTGATGGCACAAACTTTGCTCTATGGAAGAATTATATTAAAGATGTGCTGATTCAGAGGAGACACTAGAAGCCAGTAAATGGAATCTCAAAGAAGCATGTTGATATGGATGATGATGACTCGGATGAGTTGAATGAAATGGCTAGGTCTACCATTTGATTGCACCTGGCATATAATGTTTACTTTATAGTATTGGACTGTGAAAGTGCAGAGGAGCTATGGAAGAAGTTATGCAATACATATGAAAAAGAAATGACATCAAATAAAGTGTATCTAATAAGAAAGTTATATGACCTTCTCATGAAGGACATAGATAGTGTTGCTACTCAACTAAATGAGTTTGATGCTATATTCTCCTAGCTACAGGCTCAGAAAATGCAGCTAGATAATGAAATGAAAGTAGTCTTGTTGTTATTCACCTTGTCATCATCATGCGATACATTTTACATACTTATTAGCAATAGTTCCACCTGATGGTAAACCGGTCTATGATGACATATGTGGAGCACTCTTGAGTGAGGAGATTCATAGAAAATCTATGGTAGACACTCAGAGTGTATAATGTTTGTGATTCTTAGCAAGGAAAGAATTAGTAATGTGGAAGGAGCAAGAACAAGGAAAAGAATGGTCAATGGAATAAGGATATAATTAAATCAAGGAGGAAGGATATTGAATGCCATTATTGTCACAAGAAAGGACACATGAAGAAAGACTGCTATGCATTAAAGAATGTTAAAGGTAAAGGACATAATGTTGATGGGCATGTTAAATAGCTATCTGCACCATCTTGTTCGATTGTGAAAATTGAAGAAATTAATGCTATTTCTAAGATGTTGATGGGTTGAAGCTTGACAATATTATGCCTCTTATGGTTGATTCTCTTTCCCACATGTGGCTCCTAGATTCTGGTGCTTCTTTCCATGTGACACCACATAGAGAGTGGTTCTCTAATCATGCAGAAAAATCTCTTGGTACTGTGAGACTTGGTGACCCTTACTAGTGTGACCTTGTGGGGATTGGAGATGTGGTTGTACAATTCATTGATGGTTCAAAATTTACTATGCATAATGTATGCCATGCACCTCAGTTATTACATAGTTTGATGTCAGTTGGTCAACTTGATGACCTTGGTTACAAGGTGGTTTTCTATGCTCAATCCTTTTGCATATCAAAGGGCAATATGGTTATTGCAAAAGCAAGAAAAGTTGGCTCGCTTTATCTTTATTTATATCATAGAAAGAACACTTGTTAGTTGTTACTAAAAAGCCTATGGCTTGTATTTGGCATGGTTGTTGGGGCCACATATCTCATAGAGTAATGGAAAATCTTTCTTGTTCTAGCTACTTACTTGTGTTATCTTTCTCTTAATTTTCATTTTGTGAGCATTCTCAATATGGAAAGCAAACTAATAATGTGCATGAAACACACATTCACTCTTCAATTTTTCCTTTAGATCTTATTCATATAGATGTATGTGGTTCTATGCCCACAAGGTCATTAGGTGGTTCTCTTTACTTCATCACTTTCATAGATGATGCTACTAGAAAATTCTAGGTGTATCCTATCAAATCAAAGGATAAGGTATTCCTTACCTTCAAAAAATGGCTTGCTTTAGTTGGGACTAAAAAGAACTAAGCTCAAAGCTTTACATTCAGATAATGGGTGTGAGTATACCTCACATGAATTTAGCCGTTTTTGTCAGTCTAGAGGATTTCATATAGAGTTTACAGCTCCTTATGCCCCAGTACAAAATGTGTAGCTGAAATGATGAATAGAACTTTTCACGATAGAGTGATTTCTATGTTGCATCATGCGAACATTCCACAAGGCTTTTGAGCAAAAGTAGTGTTGACTGCAGTTCACGTGATTAACACTTCACCTAGTACTACCAAAGGTGTGAAAGTGGCACAAGAGTAATGGATACGTAAACCACCATATTATGATTATCTTTGAGTTTTTGGGTGTGAATCATATGTTCATATACCCAATAATCTTAGACAAAGCTGGACCGTAAGTCAAAACAGTGCATTGTTCTTGGATATGGTCGAGGAGGACAATCCGGATATCGCTTATGGGATCGTGAAACACAGTCAGTGATTAGACATAGTGATGTCATTTTCAATGAGTGTAAGATGCATAAATAGTCCATTAAGGAGGTTGAAGTGATAAGAGCGGTGTTTGAGGATACTTTTCCTCTAGTTTGCATGCATAAAAATGTTGCACGTAGGAATGGTCAAGAAAATCTCCAATCAAATCAATCTGCAAATGTTCCTATTGAGCAATCATTGAGACTCTATGCACATGTCTCGCATCCACCTGATAGATATGTTCTAGGTTTGGATTTTGTTATGCCAACAGATGTTGATGAGCCTTCTTGCTACAAAGAGGCTATACATAAAAAAGATCATGTCAAGTGGGAGCATGCCCTGAGGAGTGAATTGGATTGTATTCACAAGAATACTACTTGGGATTTAGTACCTTTGCCAAAGGGCAAGAAAACTTTACCATGTAAATGGGTATATAAGCCTAATTGCACATCAGATAGTGATTCTCCAAAGTATAAAGCACAACTTGTTGCAAAGGTTTTTAAGCAACAACATGGCATTGATTTTGAGGAAATCTTCTCCCCAATAGTCAAGATGACTATCATGTGCATGTTGCTTGGACTCACTGCAATGGAGGACTTAGAGTTGGTCCAAATGGATGTGAAAATTGCTTTCTTGCATGGAGATCTTACAAATGAGATCTATATGGAACAACAAGAGGGTTATGCAATTTCTAGCAAAGAAAGTCTAGTTTGTAATGTTGGAGTTAGATGTCTACAGAAGCAGGCAAATAGCACAAGGAAGAAGAAGAAGCTTGGAGCTCAACACACAATACTGAATGTATTACCACTAGAATGTATAAAAGATAAGTAGCCCATTAGGGCAATAGGCATATATGCAAGGCGTCGGAAAAAACATCCTAAAAAGGGAAAAAAGTGCCCCGGCGGTCCTAGTGTGTTCACACACATCACTACCTAAATATATCAACAAATCCCCCCTGGGAGTGATGCGGTGAACAAGGAGCTAGCACTCATGTATAAGGAAGTGCCAAGCTATGTGGAAATCACTCCACAAAAGGAAGTAAGCTCAAAGCTTTGAGGAAAGCTTCAAACCCGCCGAGGGTGGAACTTGGGAAGGGGCTTCCATAGCAAGTAACATAAGGCTTGTGGCACACCTATTGACTCAACCAATTCATGCATAGCTGAGATGAAAGTCTCTTAGAAGCCATCGTTGATCAATTCCTCCTACAAGATGGCTTGGCTTTGTTCCTCAGTCACTCTGGTCCTTGCCCAAACCTTATTCATAATGTTATGGATTCATCGAATAGCTATCGTGTATGCTACTGCTTTTGTTTTCTCCTCTTCATATGTATTGGTTTCCCCTTGAGCTTTGGCTTGTGCCTCAGATTGATGTGCTTCTCCCTCACTCGCTTTAGTGTCAGCATCTCCCTCATTTGTCACTGTACGATCATCGTCTTCATCTTCAGAGTCAGCATTCTCAACCTCGGATGGTATTGTAGGGTAAACAGGTCGTTCAAATTCTTGGGAAACAAATTGGGTATCCAAAAATTGAAAGTCATTCGACAATACTTCTAGGATCTCAGAATCAAATGTAGTGTTGATATCCTCTGTGCCCAAACTAGTGACTGGGAAGGTAAAAGAGTCAGAGAAAAATGTAGAGGTCACCATTGGAGCTTCAAACATAGTGGTGGCAGTGGTCGTGATAGTGGTAGGAACCTCGATCACTGCCTCTGAAACCTCATGTTGGGAAAGATGGATGGACACTCCAAGAAATGAGCTGGTACTAATCCCCGTTTAGTACCTACCATCTTTCACTTACGAGTTGATTTGTAGGAACTTTTAGCTTTCCAATGACATTAAATAAATGCCTATGTACTTTGGAGATGATTCAAGTAATGATTGATCCAAAACAGATAACTTCCCAATTCACAATTCATCAAAACTTTCTATTTTGGTTCACACACCTGCTGCTTGTTAAGCTCAGTGCTTCCAGTTCCGTACAAATTAGAAAAATTCCTTCTGGGTATATTAAATTAGCTTAAATAGCTAATGATTCCAAGTAGAATCACTTAAAATAATTGACTATACATAGAGCAATCAATTTAGCAAGTGTAGCATTACCCTCGATTTTTTAGGACCTTTGCAGAGAATGACGAATGAACACATCGAGGCATTTTTCTCCCAATTTACTGAATTGAATGTCTTCAAAATTTGTGAGCACGTAGAGGACATAGAGCTCATTCCAAGGAGTCATAGAACATTGAAAATGGTGGAGTAGTGATTGTGATATGAGCAAGAGAAGAACACTGCTCTTAGTGACTATGACAGAGAGATCAACATACATAAGCAATGATCTATTGTATTATATGACAATATTTTACATGATCATTGGCATGATAATCAATGCCCAATGATAATGAGAAGTGTAGGCTATGAAGTGAGCCACACACTCTCTACAATGTGATCAACTAAGGCACAAGAATGGAGTGGATTATCCGTGAGATTTTACAAGAGGTTTTTATATATGCTTTCACAAGTTTGAATTTTGAATTCAACTTTTGGCTCTCACTAAAAAGTGATCCACTAATCTAGGAGATATTCTCTCAAGCATGATTCATAACTATAGCTCTTCCAAACTCCATGAGATTTTAGGCTTTACAAGATTCGTTTGATATAAATGTCTTTTACAAAAGATAAATGGTTAGCAATCCATAAGCAATGGTTCTTATGGGTCTTTAAGCATTTGAACATAAAGACTTCCCATGCCTAGCCAAGTGTGAAGGCTTGGCTCTTGCACCAACAACTCCCCCTCAAGCCAAACATCTTGGCTTTGTCTTCTTCATCAATCCTCTTGAATGTCCTGCAATCCAATCATAGCTTTGAACCTACAAAGTTTAGTACCATCAACTACTTTGGCCAATAAGTTTGCACATTGCATATTAGTTGATACATATGCCAACTGAATTTCCTTGCTCAATAGATCCTTTCTCACATAATGATAGTGGACCTCTATATGCTTGGTCCTAGCATGATAGATAGGATTTGCGGCAAGATGTATTATCTCCAAAAATCATTGGAGAGTTAGCATGTAATCCCAAGTCTGCATATAGAAATCTGATCCATATGGCCTCTTGAGTAGCATTGGCAAATCCTCTATATTCTGCCTCTGTTGAAGATAAAGCAACAGTAGGTTGCTTCTTGGAAGACCATGAAATGGGCTTGTCACCTGCAAACGAGAGATAACCTGATGTACTCCTTCTATCATCTTTTCAACCTACCCAATCTGCATCTGAGTATATTTTGATGTCCAAATCTGAAGTGTAAGGAAAGTATAAACCTTGATTTTGAGTGCCCTTAAGGTACTTCAAAATTCTCTTGGCAGCTTCCAAGTGAGGTGCTCTAGGTTTGTGAATAAATTGACTTAAGACACTTACTCCATAAGCAATATCAATCCTTGTCAATGTATCATAGTTTAGGCTTCCCACTATGCTTTGGTATCCTGTAACATTTTCAAGCACATCACCTTCATGAGCACTTAATTTTTGGTTTACCTCCATAGGAGTGCTTGCTACCTTGGCATCCTGTAATTGAAACTTCTTTAACATGTCCTATACATACTTTCTCTGAGTAATGTCCAGAGTTAGTATAGATTAACTCAAGTCCAAGAAAATACTTTAGTGACCCTAGATCACTTATTTTGAACTCCTACATCATTTGATTCTTGATCTGGTTGAGGCCATTGGCATCATTACCTGTAAGTATCATATCATCAACCTACACACATAGGTATATCACCTCTGAATTACTTCTCTTAACAAACAGAGAAGTATCTGCTTTACTCATGATGAATCCTTGATCTTGAAGGTATGTAGTCAACCTATGGTTCCATGCCCTAGGTGCCTGCTTCAATCCATAAAGAGCTTTGTTCAGTTTACACACATGATTTACCTTGTTTGGGTCCTCATAACCAGGAGGTTAAGACATGTAAACCTCTTCTAAAATCCAGCCATTAAGAAATGTATTTTTTACATCCAATTGATACATTTTCCAATTCTTTGATGCAGCCACACTTACCAATACCCTGATGGTTGGCATTTTGGCCATAGGTGAGAAGGTTTCTTCATAATCAACTCCTTGTGTTTGTGCAAACCCTTAGCCACAAGTCTAGCTTTGTACTTGCTTATTGATCCATCTGAATTTCTCTTGGTCTTGTAAATCCATCTAGACCCAATTACCTTCATAGACTCCATCTTTGGCACTAGCTTCCAAGTATCATTCTCCTTGAGTGCTTCAATTTCTTCATCCATATCTTCCTTCCATTCTGTCTTGGTCTTTGCCTCTTCATATGATGATGGCTCTTCAAGTGATAAGTCTTTGGCAAGATAAATAGAATGCTTAGTAACTCAATAAGTGTCATACCCATATCTAATTGGCTTCTTGCTCTCCCTTTGTGATCTTCTGATTGCTTGGTTGGAAGATTCAAGTATGTCCTCGAACTTCTTCATCTTGACTTTGCCTTTGGATTTCCAAGCCTTGAATTCTTCTAGGTTGATGATGTCCTCATCATCTAATTTGATGTCTTCAATCTGGTCCTACTCCTCCTTGGTGAGGCTTGGAAACTCCTCTTCCAAGTCATAAGGCAACTTTACTTTCTTGCATTCACTTTCAAAACAAGAATCATTCTCATCAAACACAACATCTCTACTGACCATGAATCCTTTGTTGGAAGGATTATAAAATTTGTATCCTTTCTGATTCAAGTCATACCCTATGAAAATGCACTTCTCTACCTTAGGGTCTAGCTTACCTCTGATTTGAGATGGGATATGCACATGAGATATTCTCTCAAGCATGATTCATAACTATAGCTCTTCCAAACTCCATGAGATTTTAGGCTTTACAAGATTCGTTTGATATAAATGCCTTTTACAAAAGATAAATGGTTAACAATCCATAAGCAATGGTTCTTATGGGTCTTTAAGCATTTGAACATAAAGACTTCCCATGCCTAGCAAAGTGTGAAGGCTTGGCTCTTGCACCAACAACTCCCCCTCAAGCCAAACATCTTGGCTTTGTCTTCTTCATCAATCCTCTTGAATGTCCTGCAATCCAATCATAGCTTTGAACCTACAAAGTTTAGTACCATCAACTGCTTTGGCCAATAAGTTTGCACATTGCATATTAGTTGATACATATGCCAACTGAATTTCCTTGCTCAATAAATCCTTTCTCACATAATGATAGTGGACCTCTATATGCTTGGTCCTAGCATGATAGATACGATTTGCAGCAAGATGTATTATCTCCAAAAATCATTGGAGAGTTAGCATGTAATCCCAAGTCTACATATAGAAATCTGATCCATATGGCCTCTTGAGTAGCATTGGCAAATCCTTTATATTCTGCCTCTGTTGAAGATAAAGCAACAGTAGGTTGCTTCTTGGAAGACCATGAAATGGGCTTGTCACCTGCAAACGAGAGATAACCTGATGTACTCCTTCTATCATCTTTTCAACCTACCCAATCTGCATCTAAGTATATTTTGATGTCCAAATCTGAAGTATAAGGAAAGTATAAACCTTGATTTTGAGTGCCCTTAAGGTACTTCAAAATTCTCTTGGCAGCTTCCAAGTGAGGTGCTCTAGGTTTGTGCATAAATTGACTTAAGACACTTACTCCATAAGCAATATCAATCCTTGTCAATGTATCATAGTTTAGGCTTCCCACTATGCTTTGGTATCCTGTAACATTTTCAAGCACATCACCTTCATGAGCACTTAATTTTTGGTTTACCTCCATAGGAGTGCTTGCTACCTTGGCATCCTGTAATTGAAACTTCTTTAACATGTCCTATACATACTTTCTCTGAGTAATGTCCAGAGTTAGTATAGATTAACTCAAGTCCAAGAAAATACTTTAGTGACCCTAGATCACTTATTTTGAACTCCTACATCATTTGATTCTTGATCTGGTTGAGGCCATTGGCATCATTACCTGTAAGTATCATATCATCAACCTACACACATAGGTATATCACCTCTGAATTACTTCTCTTAACAAACAGAGAAGTATCTGCTTTACTCATGATGAATCCTTGATCTTGAAGGTATGTAGTCAACCTATGGTTCCATGCCCTAGGTGCCTGCTTCAATCCATAAAGAGCTTTGTTCAGTTTACACACATGATTTACCTTGTTTGGGTCCTCATAACCAGGAGGTTAAGACATGTAAACCTCTTCTAAAATCCAGCCATTAAGAAATGTATTTTTTACATCCAATTGATACATTTTCCAATTCTTTGATGCAGCCACACTTACCAATACCCTGATGGTTGGCATTTTGGCCATAGGTGAGAAGGTTTCTTCATAATCAACTCCTTGTGTTTGTGCAAACCCTTAGCCACAAGTCTAGCTTTGTACTTGCTTATTGATCCATCTGAATTTCTCTTGGTCTTGTAAATCCATCTAGACCCAATTACCTTCATAGACTCCATCTTTGGCACTAGCTTCCAAGTATCATTCTCCTTGAGTGCTTCAATTTCTTCATCCATATCTTCCTTCCATTCTGTCTTGGTATTTGCCTCTTCATATGATGATGGCTCTTCAAGTGATAAGTCTTTGGCAAGATAAATAGAATGCTTAGTAACTCAATAAGTGTCATACCCATATCTAATTGGCTTCTTGCTCTCCCTTTGTGATCTTCTGATTGCTTGGTTGGAAGATTCAGGTATGTCCTCGAACTTCTTCATCTTGACTTTGCCTTTGGATTTCCAAGCCTTGAATTCTTCTAGGTTGATGATGTCCTCATCATCTAATTTGATATCTTCAATCTGGTCCTACTCCTCCTTGGTGAGGCTTGGAAACTCCTCTTCCAAGTCATAAGGCAACTTTACTTTCTTGCATTCACTTTCAAAACAAGAATCATTCTCATCAAACACAACATCTCTACTGACCATGAATCCTTTGTTGGAAGGATTATAAAATTTGTATCCTTTCTGATTCAAGTCATACCCTATGAAAATGCACTTCTCTACCTTAGGGTCTAGCTTACCTCTGATTTGAGATGGGATATGCACATGAGATATTCTCTCAAGCATGATTCATAACTATAGCTCTTCCAAACTCCATGAGATTTTAGGCTTTACAAGATTCGTTTGATATAAATGCCTTTTACAAAAGATAAATGGTTAACAATCCATAAGCAATGGTTCTTATGGGTCTTTAAGCATTTGAACATAAAGACTTCCCATGCCTAGCCAAGTGTGAAGGCTTGGCTCTTGCACCAACAACTCCCCCTCAAGCCAAACATCTTGGCTTTGTCTTCTTCATCAATCCTCTTGAATGTCCTGCAATCCAATCATAGCTTTGAACCTACAAAGTTTAGTACCATCAACTGCTTTGGCCAATAAGTTTGCACATTGCATATTAGTTGATACATATGCCAACTGAATTTCCTTGCTCAATAGATCCTTTCTCACATAATGATAGTGGACCTCTATATGCTTGGTCCTAGCATGATAGATAGGATTTGCGGCAAGATGTATTATCTCCAAAAATCATTGGAGAGTTAGCATGTAATCCCAAGTCTGCATATAGAAATCTGATCCATATGGCCTCTTGAGTAGCATTGGCAAATCCTCTATATTCTGCCTCTGTTGAAGATAAAGCAACAGTAGGTTGCTTCTTGGAAGACCATGAAATGGGCTTGTCACCTGCAAACGAGAGATAACCTGATGTACTCCTTCTATCATCTTTTCAACCTACCCAATCTGCATCTGAGTATATTTTGATGTCCAAATCTGAAGTGTAAGGAAAGTATAAACCTTGATTTTGAGTGCCCTTAAGGTACTTCAAAATTCTCTTGGCAGCTTCCAAGTGAGGTGCTCTAGGTTTGTGCATAAATTGACTTAAGACACTTACTCCATAAGCAATATCAATCCTTGTCAATGTATCATAGTTTAGGCTTCCCACTATGCTTTGGTATCCTGTAACATTTTCAAGCACATCACCTTCATGAGCACTTAATTTTTGGTTTACCTCCATAGGAGTGCTTGCTACCTTGGCATCCTGTAATTGAAACTTCTTTAACATGTCCTATACATACTTTCTCTGAGTAATGTCCAGAGTTAGTATAGATTAACTCAAGTCCAAGAAAATACTTTAGTGACCCTAGATCACTTATTTTGAACTCCTACATCATTTGATTCTTGATCTGGTTGAGGCCATTGGCATCATTACCTGTAAGTATCATATCATCAACCTACACACATAGGTATATCACCTCTGAATTACTTCTCTTAACAAACAGAGAAGTATCTGCTTTACTCATGATGAATCCTTGATCTTGAAGGTATGTAGTCAACCTATGGTTCCATGCCCTAGGTGCCTGCTTCAATCCATAAAGAGCTTTGTTCAGTTTACACACATGATTTACCTTGTTTGGGTCCTCATAACCAGGAGGTTAAGACATGTAAACCTCTTCTAAAATCCAGCCATTAAGAAATGTATTTTTTACATCCAATTGATACATTTTCCAATTCTTTGATGCAGCCACACTTACCAATACCCTGATGGTTGGCATTTTGGCCATAGGTGAGAAGGTTTCTTCATAATCAACTCCTTGTGTTTGTGCAAACCCTTAGCCACAAGTCTAGCTTTGTACTTGCTTATTGATCCATCTGAATTTCTCTTGGTCTTGTAAATCCATCTAGACCCAATTACCTTCATAGACTCCATCTTTGGCACTAGCTTCCAAGTATCATTCTCCTTGAGTGCTTCAATTTCTTCATCCATATCTTCCTTCCATTCTGTCTTGGTCTTTGCCTCTTCATATGATGATGGCTCTTCAAGTGATAAGTCTTTGGCAAGATAAATAGAATGCTTAGTAACTCAATAAGTGTCATACCCATATCTAATTGGCTTCTTGCTCTCCCTTTGTGATCTTCTGATTGCTTGGTTGGAAGATTCAGGTATGTCCTCGAACTTCTTCATCTTGACTTTGCCTTTGGATTTCCAAGCCTTGAATTCTTCTAGGTTGATGATGTCCTCATCATCTAATTTGATGTCTTCAATCTGGTCCTACTCCTCCTTGGTGAGGCTTGGAAACTCCTCTTCCAAGTCATAAGGCAACTTTACTTTCTTGCATTCACTTTCAAAACAAGAATCATTCTCATCAAACACAACATCTCTACTGACCATGAATCCTTTGTTGGAAGGATTATAAAATTTGTATCCTTTCTGATTCAAGTCATACCCTATGAAAATGCACTTCTCTACCTTAGGGTCTAGCTTACCTCTGATTTGAGATGGGATATGCACATGAGATATTCTCTCAAGCATGATTCATAACTATAGCTCTTCCAAACTCCATGAGATTTTAGGCTTTACAAGATTCGTTTGATATAAATGCCTTTTACAAAAGATAAATGGTTAACAATCCATAAGCAATGGTTCTTATGGGTCTTTAAGCATTTGAACATAAAGACTTCCCATGCCTAGCAAAGTGTGAAGGCTTGGCTCTTGCACCAACAACTCCCCCTCAAGCCAAACATCTTGGCTTTGTCTTCTTCATCAATCCTCTTGAATGTCCTGCAATCCAATCATAGCTTTGAACCTACAAAGTTTAGTACCATCAACTGCTTTGGCCAATAAGTTTGCACATTGCATATTAGTTGATACATATGCCAACTGAATTTCCTTGCTCAATAAATCCTTTCTCACATAATGATAGTGGACCTCTATATGCTTGGTCCTAGCATGATAGATACGATTTGCAGCAAGATGTATTATCTCCAAAAATCATTGGAGAGTTAGCATGTAATCCCAAGTCTGCATATAGAAATCTGATCCATATGGCCTCTTGAGTAGCATTGGCAAATCCTTTATATTCTGCCTCTGTTGAAGATAAAGCAACAGTAGGTTGCTTCTTGGAAGACCATGAAATGGGCTTGTCACCTGCAAACGAGAGATAACCTGATGTACTCCTTCTATCATCTTTTCAACCTACCCAATCTGCATCTGAGTATATTTTGATGTCCAAATCTGAAGTATAAGGAAAGTATAAACCTTGATTTTGAGTGCCCTTAAGGTACTTCAAAATTCTCTTGGCAGCTTCCAAGTGAGGTGCTCTAGGTTTGTGCATAAATTGACTTAAGACACTTACTCCATAAGCAATATCAATCCTTGTCAATGTATCATAGTTTAGGCTTCCCACTATGCTTTGGTATCCTGTAACATTTTCAAGCACATCACCTTCATGAGCACTTAATTTTTGGTTTACCTCCATAGGAGTGCTTGCTACCTTGGCATCCTGTAATTGAAACTTCTTTAACATGTCCTATACATACTTTCTCTGAGTAATGTCCAGAGTTAGTATAGATTAACTCAAGTCCAAGAAAATACTTTAGTGACCCTAGATCACTTATTTTGAACTCCTACATCATTTGATTCTTGATCTGGTTGAGGCCATTGGCATCATTACCTGTAAGTATCATATCATCAACCTACACACATAGGTATATCACCTCTGAATTACTTCTCTTAACAAACAGAGAAGTATCTGCTTTACTCATGATGAATCCTTGATCTTGAAGGTATGTAGTCAACCTATGGTTCCATGCCCTAGGTGCCTGCTTCAATCCATAAAGAGCTTTGTTCAGTTTACACACATGATTTACCTTGTTTGGGTCCTCATAACCAGGAGGTTAAGACATGTAAACCTCTTCTAAAATCCAGCCATTAAGAAATGTATTTTTTACATCCAATTGATACATTTTCCAATTCTTTGATGCAGCCACACTTACCAATACCCTGATGGTTGGCATTTTGGCCATAGGTGAGAAGGTTTCTTCATAATCAACTCCTTGTGTTTGTGCAAACCCTTAGCCACAAGTCTAGCTTTGTACTTGCTTATTGATCCATCTGAATTTCTCTTGGTCTTGTAAATCCATCTAGACCCAATTACCTTCATAGACTCCATCTTTGGCACTAGCTTCCAAGTATCATTCTCCTTGAGTGCTTCAATTTCTTCATCCATATCTTCCTTCCATTCTGTCTTGGTCTTTGCCTCTTCATATGATGATGGCTCTTCAAGTGATAAGTCTTTGGCAAGATAAATAGAATGCTTAGTAACTCAATAAGTGCCATACCCATATCTAATTGGCTTCTTGCTCTCCCTTTGTGATCTTCTGATTGCTTGGTTGGAAGATTCAGGTATGTCCTCGAACTTCTTCATCTTGACTTTGCCTTTGGATTTCCAAGCCTTGAATTCTTCTAGGTTGATGATGTCCTCATCATCTAATTTGATATCTTCAATCTGGTCCTACTCCTCCTTGGTGAGGCTTGGAAACTCCTCTTCCAAGTCATAAGGCAACTTTACTTTCTTGCATTCACTTTCAAAACAAGAATCATTCTCATCAAACACAACATCTCTACTGACCATGAATCCTTTGTTGGAAGGATTATAAAATTTGTATCCTTTCTGATTCAAGTCATACCCTATGAAAATGCACTTCTCTACCTTAGGGTCTAGCTTACCTCTGATTTGAGATGGGATATGCACATGAGATATTCTCTCAAGCATGATTCATAACTATAGCTCTTCCAAACTCCATGAGATTTTAGGCTTTACAAGATTCGTTTGATATAAATGCCTTTTACAAAAGATAAATGGTTAACAATCCATAAGCAATGGTTCTTATGGGTCTTTAAGCATTTGAACATAAAGACTTCCCATGCCTAGCCAAGTGTGAAGGCTTGGCTCTTGCACCAACAACTCCCCCTCAAGCCAAACATCTTGGCTTTGTCTTCTTCATCAATCCTCTTGAATGTCCTGCAATCCAATCATAGCTTTGAACCTACAAAGTTTAGTACCATCAACTGCTTTGGCCAATAAGTTTGCACATTGCATATTAGTTGATACATATGCCAACTGAATTTCCTTGCTCAATAGATCCTTTCTCACATAATGATAGTGGACCTCTATATGCTTGGTCCTAGCATGATAGATAGGATTTGCGGCAAGATGTATTATCTCCAAAAATCATTGGAGAGTTAGCATGTAATCCCAAGTCTGCATATAGAAATCTGATCCATATGGCCTCTTGAGTAGCATTGGCAAATCCTCTATATTCTGCCTCTGTTGAAGATAAAGCAACAGTAGGTTGCTTCTTGGAAGACCATGAAATGGGCTTGTCACCTGCAAACGAGAGATAACCTGATGTACTCCTTCTATCATCTTTTCAACCTACCCAATCTGCATCTGAGTATATTTTGATGTCCAAATCTGAAGTGTAAGGAAAGTATAAACCTTGATTTTGAGTGCCCTTAAGGTACTTCAAAATTCTCTTGGCAGCTTCCAAGTGAGGTGCTCTAGGTTTGTGCATAAATTGACTTAAGACACTTACTCCATAAGCAATATCAATCCTTGTCAATGTATCATAGTTTAGGCTTCCCACTATGCTTTGGTATCCTGTAACATTTTCAAGCACATCACCTTCATGAGCACTTAATTTTTGGTTTACCTCCATAGGAGTGCTTGCTACCTTGGCATCCTGTAATTGAAACTTCTTTAACATGTCCTATACATACTTTCTCTGAGTAATGTCCAGAGTTAGTATAGATTAACTCAAGTCCAAGAAAATACTTTAGTGACCCTAGATCACTTATTTTGAACTCCTACATCATTTGATTCTTGATCTGGTTGAGGCCATTGGCATCATTACCTGTAAGTATTGTAAGACAATAGTTACGCAATATAACACAGGAGCAATAGCAGAGAAGATAACAGATATAGGAGAATCTCAACTATTTTCTACTAGCAGCAAGTACAAAGATGATGGCGTTGTCCACCCGTGCGCTCTCAAGGTAGAGCTTAAATGGTGATCTAGACAACTCTAGATAGGGAGATACAAGGTAGAGGTATGCTGGCTCAACTCGGTGTCTTAGGTAGTGCAGAAGTCATGTATATATATAGGATCATGGGTGGCCTGCCATGGACGGCAATACATGGGCGGCAGAGCGTGGGCGGCCACCGCCCGCGTAATTGCCATACACGGCTTAGACTGGTTGAACCGACCTAACAAATATAAATGTTTTCTGACTCCGACAGGGAATATTCCATGGAATATTCCCTTTACCGTCGCGCCGGGGGCGCTGCCCCCGGACCCCCACCAGGGGGCCCGCTGGCCCCCTGGGACCCCCCAGCCAGGGGGCCCGCTGGCCCCCTTGGACCCCCCAGCCGGGGCTGCTCACCGCTGCCCCGGACCCCACAATTGGGGACCCTGGTAACTCCCTTTCCTTATAATATCTTACATGGTCCAATATGACCTTCATCCAACATTCAAGTTGGGATTCCCATCAATTGGGTAATGCACGCTTGGCTTCTCCTCATAAAGGGGGCCTTACAAAATGTGCATACAATCATGAGGGGTAGACATTGATCATATACTAACACCCCCCCTCAATGTTTACCGATGATAAGTCAAGTAGGTCTCGGTCCTATGCCCATCTGTTGAAGATGCTTGTTGAGCTGCTCTCTTCCAAGTGCTTTAGTGAATATGTCAGCACAATTTGCCTCTGTTGGGCAATATTCTAGCTCCAAAATTTCATCTTCAATTAGCTCACGAATGTAATGGTACTGTACTTCTATGTGCTTGGTGCGAGCATGAAATACTGGGTTCTTTGCAATAGCCATACAACTTTGATTATCACACTTGAGTACAGTTGGCATATTTGATGGAAAGCCTAGATCTGCAAGAATTCTCCTTAACCAGACTGCCTCACAAGAAGCAAAACAAGCTGCTTTGTACTCTGCTTCAGTGGAGGAGAGTGCGAGAGTTGGTTGCTTCCTACTTACCCAAGAAAATATTCCTGAACCAAGTGAGAAACAATATCCAGAAACTGATTTTCTAGAATCACAATCTCCAGCCCAATCTGAATCACAATATCCTTGGAGTGTATCACCTGTGGTATACAAAATACCAAAATCCAAGGTTCTTGCAATGTACCTTAGAATTCGCATTCCAGCATTCCAGTGACTCTCCTTAGGTTTGTTGGAAAACCTGCTTAACACTCCAACAGCATAGCAAATGTCTGGTCTAGTGTTGCACAGAAAAATAAGACTTCCAACGAGCTTCCTATACTTCTTAGCATCTACATCAGGCATGTTATCATCCATAGATAGCTTATGATTTACCTCCATAGGTGTGCTAGTTGGTTTGCAGTCCATCATTCCAAATGCCTTGAGAATTTCTTTGGAATATTTTTGTTGTGAGATGAAAATGCCATCCTTCCTTTGCCATACTTCAATTCCCAGACAAAAATGGAGTAGACCTAAGTCTGTCATTTCAAACTCAGTTCCCAAGCTGATTCGAGTTTGATTGATGAGTTCTTGATGATCTCCTGTAATGATCAAATCATCTACATATACAATGACAACAACTAGCTTGCTATCCCTTTTCGTTACATACAAGTTAGCATCAGAAGTACTTCTTTCAAAACCCATATTTTTGAAAAAATGATCTATTCGTTGGTACCAAGCCCGTGGAGCTTGCTTAAGTCCATACAAAGCTTTCTTCAACCTGCAAACTTTATTTTCTGAATTGGGCACCTCAAAACCTGGTGGTTGAGATACATATACCTCCTCCTTGAGGTGACCATTCAAAAATGCAGATTTGACATCCATCTGGAAAATAGGCCAAGACTTTTGTGCAGCTACTGCAAGTACCGTCCGAATAGTTGTCATGCGTGCTGTTGGTGCAAAAGTTTCTTGAACATCAAATCCTTCAATCTGTGAAAAACCCTGTGCAACTAATCGTGCCTTATACTTTTCTAATGTTCCATCAGCTTTATACTTAGCTTTCCAAATCCATTTAGTACCTATTACCTTCTTCTTTGGCGGCAAGTCGACTAGATCCCATGTATCATTTTTGAGTATACTATCATACTCAGACTGCATTGCCGCTCTCCAATCTGGATCATCAATGGCTTCTTCAATGGTGGTAGGTTCCTTTATCGAACCCATGATATCTGCCATTAGAGCCATGTTAACAATGTGTTTTGAGGCTCTTCTTTGCTCCTCTATTCTCTTTGATCTTCGTAATCCATCCGATGATGATTCTGGTACATCTACATGTGGATTGTGATCATCAAAGAGCTGTTGTGCCCACTTTGGTAGTGGCTTACGCTGTGCAGCTACAACTGGTTGGCTTTTTATTGAGGGAATTTCTCCATCAGATGTTTCCTCCTCCTCAACTTTAACCTGTCTTTTGATAGGCACAAGGTGATATATTTCTCCGTTTGATGAGATAGTAGATTTACCTTTATCTTCTACTAAGTGTGGTCGTTCATCAAACACCACATCTCGGCTGACAAAAATCTTCCTTGCCTCAGGATCCCATAACCTGTATGCTTTAGACTCTTCACTATATCCTAGGAAGACACACTTTTTGCTTTTTGAATCCAACTTTGATCTTGTTGAATCAGGAATATGTGCATAACAGAAACAACCAAAAATTCTGAAATGCAAAACTGAAGGCTTTTTACCAGAATATGCTTCTTGAGGAGTCATCCCCTTCAGTGCTTTTGTGTAGCTTCGATTGAGGATGTACACTGCTGTATTGACTGCTTCTGCCCAGAATGAATCAGGCATGTCTTGAGCCTTCAACATACAACGAGCCATTTCAACTACTGTCCTGTTCCTGCGCTCAACAACGCCATTTTGTTGAGGTGTATGAGCTGTGGTAAGTTGCCTTTTCACACCATGATCCTTACAGTAATTGTTGAATTCTGTTGACAAGAATTCACCTCCTCTATCTGTTCTAAATTTCTTCAGTTTCCTTCCTGATTCATTTTCTACATACTTATGCCACGTTTTAAATTTTTCAAAAGCATCAGCCTTCTCTCGAATGAAATAAACCCACATCTTTCTACTATAATCGTCGACTAACAGCAAAAAGTAGAAAGATCCTCCTAAAGCAGGTGTAGACATTTTACCGCAGAGATCAGCATGTACCAACTCTAGAGGAGCTTGAGATCGATTGCTGGTCTCTCTTGGAAATGCCTTTCGTTGTTGCTTGCCCATCATACAAGCTTCACAAGGTTCCTGCAAATCTGAAAATGCAGGCAAATGAGCAACCATCCCTGTTCCTTGCATCTCCTTCAAAACTGCAAATCCGAGATGCCCAAATCTTTGGTGCCATAACCTGCTTACATCTTTATCTTCTGTAGCAGTTAAAGCACTTAACTCATACAAGTTATCCCGTCGTATCCCTTTACCTACAACATTACCTGATGAATCCATGATTTCTGCACCACTCTTATTGAAGTGAACTTCAAGTCCACGATCTGTTATTGCAGAAACTGACAACAAATTTCTTTTGAGTGTAGGTACGTAGAGAACATCGGATAACTTTTTCTCAACACCTGGAGAAGTGATAAAAGAGATGGTTCCAGTTCCTTCGGCTGGACACTTGGAGTCATTTCCCACCACTACATTGATGGATTCCCGCAGAGGCACTAGGGAACTATACCAATCCTTTTTACTGGTCATATGGCGAGAAGCTCCACTATCTAAAATCCATGGCTCATCAACACGAGCTTGAGCAGATGAACATACCTCTTCAATAGCTACCCAAAGTTCCAGCTCTGTGTTGTTTGCAGACTCTTTGTTCTTCCATGATGATTTTACAGTCCCATTCCGTTCATCAGCTTGCTTCTTTCTGCAATCCTTGATGGCATGGCCTTTCTTTTCACAATAGAAGCAACTTCCTGTGAACTTTTTCTTCTTTGGCTTCTTCTTTGATCCCTCAGAAGAGCCTTTACCTTTTGCATTTGCTGAGAATGCAGCATCAGTTGTACTTTGCCGATTCTTCAGCCGCATCTCTTCTTCTAAAAGCATCGCACAAAACTCTTCAAATGTAAGAGGAGTTGGCCTTACCTGAGTGTTAAGGGCTGTTACTAATCCATCATACTTTGCTGGAAGAACACGTACAGATCTTCGAGCCAGCTCTTCTGGTGTTATAACAACACCAACTGCAGCCAATTGATCTTGAAGATGCTTTATCCGTTTGATAAAATCTTCAGCCTTTTCAGAATCAGAATGCTTTTCATTTGCCAGCTGATTTTCTAAATTCTGTATCCTAGTGTGGTTCTTGGTCTCATATTGTCGAGCCAATATGCCCCAAGCCTCATGTGCTTTAGTAGTATGTTGAACTAAAGTAAGCACAGAATCACTTACACTTGTGACAATCGCACATAATGCATCAGCATTCCGCCTCTTCCAAGCTCGTAGAAGATCTGGATCTGGCTGAATCATCAATCTTGAATTTGCTGGATCTTCAACTGGTATAGGCTCTGGATCCAATCCCATCGGTCCCATGACAGTGTCAAGTAATTCATAGGAGTCCAAAATTGCAGAAATTTTGAACTTCCAAAGTGTATAGTTGGTTCCATCCAGCTTCCCTTCAGTGAATGCAGGTGGACGAATTCGAATAGGTGCAGCATTAACATTAGCAGAAGCACCAAGACTAGTGTTCGACGATGAAGCCATCATGTAATCACTCGAATAATCTACTGATATTCTAGTCTGCTAGTAGGCTAAAATAATGATACTTCTCAAGCTATTCGAACCTTACAGCTCTGATACCATGTAAGACAATAGTTACGCAATATAACACAGGAGCAATAGCAGAGAAGATAACAGATATAGGAGAATCTCAACTATTTTCTACTAGCAGCAAGTACAAAGATGATGGCGTTGTCCACCCGTGCGCTCTCAAGGTAGAGCTTAAATGGTGATCTAGACAACTCTAGATAGGGAGATACAAGGTAGAGGTATGCTGGCTCAACTCGGTGTCTTAGGTAGTGCAGAAGTCATGTATATATATAGGATCATGGGTGACCTGCCATGGACGGCAATACATGGGCGGCAGAGCGTGGGCGGCCACCGCCCGCGTAATTGCCATACACGGCTTAGACTGGTTGAACCGACCTAACAAATATAAATGTTTTCTGACTCCGACAGGGAATATTCCATGGAATATTCCCTTTACCGTCGCGCCGGGGGCGCTGCCCCCGGACCCCCACCAGGGGGCCCGCTGGCCCCCTGGGACCCCCCAGCCAGGGGGCCCGCTGGCCCCCTTGGACCCCCCAGCCGGGGCTGCTCACCGCTGCCCCGGACCCCACAATTGGGGACCCTGGTAACTCCCTTTCCTTATAATATCTTACATGGTCCAATATGACCTTCATCCAACATTCAAGTTGGGATTCCCATCAATTGGGTAATGCACGCTTGGCTTCTCCTCATAAAGGGGGCCTTACAAAATGTGCATACAATCATGAGGGGTAGACATTGATCATATACTAACAAGTATCATATCATCAACCTACACACATAGGTATATCACCTCTGAATTACTTCTCTTAACAAACAGAGAAGTATCTGCTTTACTCATGATGAATCCTTGATCTTGAAGGTATGTAGTCAACCTATGGTTCCATGCCCTAGGTGCCTGCTTCAATCCATAAAGAGCTTTGTTCAGTTTACACACATGATTTACCTTGTTTGGGTCCTCATAACCATGAGGTTAAGACATGTAAACCTCTTCTAAAATCCAGCCATTAAGAAATGTATTTTTTACATCCAATTGATACATTTTCCAATTCTTTGATGCAGCCACACTTACCAATACCCTGATGGTTGGCATTTTGGCCATAGGTGAGAAGGTTTCTTCATAATCAACTCCTTGTGTTTGTGCAAACCCTTAGCCACAAGTCTAGCTTTGTACTTGCTTATTGATCCATCTGAATTTCTCTTGGTCTTGTAAATCCATCTAGACCCAATTACCTTCATAGACTCCATCTTTGGCACTAGCTTCCAAGTATCATTCTCCTTGAGTGCTTCAATTTCTTCATCCATATCTTCCTTCCATTCTGTCTTGGTCTTTGCCTCTTCATATGATGATGGCTCTTCAAGTGATAAGTCTTTGGCAAGATAAATAGAATGCTTAGTAACTCAATAAGTGCCATACCCATATCTAATTGGCTTCTTGCTCTCCCTTTGTGATCTTCTGATTGCTTGGTTGGAAGATTCAGGTATGTCCTCGAACTTCTTCATCTTGACTTTGCCTTTGGATTTCCAAGCCTTGAATTCTTCTAGGTTGATGATGTCCTCATCATCTAATTTGATGTCTTCAATCTGGTCCTACTCCTCCTTGGTGAGGCTTGGAAACTCCTCTTCCAAGTCATAAGGCAACTTTACTTTCTTGCATTCACTTTCAAAACAAGAATCATTCTCATCAAACACAACATCTCTACTGACCATGAATCCTTTGTTGGAAGGATTATAAAATTTGTATCCTTTCTGATTCAAGTCATACCCTATGAAAATGCACTTCTCTACCTTAGGGTCTAGCTTACCTCTGATTTGAGATGGGATATGCACATAAGAAACACATCCAAAGATCATGCAATGATCAAGTGAAGGTCTTCTACCATGCCATGCTTCATATGGGGTCATCCCATCAAGAGATTTTGATGGCAACCTATTTACAAGATAAGTGGCACTAGATACACTCTTTGCCCACAAGTAATTAGGTAATTTTTCTCATTTAGCATTGACCTAGTTGTTTCAACAATTAACCTATTTCTCCTCTCTGCCACTCCATTTTTCTTAGGGGTATACCTTGTTGTGATTTCCCTTTTGATTCTTCTATCCTGCAAGAATGCATCAAACTCATTTGAGAAGTACTCACCTCCTCCATCTGACCTTAGTCTCTTTAGGATTCTTCCTGTTTGGTTTTCCACAAGTGCAAGATACTTCTTAAAGCAATTGAATACTTCATCTTTGTGCTTCATAAAATATAAGATATTCCATCTACTAAAATCATCAATGAAAGATACATAATACCTTGATCCAGAAATTGAGGGATCCTTACTTGGTCCCCATAAGTCTGTATGGACAAGCTCCAAGTAATCCTCATGCATGTAGCCTTTCTTGGAGAAGGGTAACCTGTGAGATTTTCCAAACTAACAAGCACCACATTTATAGATCATGTGTTCCTTGGATACATTAGGTATCCCAAGTACACATTGATCTCTACATATTTGCTTTAAGGTTCTCTCACCAATATGTCCTAATCTCTTATGCCAAATTTCAAGCTCTGACAATGTTTGATGTTTGTATTTATAAAATGCAATATTCTTTGTATCTTCAAGTTCAAATGTAAATAACCTACCTGTCTTTTCTTCCTTGGCAGTTATCTTGAATCAATGTTGGGGATCCTCCACCAATGCTCCATATTTGTTGAACCTAACCTGCAAACCCTTTTCCACGATCTTCCCAACACTCATCGAATTCTTGGTGATTGTAGGTACATGTAGAACCTTGCTCAATGGATTTCTATTTCCATCAGAGGTTTTAACATTTCCTACCTTGACCACTGAGTGTTTGGTGTCATCACTTATTTGTACTTGATGCTTTCCCTTAGGTTCCTCAAGATCAGAGAGAAGAGCTACATTGCCTGCCACATGGTTTGAGCATCCTGAGTCAATGTAGAAGAGATGGTCATCATTCATACCTTGCTTTGAAGTCATATCCATAATCAGAAGGGAATCCTCTTGTTCCTCTATATAATTGTTGTAGGCTTTTCTTGATTTGTAGCCTCCTTCGTACTTGTTATTGTAATTGTTGTTGTAGTTGTTGTTGTAGCCTTGATGATTGCTGAATCTTCCTCTTGATTGTGTGTAGCCACCTCTTTGGAAACCTCTACCTCTTTGATTCTTGAAGTTCCTGTAACACTGATCTGTAGTGTGATTTGATAAACCACAAATATTACATGGGAAAGAGTTGAAAGATCTCCCCCTACCTTGCTTACCTCCTCTACCTCTACCTCTTGAGTTTCTACCTCTTCTTGCATAGTTAGCTTGAGAGGTTGTACCTTCATCCTCAATCTTTTTGCTTTTTCCTTTCTCTTTAGACTTGCCTTTATCTGTGTATAGAGTAGAAGAGTTATTACCTCTTGCTGAATCTCCATTCTTGTTGAGCTTGGATTTATGGGTAAAGAGTTTCCCCATGAATGTGGTAAGATCTGGAATCTACATGTCCATGTATAAATCCATAGCAGTTGTGAAGCTCTCCCACTTGTCATCTACATTAATATCATTGAGTACTTGTCTCACAATTTGCTCCTCTTCAATCTTCTCTCCTATGCTTGCTCATTGGTCAGCCACATACTTGACTTTGGTCAAATACTCTGAGATGCCTTGCTTGGGTTGCTTTCTTTGAGTGGTAAAACTCAATCCACGATTGGTTCTTCCTAGTCCTTGTGTTGGAAGAAAAATATGATGACAATGTCTCCCAAGTCTCTTGGGATGTCTTACAGTTCCCAATGTGTGGAAGAAGAAAGTTAGAGATAGAGTTAAGTAAGTATGACCTTGCTAATGCATCTTTGGCACACCATGAATTGAGTCTTTTATGCTCCTCTCTTGTAGGTTGTCCTTTGCTTCTGAAAATGGGCATCTCCTCATCTTCTGAGATGTATCCATAGAGACTCCTTCCTTGCAAGTATATCTTCATCCTTAAGGACCATGCTTGGTAGTTTTTCCTGTCCAATTTATCAATGAAAGAAGGAAAACCATCTCCCATTTTACCTTGGCTTGCTCTGATACCACTTGAAAGGGAAAGATGGATGAACACTCTAAGAAATGAGTTGGTACTACTAATCCTTGCTTAGTACGTGCCCTCTTTGACTGCAGAGTTGAGTTGTAGGCCCTTTTATCTTTCCAATGGCACTAAATAATTGCCTATGTACTTTGGAGATGATTCAAGTAATGATTGATCCAAAACAAATAACTTCCCAATTCACAATTCATCAAAAACTTTCTATTTTGGTTCACATACTTGCTGCTTCTTAAGCTGAGTGCTTCCAGTACAGTAGGAATCAGAAAAATTCCTTCTAGAGATATTAGATTGGCTTAAAGAGCTCATGCTTCCAAGTGGAATCACTTAAAATGATTGACTATACATAGAGCAATCAATTTAGCAAGTGTAGCATTACCCTCGATTTTTTAGGACCTCTGTAGAGAATGACTAGTGACCACTTTGAGGCGCTTTTCTCCCAATATACTAAATGGAATGTCTTTAAAATTTGGCAATAGGTAGAGGAATTAGAGCTGATTCCAAGGAGCCATAGAACATTGAAAATGGTGGAGTAATGATTGATATATGAGCAAGAGAAGAACACTGGTGTTAGTGACTATGATAGAGAGATCAACATATACAAGCAATGATCTATTGTATTATATGACAATGTTGTACATGATCATTGGCATGATAATCAATGCCCAATGATAATGAGAAGTGTACGCTATGAAGTGAGCCACACACTCTCTACAATGTGATCAACTAAGGCACCAGAATGGAGTGGATTATCCGTGAGATTTTAGAAGAGGTTTTTATAGATGCTTTCACAAGTTTGAAATTTGAATTCAACTTTTGGATCTCACAAAAAGGGATCCACTAATCTAGGAGATATTCTCTCAGGCATGATTCATAACTATATCTCTTCCAGACTCCACGAGTTTGTAGGCTTTACAAGATTCTTTTAACGTAAATGCCTTTTACAAAAGATAAATGGTTAACAATCCATAAGCAATGGTTCTTACGGTCTTCAAGCATTTGCACATAAAGAATTCACATGCCTAGCCAAGTTTGAAGGCTTTAACTCTTGCACCAGCACCTCATGCAATGTAGCGGAGTGATTCAAGCAGACTCAGAGGAGGTCGTTGGGGGAGGTCTTGGGTGTGGGCTATGGTGAAGGTGATTTCGGAACTTTTAAGTAGGGGATTGTACCACGCATGTGCTTGACTCTTTTAGCATTGGGAGGTCACGGTGTTTTCTTTGAGCCTTTGTATTGTTGTAATTGTGCTACTGGAAGGGTTCTCTCAATAGTGATATCATAAGCCAAACACATGTAGATAATGCGTGTAAGGGCACAACAATCATGGACAACCTTTTTCTTCTCCCAATGATGTCCTGCCAATAAAAGCTGGTCCTGGATATATGTGGCAATATCAATTGTTTGAGGCGCAGTAGTGGCAAGGTACAATCCAAACCATAGACGTTTGTGGGGGATTGTGAAGCACTCATGTGTCGAGAAGGCAAAATGTTGGAGGCATACTCTCAAAGGAGTGGTTAGTTGAGGAGTGATGGCTGAAATTGCTGGCCATTTGTCCACATCACTTCGCTTCATAGGTTCTAGGATAAGGTGCTCTTTTTGCATGGGCATATGATTGCCATGAATCTTAAGAGTAGTCCTGATTAAGTCCAAGGACAAGGTGAACTTCTTGAAGGGGGGTCATTGACTAGTGAAGGTAGCATGAAGACTGGATCCAGTTCCTTTTCATACTTGTTATTTAATAGAAGCCACTAGATAATAACGCCGATTTCTTACTTTGATTGGGTTGGTTGCTATGACACTCGTGTGTCCACTAGTGGCCTTTGCTTCATGCTTGGTAGCTCATGTATATCTTGGTTGAGCAAGAAGCAACCTACTATGGCCACTTCTAGTTGTGAGGCTGAGTATAGGGCAGCTTTCACAGCGATTGTTGAGTGTGTGTGGCTCAGATGCCTTATGGCTCATTTGGGTGTTGGTCAGTCTTTTGCCACCACCATCTTCACTAATAGTCAGAGCGCATTGGAAGTTGCGAGGAATCCTGTGTTCCATGATCGCACTAAGCACATTGAGTTGCATTATCACTATGTCAAGGAGAGGTTCTGTGCTTGGGAGATCAGCTTGGCATATGTGCCCATGCAGGAGAACATTGCAAACCTTTTCATGAAGGCTCTGCCTAGGGAGAAGTTTGAAGCTTTCCACAAAGCTTTGGGCTTACTTCCTTTTGTGGAGTGATTTCTACATAGCTTGGCACTTCCTTATACACGAGTGCTAGCTCCTTGTTCACCGCATCACTCCGAGGGGAGATTTGTTGATATATGTAGGTAGTGATGTGTGTGAACACACTAGGACCGCCGGGGCACTATTTTCCCTCTTAAGGAGGTTTTTTCCCCCAGCTTGTATATACGCCTATTGCCCTAATGGACTACTTATCTTTGTACATTCTCTAGTAATATATTGAGTATTGTGTGTTGTGCTCCAAGCTTCTTCTCCTTCCTTCTACTATTTGCATGTTTCCACAAACGTCTATCTCCAACAATAGCAGCCATCCAATTTTCTGAATTTTGTGCTTCATCAAATGAAATAGGCTCAGTCTCATCACAGAGACTAGATGCAACCATAGCATAGCAATATGATGCAAAAGAGGCACTATGAGAGCCTAATCGAGTATGATATGATAGAGGTGCATCTAATTTGCTGTCACGCAAAGTCTGCACCCCATTTTGGCAAGTTTTTCCTTCTCAATATCAACTTTCTCATAAACAAGTGCATCATGTAAATCTCCATCAGAAATGGGATGATCCGCATCATCACATGAAACCTGCAAAGGCTGAGAAGTTGCCTCATTAGGACTAGCACTAGACTTTGCACCTGTAAAAAGAGGCACCAACGTATCATACTTGTCTTTGGAGCTAACAAATGTCTCCTTAGTACATGAAAGCAATGGTTGAATAGCATCTTCCACAAAAACATCATAGCTAACTAGAATGCATTTAGTCTATGGATGATACAGATGATAGCCTTTACTTTCAGAACTGTACCCAAGAAAAACACATTTTACTACTTTATCATCCAATTTTTTGCGATGTTGCTCAGGCACTAATGCATATGCCAGACAACCAAAAACATGTAGATGAGCAACAGATGGCTTGCAATCATGCCAAGCCTCATATGGAGTGATAGATTGCAGTGCTTTAGTGGGACACTTGTTAAGTACATATGTTGCACACATCATCTGACAAAGTGAAAGAACTACCATCAACAATAGTCAAAATGATCTTATCAACTCCCATGACAGGATAAGAGGAGTTGTTGGCACATGTGATAGTTTTTCCTATAGGGGAAGGCTCGAGTGAAGTGAAGAAACTATGTTGCGAGGTGATATGTTTGGTCGCCCCACTATCAAAGTACCAAACATCTGAGTCTACTGCAGACATGCACTGCTCATGAGAAGATGGGTCAAAATAGCAAACAGTAGTAAACACCCATTCTTCTTCCTACACAAGATTAGCAGACTCTATTTTTGGTGTAGAGGCCTCTACAACAACCATTCGAGCCTCTTTCTTCTTTTCCTCTTTAGCAGGTAGTTTTGGACAGTTCTTTATGATATGATCATTTCCTTTAAATTACTTGCAAAACAATTTCTGCTTTTCTGATTTCTTTTCATCTTTGTCTTTCCTCTTCGATTATGCAGAATTAGCAGATTTTTGCTTACTAGTAGAAGAGATCCATTTTCCTTTGCCCTTCTGATTAGCAAGGAAAGCTTGATCTAGAACATAATGGACCTGTTCTGCCTGGGCTGATCTTCTTGCAATAGAACAGAGACTAACTCCTCAAATGACAAGGCATTTGGATTGCCTTTCATCATCAAATGAAGAGTAGAAGCAAAACTCTAATATGAATCAGGAAGACCATTCAGAACGGTCTACACAACTGAGCTATCTAGTATAACTTCATCAACAAAAATCAACTATTCCTTCAAGTCTTTGATCTTTGTTAGAAAATTGTCCATATAATCACCTTCATTCATGCGCTCACTCTCCAACTGCTTTTGAGGTAAGCAACACGAGCCTGATTCCTACCTTGGTTCAATGCGGTAAGTGTATCCCAAGCATCCTTAGCAATTCTGCAAGAGCATATGTGAGGAATAATGGCATGTTTGACAGACAAATCTATCAATGCATGTGCTTGGGAATCTCTGCCATCCCAAAGAATTTGCTCTATAGTAGGTGCCGCAGAAACCGCAACACAAATAGGAATATGCTGAATATCATGATCCTCGATACCTTTTGCATCAACTTCAATACCTGCAGTTGTAACAGTTGCAGGTGTGATAGGACGTTTTTCAACACCCTTCACAATGTTCCACAATCCTATTGCAACCAATACATGTCGCATCATATAAGCACATAATGGGTAGTTGGTACCATCCAACTTATCCTCAACAACCAATATACGGAATACATCACTGCTTTCAGCCATGGCCAGTGAATAAAATATCTTGATGCAAAAAATTGACTGTATCTCAAAAAGTTGAACAGAACTACCCAGATGAATTCTGCTAGACCTATAGCAAACTTTAGACGCTTATACTATCGAACCAAAACTGATATATACCTTTGGCAAAAAAAGATGAAATAACCTACACAAGCCCTACGATAGTGCATTCGAAGGCTGAAACGAGCTCATATCATGATTTTGGCACCACAAAGTGAAGCAATTTTGATCTTTGAAACACTCTGAGTATGCTCACCAAAATTTGTGTGATTTTGAGACTACAATGCAATTCTGAGACTACAACCGGAGGAGTGTTGACAACACCCTAGATGAAGCAGCGACCTGCTCTCATACCAATTGTTGGAGTTAGACATCTGCAAAAGCACGCGAACAACACAAGGAAGAAGAAGAAGCTTGGAGCTCAACACACAATACTGAATGTATTACTAGAGAATGTACACAGATAAGTAGCCCATCAGGGCACTAGGCGTATATAAAAGCCAGGGGAAAAAAACCTCCTAAAGAGGAAAAAAATGCCTCGGCATTCCTAGTGTGTTCACACACATCACTACCTAAATATATCAATAGTTTTCAAAGGCTATGATGTAATTTGATATGGAGATTACTACCTTAAGCTTGAGGGGTAGTGTTGAAAATGTGAACTATGCAAGCTCTAGGTGGACAAAGGTGTCAAAAGACCTTAATGTGGACAAAAGTAACGGCTTAGATCACTTAGGGTGGTCTCAAGGTTGTGCAAGGTTGGGCAAGGCAGTCCTAAGGCAGTGGAAAAGTCGGGAGAATGGAAGTCTTATAGGTAATTGAAGACCAAGAGACATATACTCAAGGAGGCTCAAAGAGAGAGTCATCCAAGGCTCAAGGAGTTGAAACATAGTTGTACAAGCTAGGAAAAATGTAGAGGAGGTTGTTACATGCACAGAGGAGCAAGGAGGAGCTATCGAGTCCACACCCCCTCTAATCTCTTGTAGGTATAGACATAGTCTGCTTATAACAATTGTAACTCTTTGCCTACATATCCAATTCAAGATATTTAAAGTGAATTTTGTGTCTTACTTTCCCTAAGAGGGATTCTTGAAATCAGTTTTATGTGCAGAGAAATTGGTGTGTCTCTGCAACCTTAATTTTTGCATATCCTACATCTCTACATAGCCTATTTTGTATAGAGTTTTTGACTGACCTAAACAAATCCATTTGAGGTTTTCTATAGCTTATTGGAAAGCTTATGAACCACACTAAGTGTGGCTAAAAGCTTATGTGATTTGGATCTGTGTAAGGCAGGTGAATGAGAGTTTTGCTATAGGGTAACAGAAAAGGTGTATGAAAGGACCTAGGTATTGGGTTCATTTCACTTCTAGTGTGCAAACCTGAGGGATTAAATTTTATCAATGAGGGAGACCCATATCACAAGCAAGACAAAAAATCCACAATTCTTCCTTACATGCCTCACTTGCTGCAACATACTCCGCTTCTGTGGTGGAAACAGTTGTACATTCTTGAAGATGAAATCTCCAAGAGATAGCACCTCTAGCAAAATGAAAAATGTACCCTGATGTAGACTTTTGATTGTCTACACAACCATCATAATCAAAATTTGTGTCACCAATCATGGATGCCTTTCCTCTGTTACATAAAAACAAGCTCTAAAGTATTGTTTTTTAGGCCTATGGATTTTATTATTTATGATAAATAACATGTGGAGGTGATCACATCTCCAAATTTAGAGTAAAAGTAGAAAAAATTAAGAAGGAAAGGAGAGGTGTCTATTTTTAAACAAGGAAGGCGCTTCTGTTGACAACCTCTCAATAAAAAGAGTGGTTCTCTTAGTATAGGTGGCCAAATTGAGTGATTCTTGTTGGGTTGTGAAGATTAGAACTTGTACTATATGAATACATCAGTTTTTGTATAAAATGTAATGAGAAAAACCCACACAAGTATGCATTTTTGCAGATCTTCTTTCTTATGTCTCATCAGAGACATACCTCTCTTCAAACTTTCATATCTCAGTCGTTATGAGGTCTTTTTGAGTGATTTCACTTGGAGGAGTTTCCTTAGCTCTCATAATTTCTATCTATATCAAAATATCTCAAAGATCTTTGAGTTTACCTACTGTTGTACATCAGTTTTCAATTCAGATAGTTAGTGATACCTTGCTATTGCAGGCCTCCGCATACCTTGACTTCAAAATATTTGTTTGGGAGCTATACTCCACCTTTTTTGTTGTTTTTTGTTTCAAAAGCATGCTACTTAGAGTTTACTTTTAGAATATATAACTAGTATTGAAAATTCTACTCAGAGAGTTTTTGGTGGTTATTTTGCTATAGTCACCTATTTTTGTTTTCTTGAAAGTTTGGAGGAAAGTTTGATTTCTGAAGTTTGGAAATATTTGTTTGATTTTTTTTTAGATCTTGGGAGGTCTCATCATGTTTTGTTGTGTACTTTGACGTTTACAAGTTTGTAAACATAACATCCTCTGCCTAAGCATAGACACTCGTCCTTCGTGCCATTTAGATATCTCAAAATTGTCTAGACCACTTCTGAATGCTTCTTGCGAGGAGTAAACATATATCTGCTCACAACTCCCATTGCAAATGCAATGTCTGGTCTCATAGCTACCATAACATACATGAGACTACCAACAACAGACTGATAAGGAATTTTAATCATGAATTCCTTTTCCTCATCTGATTTGGGGCAATCATCCTTGCTCGATTTCACATATGTGGGTAAAGGTGTACTCAATGCCTTTCCACAATGCATATTGAACCTGTGAAGTACTTTGGATATGTACTCACTTTGAGACAAGTATATGCATCTTTAGCTCCTATCACAAGTAATGTGCATGCCAGAATATGTTTGGCATCCCCCAATTCCTTCATATCAAATGTCTCACTCAACTTCTTTTTGAGAAATAACAATTCATAAGAGGACTTCCTAGAAATTAACATATCATTGACATAAAATATCAAGCATAACAAGCTGCCATCTGAGCATCTATTTGCATAGAGACAATGATCCTAATTGCTTCAAGAATAGCCTTGAGACTTCATAAAAGCATCAAAATTTTGGTACCATTGTTTAGGGGACTGTTTAAGTCCATATAAGCTCTTCTTGAGCTTACAAACTAGAATTTCTTTGCTAGAAGTCTAGGGTACTGTTTAAGTCCATATAAGCTCTTCTTGAGCTTACATGTTGATATATTTAGGTAGGAATGTGTGTGAACACACTAGGACCGTCGGGTACTTTTTTCCCTTGTTAGGAGGTTTTTTCCCCCGGCTTGTATATACGCCTATTGCCCTAATGGGCTACTTATCTTTTGTACATTCTAGTGGTAATACATTCAGTATTGTGTGTTGAACTCCAAGATTGTTCTTCTTCCTTGTGTTGTTCGCATGCTTCCACAGATGTCTAACTCCAACAATTGGTATCACAGTAGGTCGCCGCTTCATCTAGGGCATCATCGACACTCCTCCAATTGCAGTCTCAGAATCGCATGAATTTTGGTGAGCATACTCCGTGTTTCCGAGATCAAAACAACATTTGGTAATGAAATCGTGATCTAAGCTCGTTTTGGCATCCGAATGCACTATCACAATGCTTGTGCAAGCTATTTTTGTCTTTTTGTGCCAAACGTATATACCAGTTTTGGCTTGCCAGTATAAGCATCTCAAAGTCTGCTACAGGTCTAGCAGAATTCGCCTCGGTAGTTATGTTCAACTTTTTGAGATACAATCAATTTTCTGCATCAAGGTATTTTAGTCATGGCTGAAAGCAGTGATGTATTCCGTATGTTGGCTGTTGAGGATAAGTTGGATGGTACTAACTACCCGTTATGGCCTTACATGATGCGACATATATTGGTTGTAAAAGGACTGTGGAACATTGTGCAGGGTGTTGAAAAACGTCATGTCACACCTGCAACTGTTACAACTCTAGGTATAGAAGCTAAGGCAAAAGGTGTCGAAGATGATGATATTCTGCATATTCATGTTTGTGTTGTGGTGTCTGCTGCACCTACTGTACAGCAGATTTGTTGGGATGGCAAAGATGCCCAGGCACATGCATTGATAGCTTTGTCTGTCAAACATGCCATTATTCCTCACATTCGCTCTTGCAGAACAACTAAGGATGCTTGGGATACACTTACCACATTGTACCAAGCTAGGAATGAGGCTCGTGTTGCTTACCTCCGAAAACAGTTGGAGAGTGAGCACATGAATGAAGGTGATTCTATGGACACTTTTCTAACAAAGATCAAAGACATAAAGGAATACTTGATTTCTGCTATACTAGATAGCTCATTTGTGCAGACCGTTGTAAATGGTATTCCTGATTCATATCAGAGTTTTGCTTCTACTCTTTGGTTGATGATGAAAGGCAATCCAAATGCCTTGTCTTTTGAGGAGTTAGTCTCTGTTTTGTTGCAGGAGGATCAGTCCAGGCAGAACAGGTCCATTATGCATGTTGCAGATCAAGCTTTCCTAGCTAGTCAGAAGGGCAAAGGAAAATGGAGCTCTTCAACTAGTAAGCAGAAATCTACTAATTTTGCACAATTCAATAGGGAAGACAAAGATGAAAAAGAAATCAGAAAAGCAAAAATTGTTTTGCAAGTATTGTAAAGGAAATGATCATATCATAAAGAACTGTCCAAAACTGGTTGCTAAAGAGGCAAAGAAGAAAGAGGCTCGAATGGTTGTTGCAGAGGCCTCTACACCAAAAACAGAGTCTACTAATCTTGTGCAGGAAGAAGAATGGGTGCTTACTACTGTTTGCAGTTTTGACCGATCTTCTCATGAGCAGTGCATGTCTCCAGTAGACTCACATGTTTGGTACTTTGATAGTGGGGCGACCAAACATATTACCTCGCAGCGCAGTTTCTTCTCTTCACTCGAGCTTGCCCCTACAGGGAATACTGTTACATGTGCCAACAACTCCTCTTATCCTGTTATGGGAGTTGGTAAGATCATTTTGACTACTATGATGGTAGTTCTTTCACTTTGTCAAATGCTTTGTTTGTGCCAGGGATCAAGAAAAATCTGTTATCAATTTTTGCATTAGCCAAGATTGGCTTGGTTGTGAAATTTTTTGATGACTGATGTACAGTTCATGATCTATCAAATGGCAATGTGATTATTGCTTCTGACATTTTATGTCGTGGGTTGTATAAGCTCATAGAATATGAAAGATCTGTAAATGATTCGGCATGTGCAGTACATGATTCTCAGGCTATGTCAGATGCAAAGCTTTGGCATGCACGCTTTGGTCATCTAAATTTTGCTAGTTTGCTACGCCTGCAGAAATCTGAAATGGTGTCTTCTTTGCCCAAACTTGAGGCACCTGGAAAACATGTTTGTGAAGGTTGTATTTTGGGCAAAATGCAGCATCTGTCCTTTCCAAAAGATGGTTCAGTTTGGGTTGCTCAAAAATTGTAGCTTGTACATAGTGATGTCTTGGTCCTATGCAGACACCTTCTTTTGGAAATTATCTTCACTTCATGACTTTCATCGATGATTTTTCTAGGCATGCATGGGTATATCCATTGAAGGCAAAGTCCGAAGTGTTCATGTGCTTCAAACAGTGTTTGGTTTTGGCTGAAAATCTGTCAGCATGTAAAATGGGCACCTTCATTCTGATTGCGGGGGGGAATATATGTCTTATGATTTTAATGCATTCTTGGCTGAACGTGGGATAAAACGTCAGTGTACAGTGCCATATACACCTCAACAGAATGGAGTTGCTGAACAAAAGAACATGTCACTCATGGAAATGGCGACGTGTATGGTCAAGAGCCAGGCTCTACCACATAGTTTTTGGCTTGAGGTTGTCATGTGTGCAGCATATGTACTTAACAAGTGTCCCACTAAAGCGCTGCAGTCTATCACTCCATATGCGGCTTGGCATGACCGCAAGCCATATGTTGCTCATCTACGTGTTTTTGGTTGTTTGGCATATGCATTAGTGCCTAAACAACATCGGAGAAAATTGGATGATAAAGCAATAAAATGTATTTTTGTTGGGTAGAGTTTTGAAAGTAAAGGCTATCGTCTGTATCATCCACAGACTAAACACATTCTGGTTAGCCGTGATGTTGTTTTTGTGGAAGATGTTATTCAGCCATTGCTTTCATGTACTAAGGAGACATCTGAGAGCTCAAAAGACATGTATGATACTTTGCTGTCTCTTTTTACAGGTTGATAGTCTAGTGCTGGTTCTAATGAGGCAACTTCTCAGCCTTTGTAGTTTTCATGTGATGATGCAGATCATTCCATTTTGATGCACTTATTGATGAGAGAGCTGATATTGAGCAAGCAAGAACTATGCCAAAATGGCTGGGGCCGACCTTGCGTGATAGCAAATTAGATGCACCTCTATCATATCGTACTCGATCAGGCTCTCATTGTGCCTCTTTTGCATCAGATTGCTATGCTATGGCCGCATCTAGTCTCTGTGATGAGACTGGGCCTGTTTCGTTTGATGAAGCACAAAATTCAGAAAATTGGATGGCTGCTATGCAATCTGAATATGATGCAATAATGAAGAATGGTACTTGGTCTTTATGTGAGTTGCCTCCTGGCAAGAAGGCCATTGGCACTAAGTGGGTATACAAGCTGAAGCGTAAACCTAATGGTACAGTTGGCAGGTATAAGGCTAGGCTTGCTGCAAAGGGTTATGCACAGGAAAGAGGCATTGATTTTGATGAGACCTCTGCACCTACATGCCATATGACTACTGTTCGAAACATCTGTGCACTTGCAGCCCATCATGGCTGGAATGTACACAGTTGGACATTAAAACTACATTTCTGAATGGTGACTTGCATGAAGAAGTGTATGTTTTTCAGCCCCGTGGCTTTGTGCAGAAAGGGCATGAAAACAAGGTGTGCAGGTTAAAGAAGGAATTATATGGTTTAAAGCAAACACCACATGCATGGTATGCGAAGATACATGCCTATCTAATTGTAGTCCAACTGAGAGCACCTTATATGTTAAGCGTGCTAATGATGTGCTTCTGATCATTGTTGTCTATGTTGATGACATGCTACTCACTGGTCCTATTGAGAAGCATATTGCTGATTTTAAGGCTGATTTGCATGCCTCATTTAAGATGTCTGATTTGGGGCATTTGCATCACTATTAAGGGATCCAGTTTATGCAAGTTGATGGTGGAATGGCTTTGTGTCAAACGAAATATATTGACACATTGTTGCAGTGCTTTTTCCTTGAAGACTATAAGCCTATTGCCACTCCTATGGAGACAGGTTTACGATTGAGTCTTCATGATGCTGGAGATGCATTTGATGTTGTTCTCTATCAGCAGGTTGTTGGATGCCTGATTTACTTATGCATTACTCGGCTAGATATTCAGTTTGCTGTCTCACAGATGAGTAGGTTTAGGCATTGCCCAGGAGTCAAGAATTGGCAAGTGGTTAAGTGCATCTTTTGCTACTTGAGTGGTACTCGGCTACTTGGGTTGTTTTATCCCAAGGGGGTATCACTACCGCCAGATTTGCACGCTTTTTTTGACTCTGATTGGGCTGGTTGCTATGAAACTCGTGTGTCCACTAGTGGCTTTTGCTTCATGCTTGGTAACTCATGTATATCTTGGTTAAGCAAGAAGCAGCCTACTATGGCCACTTCTAGTTGTGAGGCTGAGTATAGGGCAGCTTTCACAATGACTGTTGAGTGTGTGGCTCAGACGCCTTAGAGGTTCTCTGCTAGGGAGATCAGCTTGGCATATGTGCCCATGCAGGAGAACATTGCAGACCTTTTCAACAACTGGGCATATATATTCGAGTACAGCCAAATCCTATCACATCCGCACCACCTCTAGGTTCCTCTACTATCGACCTAACTGCGAGTGAAGACACTTCCCATGTATATACCATTAGTGAAACCCTCCCTTCTCACCCAGCACCAACCCCACCCTCTCCTGACATTATAGAGCATCCCAATGTTTGTATTCCATCCCCCGTTTCTCATTGGCCCCTGATATCTAGTCCCATTATGACTACTCCTCCCCTCATCTCTGTCTCCATTCCACTTATCCTTATGCCACCTATCATTTCCCCAGCCCCTCATTTCCCCTCGTATACCACTAACCCATTGTACTCCTTTACAGTCTCTACATCACCACCCTCATCTTACTCCTCTTTCACATCCCTTTTGTATCCGTGAACCTCACCGTCTCCATTTGTAAGGCCTCCCCAAGAACTCCAGCCATAAGGTCCCTTCTTTTGGCCACCAAGCACACCCCCCCACTCACCTCTCACCACGAAATTGCACCCCCCACCTCGCACAATCGCACCCACTTCACTCTTTTGTATTGGTATCACCAAAGGCACCACCAACGATATGGAAATCTCACCCACTACTTCCCTAGATGCATATTTGCATGTATCACCCACATCATGCAGCACACTTCACGTGACATCTATTTGCACTTCTCTTGCATCACTTGTTATGGCATCCACAATCCCTACCCCAACTCCCACTCCCATTGCATTACAAACCACCCCGCATATGTCATTTCCCACCTTTGCATCATCCTCATCGTCCACTATTGATGCGCCATCCAGCAGATGATACAGTGTCTTCAACATATTAATGTAGAGTATTCTTCGTTAGGGCAAAAACATTTGGCGCTCCAACAGACTATGCATAATTTGCAGAATTAGGTGGATGCACTAACTTTACAGAACCAAGAACTCAATATGAAGTATCAAACCTTGGAAGCAAAGCATCAACAGCAACAACAAACTCTCAAGGCACAAATACATGGACGCGTCAAAGAAGTCGAGTCCCAATTAGATGTCTATTTGATGTGCAATGCTCAATTGTCATGTAATATGGTGCTCCTTCGAAGGCATCTCAATGCAACCAAGGAAGAAAATTGATGGCTCCAACAACAGAACCGTGAAAACCTTGAGGCTACCTTGGATAATCCAGAAACGCCCCTTAGTCCCTATCAATGCAGATTTTCTTGGAAGACCACGCAGGAGTGCTAGAGGATTATGATCGCTTACAAGAAGAAATCGTTGTAGGATTTAGTAGATCCTACCATTGTGCAGGAAGCCCCAACACCGGCCCTCCTAGACGAATTGAATGCACTACATATGAATGTACAGGAATTACAAACCCAGGTATCCAACATAACGGAACCCCCTCGACTGGACTCTCCACCAGACTTGATAGAACCTGATGAAACTATAACCATACCAATAGATGACACATTTGAAGAAGAATATGTGCCATTGTATGTGGTTGGAGGACACTCATCCCCCAAAGGACATGATATATACGAATTACCTCCCCCAGCATGGTTAAAAATAGTTGAGGAACTTGGTAAAACACATTCGGCACACGTTGACGCGCAGTTACGTGCCATGGCCAACATCGAAGAGGTTATTTTGAAGTCTCCTTACTTTGCTGCTATAGCACCCCGACAACACATTATGATGAGCAAGCTACAATATAAACCTTACTTCCTCTTGCTCGAGGAATACAATTTCCAAATCGAACACGTTACTAAGAAGCACCCAACGCATGCCACTCAGCTCGAGCCAGAAGATGTTCCCCCGGAAGCAAAAAGAGGTCATATATATCAACCAACATGGCACGTGGAATTACTCCAACAATACCCAGAAATGATGCACGCGCCTACCCACTTGAAGTACAACCCGTGCTATGGACCAATTCCTCGAAGATGCACATGGAAGGCATTCGCTATCAAAGTTCATAACAATCGCCAATGTAGATACTGGCTTAACTACCCCTATCTCACACCTCCCAGGAATAACAGTCCCACTGTTGGCTATATGATGGCCACTATTCATCATTGGTTATTCCATCTATATTGAATGACTAATATTTCTGCACAAATGACCAAAAAAATTTGATATGATGCAGATGGTATTCAAGACTTTTCAACATATCAAGGCTCCCACTGTGAACAGACCAGGATTTGAACATGGCAATTTGGACTTAGTATATGACATGAGCATGACACCTTCACTCAAAGTATGTTATCCATGGCACTGTAGACTAAAATATATGCCCACCTACTACAAGCAGACGTTCAAAGGCATGTTCCCTACTAGCTTCTGGGAATACCACTCAGAAATATTCATCAACTATCCCACTCATTTGCTTCATTTGTTTGCTTGCGAACGTGCCATGTATTCTGAGCATTATCTGTGACCATCTCCAAAAGAACCCCAGCCCATAAACTGGGAGAAGCTCGAATGCAACCTTATCAGGGGAATTCGCATCACACAACATACCTTGGCGACCGACCTTCTACACAACTATATTACTCACACGCAATCAGCTTCTATCAGGGATGATGGAAACGAGGAGGAGGGGAGTGTTCAAGGCAAAGGATCAAGCATAGGATCTCATCATAGGCGTAGAGGGAGCACATAAATTCCTCATAGATTACTTCATAATCTCAAAAGTGATTTCCATCACTAAAACCATGTAATATATGTACATATATCCGATTACCACATATGGGACTGCATTTTGTGCAAGCCGAGGAGTCCTCGAGCTTGAAGAGTTTAAGTAGACAGCTTGTACCAATTTTTGTAATTTTTGGAAGCTGTTAGGTAGCTCAAATTAGATGTAGAACATATTTTTAGATGTGAAACTGGTCAAAACTAAGCAAAAACTATAAATAGAGCTAGAGAGCTCATTTTGAGGTTGTTGTTGTTATTGTTGAACTTATGAGCTAGTAATTAGAAGAGCTATTGTAATTAGTTGATGATGAATATGAGTCTGAGTTCTTTTCTTTCCTTCCATTGATCTCCATCGACATTTTCCTTTTGTGTGTGTGCATGTGTGTGTATGTAACCAAATTTCTCACCATCACCTTCATGCACTTCACTTGCTCTTAATCTTCATATCGGCCTAACCTCTCTGTGGATTGACAATTATGAGGTGGAGCTCCTCACATTGGTACTCAGCATTGTACTAGAGTGGCAATAGTCTAGTACTGGTCCAAATGAGGCAATTTCTCAACCTTTACAGGTTTCATATGATGATGCAGATCATTCCATTTCTGATATAGATTTAGATGATGCACTTGTTGATGAGAGAACTGATATAGAGAAGGCAAAACCTATGCCTAAATGGTAGGTCTAGACTTTGCGAGATAGCAAATTCAATTCACCTCTGTCATATCGTACTCCTTCAGTCTCTCATAATGCTTCTTTTGCATCACACTGCTACACTATGGATGCCTCTAGTCTCGTTGGTGAGAATGACCCTATTTCGTTTGATGAAGCACAAAATTAATCAAAAATGGATGGCTACTATCCAAACAGAATATGATGCTATCATGAAAAATGGTACCTAGTCTTTATGTGACTTGCCTCCTAGCAAGAAGCCATTGGCACTAAGTGGGTATACAAGCTCAAGTGTAAGCATGATGGAACAGTTGAATAGTATAAAGCTAGGCTTGTTGCAAAGGCTTATGCTCAGGAAAGAGGCATTGATTTTGATGTGAACTTTGCTCCTACATGATGAATGGATATTGTTCATAGCATCTAGGCACTTGAACCTCATAATGGTTGGAATATACATCAGTTGGAAATTAAAACTACATTTTTGAATGGTGATTTGCATGAAGAAGTGTATGTTTTTTAGCCCCATGGCTTCGTGCAGAAAGGGCATGAAAACCAAGTGTACAGGTTGAAAAAGGCATTATTTGGTTTGAAGGAAGCATCATGTGCTTGGTATGAAAAGATACATGCCTACATGATTGCACATGGTTTTAAGAACAGTCCAACTAAAAGCACCTTATATGTGAAGCATGCAAATGATGTGTTTCTAATCATTGTTGTGTATGTTGATGACATGTTGCTCACTGGTCCTTATGAGAAGCATATTGCTAATTTTAAGGCTGATATGCATGCCTCATTTGAGATGTCAGATTAGGGCATTTGTATCATTATTTGGGCATTCACTGTATGCAAGTTGATGGCAAAATAGCTTTGTGTCAAACAAAACATATTGACACATTACTAGATCATTTTGACGTTGAAGACTACAAAACTATTGTCACTCCTATGGAGATAGGTTTTCGATTGAGTCTTCATGATGTTGGACATGCATTTGATGTTGTTCTCTATCAGCAAGTTATTGGATGCCTGATTTACTTATGCATTACTTGGCCAGATATTCAGTTTGTTGTCTCACAGATGAGCAAGTTTATACATTGCCTAGGTTTCAAGCATTGGCAAACGGTTAAACGCATCTTTTGCTACTTGAGTGGTACTCGGCTACTTGGATTGTTTTATCCCAAGGGGGGATCACTACCGCCAAATTTACATGCTTTTTCTGACTTTGACTGGGATGGTTGCTATGACACTCATATGTCCACCAATAGTTTTTGCTTCATGCTTGGTAGCTCATGCATATCTTGGTTGAGCAAGAAGCAACCTATTGTGGCCACTTCTAGTTGTGAGGCTAAGTAGAGGGTAGTTTTCATAGTGACTGGGATGGTTGCTATGACACTCATATGTCCACCAATAGTTTTTGCTTCAATTTATAGCATAAATGATCTCCTAGAGTCCAGTATGCTCTAGAATAGAGAAGTTAGGGATTCTCATCAGATTGACAATTCCCAAGAACTTTCAACTAAAGGCTTTGAGAAAAGTGTCCTAAGTTGAACAATTTTCATTTTGAATTTGAATTGGTAAATTTATGGTACTGTTGGCTTAAATTAAATGGTAAACTTTCTCCTACAGTTTACATAGGATTTTTAAACTCATTAGGACAAAGTACTCCTCTAGTAGAGTGAAAAAATCGAGTAACTATTGGATAAGAGTAAACCATTGAACAAACATCCAAGTTAGATGTTTGGTACAACCAAAATTTAAGTACTCCAAATCAAATTCAAGTGAATCAAGAGTTCTCAAAGCCTTGGGAGGGATAAAAATCCCGCCTTCATTACTAAGTCCATGCACCAATCATGCCCAAAAATAGACTAGTAATTTGAATCCACTGAGTTCACCTGTTTGTGCCTAGATCACACATTGAGGAACTATGAATTGGCCACGGATGTTTTTAGATCCACCCTTATTATTCTTTCACTAGTTTGTACTTTGTCCAGTTCATCAAAATGCAAAACGAGACATTTTTTTGAATCATTTGGGCAGGGATGCCACCATAGAGATGAGACATGTTCTTCCAGTTCTAGAACATGACCCTGTTCTTCCAATTTTCTAACATGAGGCTCGGGGGTTGCTATAGTATATATAGCTCTAATTTTCAAGGATGAATTTATTTTCCAAGGGGGGAAGAATGAAAGAAAGTAAATTTATGATGTAGGGGTCCGGTCGGTTTAGACGGATGTGAAATCGGACACCATTTGGTCATCCATGAGTATGACCAAAGATCTCAAGTTTAGACTTACTAAAAGGTCATTTACTCTTGTAACCAAGTAATCCACTTAGCCTAGTGTTTAAAACTCAAGGATGTGAAGGAGGAGGTCTTGGTTTCAACCCCGATGGGATACATGGGGAGAGTGTTTTGCCCAAAGAGCTCTAGAACCTTCTAGAAGCATCCACTTGAGTTAACTCTGGTTAATTGGGACACTTGGTGCACATGCAGTTACATGGCTGACACATGGATGGTTAGTATCCACCTGCCCAAGCAGGTAGTCCCTTGGAGAGAGCTATATATAGAGGCATTTGGTTGGGAGGAGAGTCATCTCTCTAGCATGTGGTGGTCATTATAGTCATTCTCTTGCATCGGGTTATTATCTATATTGGCACACACACGAGGGAATTTTACTTCTCAAATATTTCTAGGGAGAGAATTGAAATGTGTGTTAGGAAGGCAGAGTTTTCTGCTGTACTCAGAAATGAAATAAGCTTGTTTGATGAGAACAACACCTCTCTCATTGCTTGTACCTTGTTTTTTGATGCTCCCTTAGCAAAAGCTACACTTGTGGACCATATTGTCACAATTTTATAGTTCATCAATCTGGTTGGTACTACGATAATCATAACATTCAGCCTACAATGGAAATTTGCATTGATTTCCCTCATTTCATTCCCTGTTGTAGTCCTATCTATTGAGATATCAAGCTCAACATGTGATGATCCAAGATGACATGTATCACTTTTTCATTTCTCTGACATGTATAATGGTCACACTGATATATGTGAGGGATACTTCATTGATCTTTACTAGATTTATCTATCGAGAGTGATGGCATAATTTTTTCTTGCCAGATCACTCATTCGTGGACATTAGGATTTTAATTATGTAATTTTATTATATATTGCACCTGTTTTATTGGTGTTTTAGGTCATTCTTGTACATTCATTTTATGTAATAGAAGAAGAAGAAGAAGAAGAAGAAGAAGAAGAAGATAATTCTTCCTTGTTTCAATTTGTGTGTGTGCTTCTCTTTGATTGTGAGAGTGTGTGTGTGAGTTCTCTTCCTTATCTCCTTCCTTGTGACATAGTATCAGAGCCAATGTGGTTGTAGAGATCTCATGGAGAAGGCCAAAGGTGAAGAGTACGCGAGAAGGCGTGGAGAAAGCGCAATTCATAAGCGACCTCAAATTGCTATGAAAATTGGTAGGGCCCATAAGAAAAATCAGGGTAGTTTGCAAAATTGTAACTTGTGTCTTGTTTGGCAAGACTCATATATCCCAGATCCAAAATTTCAAGTGATTCCATCTATTGTTTATACACAAAAACTGTGTTCTTTGAGATCAAACTATCATGTCATAGTGCAACAGTTTTCAAGATGAAGTACTACTTGTAGTGTTTTTCAATCTTGTGAATTGCTGCAGAAATGGAAAATGTAGATGGAATGAGTCAGCTTATGACCGATAAGTTAGAGAAGAATAACTTCCATGATTGGAGATTCAGGATGAAAAATTTCCTTATGGGAAAAGGCTACTGGAAGTACATCAAAGGAGAAAACGAAAATGCTCCGTAGTTACCAAAGAGGAATCGGATTGCAGAACAGTTAAGAGTGTATGAAGAATAGAATCAAGGAGCAGGAAAGGTAGTGTATTGGATATTTGTTAGCATACAAGATAGCATGATTGGGCACATACAGGATGCCAAGGCTCTGAAAGAGGCTTGGAAAAGTTTGATCACCTTGTATGAGACCAATACAAAGGCATGGAAATTGCAACTCAAGAACGAGCTACATACATTGGAGAAAATGGACATGCCAGTAAGTGATTAAACCCTCAAAATAAAAAGCATATGTGAGTCACTTGCATCTATTGGCATGAATGTAGATGATGATGATAAGGTGGAAGTGTGCCTTCGTGGTTTAGGAGCTGCATATAAGCAGTTCAGACCTTCTATTCACACCAGGAAAATGTTTTGAATTTTGTTGATCTAGTATCCATGCTGATTATTGAAGAAAAGAATCTTGGTGAGGAGTCAAACTCCCAAGGAAAACCTAGTTCTAAGCAGGTATTCTACTCTAGCAGAGGAAGAGGTAGAGATAGAGGCTTCAAAAGTGGAAGAGGAAATAGTAACCAAGACCAAAGTCAACATTAGAATCATGCAAGAGGTAGAGGACACTTTCGTGGTAGGGGGAGCCAAAGAGGCCACACAAATTTTCAAAGAAATGATTCAAGTAATGACAGTAAAGGATGTTGGAATTCTGGTAAACCTGGATGTTTTGAACGTGATTGCAGGTTGAAGAATCAAAATAATAGAAAGTAGCAAAACAAATATGCATCCACAAGTGTAGATGATTTTGAGAGGTTGTTCATGGTCCAACATCATATGATGAATACAATGTCTGCTAATGTTTCAAAATCAAATGATAATGTTTGGTATGTTGATTCAAGTGCTTCAAATCACATGACAAGTCATGTTCAATGGTTTAGTAGTTTGTAGAAATTGCCAATTCATGGATATGTTGAAACAGGTGATGACACATCACACCTTATTGAGCATACAAGAAACATAGCATTGTCTATGGAGGACAGGAAGGTAAAACATCTTGCTGATGTGCTACATGTTCCAAATATAACAAAGAATCTGGTTTCTATTGGATAAATGGTTGACCAAGGGTAACAAGTTAGGTTCAATGTTGATGGCTTATATGTAGAGGTGTACAAACAAGATGGATGATTGATTGCCAAAGGAAACAAAGTGGGTAGAATGTTCACATTAAATGTGAAAATTCGTAAATTGAATGCAACCATGTTTGCAAAAGGTGTAGGAGTTATCATTGATATAGAGATCTGGCACAAATGAATTAGAAATGCAAATTTGCAGAGGTTGAAATTGATGCAGTCAAAGGAGATTGTCAATGGACTACCAAATTTCAAGGTTGCAGAGATGCAAAAGGTATATGCAGCATGTCAACTTGGTAAATAGTCAAGAGCATCATTTTCACATGACAAGCATGTTAGTGAGAATGTACTAGAAATAGTACATACAGATGTTTGAGGTCCTACAAAGATGATATCTATGGGTGATTGCAGGTTTTATGTTACTTTCATTGATGACCATACACAGAAAGTATGGATATATTTCATGAAAGAGAAGAGTGAGGTGTTCGTTCACTTCAAAAATTTTAAGGCTATGGTGGAAAAGCAAACAAGAAAGTATATTCAGATATTAAGGTCTGATGGAGGACATGAATACATGCCAAATGGCTTCAAAAACTTTCTTAAAAGTCATGGAATTTGATGTCATTTTTCATGCAAGTACACACCACAACAGAATGGCGTTGTTGAATGCAAAAATAGACATATTGTAGAAATAGCAAGAGCTTTGATGGTTGAGACAAATATGCCTCATTGTTATTGGGCAAAACATGTGCATACTACTGTATATATCATGAACAGAACTCTGACTTCTACTATACATCAAGTTACACCTAACGAGAAGTTTACAGGTAAAAAGCCAAACTTATCACATATGAAAGTATTTGGCTATACTGCATATGTACATGTTCTAGTTGAGCTCATGAAAAAGCTTGATCCAAAGGTAGAAAAATGCATCTTCATTGGGTACTCCCTTGAGCAAAAGGGGTATAAATGTTATAAACCACTCATATTATAGGTGAAGGTAAGCCGAGATTCGGTGTTTGATGAAATGTCAAGCTTCTATGCAAATGCGAAAAATGGACTTGATCTTGAACCAAATGACAAAGAAGATGTTGAAAAATCAAGTGCAAAATCTCAAGTTTTGAGTAGACCAGATGCATCACCAAGCAATAGTTTCAACTCAAATCCATGGAGTGGAAGATAGCATGGAAATTTCAATCCAAAAAACTCATCAAATACATCCAAGAAAGGTAATGAAAAGCTTTCTACCGGTAGTAAAACATCTATAGGTTTTGAAGACATTGATGGAGATTCGAGCCCATGAGGAACTTGGATTGCCCTCCGTGAAGATGCCAAAAGTAAGAAAGGCACATGCCGATGATACAAGGAGAAGTGAACCAGGACCAAGAAGATCTGGGAGGATGCGGAATGTTATGCAACGATTGACGTATGACAGTTATATGGCTCATCATTGTGCCTACATGACCAAGGTAATACAAGATGTTGAACCTTCTTATTTTGAAGATGCAATTGGAAATGCAGATTGGGAAAAAGCTATGGATGAGGAGATGGCTGAACTTTATGGAAACAAAACATGAGAGATGGTTTTATTGCCACAAGGGAAGAAACCCATAGGTTGCAAATGGGTTTACAAGGTAAAGCACAATGTTGATGGTAGCATAAATAGGTATAAAGCACGATTAGTAGCAAAAGGACATGCACAAAAATATGGCATTGATTATGAGGAAACATTCAGCCCTGTAGCTAAAATGTCTACTGTCAGAGCACTTGTTGCATTAGCTATAGCAAAAGGATGGACTTTTCATCAGATGGATATGAAGAATGCTTTCTTATATGGTGATTTACAAGAAGAAGTATATATAGACCAGCCACAAGGATATGAAGATTCAAAGCACCCAAAATATGTTTGTAGATTGCAAAAGGCAAACAAGCCCCTCGTGCTTGGCATGCAAGGATTGCTGATTATTTGACCACCATTGGATTTTCTATGTGTGATGTAGATCATTTATTATACTCAAGAAAGGGCCTGGCATTAGGATTCTAGCTATTTATGTTGATGACTTGATTGTACGTGGTGATAATGAAGGAAGCATTAAAGAGGTAAACCATCTCCTTATGCAGAAATTGGACATGAAAGATCTTGGTGTGATGTGCCATTTCTTGGGCATTGAGTTTATACATATAAAACAGGTACTTGGATCTCACAAAGGCAATATGTCTTGAGTATGCTATAAAAGTATGGTATAAGTATTATTGGACTGAACAAAATCAAAGAGATATCCAAGGACAAGGCCACTACATGTGAATATACACAATAAAAAGAATACCTTAGAGGTATTAGTGATGTCATTGGGCTTACACTTAACAGGGCTCAAGAGGAGTTTGAACAGTCAAATAGAGCCCATGCTCTCAAAGAATTTGAGGCCTAAAGATTATTTAAATCTATTGAAACAAAGGCTAGTATTTTTGAGCCAATAAATATGGATGTGAAATTCATATCAGAGATCATTGATGAGGCCTCCACAAGTACTTTAGTGGCAAAGATTACTACTATGAGTAAGGATCCAATTATAGAGGAAACCTCCCTCACAGATCATTGATGAGGCCTCCACAACTACTTTAGTGGCAAAGATTACTGCTATGAGTAAGGATCCAATTATAGAGGAAGCCTCCCTCACAGATTATAATTGATGAGGCCTCCACAACTACTTTAGTGGCAAAGATTACTGCTATGAGTAAGGATCCAATTATAGAGGAAGCCTCCCTCACAGATTATAAGATTCCACATCCAACAGTAACTATTAAGGGACATCAATTACAAGGAGTTTTAGTGGATGGTGGTTCTTGCATTAATTTGATGCCCCAACATACTATGGAGAAGCTTGGACTTCAACCATCCAGACCTGCAAACCACTATAATATTGGCAAATCAAAGCAGAGTAAGGCCAATGGGAGTGGTTCTACGAGTTCCAAGGTATAGGGTATGTTAGACGGCCGCCGAATAAGGACAATTGTACTTAGACAGAGGTTTTTAATGTAGAAAGAACCCTTCTGGAAGTACGCGGTAAAGAAAGATTCGCGCAAGCCTTGTAACAAAATTCTATTTAAAGCAATGAAAAGGGACGAGAAAGAAGAGTCCCCGTTTTGGGAAGCTGCGAGTGCATTGTGAGAGCCTTGAGTTGGGATTAACTCTCCTACTGTGTGTAAACGAGTAGAGTATCTTGGTTCTGTCCTGTTCTGCGTGCTTTATCTGTGTAATCATTTGACTACGTATGCGTGATACACCGTGGTGTTACGAGTCGGTACTGCGATTGTGAGATTCTGTTCGGTAACGAATTAAAGAGTTCCCTGTGTTTTGGGAATTGCACGTATAAGTGTTGTATGTGTAGAACAAGAGTAACTCTGTTCTGTTCCGTCGACTCCATTCCCTCTCCTGTGTATGTGCTTGTGTGCATCTGTGCGTTATACGCAGTGTTACAAATTGATACTGTGTTGTAGAGATTTCACCCGGTAAGGGTTGAAGTATTTCCTAAGCGATAGTCGACAGGAATGCGTTTGTCTGTTCGTTCTTCTGTGAAGCACGGAAGTATAGAGAACTAACATGGTGCAATTGTGAGTTATGAGTCTCTGTGAATGACTGGGTCGGTAGTCTATCTGTGTTCAAATTAGTACCAGTAGTGTTCTGAATGCGAGTAGAATGATGATAAAGTACGCGACAAGTTATGGTCAGTAGGTCTTGCGATTTGAATGTGGTACTCGGTAAAGTTGTAAATTGTGCAGAAGAATTTCGTGGTGTGGTCATGTTAAGTTACCAGCAGTACGCTTTGAGTATTGATTCTCAGTCCGGACTACTGCTCAACTGTATAGCAGGTAGATCTTGGAGTACGGGATTTTAAGACATTGATAGCCTTGGTTGATCAGAAACAACTACTGAGTTAAGACGCGCTGACCGAGTGACGAGTAAGTGAGAAGTTGGGAAAATAGTATAGGGCCTCTGTCTAACAGACCCCTACCACTCCCAAGGACCCACGTGGCTAGAGTCAGTCTACCCTTGCGGTAAGATTGAGTACAGAGAAAGAGAGACTCGGAATATCTGGTACGCAGGTGTGGAACCAGATTCTGGAGTCTCTGAAGGATTGTTGTTTTAAACTAATAATTAAACAGCTGCGGTAAGTAGTTAACAGTTAAGTTAGTAAACGACGATTATACCTTTAACATTTGGCGCCGTCTGTGGGAAAGTGGCATCCGTTTGCCAGTTCTCTGACCCGTTGTATGTGGAAAGTGGCAACTGATTACCAGTCTCTGCGGTAAAGTAGCATTTGATTACGAGTCACTTGTGAGACAGTGGCATTAAAGTGCTAACGGTTTGTAAGAAGCAAACACCCAGCAACATTTTGCTTCACTAACAGTAGCAACAGATCCAGATTGTTGCGAACTGCTCAGATAGTATCACTGGGCAATGATACATGCCGGTCACTCGATCGGGCGAAACATATCCTAAGAATCGTCAGATTGAAGCACGAAAATCACAAAAGATAGCCTCGGGAGAAGTAGGCATAACTAGATCTGACCAAGTGGTCAAGAAAAGTGGAAACGTTACAACTGATTCCGGTCATATTCCGGTAGAACGGACAACGCCTTCGATACATTCGGATGCGACTTCGACCCGGCCTATCGAAGATATAGCAAGTCCAGACTCTATCAAAACACCGTTGGAACCTAGTTTAACAATATCAGAGAAGGATTTAGAGTTATCCACGGTCAGAAATACGTTAGGAAAATTCGGCAAAAGTAGTAAAACAGGGCATTCTGGCCCAATTTCGGTTCATTCCGATGATATTCCGGTGATAGAATCACCGATCGCTGGCAAAGGTTTAGCCTTTTTTGCGGAATCATCAGCTCGACCTTCGTGTTTGGAAGAAAGATTTCGAATATTAGACATCCAGAAGGAAGGAAAGCTGTTCGAAACAGAGATCCGAAGCATCCTAAGTCGAAACAGCACACCGAAAAACGCACCATCCGGTGATACAAGTCCCGACAGTTCACCCAATCAATCCCGAGATACGGAAGGAAACCCTGAACCCTTCACAATGAGCGGGCAACACCAACAACAACACCAACAACAACAACAGCTAGGACCGCCAAGGCCACCTCCAACAGGAGTAACCTACACGAAATTCGGTGGATTCCCAGGAGACGACCCAGACGCCCATGTACGAACTTTCGAGATAAGTTATGCAGTTCTTAACCATCCACCAGATCAGGCGTATAAAGCCATTGTTTTTCAATCTACACTGATCAATGAAGCGGCGAGATGGCTCACGGAATATGATATCAATCATTTCGGTACTTACGATGCAGTACGAGACGCCTTTTTACAGCGATTCAGACTAAAGAAGAATCCCGCTGAAATCTTTGAGTATCTACAGAACAACAGACAGAAGGTAAATCAGACCGTCCAGGAGTACGCTACCCTCTTTAGAACACATTTACGGCAGATACCACAGGCTCACGCTAATCTACCTGATGATGTCATCTCTCAATGGTTCATCAATGGATTAACCCCACAGCTGAAGCAGATCATGATCATACGATGTGTCGGAGCTATGACCTTGGATGCCGTCATTGCAATGGCTCTACAGCTAGAATCAAAGGTTGGTGGATTTTCAGAAGACTTGGAATGGTTAAAAACAAACAAAAATATGGCTGAAGAAATCACCAGGCAAGTATACTGCACCACATGCAAAAATTCGGGGCATACAAGTGCCAACTGTGCACTGAACCAAGTGTTTTGCGCTATCTGCAACGCTACCGGACACACCACCGGAAACTGTGTTTACAACGCTAGAATACAAGGGACAACAACCGTCAATGCAGTCATCCAAGAACATGGCCAACCAGTAAATCACTATGTGCCTCCGCAACAGAGAAACAATCAACAACAAGGATATCGAAACTACCGAGGACAGAGAAACAACACTTATAATGCCAACCGATGGCAGAATGGACCACCACCGGAAAACCCTGAGTTACCACCTCCACGCTGTCATTTTTGTGGCGAATTCGGCCACATTAGAAGATTTTGTAAAGACGCAATGGAGTATGATCAAAGAAAGAAGGAACGCCAAAATCCAATGGCCAACATGGTAAAAATTACACCGATCGAAACACAGACTGCTACAGTCCAGACCCGTTCCGGTAAACAACTTCAGTCGGCAGCAGAAATCTTTGAACCAGGGATACAAGAACAACGAAGGATGTATAACAAAGCTAGTCACTGGACCACAACAGAACCACCAGTGTTCCCAGAACCTATTCCGGTGACTCAGGCTTCTTCATCAAAGGACGAAACAACACAAAAGGATGCATCAGTAGGGCCATCACCATCAGTAGAGACAACAATAGACACTTCTGCGTCAGTAGAACTTTCAAGTCCAAAAGAACAAGACAGTCAAGCTCAACAGGCCTGGGAAATTTTGTCCAAGGCATCCATCACTCTGCCTCTAGGCCAACTTCTGGCCTTAGTGCCCGAGATCCGACAACAGTTTCAGCAACAATTCAGTCCAGTACCTTCTTGCATTCCTACGACAGCCGCAGTTCAACCGGAACCTGATGCTGCGATTGACCACGCAGTGCCCTTGATCACAGTATGGTATAAGAACCAGAAGATCACGCAAGTATTGATTGATGGAGGCTCAGGCGTAAACATTGCGACCGCAGCATTATGCAAAAAGCTAGGCTGGACCGAAATTGAACCAGTGCAATTCTTTGTTCGAATGGCGGATCAATCGAGAGTCCACCCTCTAGGACTTGTGCGGAATGTACCCATCACTCTACAAGGTACAACTTTCAAGATGAATTTTGTCATACTAGATCTACCCGAATCCACTTTGGATTACAATCTTCTTTTCGGCCGACCTTGGCTGAAGCATGCTAAGGTAATACAGGACTGGTCTGCACAAGAGCTTACATTCAAGGATGCCCATCGTAAATATGTCGTGAAACTAGATGCTATGCAATCTTGCGAACCTCACGCCAGACCGTACTTTGCTGAACCAGTTCATATGTTAGATGGACTGTCAGATGATGAAGAAGAGCAATTTCTGAAGAGTAATGCCGATTTAATGTCTCTAGGAACTGTTGACCTACAATCCGTCATAGATAACTGGAACACGTCAATATGTACAGTAGTAGCTATCACCGGAAAGTCGGTCCAGGAAGATGCTTCCTCAATCCATGACGATGAATTACAACCACTGTTCAAACCAACAGATGATACAGAAAAACCTCAACAATTTTATGTTCCAGAAGACCAGCTGATCACGTACAATCTAGGAGATAGAGACCACCCACGACCTGTGAAGATGAGGCAGAACTTACCGGAAACATTTAAGGAGGATTTGATTAAACTTCTTCGTGAATTCGCAGACGTCTTTGCATGGGATTACAAAGACATGAAAGGATTAGATCCGCGCATCTATCAACACAGGGTCATGTTGAAACCGGAAGTAAAACCAAAAAGACAACCCAGCTACAGAATGAACCCCCATTATGCATCACAGGTAAAAGCCGAACTTGATAGACTATTAAAAGTCGGATTCATTGTACCAATAGAACACGCTGAATGGATCTCGCCCATCGTGATCGTGCCAAAGAAAAACAAGCAGTTACGAATCTGTGTGGATTACCGGAAATTAAATGTAGCAACAGTACCAGATCCTTTCCCGATCCCCTTTTTGGATACCATGCTTGATAGAGTCGCAGGTCATGAAATGTATTCATTTTTAGATGGATACAGCGGGTACAACCAGGTTAGAATGGCTGAAGAGGATATACCAAAAACTGCCTTCATTACCAATTGGGGTGTTTTTGCCTGCACAGTAATGTGGTTCGGATTGAGAAATGCACCAAGCACATTTCAAAGATGTATGCAGGAGATATTTTCTCCTTATCTCACTTCATTCATGCAAGTCTACCTCGACGACTTCTCAATCTTTGGGAAGATGATAGCCCATTTGTTTCACTTACGATGCTGTTTTCAGAAATGTAGAGAATATAGACTCTGCCTTAATCCCAGCAAATCCGTGTTTGCAGTTTCATGTGGCAAACTACTTGGGCATATTGTATCTGCTCAAGGTATTCGAGTGGACCCAGATAAGATTTCCGCGATTTTAGAAGCCCCAATACCCACGACTCCGAAAGAAGTAATGCGTTTTATGGGTCAAATACGGTGGCATGGCAGACACTTACGGTGGCTTGCTCACCTAGCAGTGCCACTGAACAAGCTGATCACAAAAACTCCCCGACAGTTTGAATGGACTGAAGAATGTCGAACTACATTTGATCGACTCAAGTATCTCCTGACGCACGCTCCAATTTTACAACCACCGGACTGGGACAATCCGTTCCATGTTTTTGTCGACGCTTCAGATATTGCAATCGGCAGTATTCTGATGCAGCAAACAGATAAGTGGTTTCGCCCTGTTTATTACGCCAGTAGAAGGCTTGCACCGGCAGAAAAGAACTATTCCACCACTGAAAGAGAATGTCTAGGATTGATCTACTCAATCAAAAAGTTCAGACATTATCTACTAGGCCGAAAATTTACCTTTCATGTGGATCATGCTGCCCTTGTTTATCTAGTAAGACAACAGCACTTAGGAGGATGATTGGCACGATGGGTGCTACTATTACAAGAATTCGATTATGATATCATTCACCGACCCGGAAATGCACATGCCTTAGCAAATTTCTTATCACGCCTAGATTCCGGTGAAGCTCCGGTAGGAATAGATGACACGACTCCTGCGATTTATAATGCTGAACCACTACCTGATGAGACGCCCAACTTACAAACACCACCTACATACTATGATCAGATTCTAACTTTCCTCACCGAAGGACGCTTTCCAGCCGAGACTGCCAAGGCGATTCGAAGAAAAATCGCAGTTTTTAGCCGCCGATTTCGGTTAGTTGCTGGAGAACTGTATTATACAGATCATACCGGAATCCTACTTCGCTGTATTCCACCACATGAAGTTAACTCAGTTATCACTTTGGCTCACTCAATTCCTTCCGGTGGCCATTTTGCAGCAGACTTAACTCACCGGAAAATTCTGCAAGGAGGACTCTGGTGGCCAACTATGTACAGAGATATCTCACAGTTTGTTAGACAATGCGATGCTTGCCAAAGAACTGGTCAGCCTTTACAACGGCATCTTTTTCCCCTGCAACCCATCTTATCATTAGAACCTTTTCAGAAATGGGGTTTAGATTTTATTGGACCAATCACACCTCCAGCAGTATCTAGTAACAATCGATACATACTAACTTGCACAGATTACGCAACTAGATGGGCAGAAGCTTGGGCTTTGCGGTCTGCTACAGCAGTTACGGTAGCAAAATGTCTACTCACGGATGTCTTCCCACGATTTGGTTTACCACTGGAAATTGTCTCAGATCAAAGCACTCATTTTGTAAACAATTTAATGAAGGCTCTCACACAGTCCTTCCAAGTCACACATAAATTTAGCTCTCCTTATTATCCACGTGCCAATGGATTGGCTGAAAGTACAAACAAGGCACTGTTAAACATCCTCCGAAAATTGATCATGGAAACACCAGAAAGATGGGATCAACTACTACCTGCAGTATTATGGGCATATCGAACTACATATAAAGTAACAACAGGCTTGACACCTTTCAAGTTAGCTTATGGCTTAGAAGCAATCGCTCCCATGGAAGTAGTCATCCCAAGTTTGCGGGTAGCAATCACTCAGAAGATGCTACCGGAATCTTCACTGACAGCACGAATGGACGCACTCAGAGAGCTTGATGAGCACCGATGGCTCAGTTTTTTAACTATGCGCGAAGTTCAACTAAGGCAAGCTAAGACACACGATCGATATTTGAAGACGCCAATCTTTTCGGTAGGACAGCTTGTACTCTTCTATAACGCAAAATCAGACAGAGCAGCAGGAAAATTCAAACTACGATGGTTCGGCCCTTTCAAGATCTCAGCACAAGTAGGTCCGGCAACTTTTCGGTTGACTACGTTGACCGAAATTCCACTTCCAAAAGTAATTAATGGATCGAAGTTGCGGCCGTATTATCCCACTACCAGTACGCCTTAATTATTCGGCGACGAGCCACGTTTTGTATAAATTTTTATGTTTTTGCTTTTAGCCGTCTTTTGTACAAATCTTTATGATACCAGCCGCCTCTCCCTATCGGTCACTCAGTACGCACGCTAGCATGCAAACCGTATCATTCTCGCACCACACAATGATACTCACCTCCAAACCGTGTTCTCCATATTTAAACCCCTGAGTTGTGCCAAAAACCGCTATTGTGTTTTCGAGATTGTGTATTCTGTGTTTTCTGTAAGTGTGCACTGTGAACGCCATGGAAGCACTAGCCAACTACGCTTCTTTCCGCGAAGGTATCCCTACAGACGTAGGCGAATACCTGCGATGCAGAGGGTTGGCCAACTTCGCTGAGTTGCCTTGGCACTCAGTGGAAGCCCATCCCTTCTCCGCACAGATCATCCAAGCCATTGCCCAAAGCTCCGCCACCGAGCGTCAGTGGGTCTTCCTTTCCCTCCCAAATAGAACCGTCATCACCTTCCAAGCCTTCGCCGACGCCTACCGCCTCCCCCCGCAAGGCCGCGAAACCGGTCCAAGCATCTCTTCCGCCCGTATGTCCGAACTCTTTCCCCGCTCCTCATCAAACGAATACGCCATCCTATGCCGCCCAGAACCTGAGCGATCCGCCCTCCAGTTCCTTGTAGCCATCCTTAACTTGCAAAAACGAACATATGGTATCTCTCGCCCCTTCTACTCCGCCTTAGACCTAGCTGCCCGCGAACCTGTAAATTTTGCCTCCTATTTTTTCCTTAGAATCCATAAAGAATGTGTAGCTATCGTAAAACAGCTCCAAAAGGGTTCTACCCCCCGCTCTCGCCTTCCCCACATCATCTCCTTCCTCTTCCCAACCATCCTCGCCGCACAACCCCCACCCGCAGGCCCCGCACTTCGACACGAAGAATCCGCACAACCAATCGAGGACAGTGAAGAAGAAGACGAAGAGATTAATCAGCTCTTCCGTACCAAGCGAATTCGGATCAGCTCCTCGGAAAGTGAAGTCCAAGGATCCGCCGGAAAAGATCAGGAGACCAAGCCAGACGACCAAGAGGAAACATACCACAACACCGCCACACACATCGAAACATCGACGGAGCAACCAGACCAGCAGGATCAAGCAGAGATAGAAATAGTATCCACAGAAAAAGAATCTGAGCAGCACCAGGATGAACAGGAATCAGCCACCAAAGCCCTGGATCAACTCATCGACGCCATCAACCAGACAGAAACCATACAACAAACACAAGCCAAGGTAAACCCCTCAGATACCGTCCTCCCTACACCACCTCCTGCCAAACCCCTACCCCCACCGGAACCACCCCTCCCACCCACCAATGAACCCGCAGCATCTTCCTCTTCCTCCCCTAACTACTCTCCGCCAAACTCCCAGCAACTACTCACCGACACATCCTCTCAACCTCGTCGTCCTCCACCACCACCGCCACATAACGCATTCCCGGAACTTGCCGCCATGGGGCAGTTCCTCATCCAGTTATCACACCAGCTGCCCGCCCAAATTACGGCAGCCACGGACCACCTGAAACTCGAATACCAGCACAAGGTAGACACCCTGGAAGCCGACATCGCCCCCCTCCAGGAAGAAGTTGATGCCGTAAAAACCGAGAATCATCAACTCCGGACACAGCTAGCAGAACTCGAAGCACGAGTATCGACAGAGCAGACACTAGTACAACAACGAGATGCAGCCCTGGACCAGCTCGCTGCCAAAGACCAACTCATGCACGACGCACATGAGGAAATTCGAACACTGAAGGCCGCCCTTCAAGAACAAGAAGGTATCAACCTAGCTCTCGAAGAATTGATCGCAGACATGAAGCTTCAACTACAAGAAACCACCCAGAAGATGCAGGAGCAACAGAAAGAAGCCGACCAAGTTCAAGAACAATTACGGCGAGCCGAAGAATGTGCCGACGCGGTCAACAAAATTCTCAAAAAACAATTACTAAAGGAAGGCCAATACCAAAAAGATATTGACAGGACGCGCCGAGAACGAGATTCACTGAAGAAATCTCAGGAATTTCAAACCCAGCAGTTTGAACGCAACGACAACCAGATACGCAACCAGAAGGAGTGCATCAGAGAGATGCAAACCAAACTGACTGAAATGACGACAGCCCGAGATGCAGCATTAGCCAACGAATTTTATCTCCAGGAGGCTTTTCTTCAAACCCAAGCCGAAATTTTGTTACATCAAGCCATAGCCCTCAGTGCAGTCAGAACCGACGCTCAATTATTAGAACCTACCACCTTAGTGCAAATGTTAGAAACCCTCAAAAATAAAATTACCCGGACATTTAGGCTCGCCCGAAGTATGTACTTAGAAGGCATAGTATCCGAACCATAGGTACTTGCATGATATACTTTTCGCACGTGTAAAAGACGTTCCAAGTCCAACATCGATCTCCAGAATGATGATTTTTGATTCTAGAATCTCGGTAAGCAGCATGAAGTGTCATGTCCAAATGAAATATCATCATTCTAGCGTATGGCAGCTCAAGATCTAGCACTTATAAATGCGTATACCCGGATGATGAAGATGACTCAAGAACTTCGACAACATCACCAGAGGATCGGACTCCTACAGTTTGCTAAGTTACCCTGGGAACAGTGGACTTGTTCCGCCACTAGAACAAGTGCGATCAGAAAGGATTGAATCCTGGCATGGACCGACAGACACTGTAAAAGGATATTTCAGCCAGGTGGTGATAGGATACTGTATGGTTCCATGGCTTCTGCAGAAGACATGGACATTTTCAACAAGTATGACACAAATATATCCATGATGGTAAAACACGCACAAACTTTCAAGAAGAAGACAATTCAACAGCACAGAGGGTACTTTGATTCCATAGACGAAGCGCTTAAAGCACATGACCAAGAAGGTGGGTCCAGCTGAAGAATACGAGTATGTCAAATATGAGTTTTTGAGGCAACAGCATATAAGAAAGCGGGACTTCATAAAGAGGCAACTCGACCAGCTATACGAGTTTGAGGAAGTTCTGGAGAAAGTGACGACCTATCACGTACAGTGACACATCCGGGATTGAAAGATATTTGCTGAATCACCAGCGGGATATGGACATTATGAACGATTAGCCAGAGTCTTTCTGATGCATAGCCCCAGGCAAAAGGATATCACCTACAGTATTGCACTTGCGGGTTCGAGTCCACCGTGCGTACCAGTGTTAGACGGCCGCCGAATAAGGACAATTGTACTTAGACAGAGGTTTTTAATGTAGAAAGAACCCTTCTGGAAGTACGCGGTAAAGAAAGATTCGCGCAAGCCTTGTAACAAAATTCTATTTAAAGCAATGAAAAGGGACGAGAAAGAAGAGTCCCCGTTTTGGGAAGCTGCGAGTGCATTGTGAGAGCCTTGAGTTGGGATTAACTCTCCTACTGTGTGTAAACGAGTAGAGTATCTTGGTTCTGTCCTGTTCTGCGTGCTTTATCTGTGTAATCATTTGACTACGTATGCGTGATACACCGTGGTGTTACGAGTCGGTACTGCGATTGTGAGATTCTGTTCGGTAACGAATTAAAGAGTTCCCTGTGTTTTGGGAATTGCACGTATAAGTGTTGTATGTGTAGAACAAGAGTAACTCTGTTCTGTTCCGTCGACTCCATTCCCTCTCCTGTGTATGTGCTTGTGTGCATCTGTGCGTTATACGCAGTGTTACAAATTGATACTCTGTTGTAGAGATTTCACCCGGTAAGGGTTGAAGTATTTCCTAAGCGATAGTCGACAGGAATGCGTTTGTCTGTTCGTTCTTCTGTGAAGCACGGAAGTATAGAGAACTAACATGGTGCAATTGTGAGTTATGAGTCTCTGTGAATGACTGGGTCGGTAGTCTATCTGTGTTCAAATTAGTACCAGTAGTGTTCTGAATGCGAGTAGAATGATGATAAAGTACGCGACAAGTTATGGTCAGTAGGTCTTGCGATTTGAATGTGGTACTCGGTAAAGTTGTAAATTGTGCAGAAGAATTTCGTGGTGTGGTCATGTTAAGTTACCAGCAGTACGCTTTGAGTATTGATTCTCAGTCCGGACCACTGCTCAACTGTATAGCAGGTAGATCTTGGAGTACGGGATTTTAAGACGTTGATAGCCTTGGTTGATCAGAAACAACTACTGAGTTAAGACGCGCTGACCGAGTGACGAGTAAGTGAGAAGTTGGGAAAATAGTATAGGGCCTCTGTCTAACAGACCCCTACCACTCCCAAGGACCAACGTGGCTAGAGTCAGTCTACCCTTGCGGTAAGATTGAGTACAGAGAAAGAGAGACTCGGAATATCTGGTACGCAGGTGTGGAACCAGATTCTGGAGTCTCTGAAGGATTGTTGTTTTAAACTAATAATTAAACAGCTGCGGTAAGTAGTTAACAATTAAGTTAGTAAACGACGATTATACCTTTAACAGGTAACCTCTTTACTTTGGATTTTGTTGTATTAAGATTGCCACAAGTAGAGGGAGGTTTTTCTCTCTTGATTGGAAGACCTTGACTAAGGCATGCAAGTGTCATCCATCATTGGGGTAAGGGCATTATGTGGGTACAACAGAGAGAGCATGAACTTAAACAAATATATTTAGAAGAGGGACCAGACCACCAAGGTCATATTAGTATCATGCAATCAGCTGGCATCTACATGGAGCAAGAGATGGTGGACCACCTCCAATTTGAGTCATATGAGGAAGAAGACATTCTCACTTGGCTGCAAGTAGAAAATTCTTACACTTTTTATGGAATTTTTCTAAATGATTCATGTACAGAAGAAGCTTATGAAGGGAAGGAGGAGAAAATTCAAGTTATTGGATCGGGTGAACCAGTAACAGACCATAGAAGGGGGAGAAAGACACCTCTTAAATGCAACTTGGATGAAACTATTACAGATGTAAGGAAGGAAACTACTGAGATTAAAGACAAGGTAAAGCAAACTTGTGAAGATATTTCTTTTTCTATTCAAGAAACTCCTGCAAGATGGATGCAACAGAAAGAGAAGCAAATTGAAATGCAGAGTACATCTGCTTATGACACTCAGTCTATGTGGGAGAAAGTGTTGGAGGATCATAAAGTTGAAGAGGAATCTAAAGACACATTGATGGATAGAAATCCAATCAAGGAAATCCATTTAGGCACCCAAGAAAATCCTCATCCGATATTAGTGACTACTTGCTTGTGGACTTACCTAGAGCTACTTTCAAAAGTAACCGCTTTTCTAAAATCTTATGCCCATGTATTTGCTTGGCATTACAAAAATTTAGGAGTACCTACCAGTTTTGAAGAACATAGAATTCCTCTCATCGAAGGAGCCAAACTGATAAGAGGTAAAAGTTATAGATTAAATCCAAAATATGTTGAAGTTGTTTATGTGGAGATTGAATAAATGGAGGATGCTAGATTATCTTTATGTGGAACATTCACAGTGGCTCTCACCCATGGTTATTGTGCCAAAGAAGAATACAAATAAAATCAGGATATGTGTGAACTTCAGAGCACTCAACAACATAACTATTCTAGATGGATTTCCTATGCCTTGTGCAGAGCAGGTCATTGAGGAAGTGGTCGAAGACACACTATATACTTTCATGGATAGATTTAGTCGATACAATCAAATATCCATTCATCCAGGGATTGTGATAAGATCGTTTTTATATCACCATGGGGAACACATGTATGTGTTAAGATACCAGTTGAACTTAGAAATACCCCAACCACCTTCAATAGGACTGTGAACCTTATCTTTGGATCCTTACTTTTGGAGGCCCTACAAATTTTCATGGATGATTTTTTATCCTTCTCAGATACTCGTACCAATACTCCTATGGATTGTTTGAATGATCACCTAATTCAATTACAAAAGGTTTTCAAAAGATATCGGGAGACAAAATTAAAATTGAATCCTAATAATTACCACTTCCTAATCACAGAAGGTACTCTCTTGGGACATGTAGTATCTTGCAAAGGTATGGTCCTTGACCCATACAAAATTATAGCCATATTGAAGTTACCTAGGCCCAAGTCACCGTAAGAAATTCTTGTTTTTTGTCATACTAGTTACCATAGGAGGTTTATAAAAATTTATGCAGATATAGCTCGGCCTTTGGCTAGGCTTACAAATAAGGAAGTCCCCTTCAAGTGGGATGAAGACAAGGAAGTATCTTATCAGACATTGAGATCCAAATTGATGGCTGCTCCAATTCTTATTACACCAGACTAGTCAAAAATTTTCCATGTACATGTAGATGCGAGTGCATATACAATAGCAATAGTCCTCGCTCAGCATAGTGAAAAATACAAGTTAGATAGGCCTATCCAGTATGCCAATTGGATTTTAACAAAAGCTGAAAAGAATTATAGTACCTCAAAGAGGGAAGCCTTAGCAATGGTGTTTGTTGTAGAAAAGTTCTGCCACTATTTGCTAGGGGTGAAATTTGTCATTATAATTGATCATCAACCACTCAAGTATTTGTTAAATAAGCACAAGAAACTTGCAAGACGTGGAGGTGGATTCTTTTGTTCCAAGAATTTGATTTCTCCGTAGTACATAGACTTGGCAAAGAAAATGTTATAGTTGATCAAATAATTGATCAAACATAAATGATCAAACAATTGGAGTGGAAGATGACTTTCCCAATACTGAATTATTCTCTATCCAAGATTAGCATAAATGATCAAACAATTGGATTGGAAGATGACCTTGTAGGCCGAATTGTTCTCTATCAGAGCACAAGAATGGTTACGACAACATCAAGAATTTTCTTACAACTGGTATGTATCCAATGAATGCAAGTTCTGTGAAAAGGAAGAAGTTACTAATTAAGAGCATAGCTTTTACATTCATTGAAGGAAAATTATATAAATATGGTAAGGATGATTGTCTCAAAAAGTGCATGGAAGAAGAGAAGGCAAGTCAAATCCTTTTAACTGCACATGAAGGACCACGTGGTGGGCATCTTATTGGCCATATTATGAGTCAGAGAATTATTGATGTTGGCTTATGGTGGCCCATATTATTCAGAAATATAGATGAATGGGCTAGAGCATGTGATGTCTGTCAAAGGTGTGGCCCTAAACCCACAAAGTAACAATGTAATCCTTTAGTTGCTACCACATCATGGAAACCATTCGATAAGTAGGGGCTATATCTTGTAGGGTCCATCTATCTTGCATCATTCCCAAAAAAAAGAAAAGTATTTGTTGATTGCCACCAATTATGCAACAAGGTGGGCTGAACCGATTGCTGGCAATAGGCTTACAGTCTTCAAGGCCAAAACGCTGCAATAATGTGTCAATATATTTCGTTTGACACAAATCCATTCCACCATCAACGTGCATAAACTGAATGCCCAAATAGTGATGCAAATGCCCCAAATCAGACATCTCAAATGAGGCATGCAAATCAGCCTTAAAATCAGCAATATGTGTCTCAATAGGACCAGTGAGCAGCATGTCATCAACATAGACAACAATGATCAGAAGCACATCATTAGCACGTTTAACATATAAGGTGCTTTCAGTGGGACTATTCTCAAAACCATGTGCAATCAGATAGGCATGTATCTTCTCATACCAAGCACGTGGTGCTTGCTTTAAACCATATAATGCCTTCTTTAACCTGCAAACCTGGTTTTCATGCCCTTTCTGCACAAAGCCACGGGGCTGAAGAACATACACTTCTTCATGCAAGTCACCATTCAGAAATGCTATTTTAATGTCCAACTGATGTACATTCCAACCATGATGGGCTACAAGTGCACAAATGCTCCGAACAGTAGTCATACGGCATGTAGGTGCAAAGGTCTCATCAAAATCAATGCCTCTTTCCTGTGCATAACCCTTTGCAACAAGCCTAGCCTTATACCTGTCAACTATACCATCAGGTTTACGCTTCAGCTTGTATACCCACTTAGTGCCAATGGCCTTCTTGCCAGGAGGCAAGTCACATAAAGACCATGTACCATTCTTCATTATAACATCATATTCAGATTGCATAGCAGCCATCCAATTTTCTGAATTTTGTGCTTCATCAAAAGAAACAGGCTCATTCTCATCACAGAGACTAGATGCAGCCATAGCATAGGAATCTGATGCAGTGGAGGCACTATGAGAGCTTGAACGAGTACGATATGACAAAGGTGCATCTAATTTGCTGTCACGCAAAGTCTGCACCAGCCATTTTGGCATAGTTTTTGCCTACTCAATATCAGCTCTCTCATCAACAAGTGCATCATGTAAATCTGCATCAGAAATGGAATGATCTGCATCATCATATGAAACCTCAAAGGCTGAGAAGTTGCCTCATTAGGACCAGCACTAGCCTGTCCACCTGTAAAAAGAGGCATCAAAGTATCATACATGTCTTTGGAGCTAACAGATGTCTCCTTAGTACATGAAAGCAATGGCTGAATAGCATCTTCCACAAAGACAACATCACGGCTAACCAGAATGCGTTTAGTCTGTGGATGATACAGACGATAGCCTTTACTTACAGAACTGTACCCAACAAAAATACATTTTACTGCCGTAACATCCAATTTTTTGCGATGTTGTTCAGGCACTAATGCATATGCCAAACAACCAAAAACACGCAGATGAGCAACAGATGGCTTGCGGTCATGCCAAGCCTCATATGGAGTGATAGTGTGCAACGCTTTAGTGGGACACCTGTTCAGTACATATGTTGCACACATGACAGCCTCAAGCCGGAAACTATGTGGTAAAGCATGACTTTTGACCATGCACCTCGCCATTTCCATGAGTGACATGTTCTTTCGTTCAGCAACTCCATTCTGTTGAGGTGTATACGGCACTGTACATTGGTGTTTTATCCCACGTTCAGCCAGAAATGCATTAAAATCTGAAGACATATATTCCCCCCCTCGATCAGAACGGAGGGTGCCCATTTTACATGCTGACAGATTTTCAGCCAAAACCAAAAACTGTTTGAAGCACATGAACACTTTGGACTTTGCTTTGAGTGGATATACCCATGCATGCCTGGAAAAATCATCAATGAAAGTCACGAAGTAAAGGTAGTTTCCAAAAGAGGATGTCTGCATAGGACCACAGACATCACTATGTACAAGCTGCAATTTCTGTGTAGCCCGAACTAAACCATCTTTTGGAAAGGAAGAACGCTGCATTTTGCCCAAAATACAGCCACATGTTTTCCAGGAGCCTCAAGCTTGGGAAAAGAGGATACCATTTCAGATTTTTGCAGGCATAGCAAACTAGCAAAATTCAGATGACCAAAGCGTGCATGCCAAAGCTTTGCATCTGACATAGCCTGAGAATCATGAACTGCACATGCCGAATCATTCATAGATCTTTCATAGTCTATGAGCTTATACAGCCCAGGACATAAGATGCCAGAAGCAATAATCACATCACCATTTGAGAGATCATGGACTGTACACATGTCATCAACGAATTTCACAACCAAGCCAATCTTGGCTAATGCAGAAACTGATAACAGGTTCTTTTTGATCCCTGGCACAAATAAAGCATCTGACAAAGTGAAAGAACTACCATCAGCAGTAGTCAAAATGATCTTACCAACTCCCATAACAGGATAAGAGGAGTTATTGGCGCATGTGACAGTATTCCCTGTAGGGGCAGGCTCGAGTGAAGACAAGAAACTGCGCTGCGAGGTAATATGTTTGGTCGCCCCACTGTCAAAGTACCAAACATCTGAGTCTACTGCAGACATGCACTGATCATGAGAAGATGGGTCAAAACTGCAAACAGTAGTAAACGCCCATTCTTCTTCCTGCACAAGATTTTTAGACTCTGTTTTTGGTGTAGAGGCCTCTGCAACAACCATTCCAACCTCTTTCTTCTTTGCCTCTTTAGCAGCCAGTTTTGGACAGTTCTTTATAATATGTTCATTTCCTTTAAAGTACTTGCAGAACAATTTCTGCTTTTTTGATTTCTTCTCATCTTTATCCTGGTTCTTCGATTGTGCAGCATTTGCAAATTTCTGCTTACTAGTAGAAGAGCTCCATTTTCCTTTGCCCTTCTGACTAGCCAGGAACGCTTGATCTGCAACACGCATAATGGACCTGTTCTGCCTGGACTGATCTTCCTGCAGCAGAACAGACACTAATTCCTCAAATGACAAGGCATTCGGATTGCCTTTCATCATCAACCGAAGAGTAGAGGCAAAACTCTGATATGAATCAGGAAGACCATTCAAAACGGTCTGCACAAGTGAGCTATCTGGTATAACCTCATCAGCAGAAATCAATAGAAAACTGTAAGAAAATTGTCCATAGAATCACCTTCATTCATGTGCTCACTCTCCAACTGTTTTCGGAGGTAAGCAACACGAGCCTCATTCCTAGCCTGGTACAAAGTGGTAAGTGTATCCCAAGCATCCTTTGTTGTTCTGCAAGAGCGAATGTGAGGAATAATGGCACGTTTGACAGACAAAGCTATCAATGCATGTGCCTGGGCATCTCTGCCATCCCAACGAATCTGCTCTGCAGTAGGTGCAACAGAAACAGAAGCACGAACAGGAATCTGTGGATTATCATCTTCGACACCATCTTCATCAGCTCCAGCACCTGTATTTGTAGTACCTGTAGTCGCAGGTAACAGGACGTCTTTCAACACCCTGCACAATGTTCCACAGTCCTTTTGCAACCAATACATGTCGCATCATATAAGCCCATAATGGTTAGTTGGTACCATCCAACTTATCCTCAACAGCCAACATACGGAATACATCACTACTTTCAGCCATGGCCGGTGACTAAAATACCTTGATGCAGAAAATTGATTGTATCTCAAAAAGTTGAACGGAACTGCCCAAACGAGTTCTGCTAGACCTGTAGCACACTTTGAGACGCTTAAACTGGCGAACAGAAACTGGTATATACCTTTGGCACAAAAGGACGAAATAGCCTGCACAAGCGCTGCGATAGTGCGTTCGAAGGCCGAAACGAGCTCAGATCGTGATTTCGGCACCACAGAGCGAAGCAGTTTTGATCTCGGAAACACCCTGAGTATGCTCACCAAATTTCGTGCGAATCTGAGACTGCAAACGGAGGAGTGTCGACGGCGCCCTAGAAGAAGCGACAACCTGCTTTGATACCAATTTTTGGAGATAGATGTCTGCGGAAGCACGCAAACAGCACAAGGAAGAAGAAGAAGCTTGGAGCACAAACACACAATACTGAATGTATTACTAGAGAATGTACAAAGATAAGTAGCCCATTAGGGCAATAGGCGTATATACAAGCCGGGGGAAAAAAACCTCCTAAAGAGGGAAAAAAGTGCCCCGGCGGTCCTAGAGTGTTCACACACATCACTACCTAAATATATCAACAATTCTAAATGGTCTTCCTGATTCATATCAGAGTTTTGCTTCTACTCTTCGGTTGATGATGAAAGGCAATCCAAATGCCTTGTCATTTGAGGAGTTAGTCTCTATTCTGTTTCAGGAAGATCAGTCCAGGCAGAACAGGTCCATTATGCGTGTTGCAGATCAATCTTTCCTGGCTAGTCAGAAGGGCAAAGGAAAATGGAGCTCTTCAACTAGTAAGAAAAAATCTACTAATTCTGCACATTCGAAGACGGAAGAGAAAGATGAAAAGAAATCAGAAAAGCAGAAATTGTTCTGCAAGTACTATAAAGGAAATGATCATATCATAAAGAACTGTCCAAAACTAGCTGCTAAAGAGGCAAAGAAGAAAGAGGGTGGAATGGTTGTTGTAGAAGCGTCTACACCTAAATCAGAGTCTGCTAATCTTTGGCAGGAAGAAGAATGGGTGTTTACTACTGTTTGCAGTTTCGACCCATCTTCTCATGAGCAGTGCATGTCTACAGTAGACTCAGATGTTTGGTACTTTGACAATGGGGCGACCAAACATATTACCTCGTGTTGGTGCAAATACCAAGCCTACACATTTGGCTAGAGTTTATGTGCAACTAATTGAAGCTCCATGGAAACCATTGTTATGAAGCTTTTACCTTTTACCATTTGTAAAGGTCTATTTGACTTGAAGGAATATTTGTAGCTACCACTAAACTCGTGGAGATGGAAAAACCATGACTTTATTTGGAAAGAATATCCCCTAGATTAGAGGATCACTTTTAGTGAGAGCCAATGAAGAATTCAAAATTCAAAATTCAAATGACTCATCTATATAAGATGATTGAAAAACTCGCGGGACAGATCACTTCAATTCCAAGTTCTTACTGATTACTTTGTAAGTGAGTGAGGCTCACTTCATGGCCTACAATACTCATTATCATTAGGCATTGATTATCATTCCAATGATCATGTACAACGTTGTGTTCTAATACAATAGATCAATACTTTCATCTATGGCCTCTCTGTTATAGCTACTTAGAATAGTCATTTTGTACTGCTCATCTCAGTCATTTCTTCACCATTTTCAATGTTCTATAGCTTGTTGGAATCATCTCTAATTCCTTTACATGTTCACAAATGTTGAAGATAATTCATATAGCATATTTGGAGAAAATTGTGTCGAAGTACCCACTAGTCAAACTCTATAGAGGTCCTAAAACATCGGGGGTAATGATTTGATTGCTAAATTGATTGCTTTGTGTATAGTGCATCATTTTAAGTGATTCCACTTGGAATCATTAGCTCATTAAGCTAATTTGATATCTCCAAAATAAATTTTTCTAATTCCTACTGTACTCAAAGCACTGAGCTTAACAAACAACAGATGTGTGAACAAAAATAGAAGGTTTTTATTGATTCTTCAACTTGGAAGTAGTCTGTTTTGAATCAATCATTTCTCACATCATTTCCAAAGTACATAGGCACTTGTTTAGTTTCATTGCAAAGCTAAGAAGGATTACAACTCAACTCTAAAGCAAAAAAGAGGACTGATGTAAAGCAGGGATTAGCAGCACCTACTCATTTCTTAGAGTGTCCATTCATCTTTCCCAATAGTGGTATCAGAGCAAAGCTAAGGTAAAATGGGAGATGGTTTTCCTTCTTTCATTGATAAATTGGACAGGAACAACGATCAAGCATGGTGCTTGAGGATGAAGACTTCAAAACCAGGTATAAATGATGACCATCTCTTCTACATTAACTCGGGATGCTCAAACCATGTGGCAGGCAATGTAGCTCTTCTCTCTTACCTTGAGGAACCTAAGGGTAAGCATCAGGTACAAATAGGTGATGACATCAAGCACTCAATGGTCAAGGTAGGAAATGTTAAAACCTCTGATGGAAATAAGAATCTATTGAGCAGGGTTCTATATGTACCTACAATTACTAAGAATTTGATTAGTGTTGGACAGATTGTGGAAAAGGTTTTGCAGGTCAGGTTCAACCAATATGGAGCATTTTTGGAGGATCCCCAACATGGATTGAAGAGAATTTCCAAACGAGAAAAGACAGGTAGATTATTCACTTTTGAAGTTGAAGATACAAAGAATATTGCACTCTATAGTTACAAAGACCAAACACCATCAGAACTTGAAATCTGGCATAAGAGATTAGGGCATATTGGTGAGAGAACTTTAAAGAAAATATGTAGAGATCAATGTGTGCTTGGGATACCTAATGTATCCAAGCAACGCATGATCTATAAATGTGGTGCTTGTCAATTTAGAAAATCTCACAGGTTACCCTTCTCAAGGAAAGGTTACATGCATGAGGACTACCTAGAGCTTGTCCATACAGATGTATGGGGACCAAGTAAGGATCCCTCAATTTTTGGATCAAGGTATTATGTATCTTTTATTGATGATTTCAGTAGGTGGACTATCTTGTACTTTATGAAGCACAAAAATGAAGTATTCAGTTGCTTTAAAAAATATCTTGAACTTAGTGAGAACCAAACAAGAAGAATCCTTAAGAGACTAAGGTCAGATGGAGGAGGTGAGTACTTCTCAAATGAGTTTGATGCACTCTTGCAAGATAGAGGAATCAAGAGAGAAATTACAACAAGGTATACACTTGAGCAAAATGGGGTGGCAGAGAGGAGAAATAGACTAATTATTGAAATAGCTAGGTCAATGTTAAATGAAAAAAAATACCTAATTACTGAAACAGCTAGGTCAATGTTAAATGAAAAAAAAATGGGGTGGCAGAGAGGAGAAATAGAATAATTATTGAAACAGCTAGGTGAATGTTAAATGAAAAAAAATGTTAAATGTCTTGCAGGATAGAGGAATCAAGAGAGAAATTACAACAAGGTATACCCTTGAGCAAAATGGGGTGGCAGAGAGGAGAAATAGACTAATTATTGAAACAGCTAGGTCAATGTTAAATACCTAATTACTTGTGAACAGAGAGTTTATCTACTGCCACTTATCTTATAAACAGGTTGCCATCCAAATCTCTTGATGGGATGACCCCATATGAAGCATGGCATGGTAGAAGATCCTCTTGATCATTGCAGGATCTTTGGATGTGTTGCTTATGTACATATCTCTTCTCAAATCAGAGGTAAGCTAGACCCTAAGGAAGAAAAGTGCATCTTCATAGGGTATGACTTGAATCATAAAGGATACAGGTTCTACAATCCTTCCAGCAAAGGATTTATGGTCAGTATAGATGTTGTCTTTGATGAGAATGACTCTTGGTTTGAAAGTGAATGCAGGAAAGTAAAACTACCTTATGACTTGGAAGAGGAGTTTCCAAGCCTCACCAAGGAGGAACCAAATCAGATTGAAGACATCAATTGAGATGATGAGGACATCATCAACCTCGAAGAATTCAAAGCATGGAAATCCAAAGGCAAAGTCAAGATGAAGAAGTTGGAGGATATAACTGAATCATCCAACCAAGCAATCAGTAAGAAGCCAATCAGACATGGGTATGACGCTTCTTTAGTTACTAAGCACTCTGTTTATCTTGCAAAAGACTTGTCATTTGAAGAGCCATCATCATATAAAGAGGCAAAGACCAAGGCACAATGGAAGGAAGCTATGGATGAGGAAATTGAAGCACTCAAGGAAAATGATACTTGGGAGCTAGTGCACAAAGCTAGACTTGTGGCTAAGGGTTTTGCACAAACCTAAGGAGTTGATTATGAAGAAACCTTCTCACCTGTGGCCGAAATGCCAACCATCAGGGTATTGGTAAGTGTGGCTGCATCAAAGAATTGGAACATGTATCAATTGGATGTAAAAAATGCATTTCTAAATGGCTGGATTTCAGAGGAGATGTACATGTCTCAACCTCCTGGCTATGAGGACCCAAGCAAGGTAACATATGTATGTAAATTGAACAAAGCTCTTTATGGATTGAAGCAAGCACCTAGGGCATGGAACCATAAGTTGACTACATACCTTCAGGATCAAGGATTCATCATGAGTAAAGCAGATACTTCTCTGTTTGTTCAGAGGAGTAACTCAGAGGTAATATACCTATGTGTATAGGTTGACGATATCATACTCACAGGTAATGATGCTAACGGCATCAAGCAAATTAAAAATCAAATGATGCAGGAATTCAAAATCAATGATCTAGGATCACTAAAATATTTTCTTGGCACTTGAGTTAGTCTACACTAATTCTGGAATTTATATTACTCAGAGAAAGTATATATGCCAAAATGGCTGGTGTAGACTTTGCGTGACAGCAGATTAGATGCAACTCTGCCATATCATACTTGATCAGGCTCTCATAGTGCCTCTTTTGGATCAGATTGCTATGCTATGGCTGCATCTAGTCTCTGTGATGAGAATGAGCCTGTTTCATTTGACGAAGCACAAAATTCAAAAAATTGGATGGCTGCTATGCAATCTGAATATGATGCTATAATGAAAAACGGTACTTGTTCTTTATGTGACTTGCCTCCTGGCAAGAAGGCCATTGGCACTAAGTGGGTTTACAAGCTGAAGTGTAAGCATGATGGAACAGTTGATAGGTATAAGGTTAGGCTTGTTGCAAAGGATTATACACAGGAAAGAGGCATTTATTTTGATGAAACCTTTGCACCTACATGTCGTATGACTACTGTTCGGAGCATCTGTGCACTTGTAGCCCATCATGGTTGGAATGTACATCAGTTGGACATTAAAACTGCATTTCTGAATGGTGACTTGCATGAAGAAGTGTATGCTTTTCAGCCCAGTGGCTTTGGCAGAAAGGGCATGAAAACTAGGTGTGCAGGTTGAAGAAGGCATTATATGGTTTAAAGCAAGCACCATATGCTTGGTATGAGAAGATACATGCTTATCTGATTGCACATGGTTTTAAGAACAATCCAACTGAAAGCACCTTATATGTTAAGCGTGCTAATGATGTACTTCTGATCATTGTGGTTTATGTTGATGACATGCTGCTCACTGGTCCTCATGACATGCATATTGCTGATTTTAAGGCTGATTTGCATGCCTCATTTGAGATGTTTGATTTGGGGCATTTGCATCACTATTTGGGCATTGAGTTTATGCATGTTGATGGTGGAATGGCTTTGTGTCAAACAAAATATATTGACACATTATTGCAGCATTTTGGCCTTGAAGACTGTAAACATATTGCCACTCCTATGGAAATAGGTTTATGACTGAGTCTTCATGATGCTGGAGATGCATTTGATGTCGTTCTCTATCAGCAGGCTGCTGGATGCTTGATGTACTTATGCATTACTCAGTCAGATATTCAGTTTGTTGTCTCAGAGATGAGCAGGTTTATGCATTGCCCACGAGTCAAGCATTGACAGGCGGTTAAGTGCATCTTTCGCTACTTGAGTGGTACCCGGATACTTGGTTTGTTTTATCCCAAGGGGGAATCACTACCACCAGATTTGCATGCTTTTTCTCACTCTGATTGGGCTGGTTGCTATGACACTCGTATGTCCACTAGTGGATTTTGCTTCATGCTTGGTAGCTCATGTATATCTTGGTTCAGCAAGAAGCAGCCTACTGTGGCCACTTCCAGTTGTAAGGCTGAGTATAGGGCAACTTTCAGAGCGAATCTTGAGTGTGTGTGGATCAGATGCTTTATGGCTGATTTGGGTGTTGGTCAGTCTTCTGCCACCACCATCTTCACTGAAAGTCAGAGCGCATTGGTAGTTGTGAGGAACCCTGTGTTCCATGCTCGCACTAAGCACATTGAGGTGCATTATCATTATGTCAGTGAGAGGTTCTCTGTTGGGGAGATCAGCTTGGCATATATGTCCACGCAGGAGAACATTGCAGACCTTTTCACCAAGGCTCTGCCTAGGGAGAAGTTTGAAGCTTTCTGCAAATCTTTGGGCTTACTTCCTTTTGTAGAGTGTTTTCCACATAGCTTGGCACTTCCTTATACATGAGTGCTAGCTACTTGTTCACCGCATCACTCCCAGGGGAGATTTGTTGATATATTTAGGTAGTGATATGTGTGAACACTCTAGGACCATCGGAGCACTTTTTTCCCTCTTTAGGAGGTTTTTTTCCCCCAACTTGTATATACACCTATTGCCCTAATGGGCTACTTATCTTTGTACATTCTAGTGGTAATACATTCAGAATTGTGTGTTGTGCTCCAAGCTTCTTCTTCTTCCTTGTGTTGTTCGCGTGCTTCCGTAGACGTCTAATAGGGATGGCTACTTATTTTCTGGTTCACCAAGAGGATTATTGTTTCTCTTCTCTCCAGGATGGAGAGCCCATTAGGTGGTGGGCAATTGTTGATCTAGTCAAAGGTCAAGCTGATTAAAGTCAAAGCCTCAATTTCTTCATCTTCTTCCTTGTTTCAGTTTCAACAAGCTGAGGTCATTCTTTAAACTTACCAAAAGCTTGAGCCTTATCGCAAAGGAAGTACACCCAGACCTTCTTGTTATAGTTTTCGCCAAATAACATGAAGTAGGAAAATCTGCCCAAGGCTTGTGTAGGCACTTTTCCGCACAAGTTAGCATGCACCGACTCTAGAGGAGCTTGCTCTGTTCTTGCTTTCTTGTAGAAACACCTTCCTCTATTTGTTGCTTGCCCATCATGCAAGCTTCACACAGTTCCTTCATTTCCATAATCCATGGTAGGTGTGCAATCATACTCTTGTGATGCATCTCCTTTAGTATTTGACCAAGTCTCTCACGCTATACCTTACTTGTGCCCACACTTGCAATGCTCGTAAGAGTAGAAAACTCATACACGTTATTCTTCCTTATGCCAGTGCCAACAACGTTGTTGTTACTATCCATAATCTTAGCTCCTTTTTTTACTAAAGATACTTGATGACCTTGATCAGTTATAGAAGCTACTAAAAGTAGATTATGTTTAATTTTTGGAACATACAACACAGTTGAAAGCTTTTTGACATCCCCATTAGAGTTAATGAAAGAAACCATACATTCGCCCTCTGGAAGACATCTTGCATTGGTTCCTATCCTTTATTGTGATGAGTTCCTTTAGATATTATAAGTAATTATAGAGGTCTTTTCAGCTCTTCATGTGATGAGAGGCACCACTTTCCAACACCCATGAGTCATCTACTTCTAAATCTTCAATCTAGGAGCATACCTCCTCTATCGTAACAAATAACTCAAGCTCTGTTTTTGCAATGTTGGCAAACTCCTTACCCTTGCCACCTTTTGAAAAGTCATTCTTCTCTACTGCCTTCTTGATGCAACAATCTTGGCTTCTGTGTCCTTTCTTCTTGTAGTGGAAACACTCTCCCTTGAACTTCTATTTGTTGTTGTTTTCTTTATGTCTCATCTTTTGAAGAGTCTGTTTTGCCTTCTTTGGCATTTGCTGTGAATGCAGATCTCCTTTGCTACTGCCACTCTTTGCCTTGAGTCGGAGCTCCTCCTCCATGAGTAAGGCAATGAAATCTTCAAAAGTTAGTGGTTGATGTCTAATTTGAGTACTAACAAACCATCAAAATTTTGTGGACAGATTCAAAGGAAACGTCGAGCTAGCTCCTCACTTTACTCTTGTACACCTACTCTCGCCATTTGATCTTGTAGATTCTTAATGCGAATGATAAACACATTTGCAATCTCCCCATCAGCAAACCTTTATGTTGCTAGCCAGTTCTCCAAGTTTTGAATCCGTGTCTGATTACGAGTTTTATATTGATTTCTCAATATGTTCCATGCTTCATATGCCTTAGTAGTATGTTGAATGACAAGTAGAACACTATCAGTAGTACTTGTAACTAGAGCACATAGTGCATCTACATTTCTACATCTCCACACACGTAGAAGATCAACATCAACAGGAATCATTCAACCAAGTGAGTAGACCAAGAAATGGGTAAACTCACATGGATTAGAAATGAGCTTACCAAGAGCAAGGAGTGGGCTCCTCAAACTTCTAACCAAATACAAATGGAGGGAGAGGCCATCTTTATATAGATTTAGGAGGGACTCTCCAAAGTACATCTCGTGTGGGATAATTCTCCTCAAAGGAGAATGAATACAATGGTAGAAGCAAATGGCAAGGTACCCAAATACAAAGGATATAATATAAAATGGAAATGGAATAGAAATAGAGTGACTCTAAGATACAAAAGGGAGATGCACTCTCATATTCTCAACACCCCATCTGCAACTCCATTTTATAGAGTATGAAGACTGCCAAGGTACGAGAGAAAGGTCCACCAAGAATATAGCAGCAGCAACACAAGCACCAAATAAGAAATCTCCATCTGGAAATCCATAGCCTTCAAGTGGTATCGACCATGCAGGATCATCGGGTATCCCATAAGATATCCATCAAATAGATCAAGCGGATGCTCCATAGGTATGCCACCGACGAGGTACAAGAACGGAACAAGATCTCACTCGACGAGATCACCTCCATGCAAAATAGGTAGGATGAATCCATGTGGTATATGGGAACCTCCAAAGCTTTGACAATATCCACCATGAGATATGTATCGCCAAGAAGTAGGTCCTGCAAGAATGAAATATAAAGCATGAAGCATAAAATCATAGTCACATGGTGGTACATTTGTATGTTGTAATCCTCTATGGAGTGTACAAAGTCTTGATCTGTGTCTGTAGGACCATGGAAGCCCCCTCTGAATTGAGAAGTTGGCTCAAAATAGGATCCAATTGATTGATGAATCCAAGTAGATGCAAGAGTATCCTGTGGTAAATGAAAAGATGTTGGACTCTATGAATGGAAAAGTACATGCTCAGAATAATGTTGCAGATGAGATAAGTGGACTCTCAAAGATAGGAATGGAAAATGACGAGCCACTGATCCTAGGGTAATGCCCAACTAAAGCTGATGGGAAATATAAATCTTCAATGGTACGATTGTAGGTGTAGCCATCTGAGGCATAAGTTGAGATGGTATCTCTAAGTCCTCCTTCTCCAAAAGTGTATCATGATCTAGAAACTCAAGTACAAAGAGAGCATGCTCCACATAGTGTGACTGTTCGAAATTGGAATGATCCCCCTTTGAAGCGGAAATGGAAGGATCCAAAAGGGATGAATACTTAGAGTATTCATCAAACATGCAATCTTTGGTTACTGTAACTGAGTGACTCTTTGGGTTATAGAGTTTGTATGTCTTCTATTGTCCTCTGTAACCGATGAAAATGTATTGCTTAGGTCGATCATCATCATGGCCTTGGACATAGGTATTACTACCAAAGACTCGGAAATAGTTCATACTCGGCTTCTTTTGAAAGTAAGCCTCAAATGTTGTTTGGTTCTTCAAGACATCTGAGAACCCTCTTTTTCAAATATGTATTGTTGTCTGTACTACTTTACCCCAAAACTTTAGTGGAAGTTGCTTTTGACTAAGCATAACTTTGGCTATCTAGATCACACTTTGAATCTTTTGTAAGGCAATACATTGTCGTGTTATTTCTAGTAGTTGGAGAAGTTCTAATTGACAAATCTATTGTCTCCATCAGATTGGATTCAAAGAACTTGGAAAGTCTTCTTGAATTGTTTGTGTCCGCTCCTTAAATTTGGAAAGGGCATCCTCTTTATGCTTGAGTTAATAAACCCACATGTATCTAGTGAAGTCATCTACTATCAAGAAGAAGTAAACTGACCCACTAAGAGAAGGTGTATGCATTGGTCCACAAATATCTGCATGGACTAATGCTAAGGGTTCAGATGCAGAAATGTATACTTTTATAGGCAAATGGGCAATTATCTACTTGGCACATGCTTGGAAATTCAATTCCGTTTGTGTAATCCTGGTTAAACCCTTGATAAGATGATTGGAAGAGATCTTAGCTAAGCAAGAGGTATGTCCAAATCTGCAATGCCACAAGCTAAGACTTGAATCTTTGGCCATAAAACTTGAAAGCTTGTAGAGAACTTTGTCTTCAAAGCCTTGAGCTATCACTTCATTGGATTCCTAGTTGATGACTTGAACTTTGTTGTGATCGAATTGCACCGTCATGTTGCACTTTGTAATGGTCTTCACTAAGAGAAGGTTCTTACAAAGGCTTGGTACATAAAGAACATCTTTGAGTGACTTCATCTCGCCTTCTGAGTTAGTGGCATGGATCTCAATGTACTTGTTGTCTCCAAGATGAACTTGACCTTTATGCTCTTCAAACTCATGGAAGTCATCTTTATCATTGCATATATGTGATGATGCACCAGTATCAAAAATCCATTCCTTCTTAGGAGTGGATGTGACAAGTGCCTTGTGTTCAGTTGTGACAAAGACATCTTCACTTGTGCAGTGAGAGTGATATTCGATCTTTGAAGTAGACTTAGACTTATCCTTGTTCTTCTTCTTGAAGCAATATATTATGTGGCCAGGCTTGCCACAAAAATTACAAGTGAACTTCTTCTTGCTTTTGTCCCTCGATTCTTGATCGCCTTTTTGTCCTTTAGTCTTGTGGAAGGTGGCTTTAGTCTTCATAGTTGATTGTTGAGTAGCTTGGATCTTTTGTTTAGAATCGTTAAGAAGCAACAATCTTCTAACTTCTTTCCAAGTGACTGCTTGACCTCTATTATATAGAGTGATCACCAAAGTCTCATAAGACGGAGGAAGCTTGTTGAGTAACCTAATGACCATGTCTTCACTAGAAATTTATTGTCCACAAAGTGCTAACTTGCATTCACAATCTTCAAATTGAGCTCTCACTTTTGTGATAGTGTCTTGTGGAAGTATAGTAAGATTGTGAAATTCATCCTCTAGAGTATAAATCTAGAAAGTGTTTTTCCTCACATGGATTTGCTAGAATATCCCAAGATTCTTTTAAAGTCTTACATGCAGTGATATTGTTAAAATGAAAGATGCTACTCCTACTCTACATGTAATCACAAAATAAATTAACTAAGGAGGAAGGAACAAAATATATGAAAACATGATGAATAGATTAAAATGAAAAGAACTTACAAGTGATGCTCTATGAGCATGGAGACCCCATGAGGAGAGGATGCACACTCTTGATAATGAGCTAGAGTGGAATGACTTGTTTGGAGTGGAAGGGAGGCCTTGCTTATATGGAGTTCGGGAGAATTCCCTTGCATGTGGGATAAATGGACTTGCATGAGAATAAAAGTGAGTTGGGACAAAAGGGTGGAGCATGGAACTCTCAACACCCCCCCTCCATGTGATGATCCTTTTGTTTTTACTATGGGGGACTAGTGACATATGGGATCACTTAGTCCATTGATTTTTAAGATCTAAGGACATATGGGATCCTTAGATATAACCTGAACATATGGGATCCAAGTTTGGGACATGTGGCATCCCTTGGGATCTTGGGACATATGGGATCCCAAGACATAGAAAGGGTTTACAACATGGGGTAGGTGGTGCTTATGGAACCATTTGCCACCTTTTGGAGATTGTTCTTTTTGCTTGTTGTAGTCTTCATGGGATCCATTGATGGGATCTTTGGTAGGGTCCTCCTTTTGGTGTTGTAGCCTTGTTCTTCCTTCTTGTTTGGTAGTTGTATGCTTTCTTCAAATATCTTTGTTGTAGAAGCCTTTGATGTTGCTCTTTAAGTGACATATTCATGAGGGAGTAGATGACCAAATTACTCTTTGTGCAATACAAATACGATGTATGAGAGAGAGTATAAAATGGGTACATATTCTTTTAGAATAGCATGAAAATATATTTTAATGGCATTGGGAAGGTCCTACCATGTTTATACATGGTGGTGTCTAGTCCCTTACAAAGAGCCATAAAAAACTTTTGTTTATGCACTCATTTGAATTCTTATATTAGATACAAAAAGAACATTCTTCGAATAAAAGTAGGTGCAGAGATATTCGTGTGATTGGTTATTCTTTTGGTGAATCTTTATGTACTCACTTCGAATAGAGCTTGGAATGTAGCTCTAGGCATTCGAATTTTGTGGCCATTCTATACATAAAAAGGACAGACATAAATGAGTGATATCATGTTCGGTGCACCTCGACTGTGATATCATGTACCTGGTCCTCTTCCAATAGCAGGTGGGCATACGTGGGGCATCGAGACCCGTATCATGTAGATCTGCATTCATTTCACCCGTTGTGCGAGCACTAAGTGTAGTCGGATCGAATTCAAACTATCTATCAAGCCATCATAGTATTCTTCCCCCTTTTTCAAATCGGTTCCTGCGTCTGCGAAAACCTTGCAGTCCTATTGCTCATTACTTGGTTTGGTCCGTTGCACACAGGATGCGCTGCTTACAATCATCATGGGTTTTGCACAGAGCGCTGCATTACCTTTTTCCCTTCTATCTTTGTCACAATTCGTCAAAGATGGAGAGCAGAAGACTGATGTGCAGAGAGCTTAATCCATCGGTGTTTGCGCTTTTCATGCTTTGCTTCGTTCATCGAATTCTAGTAGACATTTCCAGCAGTAAAACATGTCTTTGCGACTGTTTCCATTGCTCATTACCTCTAAAATTGCATGTACCTATGGACGATCGAGACTCCAATAGCCATTTCCATCTTCCTCCCCATTTTCAAAAGCTTATGATGGTTCTCCAGAAGACGTTTGCTACGGTTCCTCATCTGGTAACTCGCATTGTAGAGGTGCACAACCTCCTAAGAGACTGTCAACACGAGGAGGACATCAGGCTTGTAATGTGTAGGGAAGACTAGCAATGATCAACGTCACTTCTGAGTATGGACGCTCATAGATTAGTAGCACATTGAGAGGCCATCTAATCTTCTACTGGTAGAGATAATCGATAGGTAGCCATATCATCGCCTTCTCTGTATCAGATTAGCTTGACTCTAATCAGATCTTTTGCTTGCCCATTTTCCGGGCATTCTCTCTCACCGAATGTAGATGATGCTACATCGAGCCCTTCTCCTATGCTTCACACTGCGTCAAGTGCAGCAGTTGCACTTTCTCCATTGTCTTTTCTTCTTAATAGCACGACATCGAGGCAGACTTGAATCCGTGGCGCGACTGCACTTGATTTTGCAACAACAGACATCTAATGTTGTTATGGGTGCACATTGGATCAAAAACCACTCTCATTCTACTACTGATATTGCTTGTTACTCTCTCCTTTCCATACATGCCGCCCAATCTTCACAGATACACGAAGCTGCTGCCATCGACGCTTCATGCTCTGCTCCTTACAGGCAGTCATTTTGTGTCACCTTGCGCTTCAACGTGGACGTAAACAATCTGGGTGAATGGAGAACACTGCCGAAGTCTTGTGAGTCTTAAATGATCTCTCCGTTTGTAACTTCAAGCAATGATGGGACCTGCCACGCCTTCTAATTCCATAATCTACTACATTAGTTGAACGCGGCAATATGTGTGGACATCATCTAAGATTAGAAACTCATTTGATGCATAGAAACATGCTTTCAGCTTATCTGAGGAGCCTAGACACGAAGATGAAAGGTAGCAAATAGACTTCATGTGCTTGTCATCTCAAGTGACAGACCTCTTTTACAGTTTTGGCTCCAGCTTATTTCAGAGAGACATCATTTCGCCTCTACTGGGATGCTTAAGCACGAAACATTTGTACTTAATCTTGACTAAAATTTGTCTCCAAGCAGCATCTTGACGCATCTTTTTGTCCATCCCTTATGCAATAGATGCAAGCGCTTATAAGCACTGTTTATTCCCTAACAGATAGTGCTAAGGATATTTTGTTTTACATAACAATGCAAAACTAACAAAGTATTGATGCAACTTGAGGGGAAAAATTGTGAAGATGAACAAAACACAAGATCACAATGAGCATACTTTATGAAAAATAGGTGTAGTGCTTAAAAGCACTTTTATTGGGAAAGATGCAAAATGGGAGGGAGGGAGGGATTAAGAGTATGAAACATGATAATGAAGGTAATAAAAGCAAAACTGAAAAGGAAATCCTATCAACGCAAAACCTATGCTCTGATACCATGTTAAAATGAAGATGCTACTCCTACTCTACATGTAATCACAAAATAAACTAACTAAGGAGGAAGGAACAAAATATATGAAAACATGATGAATAGATTAAAATGGAAAGAACTTACAAATGATGCTCTATGAGCATGGAGACTCCATGAGGAGAGGATGCACACTCTTGACAATGAGCTAGAGTGGAATGACTTGTTTGGAGTGGAAGAGAGGCCTTGCTTATATGGAGTTTGGGAGAATTCCCTTGCATGTGGGATAAATGGACTTGCATGAGAATAAAAGTGAGTTGGGACAAAAGGGTGGAGCATGGAACTCTCAACAGATATGATTCTTTGTCAATTCATCACATGCGAGGAGAAGTTGACCTAATGCTCGCTTGTCCTTTATATTCCATATACTCCAAGCTCCTAGATCGTTATCCTTATCCTACTCTCATTTTGTTCCTTTGATTACCTCGTACAACAGGTTTGTATAGAGATAGGCCCAATAGTATCCTTCCATAGGTTGTAATTTATGTCATTTATCCCTTCATCTTTTGGCATGAATATTGGCGTAAAGGAGGGTAAATATAATTGATTTAAGGACGTTGCGTTTGAAATCGTTGACATGAAACGAAGTTATGACACTTGTGATAAAAATTGATTCACAAAATTGAGTTGGGGTAGGGGTGGGAGGCTTAGAGTAGCCCTACACTTGCAGAAAAATTGAAGTAGACACCTTGGAGGGGAGGGGCTCAGAATAGCCCTACTCTTACATAAAAACGAGACAAGTCGACATGAGAGGAGGGCTTAGAGTAGCCCTTTGCATATGAAGGTAGCCTTAGAATAGGCTTGGGAACTTAACAAATTGTATGGATGGGCTTAGATTAGCCTCTAACCGACAAATGCACACACACAAGATCCTCTTCTTAGATTTTGATGTTACAAAATTGGGCACTTAGTGCCAAAATGATATTGCTCAATTACAGTTAAAGGGTAGAGTTCATCGCTTTAGAACATACAAAGTGACTCCGTTAGTGATTAATAGGTGGCAATATTGGGGTTGAAACCCCCTTAGGAAAGTAAAAAATGACCCTTTATTAAGGGAGAATACAAAAGGGAATCCTTAGTGCTAAAAGTATGTCAACTTGTAAGGTTTGACCCTTGTTTAAAATATACAAATCACCCTTTGAGAGTCCACAAATGATGTGTATCCTTGGAAAAAAATAGCGCTCTTGCAAAATATGGAAGGTTGGTACCCTTGAAGGAATAGCTTTTGTACAAATCTAGCCATGTGTTTGGATCGTAACCGTGAATATATTCATCACATATGTGAATTGCATTTAATCATAAGTATATCATTAGAGATTGTTGGGTAGAGTATGGCCACGAGTCACATGAATCCAATTCATGTGGGACCTACAGTATTCCGTTTTTGAGGAAGCAATCGATAGAATTTGATTGCCAGAGGACTTAGTTCAATTGATCCATGAGAGACATCATTGATGACGTCATTGAACAGTTGCACATAAGAAAATTTTGAAATCAGAAAAACGAGATTTCTCAACAGGTCATATGGCCGATCAGAGAAGCGATGACACCACTCATGATGTCAAAACCATATGCATGAATCCAGATTCTAGATTCGAAGCCCCATTTTTCTCTCTTTGTTAGAGAAGAGTTGATACACGCACAGCTGTAGCAGAAGGTGTGAGTTTGAAGGTGCAGTAGTAGAGTACAAAGGTTTTAACTCTCTCTCTCTCTCTCTCTCTCTCTCTCTCTCTCTCTCTCTCTCTCTCTCTCTCTCTCTCTCTCTCTCTCTCTCTCTCTCTCTCTCTCTCTCTCTCTCTCTCTCTCTCTCTCTCTCTCTCTCTCTCTCTCTCTCTCTCTCTCTCCCCCCCTCCCCCTCCCTCTTCGAAGATGAAATGCTCAAAGGGAGGGTCCCGTTTGCCAAGGTGGTTGCTAATGTCTATCAACGTTAATGGAGCTACTCGGAAGCATGAAAATGTAGTCGAGAGAAGGAAGTTATTTCAATGCAGAAAATAGATGAAACAAAAGCACCGATCAAGAGCAAGGAGCATGCTCCACTTCGCGATTCTCCTCCAATTATCTCCTCTATAGCTGCCTATTGCACTGTGTATGGTGAGGAGTGAATCAAAAGCATGCAGACCCAAGGCGGCTTGTCAATGTCAGAAGTCTTGCATGCATTTCGTTGTTAGGACAAATCTTATTGAAGACAAAAAACAGTAGCATGAGCAAGAACATGATTAGAAGATAGATCCATAATAGACATTGCAACGATGAAGATGAAAATGCCAAAAATCTGCCGAAATATTTTCAGGTTGACACTGTTGTTGAAAGCCTCCTAGGCTTCTATTTTGGAAGATTGACAAAGATAGAGCAACTATGTGTGCTCATTCTCTCCTCCAGAATGAGGACTTGCAAAGGTCTTGCGAATGAAAAAATGCAAACAGAGTGTTTGTGAACACTTTACTGACTTGAGATTCGCAACTAACTTCTCATAAAAGTGTTTATAGACACTATCAACAAAGAGAACCACTATCAACTCTCTGCATAAATGTGTTTCCCAATGACAAAAAGATATCACATTCAATCAGAGAGGATGGGAGGGAAAATGGCAATAAAGGGTGAAAATTGGATGAATAAAAGGATGGGAGGTTGGGAAAATGAGCTAAATATAACCCAAAAGAGTATGAAATGATGGCAAAAAGAAGCTTCTCTGTGAGGAGAGAGCCACACCACCAAAACTCAAGCACCACCACCACCAAAATCACTGCCAAATGAACCAGCAAGACCTCCACCTAGCACTCTAATACCATGTAGAGAGTACACGTGTGGAAGCAAAATGAAAAGAAGAGTGTACTCACAAAAGAAAGAGTACGAGAGACTCAAAGTAGACTCAAAGCAAGTAGACCAAGAAATGGGTAAACTCACATGGATTAGAAATGAGCTTTCCAAGAGCATGGAGTAGGCTCCTCAAGCTTCTAACCAAATACAAATCAAGAGGGAAGGACAAAATGCAAGAATGTGAAGAATGCTCTGAACACTCTAGAATACCAGCAAGGGAAAGAAGACAACCTGAAAGGTATTGTTATGACTACTTTTGTAACCAAACATACCATCTATTTGGCCAAAGGTTCAGTTTCAAAAGAACCCTCAACATATGGAGAAGCAAAAGGTAACCCTAATTGGGAGAAAGCCATGAAGGAAGAAATTGAAGCTCTCAAAGAGATGGATACATAGGAATTGGGTCTACAAATAGGGTGCAAATGGGTAATAGGGTGCAAATGGGTCTACAAATAAAAAGAAATCCAGATGGATCAATTTGCAAGTACAAAGACGTGCTCATACAAGGCATAGACTATGAAGAAACTTTCTTACTAGTTGCCAAAATGACCACCATTAGGACCTTGTTAAGTATTGCAACTGCAAGGAATTCGAAGCTACTTCAACTTGATATGAAAAATGCGTTCGTCAATGGCTTGGATCAGTGAGGAGGTATATATGTCATAACCCCTAAGGTTTGAACACTCTAATTATCTTAAAATGTATGTAAACTTAAGAAAGCATTGTATGGTTTAAAGCAAGCCCCTAGAGCTTGGAACTACATATTGGTGACTTATTTACAAGATCAAAGATTCAAGCAAGCAAAGCAGATCCTTCATAGTTCATCAAGAAGATTCATAATGAAGTTATCTATTTATGTATCTATATAGATGACATAATTATTACAGGTGATGATGTAATTGGGATAGATAAAATCAAGAAGCATATGCAAACGGAATTCAAGATCAGCGATCTTGGAGAACTCACATTCTTCTTAGGGATGCAAGTAATCTACACAGATCAAGGGATATACTTGACTCAAAGAAGCTATATTCAAGATCTACTCTTGAAATCAAGATATAGAATGCCAAATCTGCACGAAAACCCATGGAGATGAATCATAAACTTAGTGTTTATGAAGCTGAAACAATTGAAGACATAAAAGGGTATCATAGTCTTGTAAGTAGCCTAATCTATGCTACACATACAACGGTAGACATTTCTTATAGTGTAGGAGTGCTAAGTCACTTCGTGCACTCTCCAAGAAAGCCATACATGGATACAGCTAGGTGAAAAGATTGAAGACATAAAAGAGTATCATAGTCTTGTAGGTAGTGTAATCTATGCTACACATACAAGGAAAGACATCTCTTATAGTGTAGGAGTGCTAAGTTCGTTCATGCACTCTCCAAGAAAGCCACACATGGATACAACTAAGGAAGTACTCAAATATCTCAAAAGCACTACTAATGAAGGTGTATTCTACTTTGACACATCAGATTTGGATCTCAAATTGTATTCGGATGTAGAATGGGTAAGTACTAAGATCCAAGGATGATATGAGTACATCAAGATTTCTAGCATTTGCAAGATCTAAGCTTTTGTCTTGGAGTTCCAAGAAGCAACCTAGTTTTGCACTATCCTTAATTGAAGTTGAGTATATAGGTTTGACCACAGCAACTCAAGAAGCCATCTGGTTGGATAAATATGGAAGACCTGAAAGCCACATGGTATTAAGTTGGTATTCAATCAACTACCAAGATCAATTTCGAACTTGATTCTCTATCTCCTACATTATAGGAAAAGATAAGGAATCTCATCAAACTCACCCCGCATAAGATTTGAATCCAAATATGGTTGTTAGAGTTGTGGAAAATCATGAGGAGAACCTCAAGAAGTATATAACCACTTCATGTACTTATACTTGGTGAATATACAATCAATTTTCATCATCTTCTTGCTTGCTGCTCATTTCTTTGAGTCATCTCCTTCAAGTAAACAGAATTGCAAAAGCTGGTTCTTAAAGCTCAGATGTCCATTCTTCATTAATAAGGGCTCATTTCTTTGAGTCATCTCAAGTAAGCAAAGTTGCAGAAGCTGGTTCTTAAAGCTCAAATGTCCATTCTTCATGAATAAGGGCTCATTTCTCTGAGTCATCTCCTTCAAGTCAGCAAAATTGCAGAAGCTTGTTCTTAAAGTTATTCTTCATGAATAAGGGCTCATTGGAAAGGTATATAGTGTCTACTTATATGGTGCAAAGTTTCATAGCATTTCGATTCACTTATTGTGGGCTAAAGCAAATTCTTGGCCCCGAGGTCTGTGTCTGCTACTCCCTGAAAAGTTGACACCATGTTGGTGTTAAACTTATATTCAAAGCACGTCTTGTCTATAAATCCAATTCTTATGCATAATAGATACTTAACCCTATAAGCCATTTTAACCCTATAAGCCATCATCCTCTAAGAGGAATTTAGCCAATTGTAATCAGGCTGGGAGCAGTGAGCGATTGAAGGTGCATGTTCCAACCATAAATAGTAAGTTTTATGCACTAGCTCATGTGCAAAGTAATCTGTTTTGGACCAACTGTTTCTTAGTGACTTTCTCAAGTATCTAGGGCGTTTTATTGCACCAACTTGAAGCTTATGAGGTGAATTAAAGTCTCCAATAGTAAAAGGGTAGATTCATTGTTGGTTAGTTGAACCAAAATTCAACATCCTCAACAAACTTCACTCTCTAACACTTGCCAACGAATTCACCCACCTCACTCATCGAGGTAATCATCCAATAATGGAGATTCGTTCCTCCTGTTTCCTCCCTACTCACTCGCCTAAGTTGGGCTACTCACATGAGGAATAAAGTTGACTACTTAGTACTTCCCCTTCTTTCTTCTCCACTCACTCGCCTACGTTGGGCTACTCCCTCATCCAACTTCTTCAAGTACATAGGTCCACTACTTGTGTCCACGAGGACACTTTTATCCTCATCACTTCATAATCTTCACACTTAAGCTCACTTTCACCATGCTCCATGACAACATACTAGAAATCAAAGGGAAGGTCATTTGAGCCCCAATAGGATACCCATTAAGAGCTATAATATGCACAAGGTTGAGCACTCTTGCACTCCATTGAGAGGCTCATCTTCAACCAGCATCCTCAAAAAGTTAGCTATTGCTGAAAGCACACGTCACATCATACTCTCGGCAAGGAGCTAATCCTGTCCTCTTGTGTGAAGAGTTCAAAAGACATGGCATTCAGCCCTTTTGTCTAGAATCAATACTCGGTTTCGCTCAATCCGTGATCATTCTCATGAGGATCTCGAAGAGGCAAGATGCACTTTTGGTGCTATTTCCTTCCACTCTCCAAGGGCTGGCTAACAAATGGTACAGCCAATATGAAGATGACCATTTCCAAACATGGAAGAATCTAAATAGGAATTCACAATGAGAACTCTGGATAAATGTGAAAATTTGACCTTACATGGAGGTGAAACCTTTTTGGAACTCACAACGAGGGCTCATTCCCTACTGACCGCATTGTCAGGTACTCCCGGTGATTTTGTGATCAAGTGGGTGGCGAAGCGTTGTCCCCAAATCCAAAGGACATCAATGATGGCTACCTGTACTTAAATTGTCGGACAAAGTGTAGAGTGTCCGCTCAAGTGCAAATGAGGCCACCTCCTTAAAAGAGACTACAATTAGGACCAATGGGCTCATTTGTTATTCATTCCTCTCATGAAGCCATTGTGGACCCTATGGCTGGGAGGTGAGTCTGATTTCCACCTTTCTATGTTTGTGGAGGCTTGTGTCATGTCTGGTGTTGCAGTTGATCTTGGGAGGGATCTAACATCGGTATCAGAGCTTCATCTTCCAAGGAGGAATGAGCCATGGCAATGTGCGCAAATCCACTAGAACTCATGGAGTTAGGATGGCTCAGCTTCACATGCTTTTGAACCACCTTTCGAGGTGGTATGGGACACATCCAGCAAGAGGAGGAAACAAGGGGAGCACATGCAAGCAGGTCATTGGGAAGGAGGTTCTAGATACGTACTCTCTTCCGAAATTGATAGGTGCAGCTGATAAGAGATTCTTTCCCCTAAGAGTTTCCCATGCCATCATCACCCATGTCCTGAGAAGGAAAGTGGTGATGGCAGCAGGTAGTCTTTGGGAAGAGCTTTGTTCTTCTTCTCTCTGCCTCTATTTTCTCAGCATGGAGCAGAGCTACGATGGGCAGCTCCCTCTATACAGTAGGGCAGTCCAGCCTGAGGATAGGGTGGAAGAAAAATAAGGTTCAGGAAACCTACAGGGCTCTGCTGCTATTTTTTGCTACAGGGATGTGCTTTTGTCCTTACCTGACATAGGCCACCACATTTCCTGCAGCACCTGGACCATAATCATATCCAATGAAGGTCTTTTTAAAGTGCCCCTCGTTGGGGAGGAGTCAGAGCAACAGTCTGAGTGGGAGATTTTCTTCTTGGTTGAAGAGAGAGCAGCCCCATAGGCTATCACCCATTTTTCTGGC